>OX382183.1:10620177-11366201 GCA_947507545.1 Clistopyga incitator | reverse complement strand
AAAGAACCTAAAGAACCTAAAGAACCTAAAGAACCTAAAGAACCTAAAGAACCTAAAGAACCTAAAGAACCTAAAGAACCTAAAGAACCTAAAGAACCTAAAGAACCTAAAGAACCTAAAGAACCTAAAGAACCTAAAGAACCTAAAGAACCTAAAGAACCTAAAGAACCTAAAGAACCTAAAGAACCTAAAGAACCTAAAGAACCTAAAGAACCTAAAGAACCTAAAGAACCTAAAGAACCTAAAGAACCTAAAGAACCTAAAGAACCTAAAGAACCTAAAGAACCTAAAGAACCTAAAGAACCTAAAGAACCTAAAGAACCTAAAGAACCTAAAGAACCTAAAGAACCTAAAGAACCTAAAGAACCTAAAGAACCTAAAGAACCTAAAGAACCTAAAGAACCTAAAGAACCTAAAGAACCTAAAGAACCTAAAGAACCTAAAGAACCTAAAGAACCTAAAGAACCTAAAGAACCTAAAGAACCTAAAGAACCTAAAGAACCTAAAGAACCTAAAGAACCTAAAGAACCTAAAGAACCTAAAGAACCTAAAGAACCTAAAGAACCTAAAGAACCTAAAGAACCTAAAGAACCTAAAGAACCTAAAGAACCTAAAGAACCTAAAGAACCTAAAGAACCTAAAGAACCTAAAGAACCTAAAGAACCTAAAGAACCTAAAGAACCTAAAGAACCTAAAGAACCTAAAGAACCTAAAGAACCTAAAGAACCTAAAGAACCTAAAGAACCTAAAGAACCTAAAGAACCTAAAGAACCTAAAGAACCTAAAGAACCTAAAGAACCTAAAGAACCTAAAGAACCTAAAGAACCTAAAGAACCTAAAGAACCTAAAGAACCTAAAGAACCTAAAGAACCTAAAGAACCTAAAGAACCTAAAGAACCTAAAGAACCTAAAGAACCTAAAGAACCTAAAGAACCTAAAGAACCTAAAGAACCTAAAGAACCTAAAGAACCTAAAGAACCTAAAGAACCTAAAGAACCTAAAGAACCTAAAGAACCTAAAGAACCTAAAGAACCTAAAGAACCTAAAGAACCTAAAGAACCTAAAGAACCTAAAGAACCTAAAGAACCTAAAGAACCTAAAGAACCTAAAGAACCTAAAGAACCTAAAGAACCTAAAGAACCTAAAGAACCTAAAGAAAATTTTTGGGGTCTTTAGGTTCTTTTTTTTCTCTTTAGGTTCTTTTTTCGTACAACCTAAAGAACCTAAATGATTTTCCGGAAAATTTTTGGGGTCTTTAGGTTCTTTTTTTTCTCTTTAGGTTCTTTTTTCGTAGAACCTAAAGAACCTAAAGAAAATTTCTGGGGTCTTTAGGTTCTTTTTTCGTAGAACCTAAAGAACCTAAAGAAAATTTTTGGGGTCTTTAGGTTCTTTTTTCGTAGAACCTAAAGAACCTAAAGAAAATTTTTAGGGTCTTTAGGTTCTTTTTTCGTAGAACCTAAAGAACCTAAAGAAAATTTTTGGGGTCTTTAGGTTCTTTTTTTTCTCTTTAGGTTCGTTTTTCGTAGAACCTAAAGAACCTAAATGATTTTCCGGAAAATTTTTGGGGTCTTTAGGTTCTTTTTTTTCTCTTTAGGTTCTTTTTTCGTAGAACCTAAAGAACCTAAATGATTTTCCGGAAAATT
Source organism: Clistopyga incitator (assembly GCA_947507545.1). Classification (NCBI taxonomy): domain Eukaryota; kingdom Metazoa; phylum Arthropoda; class Insecta; order Hymenoptera; family Ichneumonidae; genus Clistopyga; species Clistopyga incitator. Next base: position 11,364,558 of record OX382183.1, on the reverse strand, counting down.
TTTGGGGTCTTTAGGTTCTTTTTTTTCTCTTTAGGTTCTTTTCGCGGGGAACCTAAAGAAAATCATTTAGGTTCTTTAGGTCCTTTAGGTTCAAATACAACAACGGAAAATTTTTGGAGTCTTTAGGTTCTTTTTTTTCTCTTTAGGTTCTTTTTTCGTAGAACCTAAAGAAAATCATTTAGGTTCTTTAGGTTCTTTAGGTTCAAATACAACAACGGAAAATTTTTTGGGTCTTTAGGTTCTTTAGGTTCAAATACAACAACGGAAAATTTTTGGGGTCTTTAGGTTCTTTTTTTTTCTCTTTAGGTTCTTTTTTTCTTTCGATTCTTTAGGTTCTTTAGGTTCTCAAGGGCAGGATTTCATCGATTTCAACGGAAAAGCTCTAGCCTCCATGGGCTAGGACTTCCGGCGGGGACTTGCGCGGTTTTTTAGTTAACGACTAAAACTCCCTCTAACTCTCTCTTGTGGCGCTTTGACAAACTATAAGTTCGGTCGGTAAGACATTTTTGCAGAATTTGACTTTGGCAGAGTTTGGAAGTTGACCCGCCGTAAAGTGACCATGGGCGATCGCAGCGACTCTAGCGGCGGCGGCGGCGGCGCCAAAAACTCGTTGTCTATTTCAACAACGTCGTCGTGTTGGCGCCAAAACTCCGATCGCCCAATCACCCAACCGTGCCCACTGTTGTTGCAAAGTTATTTCGATGTCGTCGCTATTATCGAAGACGCTTTTTTGATATTGCAAAGCGTCGCTCGAGTGTCAGTCGAAAGTCGGAGACATGAAAGACCTTAAACACTATTTCACGGACACGGTGAAGGCCTGTGAGGCGAACAGCGACGAGAAGGAGGTTACGAGGGAGCCCGCGAGTGCAGAGGCTCATGAAGAAGAGGCAAAAGCTGTTTCCCCGAGCTCAGCGAGGAAGAAACGTGGCAGGGTGAAGATTAAAATATCGCAAAACAAGGCAAAGGGCACCGTTTGCAATATCGTCGACAGCAAAAACGACCTCGTCGACAAAACTCCCAGTCCCTTTGCACCTCGGGATGCTAAAGGCGATGAGAATGATACACCCAAACGGTCCTCGTCTCTTCCCCGCAAGGCCCCTAAAACTAGTCTCCTGAAAATGTCAAACAAAAGCGCACTCGCACCGTCCGACAGCGAGGACAAAAGTCCCCATAAAAATGGCAACCAAATAACACCTGCGCCCAGAAAATCCAATGGCGATAGCGACGACAACAACATTTACGAGGATCGTTCGACGAGCACCGAGATTTCCGCTGGGGAGAGAGAAGAATCCAATGCGTTCCGAGTGCTGATGACGAGGAAAAAATTGGTGCAATATAACGCCCCTCCGACATTGAGCCCGCAGGAGGAAGAAGCCGCCGCAAAGGCCGCCGAGGAGAACAGAAACAAATTGAGGCAGAATAAACAGAAATTAATAGCTCTCGCCGATAAAAAGGGCTACTCCAAAAGAAAATTGGAGGAGAGCGAAGAAGCCGAAAGAATCGAGAGACGACTGGAAAAGAGGGCCAGAGTTTTTAAGCAGATGGATAAAAAAGAGAGCGACGAGAAAAATCCGAGTCAAAGAGTTTCTCCTGGAAGCTTACACGATTATTTTAGGTAATTTAGAATTTTTTTTTTTGTTTTTCATTCCCTAATATTTTAATTTGTAAAATCGGTGATTTCTTTTTGTGTCGACAAAAATACAGTACTAGTCGACGTATAGAACATTTCAATCTGGCTAGCGTGAAAATTTTTTCGATGTTAAGTACTTTTCATTTTGTGTTATTACAGTAAGGCGACTCCGGTGCAAAAAGAAAAAGAACTAACGGCTGTCTCTACTTTAGCGGTACAGGCAGAGGTGCACAGTCCTCATTTGGAGAGTGTGCCGGAGGTCCAAGAGATACGGGAGGTGAATTTGACGGCAAAGGGGGGCACGGCGGAAGATGAAGAAATGGTTAAAGTTACGGAGACTGTCGATGATGAGACACAAATTTGCAAAAGCGAGAATTCAACTCCGACCGAAGTATCTCCTAATCTGAGACGTACTAAAAAGCAGAGATGGTCTTTGAGAATCAATTTACCGTGCAACGAAGAAGAAGCTAATGAAAGAGGTAATTTTTCATAAATGTTAAGCATTCATTTTATCAAAGATAAACATTTTCTTGGAATGATGTAAAAAGCTCGCTCAAGTCTCCCGAACCGCATCGGTTTGGTCGACGGCAATGACAGTATAACACTTTGATCGCTGATGAAACAAAACAGTTGAACGTAACGGCGATTGTCGAAATTTTCGTCACTAAATTGTCCTTGAAATAACACGTTACAGATTTACCAATGACAAACGGTGAGAAAATGTCGCGTGGAAAACGGGAGTCGAGGCACAGAAAGAGCAAAGAGAAGGCGACTAATAACGAGGAGAACGAGGGCAGTGATCTCGAAGTGGCGAGCGTGAAAAGCAGCAAGAAAAGAAAGCCTCCTTCGAGCGTGCAAAAGAATAATTGCATGGCCAAGGTCGAAGTGGCGAGCGAAGCGTTGCCCGATATTTTGCCTGCTCCGAAATCTCCAGAGCCGGAAATCATCGAAATAAAACCCACTAGAAGTCAGGCCGCAGAAAAACTCGCTCCTTTATTCGTTAAACGACAAAGGCCGGATCCAGCGGTTTTAGAGGCGCGACGGCAATTTTTACACTCCGTTCCCGCGGAAAATGAGAATCCGAGAGCGGAGCAGCGAAAAGCTCCGTTCGTCGGAGCGCCTGTACTTCCATTTCCAGCGATAAGTCATGTCGCTCAGCTCGACGATAACTCGCGAATTCAAGCTACGCATTTAAAATCGAAATTTCCCATCCGCGATATATACTCTTCATTCTCCCCCTCATTTATTCTCGACGAATTCAAATCGATCACTAATCTCAAAAACAATTTCACGAGGAATTCGAACGATTCCGCCGCGATCGCCAAGGCAAATTTGGACCAAGTGCTTTCGGAAATCGAGACTCGCTGCTCGGACGCGCCTGAAATTTGGAAGCGAATATCAACTACCGCCAAAGGCGAGGAAACGGCGCCGCCGCGAACCTCACCCAAACGCAGAGGCAGGAAGCGAAAATCAAATGAGAAAACGGCAGAAGCCATTTCTCTTGATAAAACGAATTACGTCGGCACGTGGACTCAAAAATACCGACCGCTCGGGGCAAAAGACATCGTCGGGAACGAAGATGCGGCGGATAAATTGCGAAAGTGGCTCGACGGATGGAAGGCACCCCCCTTGCGAAGGGACGACGACAACAGCAGCGGCGACGAATTTTATTCTTCGGACTGCAGCTTCGCGAGCAACTTCGATAACAATCAAGTTGCCGTTCTGCTAGGACCTCATGGCAGTGGAAAGACTGCTAGCGTCTACGCGATCGCGGACGAACTGGGCTACAGGTTGCAATATATTTTCATTGAAACAACAATGACGTTTTTTAATCTTCAATGATTTTACAGCTTCATCTTGTCCAAATATTGTGAGACGATGTTTTTTTTTTTTTTTTTTTTTTTACAGTGTTCTTGAGATAAACGCTTCGAGTAAGCGATCGGGAAAAAAAATCTTGAAGGAGCTGGAAGAGGCGACCAAGTCGCACCGGATCAAGAAACCCGACGAAATCGCATCTCTCGCGTGTTTGGTAAAGGAGAAAAAAGCGATTCCGAAAAATTCGTTGATTCTCGTGGAGGACGTGGACTTGATATTCGAAGAGGACGAAGGTTTCATCTCTGCCACTTTTCAATTGGCGTCCAACACAAAACGTCCCATCGTTATGACTGGCAGAGACATTTGCTCGCATCTCAATAGAATGGCGCCTCAACAACACAGGATTTATTATCAAAGTACCGTAGGTTCTCGAGTCGCAGCTTTATTGGAACTCATAACTCTCGCCGAGTCTGGTTATCGGTTACCTCGACCTTGTCTCGACGTGAGTAATCTTTCGGCCTATTCTATAAGATAATTTCAATGATATATCGTACAAATATGAATTGTATAAAATATAGGAAAAACATTACAAGACAAAAATGACAAATAATAACGTGTTTTTTTTTTTTTTTTTTTTATTTTCCTTTACAGCGCTTGTTACAAAACGGAGATTTACGCAAAGCTCTTCTTCAATTGCAATACCTTTTGCTTTCGGGGGAGCCGAGAGCCTCGGAGATACCGACGAATTTTCACCAATCGCTTTGGCAGGACATGCGTAATTGCATCTACAAACCTGCGATTAAGGCGACGAAGAGGTCTTCGAAAAAGAAGCTCGCAAATGGGAAGAGTCTAACCTGCCAAAAGGAGGAGGAGAATCTTATCGCCGGATTAGCGAAAGATTTGCATAATTTATCGTTCGTATCGACGCTCGTCGATATCGAGGATCCCGCGCTACAGTTTTCGTCGTTGAAACTCGAGCCGAGCTTGTCACTCGAGGAAAACACGCACGCGTATTCCAGCACGAAAAATACCACCGAAGAAATAGCCAAGTGGCTGAGGGATCGAGTGATGAGCGGAAAGGAGGCCGTCGACTCCGGCGGCAGCGGATTGCACACCTTAAGGCAGCTATCCTTGAAAAAAGATTTGAGCTCGGGCGTTAATTTTGCACTTTCTCAAGTATCTCCGAACACACTCGACAGCCGAATATTGGCCGTCGATTATCTGCCCTCGATGCGCGCGATATGCAGAGCGGAAGAGGCCAGAATAACGACCAACAGCAAACGCGGAAACCGATTTTTCCACTACCTGCAAAATCTCAAATTACCGGCCACCTCGACGAGGCCAAACATCTTGGCAGCCGCGTGCAAAATGATGCGCGAAAAAAATAACTCTGAAAGTTAACGCAAATAAATCGTTACGTAGCTCTAATATTTCTACCGATACAGGAATATTGACTGAAACATTGTTTTTTTCTCTCTCTCTCCTTTTTACGGAAACCATCGAATGGCTAATTGTTATGTCACCGATCAACGTGATAAAATGTTTTCATTATTTTCTACCGATTTATATCGTTGTACGTAATGATGTTACGCGTAGTTTAATTTTTGATTTTAGTTTCGACGAGCGTGAGTCGCACCGTAGATCTCTTAATTTTTCATTACATTTTTTTTAAAGATTCCTAGAAAGCTGTCGTTAACGTCACGTTCACGAAAACAACGTATGTGCCTCTGTATATTGGAAGGGAAGGTTATATTAAAGAAAATGCTATTTATTCCTTATATCACCTTTTTCGTAGTGTGTTATTGAAAATCGTACAACGTTTACAAAAACACATTAATTCATTTAGATTTTTATGTGGTGGAGCTTGCGGTTGAGCTCCTCGAACTTGAGGATCTTGCGGATGAAGAAGTCGCCGTAACGATGGGCGACCTTCGTGTCCGCGATGTGGATCATATCGTGATCGATGTAGAAGTCAACCTGAAAAAAGGAACATTTCAATTATTCATCAATTCCACGCGATTTTTCGCAAATAACGAATACCAAAAAAAAAAAAAAACAATTCATCCCACGTGTACAATAGTACATTATTATTTAACGTAACTACCAATTTATCGGAAATTTGTAGCCCGATTATGAAGCAAAAAAAAAAAAAAAAAAGTAAAGTTACCTCTGAGCCCGACTGGAATTTTCCTTCGAGCCCGGAAGCTCCTTTCGTCCACACGATATTCTTCATCTTGTGCTTGAAGCACAGCAAGTGAATAGTAAGAGCAGCGACTTCCTTGTCGAGGTCCCAGTTCTCGTCGGACCTCGTGCTGCTGACCATGAAGGTCGCGAGTTTGCTGAGGGGCAAGGTGGTGTAAAGTTTGAGGTAGGAGCGAATGATGGTGAGCATTTTTTGCTGCACGACCTCGTCCATGAATACTTGAGTCTGGTGTTTGATGGCTTCCCTGATGTAGTCCTCCTTTTTGGCGTCCGGTCCCGGGGGAACGGAGGACAAAAATTTCGGGCAAGCGAAGAGGAAGCAAGACTCGAACTCGACCAATTCGCCGCGCTGCATGTTGTACATCTTCTCGTGGTAATTTCGGTCTCTGAGAGCTTGCTGAAGGCCCTCGTCGATGCATTGAGGATGAAGAACGAGGCAAATAGCGAGTAGATGATACATCTGCTCGGTTTGCTTGTTGATCTGATCGTTCTGATAGCTTCGGGTGGTGAAGAGCTGCTTGGTGCGCTGAATGTACAAGAGACTGCCGGAGAAGGTCCTGATGGCGTCGGCGTAGCGGCGCATCATCATGTACGCGAATCCGACGTAATAGGCAGTGGAAATTTGGCACCCAGGAACATGAGAGTAAGCGCTCTTCTTGTAGATCTCGACGTTCTCCAAAACCTTGATGGCCTGATAATAATCACCGAGAAGAGTATGAAGCCTCAGGAGGCCGATGAGGGCAAAGTATCCGAGCATTTTGTACAGAGAATGCTTTCCGAAAGCTCCGGCGACCGAGTCCGGATCTCCGCCACTGGCGTAAACTTCCAATTGGCTCTTGATCTTGGATTTGTCTACGAGATAGTGGAGAACATTGAGAACGCACAGGACGTCCCAAATTTTGTTGTGCGTATTGAGGTTCTCTATGTCCTCCGGCGATTTGTTTGTCAAATTAGCTCGATACTGCGAGAACGACTGGAATTGATAGACAAACTCGTCTATGAGCTCCCAGAGCCACTGGTCCGGAAGCTCCAGCTGCACCGGCTCGTCCGGATTGAGAATCAAGTTGAAGAGGTCGCAGTAGTTGTAGAACGAGCCAAAACGCTGCTCCAACGTCGGGCCCTGCGTCCTCGCGTAAATGTGACGATAGTAGAGCTCCTTGTAGAGGATCAGAAAGAGCTGATCGTTCTCCACTATGTGCGCTATGTCAGCCTCCTCCGGCCACGACTGCTTGTCGAAGAGCTGTTCCGATATCTTGGGAAAAGTGTTTTCGTAGAGATTCTGGATCTCGAATATCATACCCTCGTTTATGCAGTTCCGGAAGTAGACGAGGAATTTTCTCACGACCTCGGGAACCTGCTGACGATATCTGTCATAGGGCTCGACGTGCTCCACCGGAGCGTACTCGTCGTACGTGTCGTACTGCAATTTTATCCATTCTTTTTATATTACCAATTACACAGAGAGCTCAGTTTTTTCTTCATTATTATCTTACCTGATCTGCGTAATCGTCGTACATCGTTGTGGAAAATGTGCGCGAATTTGATGCTCAAAGTATAACCTCTATTTTCACACTATCCACGACACTGGCGAGGGACGAAACGCGGCATAAAGACGGGTCACGCTACCAGAGACGCTACCTACGCTTTCCTGTGAGCAATAAAACCAGCTATTAAGGGGCGAGAGGAACGGCCAATCACGTCGCTCAACGAACCCACCAATCACTCGAGCTCATTCGAATTTTCATAAAACGTAATTAAGGGCCTGTGAAATTAGCCAATCTTTAAGAATATCGATATTATTTTTTTATTAAAAAAAAATAATTAAATTAAAGCACTCACTTTTTGAGTGAAGATTTTTTCGCTGGCTAATCAATAATTGGATCAAAGGTGAAATATTATTGGAGACCAGTTCTTTGGGATGCTTAGTTTTATTGATTTCTTGTATTTTTCTTTCCTTTTGACAGCGAGACCAACTATTGCTCGTTCTCTACGCGCTTACCAATAATGCCATTACGTGGGCTACGATATATATATTGTATTTTTATATACATACGATATGTACACACGTTAGAGCACGATAGTGCGTCTTTTATACATCTAATAAAATATATATTAAGTACACAACGAGGAAAGTAGGATATCTCATAATAAAATATTTTTTTTTACGTATTTAAAAAAAGACTGATCGCCGCTGCGACAGCACGAATAGTAAAAGTATACATCGCTAACGATTTTGCGTGAGAAAAAGTCATAACTGTATACGAACTCTGGATAAAGCAAGTGAGAAAGTAAGATCCACTTTCACTGGGCCCGGGTCGTAGCTACCAAAAGTTTGGGCGAACTTCAGCAGCGAAAAACAACACAATAAAAACGTGACTTTACGTACGTGGCCACGAACTCCGTATGTACACGATAAAAAGATTTTAACATAAAAAAATTAATAAAACGGATCTTAATGCACTTGGTTGGCAAAAGGGGTTTCCGCCGACGAATAAATATAGGTCACTTCAAAGGTCCTTCGGTGTCCGCAACACCGTTAGAGCTTATCGTTGTTTTTTCAGGCAGGCACTTCATTATCGTTGGCTCAATCAGTTTCCACACTTCGGCGAGCTACAACAAAAGTTTCATCATTACAATTAACATAATTGTGACATAATAAGTTCGTTGAGTTTATCGTAAGGAAATTGCAATTGCTAACATGAGTAAAATAAGCGGCAAATTTTACCGAGTTTACGCGACGAGGTACGCTTTAATTTACCACAATGCAAGAAAAACTCTCACGGTATGTATGTCCGTGATATCCCAGAGAAATAATTACAAATATTAAAAAATAATCTTTTTTTTTTTCTTTTTTTTTTCTTTTTTTTTTCAAAACGTAGCACAGATTGGATTGTTAGTGTTATAATTTATAATTTCGTCAATTACCTCCGAGTGGCCGCGGATCTGAACGTTCACGAGACTCTGGAGAACAGTGGCAAGAATTTCGAGGTGAGCGTGAACCAATTGCGTCTCCATGTGGAGACAGTGCAGGGAAAAGGAGTTTCTCAGCTCGACGTTCGCTATCACGGACTCCTGGGCGACCATTTTATTTTCCAAATACTCCACGGTATCCGCCTGGGGATGAAAAATCTCGATGAATCAGTGCGAAATGTTCGTAAAATCGTCGTTACAAATCCAACTCACGTCTGTGCCGCGAATGACTCCTTGCATCTGACGTTTCTTCAGTACCAACATTGTCGAGAGCGCGCGCTGGTGATCCGCACTCACGCCCCGCTCGTGTCGTTCGCACAGAGTTCTATGAGCGACCAGAACGTCCAGAAGAAGATTCAGTCTTTCGCAGAGCATCGTTTCTTCTCTCACTGCCTGTTGCAAGGCCCTCGCGGATAGTAGATTAAATTCTCTGCAAAAGTCAACGAAAATATTCTATCTCAATTAAAATCAATTGATATTCATTTATATCCAAAGATCATTGCTCGCCCAAGAAAGTCAAAAATAAATAGTAGTAGTAGTAAAAATGTGTTTTTTTTTTTTTTTTCTTTCACCAGACTGAAATCAAAATCTTACTTCGAAATAACGTGAAAGCCTTTCTTCATGTCGTGCCAAATAGTGGAGCCTCCGCTGGCCCATCCGCTCGTTCCGTATGGTTCAGCAGCCAAATTCGTCAACGACGTCCCTAATTCGGCCATATCGGCGGCATAGCTGTGCGATCTTATAGCCAAGCAATCGGCAATATTTTTGAGCCTCGAAATGCCCAAGAGTATGACTCTTATTTGATCCCTGCTGTTGGCAAATTCGGTAAGTGTTTCGGGAGGGACGAGTTCCTTGGCTCGGCTGGATAGTTCGGAGGTGGCGAATTCGTCGGGCACGCGTCTAAAAACTTCGCGTATCTTGTGCTGCGTCTCTTCGCCGGTGTAAGTGAAGAAGAAGTGTACAATGGGATCCTGTCTGAGGACGGGATGTCGGGCGATGAGCGTTAAAAAGCGCAGCAGTGATCTTCTCCTCTCCTCGAGAAATTGCGAATCCGCTGCAAAAAACCATCCTATGTATTTATTTTTCCTGTGCACTTAGAGAGACTCTTCTTCTGAGTGATCAAAATCAATGGAAACGCTTTTAGTTTACCCCCAACGATCTTCTTCGGTGGCAACTTTGGTATGAGCCTGTAAGGAAATCGCGCCAGAAGAAGCTCGTGCAACGAGACAAAGTCGTTGTAGCGTCTGTGGACAATCGAGTTGAAGGCCTGTAAACACATTGAATTGTTGATTGAGCATTTGAATAAATTGTCTATGCCGTCCGAAGCTCACCTTACTCGTCACCTGGTACTCCACATGTTTAAGAAATATGCCCTTTCTTTCAGGCACGAGGTTCACTTCTATGCTGTCGAGTTTGCATATATCCGTGTAGGTGATTCCCAGCTTAGAGGGATTTCCGCCGCGATAGAGACGTTGAGCCAGTAACATTACTTCCGACAAATCGCCCAATACAGGCACAGGCAATTCTGTAATAAAACAAAAGGACAGACAACAAATTAGGTACATAAATATTTGATACATTGTAAAAAATAACCTTTCGCAGTGCATTCATTTACAATTACACTGATATTAATTACCTTGAGATTCGGAATTTTCTAGTAGTTTGTCGCTGGGCTGTTTGCCCGCTTGAGCAAAGGCAACGAGTGCCAGACCCTTGTAAAGTCCGCTCCGAGTGAGATAGCCCATTTTGCTGTCCACCAGTTCCCATATCTGAAAATTAATAAATAATTAATATCACAAACGTTGTACGTACATTTCTCATTGTTTACTTAAAGATAACAATGTCGACGCGCTTCTTTTATCCACTCCATAACATATATCACAGAATAACAAAAATCTCCTTCAATAATTTCCATAATTTACTATAAATTCACAATTAACAAAAAATCATTTTTTTTATAAATCGCTTTAATTACACTATCAAATTAGTATAATTTTTTGTGAAAATTGTACATTCAATTGGAGGAGCTTTTTTTGGGACAAGCGGACGCACTTAAAACCCACTGTTGTTTGTGGGAGTATGGTATTAAAGAACGGTAATTCGTGTGTACAGTATCACGAATCAGTGTAGCTGCAGATTGTGCACGCACGCACGCACGCACGCACGTGCGTAGGCTACGACGCATGCATGTTGCAGTCCAATGCACTCCATACTGACTTTTGACTTTTCGCCAGTGTACCAGGAGCCGCGAGGTATCGGCTGCCGGCACTAAATAGGATAATCGTAAATGCCTCGTACTCTACTTTGTTTTTCGAAGCGTGTAATATTGCGTGTCCAATTCGCATATTTATATTTAAATATCTTATATTAAATATATTTAAATATAAAAATAAATTATAACTTAAAACTTTTCGTGAAAAAAGGCCTCGGCGAAAAAGGCAATGAGAAAATACTGGTGTAATAAAAGGAGGAAAGGGGGGAAAAAAAGTACGAATCCTCGGAGATGGCGAGAAAAGCTGCGCCGGGAGTCGCGGTTCCTGCAGATTTGAGATTACGTAGGAAACGAGAGTGCGTAACGACATTCTTGCGGCATGAGCGCGGATCTTCGGCCCAGAGCCGACGAGTGCTAATGTACTCGACGCGCTTGCAGCCTCGTCGAAGTTTCTCGACACAGAAACTCCGCTCGCCGAGAGAGCGAGAGAGAACGGAGATATTGGACGCCCGCTCGCTCGGTAACGAGCGCACGTAGCCCAAGAGCGGGTATCTATCGTCGGGTGAATGTATTCCGTCGGCAGACACCCTACTTGTTTTCCCATCGACCTCACCGGGCGTCATTAAACCGTAATCGCCGAAGCCGCTCGTACACAAGTCCGATATTTATACACGAGATGAAAGACGAAATATCAAACTCGGCTTACGGTGCTGTTAATTCCTTTTTTTTTTTTTTTTTTACATTTTCGCATGTCCTATTTTTCGGTTAAAAATATTTTACACCGGAAAAACATAAACTGGAATATCAGTTTTTAACATTTATTTGTTTGTCGTACAAAAATTTTTTTGTTCCCCAAAAAAAATTTGCACAAACATTGGAAAAGAATTTCGTGAATTCATCTTACATGCTGTCGAAAAATTCGTTGCCATGTTAAAAAAAAAATCCGTCGATGAATGCGTGAGCAATTGAAAAATGAGTGGACGCACTTCCGGTGAAATATTTTTCACAGTTATGTGGATACGCGTGTGATGTACATAATAAGGCGAGTCATAGTCGCCTACGTAAACGGCAACGAGTCCATATCGTTTTCTGCGAAGCGCGTCATTGAATTCCTCTCTCGTTATCAACAATAACTGGCAAACGCAGGTCACGTTGTGACTAAAGTGCATTTTACGTGGTGCTATACGTTGCGATTCGTAAAATGCCTGAGCAGATGATTGCGGAGTCGGGAAACGACGAAATTGTAACTCGTCATTCCGCCCATTTAATGCGCGTATAATTACCGATTACATTGTTCAGCCCCGGTGAATTACGGTCCTTTTCGATCTTACTTCGTGAGCGTGTAGCTCTTCAACGAGACTCGTCACGGATTTTGTGTCAGTTGGTGAACGTGTTCGTTCCGCGTGCCGAAACGAAGTGGATTCTCATTCTCAACGCGCCAATTATTCTCCGAATCTCGTTGGCAATATTTATACCGCGTATTACGATCTCCTCTGCGGTATACGATTAATACACTCTTCACCATGTTACTCATTTCCGGTTGTCAATGACCATGAAGAGCGCGAGGCCTTTCGAATCCCGAACAGTAAATCCATAAATTTATGATTTATTTCGCACGTATGATCAAAATAAATGGCCTAAATTGTGTAGTTTTTGAAAAAAAAAAAAAAAAAAAAAGAAAAAAAAAACGTGTCTCATTCTCGCGAAAATGCGACCAATGAACGACGACTCTTGTCAAATTCAATGTACCTTAATATTAATCGAGGCACTTTAATCTAAGGAATTTAGTTGGCATCACGTGAGTCGAATAGACGGAAAAAAGGAAAACGACTTTTTTGTTGTTGTCGCTAGCGCTGAACCGTCCCGCTGTGTGTGTGACCTTTCTCACGATCAGGGACAAAGCACACGTGCTCCCCGGGCCTGGTTGTTTTTTTTCCTGCTTCGAATGAGCTGGCCGTGTGTGTGTACGTGAAACGCCGTTGAGAAGAACTTGCGCAACGACGTGACAATTACAGGGTGGGAGGGGGGGGGGGGGGGAGGGGGGCGTTCGTGTACCGTCCAGTTGCGCGGTGAATCGACAACCGCCTAATCGTGTCAAGCGGGCGTTTTCGAGGACGATAACGGGCATCCGATATCACGGACTCCGCCGACCGGATGAGCTACTCTGGCTTTCGTGATTGTTGCCCGTCTCTTGAAATAAAAAACAAAAAATCACGGAAAATTGTACAGTTCAGCAGCCTGTTTACAAAAATTGATAAACAAAATCTCTCCATACAAAAAACAAATGAACAAAGTAATCCTTTGATCCTTTACCTGTGACTTAACAGGCGTGACGAATTTTTAAAAAAATTTTATTTACGTTTTATTTTTGACAAAGATGAGTTAAAAATATTATTAATAATTTTTAAGGGTCAAGCAATTTAAGGGCCAACATTCCAGAGAAAACAGTGTTTTTTTTTCTGTACGGAAGGTGAGTGAAACATTATTATTGTTGCACTTCACCCGGGAAGAATAATAATCAACAATTGGGCATAGCGGAGATAAGAGGGTGAGAGTTGTTGTCCGACGGATGATTTTCATGTCGCGAGAGTGGAAGCGATGATCCGCGTGCACGCGTGTGTACCTCGGTGGACAAGGCCACGGCGAGTCATGGCACACAACTTATGCTCCAGAGAACCCACCTGACTCGGTCCAACGAGACGCGGCAAAGAGAGAGAGAGAGAGAGAGAGAGAGCGTAGGCTCGTCTGGAACTCGACTAGCAACAACTTAATACGCGCACGATTAACGAAGATGCTCGACGTTACTGGCCGTACCAGTCAAGATACTGACCATGAAGATTACCTCGCACACTCCTCTCCTCGCTCTTAATACACGCAACCATCATGTACGTACCAAGTGTTCCATACACGCGCGCGCCCACGAATTACTTGTGTATATATATAGCCCTACCATAGTCACTGTTATTGCGGGGACTGTCGTCACTCAATATAACACTATCAAAAATCTTCACGTGTTTTTTTCTACACCAAAGTGTATACATTTCGTAAAACTCGGTATAGGAAATACAAATAAATATGTTTGTACGGAAAATTTAATAATTCAAGATACGATCCTTCTCAATTTTGATAAACCGGCGATTGAAAATTACAAGATATTATTGTTGCATCGATAATTGAAAAAAAAAAAAAAAAACAACAACAACAACACAACGTGTAAAGTGTCTTCAATGAAAGCACTAAAGGGTGAAATAGTTTTGATATTCGCACATATAGTTACAGCAATGAATTGAGTGATACAAAAGCTCCAATGAGAACAGTTACATAGTCACATTTCCCTTCCCCCTCTTCAATATTCAAGCGACGCTGATCAAGACACGCGTGTGTACAAATTGTAAATACATAGAAATATAGAAGTAAACATCGGCATGATCTCACCTGACTCAAGACTGGGCTGCTCAGCTGTGACTTGACGAGGAGCGACTTGAAAACCTCACGCTCGACGTTCCCGCTCGTCGGCGAGCATATTTTCTCGTAGACTTCACGGTAGAAAGGCGGTATAGAGCCTGTCGCGCCGAATTCATGGAACACGCCAACAGAAAACAAAGGATAAATAACCGTAAAATTTGTTTTCTTTTCGCTTGCTGAAAGGGACACGAGGAAAGGACTGGATAACGGGATGAATAACGAATGACCGATAATCGGCGCGCATTCCAAATCATCATTTCTGTTGACTCAGAGAAATACGCCAAAAGTACAAGCCGCTGCATTTTTTTCCAAATTTTTTTCCAAACATTTTTAGTATGTTAATTAAAAAATTCATTTGACTACGAGATAATTTTTTCTTCGTTCACATCGTGATAATAATTCAATTATTACGAGCCATTTCTCATTTTTATCGATGGAAGATCGTTAATCGATTTTGGCCATTCGGATTTTTTATGGTATTTGGACTTGAAATGATCGGTAGCGATTATTTTGAAATATTCTGATATCGAATTGAGAATGACTGCTATTTTTGTATGATTTCAAGTCAAATCTGGATAATCGATCGATCGACGATCGATAAATATTTTTTTAAATAATTTTCGAATCCGCTTTGCCAGCGTTGAGCTAGCACACCTCTAGCCGCGATCGCTCTCTCATCTCGCTGCATTTACTATTTCCCTGCAACCGTCGCACCTTTCGAACTCTCTTGCATCGAAGTCTCCGCGAGCAGTGGAATTCCGCCAAGGCTTTCGCTGTGCGCTGTGACGGTAGTCGCGATTTCTCAAAGACTTGGCGGCGAGCGCCAATTAGTCGTCCTTTCTCTGTCCCTCGAATAATTCCCTCTAGCGTGGCTTTCATCACTTATAAAATAAACCGTGTTTAACAAGTTCCTCGAAATATTCACCCTCAAAAAAAAAAAAAAAACAAAAAAAGTCACAAACCAAAACAACATTTCAACAACGTATTCGCGATTACCAGCGATATACATTAATTATTCCCCATGAAATTAAAGCCAATCCATAAAATTGCTTACATCAAAACTAACCAACGTAACATCAACTTTCGTAAAAAATTTTTACATCTCTCCGAAAATACCCAAAAACCCACAATTTCTTGTCAATCTTATCGCAAAATCTGACGTCACGCTCGACTTGAATTTAATGCCATTATTTCGTAATTTCTCGAAATACAAAATACAAGAACGTCGCTACAGTTCGAGTTAAAAAGGAAAGAAGCTCGCGTTACAGAGAATTGGAAGAAAAATCGGGAATGCTCGCGATAAGAACGTAGCAGCAGTTGAGAGGTAGCGAGTTACAGTGGGGAAAGTAGAGACGAGTGACTGTTAGAAAGGACTTCCGGCTGGCTTTCCATCGTCGATGGGACAAACAAGAGTAGCGTGAAGTTTCCTTGTCAAAACAAATAATAGCGCGCGTGCGATCTATCGAGATTGCGTCGTTATCGTCTCCGATGCGGCGGAGATTGACAACGTTATCACTCGAGAGTCACGATCCCCCCCCCCCCCTTTTTTTTTCGTTCCTTCCCAAACATATTTCACTTGAGGGAATGTGAGGGGGGGGGGGGGGGGGGGTGATCGTTGGTTGTTAATGATCGAGTGTTATTTACCGAACGACAGGTCGTTCGACGCCATGTTGAATCACTCGTGGATCATCCGAGTGCGCGAACTACCGGTTGTCGACCGCTTATTCACTCTTTACAACCCGAAAAACCGCGCAAGTCAAAAGGGCCAAACGATAAATCAACGATCGCCGAGTGCAACTTGCCAAGATGATCTATAGATCCTCGAGACACGATGAAAATTCAGTGGCGAACACGACGACGACGACGACGACGACGACGACGACGACAGCCTCAGGACCGCGGACACGTCGTACGCCATTGCCGAGTGGCGCGTAACTGGCGAAAAAGCAGCGCCCGACTGACAGCGAGTACATCGGCTAAACCAGTTCCCGCCGATCCGCGATTATCCCTTTCGTCAAAGCCACGTATACACGGCCCGAAATGCAAATCGCTTTGCTAAATACTCTCGATGGACTACTGTGTCGGTTGACGAGGGGATTTCGAATAAGGAATTGACTCGAGTATGTATCCCATATACATTACTAATAGTGTATTTAAAGTATTCATGCAACATTTTTACATAATATTGTGTGCACGTGTGTATGTAAGTATGTTGATTAATAAACGTGTTAACGAGGATTCGCAAAAGTTTCTCGTCTTTATGAATTTCCCGCGTTTCGTCCTCTACGCATTTTTGTCTCCTTCGCTCTCCTCATTTACTTCGACTTTCCTGGATTTCCATTCGTATTCTCATTTCTCACATTAATTCTCTTTGAAGAATACGATTGTAGTTTTTATGCCGGTGTCGCTTTTACCGACGACAATTGCTATTCATCGTCGCTTCCGGTGAATTCGGAGCCAGCCCCGCCATCTGTCGTGGAGATAACGCACTGAATTCCAAAGCCGGGATTGTACGGTGGCGCCAATCGGTGTTGCGGCGCCAAGGGAAAGTACATCTCGCTCTCTCTCTCTGCGCACGACTTGATTTGGACCGGAAAAAAAGGTTTTACTGACAAGTATCGTTATCCGGAAAAACACTAAACGTCTTATTAAGCGAAAACGTAACAGTAGAAGTAAAAAATACCGCAAAATTCTCTCTGCCTGGAAAATGAGTTACATAATTATTTGGATGGATTGACAAGGTTAAAATTCATTTTTAAACAATCGAACGTTGGGATAGAGTCAATGATACCTGTTTGAAAATCTCATGAAGGTAAATAAAATTTCGAGCTCTCATTTTGCCCTTGAATTATTTTTAATTAATGTCATCGGCGTAAAGCAAAATTGTTGTGTTTGTTTCAGTAATTCGACCTTTTCGTATCGACTCACACCAAAGTGCCTACGACGTTAGGGTCGTGCACCATTTTCCAACAAACCGAATGGACACAACATGGCGGTACAGATCTCACTCTAAAATTGGCAGTTTG
Organism: Clistopyga incitator; assembly: GCA_947507545.1. Classification (NCBI taxonomy): domain Eukaryota; kingdom Metazoa; phylum Arthropoda; class Insecta; order Hymenoptera; family Ichneumonidae; genus Clistopyga; species Clistopyga incitator. The sequence continues at coordinate 11,347,238 of OX382183.1, read as the reverse complement.
GTCTGCGTCGGAACGCTGGTTAAATCGCCCACGAACAAGAGCGTCGCAAGACCTAGAAGCAGGCCGACTTGGCTGCACCTCATCGCTATCTTCTTCTCTAAAAAAATGCTCTATGCGGCCGTTCAATACAGTCTGGCGGCAGGTGTGATGTTCCAATATCACGCTCACCTGGGTTTTCACCTGTTGCTTCTAGCGGCTTGTATGGATTACGTCTGATAAAAAGCGCCCCTAGAAATGATTATATAAATAGGTCGATATTTATTTGTTATTGTTTTATCGCAGAGGTTTTTGTAACTTTTATTCGTTTAATTTGCATTATATAATCGGAACCACAATGTTGAGTGTTTTGAGGAGCTCGTTGGTCTTGCAACGCCAAAGTGCGAACTTTAGAGTTTTATTTAAATCTACGCAGAGGAGAACGTACAAAAATTTGTGTAACGCGCCATGGCAAACTCCGAAAAGCTTGAAAAAATCAGAGCACCTGACAAAAGTGAGAAGCTTCGAATTTCACACCACTCGGCGCCTCGATATTCCGCCTGCGCTTGCCTTAATTATTCGCCCACTCGTCAATGTCGCCGCATTCTTCTTTGGAAGGTTTTTCAAAAAATGGTGGGCCAGACAATCGCCCGCGCAGAGGGAGAAGTACAAGAAATGGTTCGCCTCGAAAAGAGGCGTTTTTCTCGGTCAGTTTTTCACCCGCGGATTTAAATGTTTCAGGGAAGGAGACTTGGAATTCATTGCGACTTTGTTGCAGGGATTATCGGAACCTTTTTCGCGGGCCTTGGAGTTTATTACGTACAACACTTGGAAACGGATCCGTTTACTCATCGGAAGCGATTTATACTGCTCAATAAACAACAGCAAGATACCCTAGCCAAATTGACTTACGAAGTGGTAAATGAAATCGATTACCGATCAATTTTTTTAACAATCGTTACGCAATATATTCTCAATAATTAAAGTCGCACGATTGGAATGCCAATGTTTCAGCACCTGGAGGAACATGAAAATAATTTATTGCCCAAAAATCATCCGGCGTATCGCAGAATCGCGGCGGTCACCAACAATTTACTCAACTCCAACAAGGATCTACCGTTTGTAAAGGACCACACGTGGACTTTGGACGTTGTTAATGCCGACACGAAGAATGCCTACGTGTTGCCTGTTAGTACTTATAATCGGTGCTGACAATTTTATTCGTCGACAATTCGGCGTATTGATACTTTTCGATTATACAGGGAGGCCACATATTCGTATTTTTGGGGACTCTGAGTATGGTCGAAAACGACGATCAACTGGCAATTATATTGTCGCACGAAATGGCTCACGTTCTCCTTAAACACCCTGTCAGTATCACGATTGGCCTTAAAGATAAAAAATGGTCAACACTTTGCGATAATAATACGCGTTTAATTACAGATTGAACAAATTTCAAGGACTGTCATACTCGACTTGCTGTTAATTTTGCCTTTGACTGCTATTTGGGCGATGTTTCCCGATATTCTGGCTTTCTTCGTGCAGTCCTTCGGGAAAACAGTGCTCGCTATTATTTTGAGTTTGCCGTACAGCAGAGGACTTGAAAAAGAAGCTGACGAAGTTGGTCTAAATTTAGCCGCAAAGGTAAAAAATCTTTGGACCCATTATTTCATTAATATCTCTAAAACGATAATGCCAAGTTCAATCTTTTTGGAAAATTAATATTATTCCATAGGCGTGCGTGGATGTGCGGGAAGCCGTAGTATTTTGGGGAATGATGAAGACCCTTGTCGAGTTGGGTATAGAACCGAAAGAGTTACCTTGGCTCTCGACACATCCGGACAACGAAGAGCGCGAAAAATTGTTGGACTCTAAATTACCGGAAGCTCTGGATCTTCGTTTGCACTCAGGAGTGAGTTGACTCTCACATTTCGTCATAATTATGAATAATCATTTGTGGAGAAAAGAAGAAAAAACTAATTCCCATATTCACTTGAAAAATGAGACACTCAATCAGAAAATGATTTTGCAGTGTTCGGGCGTGCATCGCATCGATCCTCGGAAACATTTCAGGGAGCGTTCGTTAAAAGAAAAGAAGGACCTTCTCACGGCAAGAGGATACCTAGCGGAAGTGTGAATTCGTATTTAGGCTTCAACTGAATATCATTATTTTTTAAAAGTGCTCTTTGGATACTGACGTACCTCCGGAAATATCTCATAAAGAAATCAATCTAGATTGTTTTTGAGCTCAATAGTTAACCGTCGCGTCAACGACAAGGATAATAAACGAACAATAATCTACCTTAAGCGCTGTTCTTTTTTATTCGGTAAAAAAAATCGTTTTTTCGCCTGCTAAAATACTCTCGATATACAGAAAACGTATTTACTTTGTTCTTAATTTTTCTTCCATTCATCAATCGACCACCAATTGCATCTAAAGTGGGTACAACAATTGTCCCCAAAAAATATTTTTAACTATCGTGGCCCATTCGATCGATGGCCTATGTGTTATGGTGTCCGGTATGCAATGTTTCCATGTGTCGGCCCAAGGCGCAGCTACGGTCGTCATTATCAGCGTAATTGGAGCTCCGGTTTTTGAGGAATTCCGCAATAAGATCAACTTAACGGTACCTGTTGAATATTTTTGTTTTACCATAAAATCGGAAGTAAGAATTCGAATAGAAAACGAAACAACATCGGCTAGCCAATGAACAGATATCAGTCAACAACTTTCGCCCCGACTTTTCATTCACTGACAAATTGAGGAGCTTACTTTGCGGTAAAATACTGTATTTTCGTTATACTCACTGCTCGTATTTCGCGATCGGAAGAACCAACTCAGGAATGTGTAAATCGGTATAACTTGCATGTAGAATCCGAGTCTCGTCAAGAGACCGCCAAAGCCGATCAACATCACTCTCAGCTTTAAGATCGTAAGAATTAATCAGTCAAATCATATCGTTGAGAATATTTATATATATTTTCTCGTGATAAAACCCACCGTTGTAAAGACCGTGTAATAGACCCAAGTTGTTGGCATCAGGAAGAGCAAAATTGTAAAAAGAAGAGTTCCGACAAATAATTGATCCGGTTGATACTGGCAAGAATCAACTCTCTCCCTCAAGGGATTCTTTTTTTTGCCCAAAAACAAACGAAACAGAGCCGACAGACCGCTCACTTGAATGTTGAAAAGCCTAAGGAATTTATGAGCTTATCGATTCATCTATTCACTAATTCCCTGAGGAAATTGTTCCACAAATTGAATTACCTCGCTGCGTATACATAAATGCAGTAAGTGTGGAAGCTGACTAGAGCAAGAATATCCGCTGCGATGGATATTTGGAATGTGACGCCGAGTCTTCCAAAAAGCAGTAGAACTTGGAAGGCAAAGTCCATAAGTGGTTTTATGTAGACGAGAAAAGTCCACCACAGATGAATGTGATAGAGGAAGAATTTTCCAAGCATCTTATTGAAGGAACGATTGAGTTTGAGACCGGCGGGTGCTCCCATCAACCAGTCCACCAAACTCTTCAGGAAATCCACGACTTTCTGAAATAAATTTTTTGTTTTTTTCATGAGTTTTCGGTACGTGAATTCTTGATGCACACGACAAAAGTACCTCGGCGTTATCCAGTAAAATTTGTGAGGGCGGAGTATCGCCGATACTGTGCAAAAGTAATCGCAGAAGAAGTACCCCCAAGGAAACATCAAAAATAGTAGCCAAAATGTGATTTCCAGTTTTGAGAGTAAATTTCTTCTCCCTGATCACAGAGAGCAACATCCACTTGGTATTCTCTAGCCATCCGTCCAGGTGCAGTCCCAGTGTGGAATATTTGAGAACGGGCAGCAATTTGTTTGTGATTTTGCTTAGAAATAGTACGGGATAGAAATACACAAGCATATTGGACATGAGGAGATATTCCTTGAATCTGGTGATTTTAGAATCGTTGGTTGGATCCTCGGTGCTCTTTTTTTCCAGAATTTGCTTCAATTCATGAAAATGGTTGTCTCCGCACTCGGACGGTAGTTTTCTACCAAACAATTCGGCCTCCAGGAGCGCCAGCCTATCGTAAACTATGACGACTGTGCGAAGCGACGCTATCGACACGTTTTTCCGATTTACTATGACGTTTGTCAACCGATAGTCGTAGTTTTTGCTGCGACTACTTTCCGATCTAACGAGACAGGCGTCTATCCAGTCGGACGAGATGTTGGCTGTTTGCTTAGCCGGTGTTGCCACCGACGCGGTCGACAAATAACCGATCACATCGGAGTACGACTTTGTTCCTGCCGATCGATCGGCTTTGCGTATTCCAATGATGTAAAACTTTTTAACTCCACTTTGGGCGTCGTACGTCGCCTTGCCGAACATGTAACCAGGTCCTTGGCCACAAAATTCGCTTGGCACAAATACCAACAAGGATTTCATAGTCGTTTGATATTATTCGAGGAATCGCTAATAACTATATCACGTTCCTGCCGATTTTAAAAAAATACAACAAAAATCGGAGTACCCTAACCTATCTATTATATTTTCATTCACTGCGGCGATTGAAAAACACCACGTTATCCCCCCATCGCTAATCGATTTTATAACTTTAACCCACTCTCGAAGTGACGTTTTCGGCGTTTTTCATTTCTCTTGCACGTGTAATTTAATTTATATAGCGAGATCTTTATCAGGTAGATAAGCAACAATATAGGCACCTCACGAACGGCACGTCATTCCGAATTCACTGTCAGCGGCAAAATAAACGAAAATTTGGAATTTCTAATATTCCGATTCGACCAAACGAATTTATTATCTTCGATCTTCTAATACGACATACTATTTTTATTAACAACTATTAACACTGTATTTGTGATATTTCATGCGTGAAGACGGTTTTTCGTGTACTCAACTATACTTTGAAAATATTATATTATCATTTATTAATTATTCTTTATTATAAAATAAGTTGCATCAACGTGAATCAGCAAATAATAGAATCTCGAACAACATCGGTTGAATTTCTTCTCGCACATTGATTGCCGCGACAACAGCTGATGATCAGCTGTATGCTGTTTATTCGATGTTCTGACAGTCGGCTTTTCTCAGCGCAGCATCATTTACTGGAATTTACTTTCATTAACTGGAATCTCGCAACGTGAAAATCGATCGCATTCACAAAATCACGAATTAGAAAAATTAGAATGCATAAAATGAATTTCCATTCAAATTTCATGACTTATGACATAAAATTTGTGACAACTACTATTTTACACCTCTTTCCTTGATCCTTTGGTCGCGACAAAAAATTTCATTCACACCCATAAAAAATGTTCTCTACGAGAAACTCATAATCCACGACGTGAACATTATAGGAAATCGATGCTCTCGCCTCCTTCTTACCAAAGGAAACTGTACCGGTTTTCGGGCGCAGAGAGGCGAATTTGCGCCAGTCCTGCGACACGAGCGGTAGCAGCAGGCGTGAGTGTCCAGGATTTCGGGCATATATGTACATACTCTTATAAGTACGTGAGCTATACTGCAAAAAAAGCAGCGACTAATCGAATAATTGAGTTATGTATACAGTTGGTATTGAAAGTGGAAAAGCTCGTATCGCGAGAGATTGCCCCTTCGTATTTGTTGCGATAAGAGGAGGAGGAGGAGATATAAAAAGTGGCTGGTTAGGCAATGGATGCAAACGTGTGAGCAAAAAACGAGGGAGCAAAAGAACCGCGATAATAATTCGTCGGTTTGGAGCGGATAATGTTGAGCGAGGGCGAGGGCGAGGATTCGAGCCCGCCAAGAAATGTTGATGCCACAGCTCGACCGGCCACGGACACTCAAAGTAACGACGTGGCCACGACACGACGCTCGTCTATAGAGGAAAGATTCGCCAGCAAGATGTTGTTGTCCTATTCCAGAGAAATAATATGTCTCTTTATCGGTATCGTTCTATCCCTCGGGATCGCTGCACTTCACAGCGTGTGAGTTTTCAGGTTATCCCATAATGACATGTCACTAAATATTCAAACGTCACTTTTCCCTTTTTCAAGTTGACCTCGTCTTGTGTTCCAATGACTATTTTCTCACAGCTAGACTCGATTATTAAATGGCAAATTTCACTGGTTTTGCTTTCTTAAGTTTCAAATTCTGTGAATTTTTTTTGTTATTTTTATCCGACGAAATAGTACAAAATTTCTTCTGAATCAATCGAGCAAATTAAGTTTGGATTTTTTGGAAGTAATTTTGTACAGCGCAAAAATAAAACTGAATTTTTGCGGTTTTTCCGGTTGTCGAGAAGCGGAGAAGAGGAAAATCGTGTATATCGTTATTTATTGGCTCGTTAAAAAAATACAATTGTCAAACAGTGGACTCGTTTACAGGCCTCCGAGGGTATCGAGACCACCGTCGGCCCGTCCTTTTTTCAACCAGAGTTCCGTTATCTTGGATTTTTATAAGGGTCATTTGGACGCCATGGTTGAGAGAGCTTCGGATGCGGATCTGAGTTTTGTAATGTATTACGCTCCCTGGGACGCGGAGAGTCAAGCGGCCAGGCACGAGTTTGAAAATGTCGCTCAATATTATTATTCTAAAGTATGATTTCTAAAGACTCGTCGATTAGTTACGAGGCATTGGCTTCGCGCGGCGGATGATCCATTCGATCCATTGATTCTTTCGTTGGCACAGATTTTCTTTGCGGCGATAAATTGCTGGCACCCGGGCTCGGAATGCAGAATGCAGTACAGCAAGATTCAAAGTTATCCTGTATTGATGCTGTACTCGCCCAGAGATTCCGGTATCGAGTACAGAGGCATAATCGGTGCTCCTTACATAATGCGATTTTTGGACGCTTTCATGAAGCCTATCGAAAGAATAACTAGCAGAGAACAGTTGACTCAACTTTGCGTAGATCACGACGTAAGTTTTTAAGCCATAGTGCCAATTTACTTAGACTTTTTATTAAAGAATTGACAAAAAAAAAATATCGAATTTTTTTCCCTTTTTTTCTTCTTTAACTTAAGTTAAATTGTTACATTTTTTTCAATGTCCAAAATTGTGATTTGTCATTTTTTAAAGTAACGAAATCCAAAATTCCAGGCTGTGGTGGTGGGATTCATAAATTTCAAAGGATTGTCCGTCAGTCCCGGTTACAAAGAATTTTACCGAACGGCAACGCGATATTTGGAGAAAGATCCAAACAGAGACGTGGCATTTGCCATTGTGACCGATTCCGCGACAGCCAACAATGAATTCGGGGTCGTTTCTTTTCCTTCCGCGAGCCTCGCGATGTGGAACGAAACTTTAGTGAGTTTTAATCGATCGTTGTCATGAAATTTGCCATCGATTGCCTGACAACAGAAAGAATTCTCCACTTCATTCTTCATTCAATCGCAGATGTATCCATCGGACAAGAGCTTTACATCGGAGAACTTAATTAAATGGATCGGGCAATCGTTGCATAAAGTAACAGTTTGGTTGCAACCGCCGGGCGTTAAGTCCCTCACCCTGGCGCCTTATTTTCGCGATGGACCCGTTCTTTTTTTATTCACACCCCGGAATCCGCTCCATCGATCCAACTACAATTTTAATTTGGTAAGTTCAATCAGTGGAATAAAGAAATATCTTGACAAATATTCTTTAATCTTTGTATTTCGCATGTAAATCGTATTTCAGTTGAAACAAGTAGCGCTGCAGTATTACAGCTGCGATGGAATATTGCCAATGGAAAAAAGTATACTGGAGCGTTTAAGGGAAAGCAGTGGTAACGCTGCGGTCGCACACCGCGAGCTAACTAAGCGATGTTCGTTATTTGCAAACGAGAGCAAACTGCGAGCGGCCGTGCCGACGGTGAGCGTATCCGTTCAACAGTGGATAAACGACAGTTGTTGTGCCAAAGTCGTTATGAACAAATGTTTGTTGTGCAAAAAAAGTTTGAGCTCTTCGGGAGCGGATGTCGAGCAGGGCGTGTGCAGCGTGTCCGACAATAATTATCAAGAATTTTGCAAAGGTTCCGACGTCTTCGGTGTGATGGAAACCGGAACCGGTGATGATTACGAGAAGCAGCAGCAACAACAACAGCAGTTTTGTTGCAATGGAGACAGAGACTGGAGCAGTCGGTCCACATTTCGTCAAGGATCCTCGAGTGCTCAAAAGTACCGATTCAACTCTATTTTAATTGGACAATTTCCATGAAGAATACGGCCTCGAAAATTTCATTTATGAATCGTCAACGTATAATCGTCAATTATCTTCTGTTTCAGTAAAAAGTACAAATCCTCGATGCTCACGGGTGAAAATGATGAGCGATCCGCGAATGCGGTGAAAAAGAAATTCCTCAAGGATCAATGTGCGAAACTCTTGGCTGGAAATAAATATCACTATCCGAGATTTCCGGAGGAGACGAGCGAGGAAGTGGAAGAGAATACGAGCACGATATCGGCTTGCGGAGTCAACAAAACTTTGGCCTTCATTGCGATTGACAGCTTTCAATATTTCCACTTTGCCGAGGGTCTTGGCATTGACTTGGCTAAAGCAAGACACAAAACTGCCGTTGTTATATTGGATTCGGACGTAAGTGTTTATCCTTGAGTTATGTAAGAATGTTTCGCCCTTATATTTGCGTTTGAAGATCTAGAAAAAATAATGGAAAGGCGTTTCGTCTCTGAATCGAAGAGTATCAATTATTTTTGTGCATTATTGCAGCAAGAAAGTCAGTACGTGATGAAAAGCATTCCGACTCGGAATTCGCTTGTAGAATTCATCAACGCATACGGCAATCGTTTAATACAACGGACATTGCGCTCCGACAGCTCGAAAAGATTCGCTCGCAACTCAAGGAGCGCGACGGCTTGCGATGATCCCAAGGAGACTGAGATATGCGTGCCAGAACTCACGACCGAAACTTTTTTCAATGTCGTTATGGAACCCTCAATGGTAGATTAAAAGAGAGCCCGTATGTTGCGTTCGCCATGATCTTTATACATTCTTCTCGCTTTTTTTAAACGACTATTTTTCTCGTTGTTCCGTTGCAGAACGTCGTCGTCATGTACCACACGCCGTATTGCGCATTTTGCAGCGCGGTAGCTTATGTCTACTTGACTGTCGCCAAGTACCTCAAAAATGTCGAGCATTTGTCGTTCGTGAGAATCGACGGAGACAACAACGATTTGCCATGGGAATACAGCATGGATCGTTATCCCTCGATTCTTTTTTTTCCAGCCAAGAGGTACGTCAAGTTAAAATCTAAATGAAATGTCGAGTTATTTGTATCTCCCGTGAATCATTATATATTATTTTATCGGATTATTTTCGACGCGAGAAAATAAAAATAACCAAGTTTGTGTTGATATGCTTGCAGAAAAGAAGACAGCACTGTCTATCCATTTTCATTGCCAATAACCGTTCGAAATCTCTTGAATTTCGTGCTCGCCAATTTGGAGGATGATTCACACGTTGAAGCTCTCGTCAACATATGCCACTTGGGTTCTGGGGAATCTCCAAAAGACTGCGTCGTTCGTACGCGTCGTCTCTGTCTTGATATCATCGAGAATCTACTGCGAAGCTACAGAAAATTACGGAGAAATAGTGACGCTTTGTACAGGACAACCGCGAGTAACAGGCGACGAGAGATCCTTCTAAAATTGGAACACATCCGAGATATTCACTTGATACTGAGCTCCGTCGACAATCTCCGAAAGGATCATCGAAAATTTCGGCTCATAGATGAGAAATTCAAGAGTTACTACAGAAATCTGGAGGCTCTCGGCAAACGGAACAACCAAACGAGTGAGAATCCTAAAAAGAGTGAATCCTCGAAATCCGAGCGAGCGGAAGACATTTCCGCGCTCGGTAAGGATTATAGAGACGAATTGTGATACGAACGATGATATTCATCGATATCCCGTCTATTATTAGAATATTCAAACGGGCCAAAAATAAGCAACGTCATTCCGAAGCATTTCGATCGATCAACGTTTCCAAGCTTGTGTAAACACAATTAACCGATCGAAATGGTACACCTAAATCTAAATTTATCCAAGACTCATCGCGAAATCATCGAAATCACTGTACAGATTTTGTGCGCTACCTGTGATTGATTTTGCGACGAACATTGTTCATCCTCTTTACAAAAAGACCGAATATTCTCTTTCACCAACTTTTTCTAGTGTCCATCTTTTTTTTTTTTTTTTTTTTTTTTCCCCCCTCCTAGAACTACTTTAGAGAACTTTTCTAGGTGCTTTTTCGAACGTGTAAAAAGATATCATTCTCCCCGGAAAAAGCGCGATAAATGAGGCGATTAATGAGAGAGCCTGTTGAAAATGCAACGTGGAGATTATGAAAGCGGAACGAGAACGAGGAATCGACGGTAACTTGACTTAATAATTTATTAGGAATATCTGCCGCCCTCGATGAAGGGTCGAGGCATTGCTAATTCGTGATACTACTCGTGAGTCCAGCATTGCTACTGTATAAATTCATGTAAATATCATTGTTATTCTAGACGATACAATATTTCTAGACGAGGCTTTACTTTATTTTTAAAAATTCCCTAAACTATTCTATCGCTGTCCCTTTTAACGACGCCCGAAAACACCTGTTCACCAAAATCTAAAAAAAAAAAAACTGCCTTCATTACCCTTTGTTTTCAATGACCTTTGTATCCAATACACAAAATCGTGTCGTAAATTCGCCAGCTTAAGCCTTCTCAGGGAAACTATTTTATTTCTCGTTCTGGACGAACTTATCGCCCTTTTTGATACCGACCGAAAAATCGTGAGAGTGCGAGAAAAAAAAAAAAAAAAAAAACAGCCCGTCGCGGTAAAACTCATATCCGGTCGAATGAAAATCTCGATAATATTTTTATCCCATACCTTTTTTTTTTCAGAATAAAAAATGAGCTCGACCATAAATTCGGCCTGCTCAAAATTTTCTTACCGGAGAAAAAAAAAACAAAAAGAAAATTCGCGCGTTCGTTACCGACCGAGTTTCAAAGGGTTAAAGTTTTTCGAGTAGCCACGAGTTATGTGACAGCGATGATATGTGGGACGCGTGAAACAGCAGCGTATACACTCAATCGCGCGGTTACATCTCAACGCATCGAATCTAGGAATGAGTGTGGTGCCCGGAGAAGGGGGTCCCCGCGCGATGTTGGAGTGTGACGGATAAAACAGCGTAGGTCGAAAGTGCTCGATGAGTATAGCGTAATCTTGGCGTTAGTCATTCCCCCCATTCAGCCGATTTATTTATGGGTTGGGCTACTTATTCCTCGTAATTAACTTCCAAGAAAAATGACGCGTGATAAGAAAGCGGTGGTTCGGTAAGCGATCGCCATCCGCCACTATTAATCGCAACCGCGTTGGAATAAAAACCCGGCGCTTCTCCTGATTTCCCAAAAAATTCGTCGTATATCCGAGAGCCCTAAAAAATCCATAAAACAAATATAATTTCGTAATTCCTCTCCTCTTCCTTCACCGAAATCAGCGCCGCTTTCCACGACCTTCCCAATCTTCCCTCGAAACTCCAACCCTCTTCCACCCCCCGAAATTCCAAAAACCCACCCGGACTCCCGAAGAAATCCTTCCTTTCGCATTACAAAATTTCTTACGTCCCGCCACAGGCTTTACGCGAAACCCATTACTGCCACATCCATCTTTTTTCCCCCCTCAATGTCCCTAAACAATCCCCTTGACTCTAGGGCCCCTCAAAAGCGAAGCAACAGGCATCAAAACTCACAATGAGCCCCGTGTCTGCGATCACCCGACTCCCATTTCTTCCTAAAAATGCAAAACAATGCTTTCGTTAAAGCAAAAAGGACAAATCCCGGTAGGCATTGCTGCCGAGACGGCGATACTCGTCCAGGGAAATTTAAGAGCTCGAGTTATAATCTTGGTGGTGGCAGTGACTGGCGGAGAGGCCGGAACCAGCCGGAACGCCGCCGCCGCCGCATGCTACCGACCGAGAGACACTCTCACGAATGCTCACAAACGTCGTCGCGGGCCACAACGATACACACACACACAGAGACGCGGTACGCCGTGGTGCCTCGGTTTGCGGCGTTGCTGTTGCTCCTGGTGTGCTGCGCGCGCGTGTGTGTGTGCGCTGAGAAAGAAGAAGAAGAGGAGGAGGAGGAGGAGGAGGTGGAGGAAGAAGAAGAAGACGGAGGAGAGGGTTGGGAAGAGAGGCGAGTGCGAATGAGAGAGAAGATAGATCGCTCGTCGGTGGTGGTGGTAGTAGTGCAAGTGCGTCGGTCGAGCGGCGCAGCGTGAGGAGGGGGGAGCGCGGAGTGGAGTGGGGGGCGGAGTTAGGCCTTATAGAAGGTAGTATAGAGAAAGAGAGGACGTGATAGTGTGTGCGCGAGCGCGCGCGCGTACTACAGTGCCTCTCTGACAATGAGCCGCCACGGTGACTGTGATAAGTGAGAGACAGCGCGAGAGCGAGGCACGGTCCGCTAACACCGCAAGGTTCGCATCGGCCAGTTTTTAACAAAACGCGCAGTGTGTGTTGGCAGTGGAGAAAGATCGGGAGTACAGTGGATTAAAAGAAACTAAACACACGCATACGTTTTAGCGACAGGATAAGAGCGTTTATGATTGAAGTTGAAAGCAACGTATAAGGGATATATGAAGAAAAAACAGAAGAAAGATCGAAACGACAACACAACAAAAGGCGGATAATAATTAAGGAAAACGTGGTGTGGTGGTTAATATCGCGGGTGGTTGTGTGTCGACGAGAGGCAGATTTGATGACTCGTTTGGTCGTGCGGGGCATCGCCACGCCGTACACCAATCGTAATTATGTTCAATGTACCGCCCAAGTTCTACGAGCTCTGTCGCCTTTGTTTATCGTCGGACGGCTCCAAGTTGCCAATATTCGAGGATGAAGGAGCCCAGAGAAATTTCGCCGACAAGATACTAACGTGCTTGTCGATTGCGGTGAGAAAAACAATATAAAACAACTCTCTCTCTCTCTCTCTCTCTCTCTCTCTTTAGCATCGCCGAGCACGCGCTTTTCATGTCATATCTAATGCCACACTTTTCTTTTTATTCTTTATCTCGGTGCTTTGAGTATCATCGAAAATAGACGCAACATCTGGGGGCCCCGCGGGTCGGGACCTCGCGCGCGCGTTCCTTCGCTTCCTCGCTTTTACACTCTACGATTTCTCTCTCTCTCTCTCGTTCTTATACGTATATTCGCCTGTGTGTGTGTGTGTCTTTCGTTATATACATCATGTACACCTTTATATCGGGCGCTCTCCTATCTCCGCGGTTATTCTATTTAATTCGTACCTCGGGCTATCTCGAGAATTACACACACACACGCACACATTTCGTAGTTTTGTGAATGTGTTTTACGATGCCGCCGCTCTCGGACTATTCTCTTTACCTGCTCGCTCTCTGTGTTCCTGTGTATACCTGGGAATATACACAACTCTCTCTCTCTCTCTCTCTCTCTCTGTGTGTGTTTGCGTGTGTGCATATGAATGTATGTGTGTGTGTGTGTGTATCCAAAGCTCTTGAGCGCGTTGCGCATGTGTAGGTGCGCGTGGCACAGGGAGAAAGTTTGGCAAGAGATGTGTCCGGGAGATAAGACCAGCGGCTCTCGCGACGCTGCTTGTAAAGGCGATTGAAAATGGCAATGATAAGCTGGTGCTGCTGCTGCTGCTGCTGCTGCGACGCGAGATTACGATAGTCACGTTCACCGTGCACGAGAGAATCGAATGTCCGTCGACGACGACGACGACGTCGACGTCGTCTTCTCTCGTCTCTTCCTCTCCCGGCCCCCGCATCCCGACGAGGGCAAAATCGAGCCTCCTTATTTGGACCGCCCTGTTATCAGGTTTCACACGCGGACACCAATGCGCCTCTTGTCACACGGCGTCGCGCGTTCCTTCCCCAAAAAAATCGTACTCCTTTATTAACCGACACTCCAAATTGAGATTATATTTTGTCGAGAGGCCCGATGCTGGCTGTCGATGCACGGTCTCGTGTGGCAATATCTACGGGGACCGTAAAATGGGGACTTGATTCGGTTGCTCCCGGAAACGCATTTTTTCTCGGCCTCCCGCGAGTAAAATCTACATTTTCGCATTATTCACTGTACAATGTTTTACACAGCGATTAGGTTTTATTAATATATTGGATAATAATAATGTATATAATTGGAGAATCACGAGGGAATATTTCTCGTCGGCCTAAACGATTTTTGTTTTCGGTATGTTAGAAAATTTCGTTTATTAGGTTTTGGTAATTTGATGTCATTGGAATACGATTGTGTCGATGAAATTGAAAAACAAGGGAAGACATTTTTGAGATGAAATTATAATTGTCCATTTGCTTTACAAATTCAACGCTCGTTTGTAAATAACTCACGGATTTTCGGAGATAAGCGCTCCCGAAATTGCAGCTTCGGCGGAGGAGTGACGAGATGACAAAAAACAATCAGAGTATTCGGTCTATAAATACATACGCCACCCCGACGAACCGCTGCAAAGATAATTCTGAGATAATGCTACCGAAACGTTGATCGCAATGTTATCGTCGAAGCTTTAAATCACCGATGCATTATCCCAACAATTTTAAATAATATTCTCATTTGTTTTATTTCCAGGTGAAAGATGGTGACTGTTTACCACCGATTATCTGTCACCGGTGTGTCTACAAATTGGATGTACTCCACAATTTCCGTGAGGTATCACGAAAATCCGACGTTATACTCAAACAGTACTTGGACTGCGCAAAGCAGTTGTCGTCACAGGATAGCCAGGTAAAAATAATAGCGGAGCTTATGAGTGCATGCGGAAAAAAACAAAAAAAAAACAAAAAAAAAAAAAAACAAAAGAAAAAAAAAACTTCCTACGAGCGAATCGAACGTTATTATAAAAAATAGTAGACCCTGAAGAGATTGGCAATTGCTCGATTTATATTTTAACCGAAAATGCTGACAGTGGCGTGCAGTCATAAAGTTCCGAGTAACGATGAAACAAGGAATGTGCAACATGTGCAATTTGATTTTAGATAAGAATGCTTGTGTAAGCTCGTGCTTCTTTCACACATTGATACCTGCATCTATATGTGTAAAGGAAGCTCGATAAAACGCACATGGATATCTCGTTTGCCCGTTTTTCGTAACGTTTCGCTTCGCCACAATCACATCTCGTACAATGTCATTGATTAGTTTATTAAAAACAATTAATTTAATGCATTACTTTCAGGAAAAGTCTTTCTCCACTGCCAAAATAGCGGACTTGAGTCCACTACAGTCGTTTCTACAGTTAAACAAGAGCCTATTCAACGAGGAAACAAACTCGCCCGCCAGCATTAATCAAAACGTAATACCTCAGACGCAGACGCATCATTTAGAGATGCGGACGAACGAGACCCCGGAAACGGGGACCAACGTTAAGTGCGAACCCGAGGACGACACGTGCTCCAACAGCACCGATCCCGACAGATTGGAGATCGAGGATCGGGACGCCGATCACGATACCGATGGCGAGGAAAACGGATACGATATGACTGTGAATAAGCGCATAAAGCTCGACAACAGCTACGAGAGCTCGAAGAGAAGCTCGCCGAACGCCGCCGCCGCCAGTCCCGTCAACAGAATGGACACCCCCGAAAGTAACTGTTCGGACACGCATATAGATCAAGAAACTACCAAACTGTGGCAGGCCCTGGCGAAGTAAGCATTTTTTAATCGTTATCTCGACCCTCTTATTTCCCCACCGGTTCGAATAAACACTTCCGCAAATTTCAATTGCCAAATATTATCCCTACACGAATAATTGTCCTCGAATAACCAAAGCTCAGTTTTTTTTTTCACACTCAGACGCAGAATTCTTGATTAATGTTGCAATTGTAAGAAGTTGAAGTACGTATTTGCGGTTAAATAACGTTGTGCCATCGACAAGCGTAATTTTTTTGAAATACTACAAATGGAATGGCGAATGTTCAAGTTCAATGTTCACTTACATTGAAAAAATGTTTGAGGGAAATGAAGAAAAGCGATTAGCAGCATTGACTTTCTTGTTTTATCGAAATGAAGTAATACTCGATGTTGACTTATTGCATATAGTCAGAGAAAAATAATAAATTGCTCGGCGAAATGGAGAATTTTTTTTCTCGCTTCTTTGAGAGACCGCCGCGTAATGGCTATTGATAAGACGTGGCGACTTGCTTCTATCATTTCCATGGTTTCATACGTGAGCCCATTTAGAGGTCTATTAATAGGCATGATCGTAAATCAAGATTGAATAATAATGAGTCGCGCACAGTGATATCACTCGTTTCATTGCCAAGTTCTTCTCACTTACGGTTTACTCGTGCCTTCGAGGCGTAAACAGGCTTTAACGTACGATCACAAAATTCGTCGGCTTGTACAGCCGGATTTTCGGTTTGGAGCGGTAAAACGTAAGTGAGGATTCTATGTCACTGAAAATCCCACTAATGACACAAGCACGGATTATTTTGAAGCTAATTGTGGCTTAAAAGTGCTTAGTGCGCCACGAAATAACGAGGACAATGTTTGTTTTGTTTTAAATGGATTGGTTATCGTGACAAAGGCAGGGATATTTTCTTATCTCGACGTACCTGCTACTCGAAATCGCAGTAGCAGGTTACCTATGTAAACACTCGTTATCTCTCGGTTCTTTATCCATGTGCACAACGCAACGAGGAAAGACTCTCCCGTGCTGCACCCTCGTTTTGTCAATATTAAAACAGCGCTTATTTTCTCTCTCGTTTTAACAGCAACAGGAGTTTGGAAATAACCCGAACAAATGGTGACAAACTGAACAATGGATTTACCGGCGAGGCCACCAATTTACTGCGCTCTCTAATAAACAACCGACAAATTGGAATAACGGCCGTGGACACCGGGGGAGTATCTCCGCAGATACGCTTTTACAGGGACACACAGGGTACTACGATCGAACGTACAGTGCCAGATTCTTCGATACTCGGAAATCGGACGAACATGCCGTGCCTCGAAAGCAAGGTAATATACCCCAAATCAATTTCCCATTGAACCAAAGCGAACCGTTCATTATTCATCTCGTTTCCTCGTAAAAATAGCACCATTATCATTAAACAAAAATACAAAAATCAATAATCGCGTTATTGAAACATTATAAAAAGTGTAACAAAGTTGAAATTTGCACATTAAATAATCGAATCAATGAATATTGAATGATTGAGCTTATGGATATTATTCATGGAGGTGAATTTGTAAAAAGCGAAATACAGGAAGCAGTATGCAAGGTTTTGTTCTTGTCTTGAATATATAGTAAGCAATAACGAAGATTAATGTATTTGATTGCTCGTTTAAAAGTATTTCTCTGTAATCTTTGCTTCTTTATAAGAAGCTGCAGGATAAAATAGGAAAAGTAAAGGTAAAAAGAATGTCTGCTAGTTTTTTTTTTTTTTTTTTTTTTTTAACGTTGTAACTGACCGCAAATCGGAGCCGTGCAAATAGTTTTGCTCGGAAAAGGCACAAAGCGAGGAGAGTTCGCAAATAATAGCGGCTAACTGTGCGCAGCGCAGGAAGAACCAAGAGCAGCAGGTATACACGGAGAAGAAAAGTTGGAGGCAGGTCAGGTGACCCTCCGAGGCTTCGGGTGTCAAAGGATCCCTCGGGGTGCTATTTAGGTCCCACCTGCCCTCAGGTACAGGCCCTGTTCGGCAGGGACTCGCTTCGCCAGATAATAGATAACTGGAAAAGCGCTTTGTGATAGTCAAGCGCGCTCAGGCTTCGTACCCGCAGGACCTACCGTGTCAACCGACTGTTAACAGATGTTCAGATAAGCCTTGGCTCGAGATCCAATGGATTTTCGAAGCCTCTTTTACTCGCCATTGTTCGGCTACCGAGGAACTCGGATTCCTCGGCGGGACCCATGGGCAATAATAAAGAAGGTAGCCCGGCGGAGACTCGGGTTTTCGTACTGTAGCGAAGAGTTTCCGAGTCTTTTGTTCAATTTATTCCATTACAGAGGATCTTTGAACGATAACAGGTAGTCTTAAGCCGGGAACGGGCAGTAAAAGGCCTTTGAGCGTCGTGGGGGTGTACATGCCCATTGGGCACCGGCAGAAAATCTCGCCTCTCTGCGAAAATCTCCATTCGATTGCTTTACTGCTTCCTCAACAATCTCCCTCGATTCTCGGTTACTTGCCTCTAACAGTCGTCGACAGTCGCTCAATACTAATAACCGAGACGATTTTTTCCTTCTTCCTTTCTTCTCATTTTCCTTTCCTTGACCCTCGAAATCCCAAGGGCCAAGTTTGCCTCGTGGCAACAATGCCGTGGCTTGTAAGCCCGCATTCTAATAAGATTCCTTCGAGATAAATCGCGCTAACGCAAATATGGCTTACCGACGATTTGTATCAGCTTGTATGAAATATTGTTGTGAAAATTTAAACGACCAATTAGCTGTTTTTTTTTTTTTTTCTCTCGTTTATTACGATTAATAGTAATATTCCATAAAAAAATATAATAATAATAATATTTAATATTTTCTGCAGAGTGCCTCAATGGATAGCAATCCGTCGAGTCCAGCGAGCATCGGTCGCAAAGAAACAAAGGGCCGCCGAAAACAGAGCTACCCAAGCAAAGCTCCAACGAGTCCGGAGCCGATTAATTATCAGCACGAATCGGGCGAGGAGCAGGCTCAAGATTTTACCGCGTGGTCCAACAGGATAAAGGGCAAAGTCGATGTCGAGCACAAGCAGCAGTACGATCAGCAGGGAGGTAATCCAGCGAAAAAGGTCGACATGTCGTGCACGAATTGCGGCACGATGACGACGACCATTTGGCGAAGAAATATGAAAGGCGAGATGGTTTGTAACGCGTGTGGGCTCTACTACAAACTTCACGGGGTTAACAGACCGGTGACGATGCGAAGGGACACGATACACACGCGCAGACGCCGACCGAAAGGTGAAAAGCCTACCAGACACAGAAGTAAGTACAAACTCTCCGATTCTCCGAACTTTATTCACACAATGCACGTCCCGTTTCCTTTTCTCAACCCAAAATCCCATTGTCGGTGACTGACGCTGCGAGCTCCGAAAAATCACATTCTTCAAACTTGTCAGCTTCGTTTTTCCACAAATTTCCAAATGTTTTTATTTCGAATGTCTCGAATTTGTGGAGTGAACAACCGGAAAACGCTAAAATTTCATGCCATATAAAATACCACCAAAGTCTTTGTTTGAATTGACGAATTTCCTGAAAATTTTGAAAAACATTTTCCTATAAAGAACCGAAAAATATCAAGGAAAAATGTTATAAATGGATGGGAAAATGTTGACAGAAAAAGAGACGATACAGCCATCGCAGACGGAGCAGATGGACGCGGAGAGTGCTGATATGCTAGCAGCCCTTCGTCGCCAGATACAACCGCATCTGATGATGGCAGCACTGACACCGCCTCATTTGCCGAGCACCCATCCACCGCCGTCCGCTGCTCAGCTCAATTATTCTCTTCCCTTATCTACGTACATGATGCACGTGAGTACGCCGCAGACGTATTCGATAGATCTAGTGAGTCGATTGACGCGTGACGCGACAACTCACGCACCCTCAAACAACGCCGACACGAGTCAAGTGGTGAACTTTGCGCAGCACGCCAAGGCCGAACCGAGGGATCACTCGCACAGCCGTCGCCCGTCCGACGAGGATGTCGATGACGGTGACGAGGAAAACATCTCGGACTTGCCGCTCAATCTCGTTGCGACCTCGCTCTCCGAGGAGGCACATTGAACACACCAACAACAACACAAAGAAAGACAAAACCCGCGAAAAAGAAAGAAACAAGGAAGAAAGAGAAGAAAGCCAAGTACATAAATAGGAGAAAAATACTCGCTCCAAGTCTTGCTATTGTCGTACGGTAAGAAGCAAATCCGCTGAACGACGGCCTCTCGACGTAACGAAGAATCTCAGGTAACAGAGTTACTGTCGGAACGATTTAATTACAAGCCACGCAGTGAAAAAGCTTCTATGCGACGCGCTATTTTTCTTAATCACAACGTAATCGAGACGAGGCCAAAGTCGAGCGGTCGATCACCGGTTCGGCATTATCTCGCGCATCTAATACCGGAAAAATCGATTTTCTTCAATGAATTAAGGAACCACAAGAAAAAATTGTATTTTTACACTTTTTCTTCGATTATACAATTGTACAATTATTTAACGTTACCGACGGTTACGTAACTAGGCATTTTTTTAACCAATGTACTTACAGTTTAGGAAACCATTCAATTGGCCAGACCGTGTTTTTTTTTTTTAATGATTATTTTTAAAAGAAAACTTTTAACATTATTTGGGATTGAGAATTTGCCTCTGTCTCTGGAATCTCATGCTCTCTACTCTCGATGCCTTATTAGTCTCTCTATTAATGTATATTTCGTAGACTCGCGGACTAGGCGTTCAGTAATAAGGGGAAGGATTGTCAGGGAGTAATAATGAGATTTCGCGTGATAACGATTTAAGATAGGCACGATCGAGCGGTCCTGTCTTGGCGCCAGTTTTTTAGGAGCTATCTGGCCCGTGGTGCAGAGCATTACTAACGATTGATATTATATACGGCAGTATTAATTATTAACGCGGCTAATCGACACGTGTATAGTATACGTATAGAATGAGAAAATACAACAAAAAAATAACACACACACACGAGCGCCTCGTGATTATATACACGTACACACGGGCGCGCGCTAATACGGAGGATATTTTTATACGAAATTTTTCTATAATCGCAATGAACGCGACAGACGAGTTGTACATACTGAATGAATTGTTCTTTTTTGTTTCTTTTTTTTTTTTTCCCAATTCTTTCTCCAATTACTTCTCTCTCGTGTTGTACGTTATTCGTTTTATTAGGTATTGTCGTCACGGGTCTCCTGTATTTCTCGTTTATCCGTGTTTTTTTTTTTTTTTTTCTCTCGTTTTTCTTCTTAAATAAGTTTTTTTGGGAGGGTTTTTGCGAGGCTCGGTTGACGATTATAGGAAACGACCGCGGAACAGTGATAGACACCGTTGCGTCGTTTGTAAATTTTTGCATTCGGGAAAAGGAAGGAAACGAGCTCTCACCGTTTTGTTCCACGGGCTTTTTAGCTGTTGACGATCGTAAACAATCATAATACTCGTAACTAATCGTAGGTAATGTTAAGCTTTGCCGCCCGATTCACCCAGTTTACATTAATCTAGTGATTGAATGATGAAAAAAGGAAGAACAAAAAAAATCATTTTATTTTAAGCGAAGAACGTAAGGAAATTGAGGCGGGTGTAATTGTGCACACCAATATTAAGGAAAGAAAGGCCTATGCAAATACCGTAGGAAAAACATATATATATATATATATATATATACATATACGTGTATATATTTTTTTCTCGGTCATTTGATATCGAAGGAAATCGTGGGAGCTAACAAAATGGTAACCATAACGGATCCCTCAGTCAGTGATTCGATTGCCAGTATCCGATACGACTTGTCGTATTTTCATAGTTTTCATATTACCTTTTATTAGCAAACGAGAAAACCGCTCTTACCATTACGAATCATCCCGAATTAATTTCTTTGCGTTTTTTTAACCATCGATTTACGGAGAATTTACTTACGAAATATATTTATTATTTTTAGCAGCCGCGAAAACAATTTTTTTAAATAACCAAACTAAACGAGCGCCTCCGCGGACAATTGATCGGAAAATAATATTGGAGCTCTTTTATTTCGTCGCTTTTTAACTAATATTATTGTTGTTATTTGAGAAATGAGAAAATTTATCACTTGATTTTCAATTGGCGCTGGGAACGAGGGAAAAGAAAAAAAAATTCGTTTAAACGTAACTGTGAATGTACTTAAGAAATGAATAACGAAAAATAAGGAATCTCGAGAGGCACTCGAGACAACCGATTTTTCGAGAGCAATAACGTATTCGACACGCCAATCTGTCTTTCAAACAATAGTGGATAACAATAAAACGATATTGGCGTAAATTAACAATAATAGAGCGAGAGTATACGAGCAGGATGGAAATCCTACGAATACCATGACGAATAACCTGAGTTTCATAAAGCGAGGGCGTTGAAAGTAATAAAATTGTATTGCCGTACGAGCGCGCCGCTCAAATTCTTCAAACATAAACGGTTCCCCTCTATTTATCCAAAACATAAAAAGTCCAATCACAAAGTTCATTCGATACGTAAATATCATTCACGAACAAACAACCACTTAAACACAAAACTTATTTTTCCAAGATTGTACAGATAATGGATATTGATAAAGAAAAAAGAAAAGTATTAAGCAACCTCAGATAGAGCATAATACTTATGGCCAGTGCATCTCTACTCACGTATCATTTATTATATCTAATGTCATATAATTAAATAACTTTGCCAAAAATAGTTTTTAGTCTTCGTAACATAGAATATAGTTAAGGGCATAGACAGGACAAATTTTGCAAATCCCCTATTGTTCTTTTCTCCTTCGTTTCCTCCAAGCTCACTTAACAAAAAACAAACAACAACAACAACAAAGAAATTTTAACACAATACAAAATGAAATGTTGAAATATTTGAGCGGCGTTTATCGTTTAAGCAAAACGTAGTATTAATCGTTATCCGAGAAGCCTTATGTATATAAATATAAGAAAAATAGTGTTCTATATTATTATACGAATACAGATAAAATATTGAAAAAAAAACCCTAGGGCATAAAGCACCATGACAGAGATTTCGTAGTCGAGCGATAAGTGAGTCCATGCGAGCAATCTCGCGAGATGCTGTTGGAGACAAAAAGAATAATAATTTAACGTAACGATTTACGCGCATCGACATGTGATTCTTCCATTGTGCACTTTCTATCTAATACAATCGTTTACGATTGACTGGCATCACCCCAAAATTAACGTGATAGAAGAACGGTCCCTCGGAATTGGCCGGACGGATCGGTCTCCGATTCACATGCAGTAGTTGGGATGTTCTTTTCACGTTTTTATTTTTTAAATGCCCCATACAAAAAGGGCTATTTAAACGTGAGACCGCTAAGAAAATGGACAGTTTTTCCTTAGGCATTTTACATCTTTATCGCGTTATCCTTTTCTCTCTCTTTCTTTTATTTCGCCTATTCCCGTAGAATCTCACTTTGCACTCATTTTAATAGCGATTACTAGTGTATTTCGTTGAATCAACGACCTGGGCTTTATAATCGTATAAGCCAGATTTGAGCTCTCTAATGATGTGAATGCTGAAAATTAAATGATATTTTTATAATAACATAATCGACGAATTTGACGCGAGTAGTGCTATTTTACGATTGATATTACTTAAAATATATGACAAAGACAACAACAACAACAACAGAAAAAAAAAAAGAAGAAAAAACGAGGTTAAAAGCAAGTAATAATTAATGAAACTAGTGTCTTATCATCGAGAAGTAGCAATTAGATTTTGCATAACCACGCCATTGAGGATCCGAAAATTCCGTTTCGGCAATGGTTAGGCCGAGGCTTCTTGTCGAATGTTTTTTTTTGTCTTTTTTTTTCTCTCTCTCTTTTAAATCTTTTTTTCTTGTATATCAGTATTCCACAACTTTGTTTTATTTTTAAATAGAATTTAAGTCTTTAATCGACACTACTTAAAAAGATACGCTACGTAAATCACTTACTTAATTATTAAATTATTTAGTTTTTTTTTACATATATTTTTACAACCTCCTCTTTACTCCCCTTCGTCCCACCAGAACCCCGTTATTATTTAAACGAATAACTTATTTGTCTTTTCCGTTCACACCTGCGACGCGAAGTTTGTGTTAAACATTGGTAGCACCCAGCTGGGCTTAATTTATTTTACATTATTTTATAGTATGTTCATTTTATCAGTTAGATCCCACAATCAAACGCTGTGTGAATGGTCATAAATATCTCTTCGTTCCGATCTCTCGATCCTCATCGCGCGTCTATGTCTCGAAAGCACGCGGCACCATTTGTCACCCAATAGTTTATGTAAATTTGCGAAGAAATTTACGTTTTTGTACGACGTATCGTATCGTATTTTGTTCTCGGCGGATGCACAATAAAGTATTTTCATTATAGAAATCACGAAATTTTTATAATGAACCTTAATAGCTTCATTACGTATTTTTATTTATTTATTTTATATAATTTTCTTCAATTTGAGGCACTATTTCGTCCGGCTATGCGAGCGTAACAAGGAAAAACAAAATAAAAATTAAATCTGACAAGTCCCGAAGACTCTGTCAGTGACTCTATCGAGTCACGCGTGGACCCCATAGATTGTACAATATACTAATCATACACGAGTGTTATGTATAATTTTACAGTAACACACGTATACATATATTATATACACACACACACACTACCGAAATGTATACACGCTTTCGCAGCGCTAAAAACCTCTGTCTCCCCGTCACACAAGTATTAATCCGAGCTAATTGACTGAGTATTATTTTTATATTGAATATACTTATAAATAAAACAAAATTTTTTTAAGTATCGATAAAGGAAAATTGTAAAACCTCGGGCTCCGTCGTGGAGGGATGAGGAATCGAAGGGCGAGGTTTTCATTGTGGAAATGAATATAATGAAAAAGGTCCCTGCAAAAGGACGCGATTGAAGCCTGCGACGCAACCGAAATTAGCGATATGGAATTAGCAAGAATAATTAAACGACAACTGTGTTCTCGCGATATTTCAACTTTGTACTTTGTCAATTCGATATTCCGGTGGCGCTCCGATTATCAATCATCAATTCACTTTATTCCTGTGTGACAATAAGACTAATGAGAAATTCTTCCTTATCCTGCTTGCGTCCCAGGCTTAGAAGGCGTAGATTATTGCAGACGGAGAGCATCGTGTGCCGTCCGTTCCGTTCATCGAACTTCGGTGAATATGAGAAGAGAAAGAAAAAATGAATTAATAATAATAATAATAATAATAATGAAGAATTAAGATACTGCGAGTGCCCTGAAGTATTTTGTATACAAGAATGAAATAATAATACATGTAAAGCCCACGCTGGCCGGTGTAAAGCTTTCTTAAACAAAACAAATAATAATAATAATAATAGCGAAAACAAATTAAAAAAGTAAACTGCGTTTTTCAGCGAAAGAGTTAAAAGGAAAAACCACAATAATGTTAATGCGAAAAGGAACTCCCGCGCGACGCTCTAGTCGCCGAAAAAAATCTAGCAATAGCGAAGAAATAATAAGAGAAAGGAACGAAAGAAAAAAAGTAAAAAATCACGAAAAACCACAAAAAAAGGAAAATAAATAAATAAATACTTTTGTATCCAGGAAATACGAGAATAAGTTAGTTCGGGCCGAGGCCAGCAGCTGTTGAGATTATTCAAGGTTGTGTGTATCGTTATAAGTATTTTGAATTGTTGAATAGTAATTAGTGTAAGTCGCGGCAGAGAATAATGTGCGGAGGAAGTTGGTAATAAATAATGTACGACCTACTTCCACCGATTTGGCGCTACTCCGGCAATTTACTTTCTTCTTTCTGTCTTTCTTTCTTTCTTTCTTTCTTTCTTTCTTTCTTTCTTTCATCTTTCCCTACCGACTATTTATCCGATGATTCCGCATTATATTTTTATAGTATATTTATATTATCCCGAGACGATTCGCATCTAATTTTATGAAAGACGTACTGAATTTATAAGGTCTCTAATTAATTATTTTAACTTATCCTCTGCATTTTTCATCTTGTTCAATATTTTTTTTTTTTTTTTTTTTTTTTCCATTCAACTCAAACGATAATAATATAAATATGAAGCTCCAAGTTTTAAATGAAAATGAAAACAGCGTGAATTATTATCGAAAAAAAAAGTAAAAGCGGCAAGAGTCTTCCTTCATCCCTAAATAAAAGCTTTTTTGCGCAGCGGTTGCTCCAGATCGGCTGGAACAAGTCGTACGTGGAAAAATATAAAAACGTTTCCGGAACTCCAGCGTATCAATTTATGGATATGGTTGTTCCCAATAATTTTTATACGAAAATCTCAAATCGTCACCGAAGCTATTGGCGATTATTGGAAGTAACGGGAATAGAAACTCATTAACCTTTTCATGCTCACAAGAATGTTTATTGATATTACAACAATTGTACCGATTATTTGTGAAAAGGAAAGTAAACCTCGTGTTATTTTCTCTCTTTTTTTTTAAATTAAACTTTTCCGCCGATCTGCTAGGCCACTAGTTTTGGCACAATTTAATACTCAAGCGGAGAATTGATGCTGCAGTCATCACATTCAACTCGAAATGTGCGAGAATCTCAAAGTGTAACGACAAATGTATACGGTTAATAGAAAGAGGATTTAAAAAACGGTGTGAAGAATTTTTTAAATCCGACGAGGGGGAATTATGTCCAGGAGCATCGTTGTGATACCACAAATGCAGCTTAATTAAATCTCGAATAAACAAATTATGTGTTGATAACAACGCCTGTGTGCTCTCTGCCTCTCATTCGATCCCGCAGCTCATCTTCTTCTCATTTATTTATCAATCTCTCTCTTTTTTTTTCGCTCCTTTCATTTTAGCCGGCAAATCCCACGTGTGAAGTCCTGGAGTTTTCGAAGCGGCGAGATAAACGAGCGCACCTCTGCCTGGAATCGGTTTCACGGCCACGTACGTCCGGTGATCGCTCGACCAGCGTGAATGGAAATGCAATTTTTTTTCCTTCTTAACTTCCGCCGGTTCCGCTTCGTCCGATGATCCAAAAACCGAAAGATCGCCCTGAGATTCAAATGGGTATTAAAAAAAAATAATGAAATACTCATTTATTCATTTATACTTTGACAATATTATTCGAAAAGTCATAAGCTTGAATAATAAATTTAAATGGTGAAAAAAAGTTTACAATCTCGGAGACCTTAAATATAAAAAAGCTCATTTTTAAAATGAGTTGCAAAAAAAATGAAAAAAATCGTAGGGGTCGATATATTTGCTATAAATTTTTACCGGATTTTCGAGAAAAGCAAGACTTCTGTCTGGATCACAGACCATCGTCCCATTTCCATCGGATTCTGTGCAACCGGTCAGAACACCATCGCCAAGTACTTTAACCATGTAGGATAAAAATGAGTTACGATTTTTTTTCACTTCGAGCACCGGAGATTTAATATTGCACACGCGTGTAAGCCATTTTTTGGCCAATTGCATTTCTGTAATAACATAAAATCGTCAATGTCAATTTTTTTAATTTAATGCTCGCCCTTCCTTCACATTTCAATTTTACGCTTGTAACCTTTTTTGTCTGGGAGATTTTTAACCAGACATTTGGCAATTTTGATCTTGCGATTAAATTCCTCGTCATACATGAGGCACATATTCTTCAGGGACATTGCCATTTTAATATCATACCAAGAATTTGAATCGTCGCTCCCTAAGATAACAAGCTATTTTTATTCTGTAGCATCTCAATGAAACTTTACTCGAGTCAGTCATCGCGCAATTTGGTTATATCGATTTTTATTTATTCTTCAAGTTTCAATTGTCTTTTTTTTTTCGTTACATAAAAATTACTGGGATTCATTGATTTTTAAATCTCACGGAGATTTTTACTGTCATTTAATGATTAATTTTTTTTTAATCGATTGAGTGAAAAAGTAGCAAGTGACAAAGTTAGTCAAAACTATGATGAGTCATTTCGCATTGTGCTTGTGTGCGTGGTATTCTTTTTTTTTTTTTTTGCTAATATTAATAAAGTATAGTTTAGTTCGGAAACACTTAATCCCAAATGTAATATACAATAGGATCCGTTTATCCCATGAGCTGGAACGTTCAGGTGAATTAACCGCGTTTTAATTACTCGTCAGTACTTTTTTATGTATTTATTTCCTGCAATCAGAGACGCATTATTTTAATAGCATTATATCGTCCATCAAACCATTTAAGGAATCTTCACACGTATATTTCCAACCAAATGGATTCGATGACACGTTGAGTACAGTATTTTTGCAATACAGTAGAGAAACATTGTAAAATGATAATTATCAACCGAGATACTGAGAACATTGATTTTGGATAGTGATAATAACAATGAAAAACGTGATCATTCAATCATTAGAAAAAAAAAAAAATTCGACAAACCTTCGGTAAATTTTTCCCTTTGACATTTTTGAAAATTGTATTTTAATATCTAAAATTTTCAACCATATTTTATAAAATTATTTCACTCAATATTGGGAAAAAAAAATCATTAATGTCATAAGGAAAATAATTTTTTCCAAAAGTTCATCAAGCTATTTCCCTGATTAACTAATAATTATTAAGCTTTGTTATTATTGTAACGGTCCCAAAATATAAATCCAAGATCTTTCGATTGGGAATGTAAATGTGACACATTCTTCAGGAAAACATGAAAAAAAAATCTAATTTATAAATGGTCAACGACCCCTTCACTCGTAAATGGTTATTCTTACTAACTAAATGTATCTTTGTATTGCGTTGAATCTCACAGGGCACCTCTACCATTGTTAACGATGCTCCACCAAATTTTGATATATATTTTTTTCTTCTTTTTCTTCCATTACGTTTCAACGATTCGGAGCATCCTATGCAATTTTATCAGTTTTTTTTTTAATAACGCTAAATCACCTTTTAACTCGAGTCTCCGAATTCTCGTCCTTTTTCAATGCCCGCGTGCTGTTATCATTTAACATTCGATCAATAAGTACATCAAATCAAACATCTTTAATAAAATTTCACTTTTTTCTTCCTCTTCTTGTAATCATTTCTTTCGTGTTACTCGTAATGCTATATTTACAGTATAAATATCGGCGTAATACGCCTTCATTGACGAGTCAATCGAGAAATCCTCGTACTCGAACGGTCACGATTATACAAAGCCTTTTTCATCTATAATTACGGATGTTTATGAATTACTCATTATGAAATATAACTTCGATTACCGGCCCGTTTTTAGTGGTTGTTGTTGTTGTTGTTTTTTTTTTTTTTTTTTTTTTTTCATTATTCTTTATTTTCCTTCTTTATTTATTAACACAGCTAAAGAGACAATGGAATGAGGTCTTCGACAATGATTAATGTAAGGTACCATCTAACAATAGAAGTTTTTGTTGATGCTTTATCCGTTCATTCCTGTTTTCTCAACAATAGCCTCGCCTACAAAGTGAGTATAAAATGCATACTTGGTAAGTATTGAAATTTCTATACAATAAACTCTCGAGAACGTGAAACCTCGCAACGATAATTTACCATTTCTTCTTCTTCTTCTTCTCTTTTTTTTTCATTTTGCTTTCTTTTTTTTTTTCGTTTCTATTTCTCTAGCTCTCATTTTCACTCGAATTCATCAAAAGATGATCGATACAACCGCGTTTTTCTTTTTCAAATGCGAAAGGAAAAACAAAAAATACGCCGCAACTTTTCATCGAACGTCTAAAAATGCTCACTCATTTCGGTAATGCGACTAAATAATTTTATATATAAAAAAAAAAGCGCTCGTCTTTTTTTGTTTTTGCTTTCTTACAATTTCGGATGTGTCTCGTTTGCATTAAAAGTGGCTGTTAAGTACAATTTCGAATCGTTACGATTGTGTAACCGGAAGTTAAGACGAGATACATCGGACATACAAATGATAATATTAACAATAACAGAAGATCAACGTCGTAAAAGACAAAAATCTTCACTGAAGAATTTTCCTTAAGGAACATAGAAACTAAAGAATTTTTAACAACTCAGGCACAACGACCGCGATTACACGCAGAAGCTTAATGAGGCTTAAGGTAACAGCACTACGCAAAAGTCTGCAATAAATTTCTCAAAAAGAGGTGCTTTTTTCCCCTTCCAAACTTAGAATCATTAATCACGAGCATAACATTGAATTATACATTCTAATCGAACATTTGAAATTATTAAAAATTATTCATAACTTCTACTGTATAATTTATGGAAATTCATGAAAACCATTTTGAAAGAAAAAAAGAAAAACAATCGTACGTAATGCTGCGTCTTAAGAGACTCGGATTCTCAAAAATGTTTCTAAAACGCGGTGCGATGCACGGATTGCGTGCAGTGAGTCTCACTCTTGTGATATTGTCGAAAGAAAGCTAAAAGTGCAAATAATTATAATGTTTTTTTTTTTTTTTTTTTTTCGATACTTGGAATCTGTGTACGTGTGTATCGTCGTATATTTACATTTTTTATTAATATAAGAATACCAACAGGAAAACGTATGAGGTCGAGGTCTCTGAGATGGTACACGCATCATCTGATAATAAACTAACTCATTAGTCGAGTTTGGCAATGATATTGTCCCTAGCTTCTGTTGCACTATTCATTATTATTACTCGTGTAAAACTTTTTATTTTCATTCTCTCGTTCGCCTCTCCGGGTAAGACGCAACATTGCACCAAACGCTGCACTGTTTATCTTTTATTCTTTGTTTTGCTCTTGTTGTTTTTTTCTTTCCTTCTTTTTTTTTTTTCATTGTTTTTCTCTTTTTTCTTAATATAGCTAGTTTAGTTTGTTTTTTAACGATTCTATGCAACTAACACTAACATGGAAGATTTCCAGTTTTCGATATTTGGTGGGTATCCTTAGGGGCCTGCGAATATTCGAAACTCGGAAACAACTCGTGACGAACCGAACAATACCGATTGCGTGTCGTGTGGGCGTGTGTTACCGTTTAATCCGATTTGAAACGCTATTCGCAAACCCCTGTGCTATTTGTTTCTTCTTCGTGTTAAACTATTTACGAATCTACGGGGTATTCATTAATACGTGTTACGATAGTTACTTTAGCTATGAATATAATAAGTGTTTCATCGATAGAGACGTAAAAGTAGAAATATATTCAACGATGAATTAGGGCAGTATGAGCCATTCTCGCTATAGACAGTACACCGCGGATACTAGTAACGTAAGTCAGGTACCGGCTAAGTGTCTATCAGCAAGAGAGAGAACGATAAGTTTCATCCTTTTCATTCCTCTCTACTCGTTATCTTAAAAGTCATTGCAATAAACAGCTCGCTTAGCTTCCTTTAAATATTGGCGACGTGCTTCATTTCTATGAGAAAGGGGGAAAGCGGGGGTGCGGAAAAAGACGGATAATATTACTACTGATGATCTCGCGAATGATCAACGGGAGTTTTTGCCTGCCAAGGGCAATTGCAATATTCATCTTTGGCACTGACAATTTTTCGTTTTTTTTTTTAGAGATATTGAGGGTGCATTAGACATATATTTTCAATTTTTTCCATCTCATTGAATCAAAATTTGCGAATTTCGGGAGCAGAGAAAGAAGCGACGAATAAGAATCCAAATCTTTGATAATAGTTTCGTGAAATGAATTATTTTTTTTTTCCGAATGCATGAGATTAGACGATTATGAAATGCATATTTACGAGCATCTTCTGTTTTTATGAACATGACAAAAAAAAAAAAAACAACTTTGTTCTTTAGGGAAATTCTGAAATAAAAAAAAAAAAGTAGTTGAAAAAATATAAAATTGTTGGAAATAATGTTGATTATTTGATATTATTATCGCGTCGTGAATTCGTCAAATTTCAATCCAAGCGAGAATTTCATTGGCAATTTTTGGTAATGCATAGTTGATAGAGGGAGGGATTGTTATGTGGGGTGATAAAGTATGTGGTATGGCGTACGGAAATTGATTGTCGAGAGAGCGTCCGTCTCCCGCAGCAGCGCAATATCGCGAGCAATGATCTGTGTGTGATTGTGTGTGACTCGTTATCTCGATAGGATGTAGAAAATAGTGGTTAACACTTAGTTTCGAGATTAGCGTTGCGAGTGAGCGAGTAATCGCGGTGAAATTTAAGTTCGGGCGGCGGCGGTGGGGGTACGAGAACCGGAACGGACGTTGGTGCGGTGGTGTCGACGATAAAGGAACTCTGCGGGCCAACTTCCTCGAGGGAGAGAATTTCGGTGCCTGTGGGCGAGTAGCTAAGGGTCGTAGCTTCGCTGGTTGGCGATGTAACGCAGCTATCGCCGACGCTTCTGCTTCTCGGATGGGGATGAGATTTCTGAAACTGTTGAATGTTCAAGGAGAGACTCGCCTGGAGGGTAGTTTTGTCGGGTTGTTTGGGGGTTGCTCGATCGACGCTCCTCGCGTGTTCGACGCGACGCGGGCTCGGCGTAAGTTGCGAAGCACCGTGAAGAGGACTTTCGGGAGTGAGTTGCGAGCTGCTCGAGAGTATCTTCGAGCTGGCGGCTAATCTGCTCGCGCAGGGTGAATATTTCGATAGATTGATAGTTATTTTATCAGGTTCAATGGTGAGCGAGGATCGATTGACTTTGTTGAGGGGGCTGCAAGCGACAGCCGATCCCTTTTTCGATTTCACCGATGATTTTTCGATGCAACTGTTGCTTCTTTGGACCGCGGGCTCGCGAATTTTCGGGACTGGTAACGGTAACGGCGGAGGTGGTTTCGGTTTTTCCGCGACGCTCTTGCTTTTGGTGAAGGGCTTTTTCTTGACACTCTTCCCGCTCCACAGATAGATTTTCCTGGAATCGGACGACGATTTATTGTCGTTTTTATCACTCGGACTCTCGGCATTGCACTTGTTGCCCTTACCGACACTCTGCAACAGGGAGGCTTTGTTGCAACACCGAACTTTGCTTATCTTTACACAATGCGACTCTACCACGGATTCAATGGAATTAAAGTTGACCTGTACAGCGACCGTTTTCTTCTTCATTCGACAGGGATTGTCCTTGTTCGCGCCGCCGATTGGCTCGTGCGAAAACAGGGATATCGATTTATCGGGACATTGAGCGCAATTTTCGACTTGTATCTTAACGAGAATCGTGTGGGCCGTTTGGCACTCGGCCTCCTTCACCTCGGCTTTTCCATTTACCTTCGATCCCTCGATCTCCGCGTCCTCCTCCTCGCCGTCGATCCTTTTTTTATTGCCCCTCGATGTATTCGATTTATTCGTCGTGGCTTTCTTCCGCTTAGCGTCGTCGTCGCAATCCGAATCGTTTTCGTTCACCGAACAATCCTCCTCCTCCTCCTCCTCTTCATTATCACCACGATCCACGTTCGTTTGCTTCTCGCATATGAAGAATACTTCGTCGCTGGACACGGGCGAAGGCTCGTCGTCGCAGAGCAACATTGCACGACTGATAGTGTTGAGATAATTCGATATTGAATTCTCTTGACTATCGGCGCGCACGATTCCTCCGACGCCCTGCTGCCCCCCCTCACTCGGGGAGAGGCTCAGTTTACGTCAGTTCACCAACTCCACGCTCACAAAGTGTTTTAGCCGGTCTAAATACTGATTGTACAATTCAACGTCGTTATGACCGGCACCCTGCAATTATACAAATTTATTTTATTCATTTGTTTAATTCACTAAAATAGCCAACGAATTTTATAAAATTTAATTTTACCTCCACCCACAGAGGCTCCACAGCCTTTGGACACCTCTCGTATATCGCCATCCCATGGCTTATATTGATAATGTCATCCTGAGTTCCGTGAATAACCAGCACCGGTGATGTTATTTTTGGCACTTTATCTATACTGTAACGACATGTAAAAAAACTCTATGAACGTACATACTTTGTATTCATTGATACACGGTGCGATATCAAACTTTAATCGGAAATATAGTAAGCGTTTTGCGGATGGAGATGCGAAAGTAGACAAGATCGATGGGAATATTTGCCTGCCAAGGGCAATTACAACATTCTTCTTTGGCATTGACAATTTCTCTGTTTTCAGACAAGCTTCGTACCTGAGGAAAGCGTCGAAGAACCAGGTTCTCTTGGTATTGGGACAAGCGACTCTCATGCCGGACATGAGCGGAGAGTGCAGTACGACCGCTCCGACTTCGTAGCGAGTGGCCAGATCGACGGTGGGGACGGTGCCGATGCTCTGTCCATAGAGAATGATGTTCTCCGGACTGATGCCGTATCTGGTTCTGAGAGCGTGCCACGCAGCGTCGATATCGGCGTAGAGATTCTTCTCGGTGGGCTTCCCTCCGGAGATGCCGTAGCCGGAGTAATCGTAGCTGAAGATGTTGCAATTTATTTGCGATCCGAGGCTGAGGTAGAAGCTGGACATTTGGCCGAGGTCGACGGCGTTACCGTGCGAAAAGAGAATGGTGAATCGAGCGGTGGCGGAGCAACGTACGAAGAGACAAGCGATACGATTGCCGCGCGAGGTCCGGGCGTAAAAACCCTCGACGGAGTCTTTCTCCCGCTCCGAGAAGTTCCATTCCGCTCGCTTCGACAGGGATATCGTGAATTTCGAGCCCTCGTCCTCGATGAAACTGTACGTCGCATCGGGGGGCGCGAACGCCAATTTAGCGACGATCCTCGACGGACACGGTGGACAGCAGAAGAGGGAACAGAATTCGCTTAGTGTGTTCATGATTCGTGGGGCTGTTTACACTGGGCTCTTTAGCGCCCCGTAACCACCTTCCTCTGTAACGTCTGCGAAAGTGAGCATCTGCTCGTTCGTCGACCATTCACTCACTCTCTCTCTCGCT
This sequence comes from Clistopyga incitator, assembly GCA_947507545.1. Classification (NCBI taxonomy): domain Eukaryota; kingdom Metazoa; phylum Arthropoda; class Insecta; order Hymenoptera; family Ichneumonidae; genus Clistopyga; species Clistopyga incitator. The sequence continues at coordinate 11,312,786 of OX382183.1, read as the reverse complement.
CGCTCGCTCGCTCGCTCGCTCTCTCCTCTCGTATCTATCGACACTCGCCGCGTTATTCCAATCGACTTATTACTTTCCTCCTCACCTCCTTCACAAATAACATTAACGCTGCGTTCCGCGAGCTTTTTCTCTCTCTCTCTCTCTCTCTCCTCTAATCCACACCTACGATGTTGTTGTATGTTGTACTACTATGGCTATTGACTCAGCTGTAGCATCCTTTTGTTATCGTATCAAAGTAAAAGCTTCCTCCCGTCTCTCACTCTCGGCCCCCCATAACGCCTTTATGAGTCTATACGCTATACACTACTACTACTACCGAGAACTCCGGTGGAGGCAGCAGCGGAGGTGAGTCAGCCATGACGGCCCAGGGTTTTTCAACTTGGACACGTTACAAACTCTACCGACAAAATTCTCCTAGTACCACGGGTTCCGCGCGATTCCCCTTCTGACAAATAATCCCACCTATACACGCTCCTCTCGTCGCGCAGGTGGCTACGCCACACACTCGAAACTCGCGACGTGCCCGTCAGAGGGCGCGCGCCAATCGTCGCAATGCCGGGCTATTTGAAAATCTCTATAGCGGCCGTACGGCGATTTTACGGATTTATAAACTTTGATGAATAATTCAATCGAAAGCAATTTCGGAATTTGAGATTTTACGATAATCTAGAAAATTGGCTGTATAAACATCGTATCCCGAAAGTGGGGGAACATTTTTTTAATATTGTATTATAATAATAATCGAATGTGGGGATTCGATTTTCCTATCGAATACTACGCCAAGTTGCAGAATTCAAAATGTCAGCCGTGGGGAGAGTACTTTGTCGGGAGCTGCGAAAGAATTTTCATATATTTAAAACGTTTGGTATGTTTTACACTGAAGTTTCTTCTATAATTACTTCTGTAATTGTTCTGGATTTTTTATTACGTTTATATGTCAAGCGACGACTGTAGTTGAAATATAACCTAACTCAACGACTATATTCTGGTAGTTTTATTGGTATAATAATATATTGTACTCGGTGAATTTATGTTTATAATTATTATTTTTGTCGAACTGGAGAGCTTTCGACTCCGTTTCGAAATTGCCAATTGTTAACAATTTTGTAGGTATCGAATTGCATATTTTGAACATAACCTCTCGAATCGCTTATTTATTTTCGCCTACTTTTATCGTTTTATCAATCCATCGTTTCGATCGGATTTTTCGGAATTGCGTAGGTTCAACTTTAGAAGAATCCTTTTCAATTGGGTTTACGGGTTGTCTTTAATTTTTTTTTTTTTAATTTTAAGTTTTCAACATAACCTCAGAAATTAAAATTTTTTTTTCTTCAGTCAAAAAATGATTTTTAATTAAACATCATCGTCCCAATTATTACGTTTTAAGACAGATGAAATTATATCGAATGCCATTTGCGAGTTGTCATGAAAAAAAATTGAGTTAATTAGGCAAAGAGAGATTTTCAAATATCGGTTGTTTCGCTTATCGACAGGAAAAGAGAGTCGAGCCTCGTCGACTTTAACACCTGCTCCGAAGGAGCAACCTACGACTCTCTCGAATGCGAAAGATCGTAAAGATCGCATAGATGAACTCGGAACGCAGAGCGGACAAGAAATGGTGCCTCCGGAGTACAGACTCGTGTACCCGGAGTTTCTGCCGGATCCTAAGCCCGATTTTAGAAACAAATTGAGAGAAAGATTGGAGCGAATGGACATGATGGCCAGACGATCGATCATCGACATACCAGAATTTTACGTTGGTTCCATTCTCGCCGTTACATATTCGGAGCCTCATGCGCCGGGAAAGGCCAACAGATTTGTAGGAATTTGCATTCAGCGGAAAGGCTGCGGATTGAGAGCTTCTTTCATTCTGAGGAATGTCATTGACAATCAGGGCGTCGAAGTTGTCTATGAAATGTATGATCCAAATATACAGAAAATCGATTGCCTAAGGTGAGCAGCGCTATTTACTATTTGCATCCTCGCGATAAAAAAAACAAAAAAAAATTGGTGCGATAGCACGAATAAGGTTGCGGATGAGTACCCGATTTATTAATTCCTTTTGAAATGTTTGAAGGCTCGAAAAACGATTGGACGATCATTTATTATATCTGCGCGATGCCTTACCGGAATACAGCACATTCCCGGTCTCAATGGAGATGGAATATTTGCCGGAAGGAATTAAAGTACCCGTCAACGAGTTGAAAGTCAAGATGAAGCCTCTCCCGTGGCTCGAAAAATGGGAGCGCCAAAACTTGAAGGGAGTGGAGGAATTCGTTACGAATCATAAGAGACGCGTGACGGCAAGGGCGGCCGCAAAACCTTGGGAGAAGTACGACCTGATGAAGATCTACAGAGAGACTATACCCGAAGAGGAGCAAAAACAAATATTTGCCGAAGTTTATTCAGAGTTGCATAATCTCGAGATAACTCGACGCAAGATGAAGCGCAAGCGTGGCTTCGTCAGACCAAAGAAATCAGCGTGAATATCACATCGAGAATATGATTTTCGAAAAAAAAAAAAAAAAAATAATAATAATAATAATAATACCATCGTTATGAACTTCTTACGTTGTAAGAATTTTTGCAAATAAAACACACACACAAATGCATTGTTACGAATATTCGTGTCTATATTCTCGCGTACGCTTTTTTTTGTTTGTTTTGTTTTTGTTTTTACAATTCGATAGCGATTATACGGATAAAAAATTGCAGACCAATTAATCAACATAATTCGAGTCACGTTCACCTCGTAAGTGAACACAAGATTACTGATTTTTTTTATTATAAGGTAAAAATCCTACAATAAACTTTTTTTTTCGGAACTCAATTTCTCTCTCTCTCTCTCTCTCTCTCTCTCTCCCTGACATTTTTCACTGTGTCGATAGCGGATATACTTCAGCCTTGGTCCGTGGTCCCACGTGAATATTCTTATTTCTCGCGCGGACACATTTAAGGGCTTTCCGACGACTTTTTCTCGAGCCACGCCGACAACGAACAGTAAGAAAGTAACTATAAAGTAAAATTGGAAAAAATATAAAAATTAACTGGTCAACAGGGCGACATTAATCTCTTTGACCATTTTAACGCGGTACAGCATCTTTATGAGATGTTCCTTGGCGAGAGCTGACGTCGAGTACCACACGGGACTGTCTGGCACGCAGCTTCTTTCGGGCAGGAGATAAAACACGTCGTTACGGGTTTTCACACTTTCGGGACTGAAAAAGAAAGATTAAATGATATTTAGAGAATTAATTACTCATTCTAAAGTCGAATTAATCATATTCTTTGACCCTTTTCATCATTTATGGATGTATTCTTTGCTGAATTCAGGAAAAATGAGTCTTCACTTTGTTTTATCGATAAAGCGAAATCCAATTAAAATTTCAACCTCACCGAATTAATTTTTCATCAAGACTTACCATTTCGACAAGTAGAACTCGTACAACTTGACTGGACACCGCAGAGGATTTTCCTCATTCTCCTGCTGTTCATAAACCTTTTTCTTTCTTGAATTCGCTTCTGCTCAAGATTAAAGAACAGAGTTGCGTTACGTTGTAATATTTGACAAGGTAGAAAAATCTGAATATACGAGTTATTAAATTACTTACCCAGAGCGGATTGCGGTGGGTAGAAGCGCAACAAGACGTTTCTAGTGCTCGGGCCTTTTCCTGCGACCGCTGCGGCTTGCGCAGCTGGATTTCGCTTCCAGTGTTTCATTATGTGAGAGAAGGAAAGTTGCATATGTTCCTCGACCGTCTGAGGAAATAGATATTTCAAAAAATGAAGTACAAATTCAAAGCCCCCTCAATAAGTTCGATAGAACCTATATTTTAAAGTGAAATCGAGACAATTTATACGAAATAAATAATTAGTTTAAAAAATCGATTCTACGAAGCGTATAGTATGAATGAAAAATAGAAAATTGTATTTACCACGAGATTAAAATGTTTAGTGTTGAAAAACATTAACGTGCTCAATAAAACGTGAGGCGAATGGGCCCCGAGCTGCTTGCACTCCCAAAGATGTTCTTCCTCCACTCTCGTCACGATATATTCTGCGTAACAATAACAATAACAATATAACGATAGAAAATACAGCGCAAGTTTACTCGGTCGCGTATCGTAATTAACTCACGAGCTTCATTATACAGGACCGAAAATTTTTTGGCCACGTCGTTCAAGCAATCGGTGAATTTTTCGTAATAAGAGTCAGTAAAAATGTTGTCTATTCTGTTGTTCTCGAACAAGTATTGTTGGATTCCTGCGAATGGTAAAAACGAATTAAATACAATGTAATAAGCTTCCTAGTGACGTTAATTTTCCTGCAGCAAGAAATAAAAACTTACCTAAACATAAATAGTATATCGTATCCGGCGCGTATTCGGCACCGTTCGGTTTTCGCACCTCCTTCACGAAGAGGCACAGCGTGTAATTCAGTTCGTCGGCAGTGAGTTGAAGAAGGTCTGTTTTGAACAGTTTTACCTTCCGCGTCGGTGTTATTTGCTTCTCCAATTCGGCATTTTTAGCTACCACCTGTGATTAAATGTTTAAAATCAAGCCTAACATCGTCAACACTAAAAAACATGGATAAAAAATAATCCATTATTTCGTATTGCTTACCCATTGTCGCCAGGCGTTTACACCAAATGTGTATTTCAGAGCCATATTTGCGTCAGGTTTCTCGATGGGCTCCATCATTCTAGGCTGTGATTGGGGATGGGCCTCCGGTGGAGGCATCATCGGTACGTCGTGAACTCCGGAAGCTCTTCTGCCCCGTTTGCTAGGCGTCGTTCGCGGTTTATAAGGGACCATTCGTTTTTTGCCACGCGTAGCGGGCATCATTCGTTCGGGTTGCCCTGAATTTACGATAAAATAGTATCGACCGAAACAAATACCGCGAATACTAAAACTTGCAAGTTCACGAAAAATTTTATTTACCATCCGCGTCCATAGCGGAATCCGATTGAGGCGCCTGCGTTGCAGTTATGGTGTTTGGTGTCAGAGCCGTTTCGAGATCCACAGCCGGCTCGTCCAGTTCACCGGTTGCCATTTTTAGTGCCATTTGCAGCATATCCTCGCCGAAAGTATTGCTGGAATCGACGGATTCCGCTGCTGGTTCGTGCCTAGCGAATATTCCAAGAAAATTAACGTTTGAATCTCAGAAGAAATCACCATCCCAGCTTCAGTTTCGTTTTTTTCTCTTGTATATTGAATTTTTTGAACTCTGTGAACGAATTTTTTCAAGGATAGGACGAACGAAGAGTGTCGTGTGACGTCTTACCCGTTATCGTCGCTCGAATCGGAGTCACTTTCGTTGGCCTTTTTCTCCGTGGCGACCATTTCAGCCATCATGAGTAATTCGGCCTCGAATGGATCGGCGGGAATCTTCTCCTGTATCCTTTTGATGTCTTTGAAAATGCCCTTGGCGCTGTTTCTCGTGGTTGGGATGAAAATGGGAACGGGTATGGGCAGTGGAAAGGGCACGGGAACGGGGAAGGGCATGCTCCACATGTGAACCGGAAACGGGACGTAAATCGGCACGGGCACCGGTATCACGATTCGCGTTTCGCCCTCCGTTTGCGTGGACTTGACGCAGGGATGCGGACGCACGGACACGCCTTTGGTGTGCGTAAGTGGCTTGCATTGTGTTATTTTATTGTGAATTTTAACGGGACTCGGCGGTCTCGCGATTACTTGTTGATTGACGATTATTTGTGGAGTTTGGGTTTGCGGGCTCGGCACGCTCGACGCCACGTTAGCACTGTTTATCGTCGTCGATTGAGCAACCGGTGGGACTTGACCGTTCGAGGTTAATGCCAGACTCGTTACCGACGATATAACCGGCATAGTCTTTTTATTCTGAATCTCGTTGGGTTTGGGAGCCGACTGATTCAATCCTTTAGCCGGTGGGTATGTCCTCTTGGGCATTCCCGTGGGCACTGGATCGTCCGCGGTCGGTATTGTTATCGGAGACTTCGTATATTGACCTTGAAACTTCATAACGCAATTGTACGAACAAAAGTTTCGTATCGTCGCGTCCGACATCGTCAGATGATACTGGGCTTGCGAAAATTCCTTGCAGAAATCGCAGCTTATTCTCTTCGCTGATACGGCGTTTATCGAAACCTGCGACCCATAAATACACGAATTTACATCATCGGTTTGCTAGTGTTTTTTTTTTTTTTTTTTTTTTTTTGTAAAAGTGAATTGTAATTAATCAGTAGTACCTGGTATAATGTCAGGCAATTCAAGCTGCACATCATAAGTGTCTGACCCGTTTTCAGTTCCTTCTTAATCATGTCGAAATTGTATTTCTTAACTTTGCACCAGTTGCACGGTACGATTTTTCTGTTAGTTATTATGAATATGTTGAGACACGTCTTGTTGCAAAAGGTATGAGCTTCGGATTCGTAGAAAACGATGAAACAGTTCTTCGTCGCAAGCTCGAAGAACTTTTTGCACGTTGAGCATTGATCCGGGTCGACTTTGTTGACGAATTTGAAAGCTGCGAAGCACGGGTCGCTGCAGATGGCCACAGGAGATCCTCGGTCTATTTGAACCTCGCAATGGACTATTTTTTCCTACAAAAAAAAAAAAAAAAAAAAGAAAAAAAAAAAACACGGAGAAAATATTTTTACCGCTCGTTTTTCCAGATATAACATCAGAACATTCGATTAAAATTGTAATTTTCAACTCATCTTGGAAATAACATTACTCTCCTTTTGTCAATTTTTGTCAATTTCTAGTGTTTTGTAGAATAAAAAGAAAAATTTCGAAAATTATTTAGCTTGCAATAATTACCTCTTGACAAACACTGCAAGCTTTTTTCTCGGCACTCGCTGGTTCAGTGGAATTCATTCGGGTATATTTTTCCATGCAGTATTGCGTACAAAAATCCTTGAATTGTCCTTTGTCACCGACCGGAGCCAAAAACCCTTCGATCCCCGAGCTGATGTCTTTCTGGCAATAACTACAAACTTTGAGACCCTTCTTAAATTCCTCCAAGCACGAGGAACAGCAAAACTGCCTGACGTCGTAGCCAAACCTGACGCAATATTTTCCCAGACTTATGGGCTGGACCGCCCCGTTGCAATTTCTACAGTAGCTGCCGTATTTCGTCTGAAATTTTCCTAAACACTCTTCGTTACAGAATTCCATAGTTTCCCAGGATAGATTGCGTTCGTCTCCAGCCTCTACGATCAGAAGACAACCCGCGCAACGTTTTTCGCGTTTCGAGTTAACGCCATCGCTCGGAATGTCCATAGATTTGTTGTTTTCCTCGGTAAACGCGTTTTTGCAAGGTTGCGAACAAACGGTGAAATTTTCATTACCAATTTTCACGTTTATGTTACAAACTCTGCTCTCTTTGCACTGTTTGCATATTTCCTTCGGCGGCAATTCCTCGATTTCCGCATTTTTCGATTCGTCGTCAATGTCGATAACGTCAGTTGTTGCAGCGGGGCTTTTATCCTCCAGACTTTGACTATCAATCGCAGTATCTTTTTCTTCGGAAGCAGCGTCCACGGGTTTCGCCGCTTGAGTTGAATCTTTAGCGACCGGCGTTGTTTTCTCAAGGGGAACCTCGTCTTTTTCCGAGCCTGTAGGCAATTTATCTTTATCAGAATCCTTTTCGGCAACTTTTTCAGTCTCTCCGGAGGCGGTTTCGAGGGTGTTGGAATCTTTCATACTGTCGGGAATGATGCAGAGCTCGTCGTCCTGTCCAGGCAAAACGTTTGACTGGGTGGTTTCGTCGGTTTCCATGGCCGAGACTCGATCCTCGTTCTTCTTTTTACTCTCGTTGCTAGCCTCTTCCGAACTGTCGACGATCATCATCTCGGATTCGACCTTGTCCACGTTTTTCTCATCCGATTCAGCTTCGGTTGATGTTTTGCTTTTATTCTCTGGTGCGATCGGCGATGCTACCTCTACGTTGCTCTCCGCACCTTCCGCTTCGGTATTCTCGGAATTGTCATCTGGATTACTCTCCTCCGCTGCGAATTCTCCAGCTTTTGTGAAATCCGTATCCTTGGCGTTTACGATATCCTGAAGATTATCGGCCTGATCGCCCAGTTTCCGAAAATTAATTTGATCGGCCGGTGAATCGACTTCCGAGGGTTCAACGCTGTCGGGATTGAGATTATCAGCTCCAAAAGGATCCTCCGCGTCCATGGACTGGCCCTCGTTATGCGTGTCGTCGTTTTTGTCCTGCGATATTTGCACGAATTCCGTATTTTCCGGCTCGTCGATTTGCTTGTCGCTCGCGATTTCTTTCCGCTGCGCCTCGGCATCGACACGCGACGACTCCATTTCCGGCTGCGTGTCGTCCGCTGGTTGCTTCGAGCCCGAGATCACGGCATCGGGAACGTCCGCGCTGCTTTCCGAGTCGGGAATCGCTTCTTTTGATTGTTGCGCGTCTTCTGCGTGAGGCAAAGTCTCCGCTTCGTCCTCCGCTGCTTTTTCTCCCGATGTTTCTTCGACAGTCTCTCTTCGGGAATCTGCAGCGTCATTAGATTCGGTGGATATGTGGCTTTCAGTCTCAATGGAAGCTTCCGATTTTTCTGCGTGCGACCCTAAATTATCTATTTCTGTACATTTAACTTCCGCCGTTGTAATCTCTTCGACTCCACTTTTGTCTAAACTCAAAGATGATTCCGCTGCGTCTGTCTGTCGCGGCTCGTCCGCGGCGTTATCACAAGCACGTGGACTCGGAGCACCGGAATCTTTCTCAATGTTTTTATCGATACTTTCCACGTTACCGGACTCCTGCGTTTCTTGCTCCGCATCTCCGTGTACTTTGCTCGAGTCTTCTAAGGTCGATTTTTCAATTGCAGTTTCGGCATTTTCCGGTGCTGATTCTCCTTCGGTGGGATCGACTTCTTTAGTTACGGCAGCTTCGTTTTCTCGATCCATCGTGGACTACGAATACAGGGAAATATCGAGAACACTGCAAAAAATAAATACAATTTATGCCCGATCTACGCTACTATCTTCTTGCATGCTCATTTTTTAAATTGCGCATAGCTCTTTAAACATAATTCCAATATTTGCAAAAACATATTTGAAGACGCGGGTTCCTTACGACGGAGCTTTGTCCTTGACATTCCACAGTGACCGCCAAAAAATTGGACATTGGCAAACATTGACAAACAAAAATTTCGTCACACAAATAAAAAAACAGTGTTCAACACAATCTCGATCTTTGTTCGCTATTGAAATTGGCATCGCTAGGTGAAAAGTGGGGTTATGTTGAAAAGAAAAAAAAAATTTTCGATCCCACCGCGAATGTTCATTGTTCACGTGGAACGCAGAGGAAAATCACGGCAACGTCGAATTCTCGTGGTTGCTTATAGAGGCGTAAATAACGAGTTACGGGCCATTTAAAAAGATCACGACGTAATGCATTGTCAATGAGAAAAGCCGCAACTGCAGCACTCTCGCACTTTGAAACTCACGAACCTCTTATCACGGCTGTCAGTTTCGATGGGATTGGCGAAGCATACCGTCAACGATACACGACGACGGATCAACCGGTGGACACTTAATTGATGAGGCTCCGCTTGTTTTTCATGTCACGATATCACAGAATCGCGAGTCCCGCAAATATCATCACATAAATCGGAGTCTATCTTGTCGGGAGCCGCGGCGGCACAAACGCTGTGGCGGCAATACTTGCAAACCATTGCCAACATAAAATCGACACGCGACGCGCACATCTCAAATTATCGTAGCCGAAAGGGTTTATTCCTGTTTTTTTTTTTTTTTTTTTTTCCCCCAAGAACACGACAACGCTCACATAATCGAGGCTGCAATTTTAGCGACGATCGAATATAGTTTGTAATTTGAATGTGATTTGTAATTAGGCGGCGAAAATCGAACAGCTCGCGGAATCAAAATTTACTTTATGTTGTCAAACTGATTGCACGTATTTTATACACACCACGAGATTTTATAGATGTTCGTTGCTATTCTTATGAAAAAAAAAAAAAAAATAGTCGGCTCGATTTACAGGCTCTTGATATTGGAATAAGAGTATTTGTCGATGAATGATCATATGAAAATTTGGGGGGTTTGGTTTTTATCGCTTAGGGTGTTGTCAAAAAAAAACTAGCGGTTTTTGTTACCGACCGAGTAGTGTTTTTGCTTTAAAGTGATGTACCGACAGAATAATCGTGAGTGCAGGTGAGAAAAGGCCACTTTTCGTCGCAGTGGAGCGAATGAGGACAAAAACGTATACATTACGTTAAGGTGATTTGTGTTGGTTTCTGTTTTTTTTTTTAAATGGGGGATATTTTTTGGATGAGGAAAAAGAAATAACGATCAAGCACTTGCTAGGAGTACTCGGTTTCATTTTATTTTTCACGAGGTACACGACTTGTATATTTATTATACATTATCGCAATAATAGTATTATTTTCTTAATAGTTTCTTTATTTTAATGTGTTTATTTTATTCGTTTTTTTTCCCGTTTTCTTCATCAATTTAATTCTGCTGCATCATTATAATTCTCATTAATAGTCATAATATATTATCATACTTTCAATGGATTCAACAACATATATGTATATGTGTATATGTATATATATGTATACGTGTGTATATATACATATAAGTACCAGGTGTATACTCATATTTTATGAGTGAATGCATTGCATCGGAGGATATAGCGATTATTTCCGCGAGTCACAGCGGACACCGGTGTCCTCGAAAAATCGTGTGCATATTTTTTTCTTATTTTCTTTTTCTTATTTCATTCTCATATTCTTAATTCATTCATTAAATATACCGCACGCTTTTTTTTTGGCTGTCGTATTGCTGTTATTTAAACATATCATTGAATAAGGAACGCTATGAGAAATGCCGTAAAAATCAATGGAACACGCTCCTCGAGCGCGCTTATTATTTCATTACGATAATTACATAGCACGTTTTGTTTTCATATATATATAATCATTATATACATATAAACGCAAATTCCACTATGCGTTTTCATTTGTAAGAGGCCAAACTTAATTAAACACGCTACTCGTGATTATTCGACTACAATAACGCTGATCCTTAGGCCCTGTTGAGACAATTGCGACTTCATTAAAGCATCTCGTCTACGTGTTTTTTTTTTTTTTTTTTTGGTTTTTTCTTTCTTCACATTTTCCATTTGTTAATATTTAGTTCTCCTCCACTCGATTTATATTTGAAACGAAGATCACAAGAGAGCATTTTTATGAGTTGTGGAACGAGTCTATTGGGCCGTTCGCACTTCGCTAGTGGGTTGAGGAGAGAGTTATCGCCTCAAGGTATTATATTAGTTAATAATATCGCGTGTTTGTGTCTCGTGAATGGATATGGACATCGGTATATCGAGGAATCGATATGACTGTCGGATCTTTGGCTTTCGAGCTCTGGATCAACTGGAAATTGATGATTACCGATTTTGTTTAAGTACTAATAACCATTCGGGTGATTTCGGAGCGTTTGCCGCTTCGATAAGGGCCCTCGACTGGAACTCTAACATCCTCGAACGCGTGGACAATCTTTCGAACGATTTTTTCCCTCTTGATCGATGGAAGAACAATGAAATCAAGTTAAATGACATTCCGCAGGCGAAAGATCGAACCGCTTCAAAGAAAGCCCTTTTTAACTCTTTCCAATCCTCGCAACTCTCACTCCGATAGCACACACAATTTCTACATTAACATAGATCATGCAGTAGCATTCACATTCGATTCAACAATAACGTTACTTCACGCAAACGAACAGAGCGGCGCGTTAGATGCTATGTCTTTTTCCTTTTTTTTTTTTGTGCAATCGTTAAAACGCGTTATCCTGTCGCAAAAGCATTTACGAGGACACTGTCCGAGAGTATCGTCCTTGAATTTCCTGCTTAATTAGGCTTTTATCAAAAAACCATGACGTTCACGGTGGTTATTCACTTGAGATCCTCGTCTTCGCCCAGCAGCTCGTCCATCTGTTCTTCCCAGTCGTCCTTTCCAGTCGCAACCGTCGAATTCTTTTCCTGTCCCGGTACGACCTCAAAATCCTTCAGCTCGGCTTCCAACTCCCCTTCCCACTCTTCTTCTGCGGAGATTCACAAGCAGGCGTTGTAGCTATTTTGTAGACGGGCCATTGGATGTGTTTGTGTATTTCAATGAGAAGAAGAAAAAAAATGTGTGTGTGTGTGTGTGTGTGGGTGCTACGAGCGTACATGTGTGTGTATTCGTGATGGCAGATTTGTTAAGTGAAATTTGGAATGTCTGGGTACAAAACAATCGAATGACATAATTGAAAATAGATAATAAGGTGAATGATCGAAAATAATGTAAATAAGAATGTAATAAAACCACAGAGTTAAGTTGCCTAGGCAATTTCGAAGCTCTAAAAATGCTTTAATGGTTTGACAACGGTACTGGGACCCCAGTCGAGAGCCTTTAACAATTAACTGGCAATTGCACGCGATTATTATATTTCTCTTTCACATTGCCTTTCTTCTTGTTATTAATACTAGCCTCGTTCGTCGTGATAGCCTACGCAATTGAACCTCTCTCTCATCGGCCGCCTGGTGTTTCGCTAGTTTATTTATATATTATTTATCATCACTTTCTCTCGTTTTCTTTCAATCTAGGGTACATTACAGATTCAACACAAAGCGGCAGGGCCATCGTTTATCTCACGTTACACTGTGTATTGCAATCCCGGCCGGCGGCTTCCTTTCTCATCTACTGTTCAACTGCTTCCCACGTTTCTTTTTTTTCTTTTTTCTTTTTTTCTCTACTTTTTCCCTTTCTTCCTTTACATTTTCAATATTTTACACTTTGCACCCGGTCGCTCAATTAAGACACCGATACTTATTCTTTTTTGCGCTTTTGTCCCTTCCTCTTCTCGTTAGAATGTATTTTATATCCGGTAAAACACGTATTGTCATTCAACAAATTTAATAAGGTACCTATTAGTAAGTTTTTCTTCCGTCGTTCTTACTCTTTTCTCTTTAATTCTTTATTAATAGAGTTGATCGGCTTGTTTTATTTTTTTTTGTGTTTTTTTTTGTTTGTTTGTTTGTTTGTTTACTTACAACTTTTACAACACGGAGAGAACAAAGATTTGAAGATAAGTAGTTGACGTAGACATACGGACAGACAGACGACAGACAAACAGACAGACAGACAGTATAGTCAAATTTTTAATTAATTCTTCTTCTTCTTCTTTTTTTTTCTTTCCTTTCTTCTTCTTTTCTCGAAATTTCGTTCTTGGTAATTGCGGTATTTATCTCAAATTACAATCATCGAGCCTCGTATCCTTCACCCGCCCAATGTCTTTCGCGCACTATTCTTCTTTTCCTCTCTCTCTCCCGCTAGCTTTCATCTAAGTATCGTTTAATTCTCGTGCAGTATTACTGTTTTTCTTTTTTTTTTTTTTTAATTCTTCACCTTCCTCTCGAGAGCTCGACTATGTAGTAATACTAAACTTTCAGCAGTTTAGAAGTTATTCATCTGGCTGACTCGATAGTGTCTCGTACATATAGTGAACGTTGCGATTCGCCTTTCCTTTTAATATACCTCATAGAAATAACGGCTTGAAAACAAAGCTCTGCGTTTATGATTTGTTGTCGTGTTCGTGTGGTTAAATAAATGTAATAAAGTGAAATAATGCGATTCTCAAGACGGGAGGGTTAAACAAAATCGAGGATAAGCCGTAAATATCTCCGACGGGAGTACATCACGTACGGCAAATAAATAAAAACGAGAAATCTCGTAACTCAATGATCTAGTTGCTAAAAAAACAAATGTCACTTTGTTGGGTGTGCTTTGGATAATGGTTAACGGGATTCTCCTCTTCTTAGGCTGTAGACAAAATAGAATGAAAATTGCGTTTTTTTTAAAACTCCAGTAGCCTTAGTATCGAGCGAATTATATCAATTATTAGCTTCAGTGGGTTACCGTTTCTTCTTTTTTTATTTTTTTTTAAGCTACTAGGGATGCGAGTACTGGCTACGACTTAGATCACAGTCGCACTACAAGAAACATCGAAGGACTATGTTGTTGTTTTTTTCGTTTTTCTTTTTTTTTTCCCACTTTAGACTGTATAACACACTGGGGTCCGTTACCATGCTGTCAAAAACTAAGCAAACTGCGATTGGTGCGATTGTTTTATACTCACGATTATCAGGAATGTCGAGCCACCTCTGTGTTTGTCCGTGAGAGACGATAAACAGTGTAAAAAAGAACTTTCCCAGCATCGGAGCTTGAAATCAAAGCTTGCAAGGCTACGTTGCCGAGGAGGAAAGTCTTGTCAACGCGTTATCGCCACGGGAAAAGGTGACAGAACAGTTTTTCCTACCGCTCTGCCACCTTTATTACCGTGAAAATTTCTCGCGGGGCGATTTTAATCGGACCCACGTACTTACCTTTTGCCTGTTGCATGCCCAGCCTTTTCATGCCCTCCCTCACTTCCTTTATATCCGTGTCCGAAGGCCTCACGCTATCGGAAACGAACTCATGAGCTCCAGATTCGCTTCTCGACTCGCCGATCCTCGTTACCTCCGTCGTGGGCTTCGCCGTTTCGACTTTAACTGCGGTGCATTATACGTATGACATTCGACTACTAACTAGCATTTAACTACTACGGGAAAACGCATTTGAACGTTATTACTGGCGACGAACTGTTGTGCTAACGTCGAGCTAGTTCTGATGCTAACAATTTAACGTTTCTGGTGAATTTGTACTTATAAACTGCAAACCTTCTCGATCTGTTTACGTCTATGTTATTCTCGGCGAGTAACGAAGTTCATTCCACTGTTTCCAAGCATTTTGAAAAAACAAAAACACAGAGAGAAATAGTGAACTCAAATTGTAATTTGTAACGAGACTTTGAATTATTGTGTGAATGAAGGTATAAATATTTGGGCATCAGTTAAATTATGTTCTTTATGTACAAAATCATTAGTACCAATAGATTCGTTTTCGAATTTGAGAACGAACAATTGAAATTATTCTCATGACTTAGCTACGAGAACGTAATTTAACGAATGCAAAATTTCACAAAATGTTTGCATGGTTTGAAAAATAATCAAGTGCAATATAAAGCGTACGTTGGCCATTTACAAATGGACCATTCAATAAATTATTAAGCACACAACGACATCGAGATACAGTTCTAAAAAGCGATTCGTATTTAAAAAAAAATAAAGAAGAACATCTACCTTGAGTATGATCGATGCTACCGGTGGATGTTAACGCGGCATTTGGATTACTCTCTGCCTGGCTTGCCATTGCGTTGAGTTCGTGACTTTGACGGAGCAGAGATACTCGGTAGAAATAATTGCGCCAGAAGTTCTCCTCGGTTATCCTGGAAATTCAAGCTCGGAAATAAATTTTTCGTTCACGGAAAAATGCTATTTAATTGGTATTTTCTCTGGTGATGCGATGACATTTGATTGACGTGGAAAAATTCGTGGGAATATTAAAGGAAATCCAAAAATGTTAGATTCTACAAAATAAGATGCCATTTAAATTGGGAAAAAAAAAAAAAAAAAAAAAAAAAAAAAAAAAAAAAATTCTACAAAGAGTGAGTTTGTGTTTTTTCACACCAGAAAATAATACCCTGTTTCAATGATAGCGTTGCTGTTTTTGTACTTACACTTTAGGGACAAGCTCGAACCTCATATTCTCCAGCTTGGGATCGAGAGCTAAGGTTGCTTGTGCCATTGGTTGAACAGCCTCAAAGTCCCATGCGAACTCAACGCCGGGAGGTGGAGCTCTGACGAAGGTGCGTCGATCCTGTAATAAAATAGTTGGTTTTAATCAATTTTTGCTTCGTTCTTTCGAATAAAAAGTTGAGAAAAAGAAAAGAAAAGAAGAAAAAAAAAAAAAAAAAATCAAGGTATTCGCTCACGTTCGAAAGAGCTAAGCACTCCTCGCGTAGGGCATCTTCGTTCGGTGCTCCAATCCAGGGAGCGACGGCCTCGCCTTTCTCATTCTGCTTGCCCGCTATGAAAGCCTCCTGCTCCTTATTGAGTTCAGCGATGATTCTCTGAAAGCAGAACAGTTCGAGCCATTAATTTCTAGAACAGAGGATAGGGTATTGTGGCTCTCGGAGCTTCGTGCCATTAAAGCAGCTCCTCTTTATTCCGTAATGTCGACTTTGTTGCATTTTATTCCTCGGTAGGAAGTGCTTATAATTAGGTCAATGAGCTTGGAATTAGAAATGTGTATCGATCCCTCCAGACACGGTCATTAGTGTTGAAGAATACGAGCGTGTGTCGAACGACGATGAGGGTGATTCGATTGGGCTGATCGATTCGGAGGCCTTCTCTGTTACATCAAATTTTAGCAGAAGCTCGTCTAATGAGATTTTGAATTCACACCACAGCTTCAAAAACTTTCACTCTGATGGCTTTTCGAAAGCTTTACCGAATGATTTTTCAATTACAAACCATGCATTAATTTATTTTTCTTTCAACAATACCTTAATAAGGGTTCGTTGGAGCAAAAAAAAATCTTTCCTACAAACTTGCACAGTGCGCTTGCAAAAAAATGTCATCACCCAAATTATATTTGACTTTCCAAACATTTAAAAATTCGTTCTCTCAGCTTATCACATTTTTCTAGTGTCATAAAAATTGAAATATATTGGAAATGAATCGTTGATTATAGTTGAATTTTTATTGGATTTTTTTTTCAACACATTTTGTTGCACAGCTCGAATTACCGAGCTCGACACGTTCACCGTGGAATTATGGGAATTTGATTTGCGATATCGGGAAATATTCTCTCGCACTCTCTCTGCGCTACTGCGTTAATATAATACTATTGAGAGGGGCTTAACTAGGTCGCGGTAAAATCCGCAACGCCGTTATAGCCGCTCGACTCGGTGGAGGAAACGATTGCATTGGGCGAGAAAAAAAGTTGCATCGAATCAAGTGACGAATTTATCTGCACAATTTTCAGTTGCAGATGCCAACGAGAGAAAGGTCGCGTATGGGACTGCCACCGTCACCTAAACGAATCTCTGCCGGGGACAACATTGATTTTCCAAGGCATTAAAGCTACGCTCTCCCAGATCCTTCCTCCTGCCAAGGCTACCGTTCAAGCTTGACCTTCCACTCAAAACCATGAAAATCGAGCAATAGAAATTTTTTAAATTATGGCAACTCACTTCTTTAAAAGCAGAGAACAAAATTGCTTAAAAGTCCATGGAAAACGAAAACTTTTAGGTGGTTTACAATTTTTTTTACATCCACATTTTTCAAAATACGAAGATTTCTTGAATATTATGAATCGACGGAGGAAATTACAATCTTGGAATAAAAATAATGAAAATACTGCATGAAAAAGTTTGCAGAAGTTTATTTAAATTCCCGTGGTGATTAATTGATGTTGTAGTTGAAATTTTATTTGTGGAATATATTTTAGGAGTAATTTGTTGAGGAAGAAGATATTTTGAAATTCATGAGCAGCTGGGGCTGCTGAGGAGTCTTAGGGAGGAGAGCGATGCTGATGGTTGGGAAACTACTGTAGTCTCAAAGTCCATTAAAGCGATTATCAAGGATGAACTAGAGGCACATAGGGCGTCGGACGGAAACTCGATCGGGCATTCAATGCCCACCTCAATTTCCCGGCTATCGTGTCTCCTCTCTGTCTCCTCGTGCTCTCTGTACGAGATACGAGGACAAGCCAACAACGTTAAATTGCCCCGAAACGATAGTGGAGACTGCAGGTATATCGTCGCCAGTCGTTCACATCGCTTCAACGCCGGATAAACGTCGTCGTTTCGCTTCGGGGTTGAGGTTAACGTTTTCATCTTCCCCTTTTCTCTCTGTATATCTTCCGCTGCTATCGGTTCGAGCTTCTCGCTGATTCACTTCATCCACGTGAGCTCACAGTCTTTTACCTCTCGGTGCAGTTACTTCACCGAGCACCCATTAAATCGTTAGAAGAACCTAATTTCTTTCCAAGTTCACTCGTTACGAAAATATTTCTACTGCTTTTACACACAGCGAAAGATTCTTCTTCTTCCTCGTAGAACAAAACTTTGCTTTTTCTCGAGATTTAAAACAGTGTTCAATGAAAATAAAACATAAAAAATGTCATTTTTCCAAACCATAAAATTTCAGTCTAGGAATTCTCAATTTCTATCGAATTTTGTAATAAAGTTGAGATGTTAGAATTTTATAGAATTATGTAAACTTGCTTAACGGGAAAAAAAAAAAAAAAAAAAAAAAAAAAAAAAAAAAAAAAAAAAAAAAAAAAAACTGCAAAATTGGACCATGCGCATATTTTCCTCATTTTGCACCTTCTTTTCAACTAAATCTCTATTTGAAGAAGATAAAAATTGAATGGTCTTCACCCTAAAATGTATCCTTGGAAATCATTTATAATGCTTTATGATCTCCTTCGGCGATTCTCTAGAATTTTTGATTTTTTTCTGTTACGAGAGAATCTTCGATAAGAAAGGGTTGAGGTCTTTCTGCAATGTTCTATGATCCGTGTGTGTAATTGGTTTTCGTGTAAGTCGTGCAGAAAACATTGTAAAAGGAGCACAGGCGACGAGAAGTTAGAATTAACTTGAATTCTTCTCGAAAGTGGCAGCAGTGAGTACATATAGCCGAAACGAGGAGGAGGGTTGCAGCGATAGCACCGCGCACGAGGGTTGCACGGGCATGACCTCCGTGTGAAGCGGGGGCGGGAAAGGAGTACGCTATCGATCCGACGAACCGGCTGCCAAAGAGGCACCCACCAGCTCTTCTCGAGCCTCTGACGTAATATCCAAAAGACGAAAGTCGAGTAAGTCATTTAAGATTTTTTCCAACCTGCAGGGAAAAAAAAAAAAATTCAGTTTTCCATTCATTCAATTATTATTTGTTATTCATTTTTTCAAAATACAAATAATATTAAGACTGTGAAAATTCCTATAAAAAAAAAAAATTAAAGTATTTTTTAAAAATCGGCTAATGGTTTTCCGTTCTGTAATATTACGTTAAAATATCCACAGATTTTCATAGACGAATGAATAACGAATTTTGAAAAAAAAAAAAAAAAAAAAAAAAGAATTCTCTGTGGGAATTTCATTTTGTATTCTGTACTTGAAGCACAGGTACTTAAAAGGTTGCACTTGAAGTACAAGTACTTCAAGTATTGTACTTGAAGTAGCTCTGAGTCTTCAAGTATGAGGTACTTTTCGAGTATTTTGAGGCTGTGGTTGCGAATAATCTACTTTAATGTGGGTCACGATTGAATGATTTTCGAAGAAACTCTACCAAAATGTCGTATGGTAACATGTTGAGTTAGAAAGAGGGGAAACAGACTCACCATTCGAACGGTCTCTTCCAGCAATATCTGCAGAGTGTACCACGAAACGAATAGCAGATTGATTGCGGGATGAAATAAGTGTGTTTGTGTCGATTAGTGTGGCATTCAGAGTCGAGATTTCAATTTACTAAGTGCGACGCGAGAGCTCACGACAACGTTAATTCTTAAAAAAGCCTTTAGCGAATGTAAGCGTTGCAGTTACAACGAAAATAAGAGAGATAAAGAGGCGAGCCAGAGGCGTTCATATTAAACAGTCGTCAGAGTGTTGAACTTTCCTCGAGTGCACCTTCCTTCCGGCGAGATTTTTTTTAAAAACCTACTCGTGAGTCTCGCACTGAACGGTCAGACACAAAAAATCCCTCTTTTCGATTGTCATTCGATAATTTAAAAGAACAAAATTTTATTCTGATTCCAATAAATTATTTCCAAACGATGTTATCAAAATAACAACTGCCAAATTTGCGTCGTCATGGACAATCCATTTAGCAATAAGTTGGGAATTATTTCACGAAGAAATTTGGAGCAGATACTTGAAAATGTATTAATTCGTCGAAAGCACCGAAGCCGTTGAGGAAAACGAATTGATGATCATTTTCCAATTTCGTTGGAGATTGGAAATTTCTTTTTTTCAAAGAAAAAATGAGGAAATTTTTCATACGTCGAACAAAGTTACAATTGTCATCGTATGAAATTGTATGATATTACAGAGGAGCTCCTCCCATACGAAACCATTCGTGTATTGAATTGCCTGAAGTTTGGAAAATACGAGGCCATAATGAGGCTACATTTATACCTAATCGAATTTAATGTCAATATTTTAGAGTGTAACGACGACGAAGAGACGCGATCGAAGTTGCCTTTAATAATCGTAAAATTGATTATTCGATGACGACTAGCCTTTTCCAGAGGGTATCTTGGCTGTGTAAAGTAGTACTTGGATTGTGGGCTTATGGCCAAGGTTCCGGGCCTTCGCTGGCAGCACTTGCCGGGCGAATCGACAACTCGGCAGGCATTTAAGCCAACGATTAACCCGAATAGCTTTAGCGTGAGATCGAGTTGCTTCTTCCAGCCGAAACATTTTCGCGAATGGCAGATATAACCTTTTCCATCACCCCAGCCACTTTTTTTTTGCACCCTTTCCGATATAATTCATAATTGGCAGCCATTGGCACTAAGCACTACTCAAAGATACTCTCTGAATTTTTACATTTATAATTCACTTATTAATTTTATGAAAAATGTATGAAAAAAAGCACAATTGTAGCGCAATTAATTGACGGTATTATTTATTTTCTATAAGCCAACGTAATATTTATTTGGGAATTGAAAAAAGTGTTTTTACTGTAACAAATTAATTTAAAAAAATGCAACGTTTACGAAGGGTGCAAAAATTGGATTTTGAATAATGTAGAAAAGTTGGGAGGTGAGAAAAATTGGCAAACATGGCGCAGGGTGGCAACTCCGAAGCAGCAGCGGCGCAGCCTTCGACGTCATAGGCATTATCTAGGTCGGGACAAGCTCTACGACCTACATCGAAGCTTACTCTTCTACACGCTACGAGGTCGCGTAGCTTTACATCTGCTCGGGGCGGCGTTTACAGAAACTGGCTGGTAACATTGCTTCCAAACACGTTGCCCCTTGTGCACCTTGTATGTACATAGGCATAGTTACACGAATTCTCAACAACTTTGCGATTCCCTTCCGCATTGCTCGGCCTTTTCATCAAACTTGTGCCCTTGGAGCGAGAGGAATGTGAAAACATGACGACGCACCGACGTCGTTGCCTCTGATGTTCGGTGCATAGAAGCCCTTTGATTGACATGCCTCAAGGCCTTCGTTCATCCGTGTCAGGAAAAACGAGATGTGCCAAAAATCCAAAAAGTTCACCTCGAAAAAAGGCGAAAGGAAGGAAGCACCTTGAGTTTTCCTTGATCGAGATCAAATATCTTCGTTTTTTATCACTCTTTCCTCCAAACGCACTATTTCCGGCGAGGATTATCTGTGAAACGAAATGTTGTCATAATGAGTAAAGTAAGTGTGATAATTAACTGACTGTGGCTCTCGGTAATATTTATAATTCATGATAATTAAAGGAGAAAATGAGTTTGAAAATGTCGCTGGTTGGAAGAAAAAATCTAAACACACAATGTTGGCTCTACCTGCTTACCGCAATTCTTTTTCTTTTTCTTTTTCTTTTTCTTTTTTTGGTGTCGAGCACTCTAGGGAGCAGGTGCATGAAGCGTAATGCGCGACATTTTCTCCTTTACCTTCGTTATACGGTAGTATTCTTTTCCCTACTATCGTTGTTTCATTCTTGTTTTGTTTTTCTCCTTCCTCTCCTGTCGTTTTATCAGCTGAATACCGTATGAAACGCGACAGTCATTAAGGGGATGAAAAAAACGAGAAAAAGACACTGGAGAAAAAAAAAAGGAAAACAAAATAAAAGCACTATGGATACTGGCATAATCGAATTACCATATCTGGCTATGGTGGCAGAAATTTTGTAAAAGCATAGAGGGACAAAAGGACAGACCTCTCGACAGAGAGTTTTGTCGGATAGAATTAATTTCTTGGAACGTAGAAGAGGATTTTTCGGAAGCCTCGATGAGCAGCAGCACCCCCCTTCAAAGCTTCCTTTAAACGCTTAACTCACTCCGAGGAAAGTCTACACCATTTATTGTAACAATGTGTAGTAGCATTTGATTGCAACGTGGAAGCGTTTGTCTGTCTATAACAACAAATGGATAACAAGACACGAAAACACAGGAAATAAGCTAGACTAAAGTTAAAAATTTTTTTAAAACTCGATTTACAGCTTACAGTATGAAGAAAGAGAGAGAGAGAGCAAAGACAGCGAGGCAAAAAGAGCGTTTCGTGCGTAAAATTTGGACTCAAACTTTACCTGGTTGTTCACCTGCGTTTTTGTGATTTTCGCCCGAGTTTCAGACATGGAAGGAAATAGAATAATCGTCGTCAAGCCAATTCCTTCTGTGGAACATCTTTTTCCTCTTATTTTTCATGACAATTTTTCAATTATTCTCACACTGTTAATTAATTATATTAACATTTTTATTAGAGAACGAATTTTTCTTTGCTCACAGAATTTCGTTCAATATTTATTTGAGATACGAATTTATTTCTTCTCGTGCACTCAGTGGAGCACCGAAAATTGGAATTTCATTAGCGAGCATTTGTCGGCATGAGATTCGACCGAATGCTTGTGCACAAAGTGCGTTAGTCGTGAAAGTTTGACAGAGCGATAACTTTTCAGAGGATGTCTGGTGAGCGGTACGTGTAGTGAATTTCGGTGGTTTCCGAAATAAATTAAATTCGCTCGACAAGTGCTCGGTTTACGAAGCGAGGACTCGCATGTGTACGTAACTATCCCCCTACGTAATAACCCGCCATAAGTAAATTTCGACCTCGTTTAATTGTTTTAAACTCCCTCAAACGCTTCGCACACGTTCCCTCAACTCTTCAACGGAGCAACAGTATTTTATGGGAGGAAAGTGCGTAATTTATCCCGACGCGAAAATTTCAGCTATTATTCGACATGAAAATTGGTTTCCAATTAAGCACACGCGACACACGTCTTATCCCAATTACGCTAATAACAAATAGCATTCACTGTGGATATTACAAAGTATCCATCCAATTTTTCTTTTACTGAAAATGATTCATTCAAAAGACAACACGAAATTGGAACTTTTATGTGGAAACTTAAAAAAAAAAAAAAACTAGATGAAAAAAATTCACAGTGCTTTTTAGTGGTATTTTAATTCTACAAATTATGGATCAGATCTGAGGTCGCAAAAAAATGGCTGAATTCACAGCGAATGCTTTTTACGTGACACTTGGATAGTGAGCAATCGGTGCGTGATCGTGTGCTTATCCTCAATGATAACACCATAAAGCTCCTGGGATATCCTTCCAACGTTGTATTTTTTATTTTCCGGGTCTCCGGCGCCCAAGAATAGATACGAAGGGTGTATCGAGAGGAGCGATAAATAGGAGAAGAATCCGAGGCGGAAGCTGAGGCAGTTGATCGAGTGGAAAATCTGCGCCTCAGCGAGGAGCCAGTGGCTTGTCATTGCGATTTTGCAGACCGCTCGGGCATCTGTCTACTCCTCGCATTTCACAGACAAATAAATTCTCGATAAATTTCCATCTTCAGAGACGAATATATGTTTTTATAGAAAAACATATTTGTCAGAGAATCCAACCGAGCAGAGAAAATTTATCGAAGAGGTACTGCCTATAAATGAGAATGGATAACACGAAGACCAGTATTTTATCAGGGGAGGATCGTTCAAGCAAACGCTTTCCATAATAAAATTGATATTACGGACGTTTCAGGACAGCAGAAGATTTTTTTATGTGTACGAGTTGTTTCTGAATCATTTGACTATTTTAGGAACATTCAAAGTACCATTTGCAAAGGCAATTTCTATTTTTTTTATTTTTCTTGCCCTTTTTGCCCTATTCAACATTTTTTTTTATTTTCAGTAGCCACGGAGATACGAATTATGATGTAATAAATATCTCGTGGGCGTTTGATTGATTAT
The DNA here is from genome assembly GCA_947507545.1 of Clistopyga incitator. Classification (NCBI taxonomy): domain Eukaryota; kingdom Metazoa; phylum Arthropoda; class Insecta; order Hymenoptera; family Ichneumonidae; genus Clistopyga; species Clistopyga incitator. The sequence goes on along the minus strand of OX382183.1, from coordinate 11,288,921 downwards.
GAACAACTGAGTGAAAGCTGCAGGCAATGATGAATTGTAGCAGAGCCATCTCACCTTTATTTTCTCCTTTTTCAAAGGAGAAAAGATTAAGTTTTCGACATTTTTCCTGCTGCTTTTATTTCCCTGATGAAACAATACTATTTTTCCATCAAGGGATTTAAATAAAAGCAGGAAACCGGACGATTACTCGTGCGAGGAAACAACCAAACAACTATTTATAGAAAGTAAAACTGTCGTGCTCGCGTGTAGCGATACTGATCCCATAGAAATAAAACTAAAGCGCGAGGCCCACGGGAACAGTGCGTGAGTCATTATTCACATTTCTCAGCAAACCACCTGCTGTTGCTCGAGCGAAAAGTTCCAACTTTTCACCCGAGAGACGACTCAATGAAAGTGTCGAACCGTAAAATGCCATGCGGGGGTTGCGAATCGATTTAATAACGATGACTCCTCTTATCAATTGTAAAACCGCCTGCTCCATTAAAATAGGCTTTCATTCCTTCGTCCAAAAAGCCGCAGTTTACACACGACGTGATTAAAACTTTCGTTCAACGAAATTCTTTCTGGAAAAAAAAAACGAAAAGAAAATATATTTACACCTGTTTTTAATACATCATCAATTCTTGTGGAAAAATAAATAAAGAAATTCACTTTAATTGTTAAATTAATCAGGTGAGTCCGGAAAAAGTGGCCAACATTTTTTTCCCCTACAAATCATGTGACCGGAAGTTGCATAGTGCAAGTCGATTAAAACAGTCAAAGCGAGAATATATTGCGGAGAATTTTTGTGGAAAGAGCATTATGAAGCTGGACGATGGAAGGTCAAGGTCCGAGACACCGGATCGATTAGCGCTGACATTCCGGAGGCCGGGTAATTGCCGGCCGCGGCAGGCAATGTCGGAAGCACGGGCTCCGATATCACGGCCCTCTCGAACATCTCCGCTGAGCCGCGTAACGACAAGGAAAATTATGTCGATGTTGGACACCAAAACTGAGCAAATTGATTTACCGTTTGTCCGGGCCAAGTGGAGAGTATCGACCGCATGTTGTGGCTCACAGAAACTCAGAAAATTAGATAACCGACCATCCTCGCAATGTTCACAGTTGAAACTGAGTTGCTTTGCTGAATTACCAGTTATAGTTATCGGATAGGACCTTCCGGTGGACGTGATGCTCCAAAATCATTTTCCTCACTAGCAAACTCACTGTTCGTGTAGCAATTCGTCCAGCCAAGCATTTCAGGAGATTATCGGAAATTCAATTTCGTTTCTATTAATGCAAACTGCTTGACAGAACTAGAAAAGGCTTTCAGCAATAATTAGAGATAACACAAATTTACAAACTGCAAAGAGCATGTAGAAGGAGTAAAAAAAGGATCTCGGAGCTGAAATTTATTATACCGAAGAAAATATTCATACTGAGGATCAAAGTGAAAAGTCTAATGAATTCCAAAAGTCCAAAGATATTTGAATCAAGGAAACTTTTTCTCTCGTTACACTGTGAGGAAAATGACATTTTAGGAATGCTGGGCTCAGGAATAGAGTCATTTGAGATTCGACGAAAACGTTATTTTTTAAGCCTGATAGAAAATTGTTGATATTACAGTTGATTTATCGTCGCGTTCATGCAGAGCAAACGTTTAAAGGGCTAGTTTCTCTTGTGTTCTCTCTGGTTGGTGTTAGGTGTGGTGGCGAGTGTGAGTATCTATCTGTGTCGGTGTTACGATAGGGTGGGGAGGGTGCCACTGCCGTCTGGATCAATACCAACTGCCCCTATTCTTCGCCTGTACGTGCACCACCCCGTTGTCGTTAAAACTTGCTCTGTATGTGCTGTTTCTGCACTCGTCGTTGTGTTGGGTCCTAGCATTTCCTTCTTTTATATCGCCTCATATTTTCTCATATTGCAGAGGCTGCCTAATGATTTTTCCTCTCAACTTTTATCGTCACTAACGTTACATGAAAGCTCAAGATTGTTTTTTTTTTATGAAAAAAAAAAAAATATATATATATATATATATATATATATTACGTTAGTCGTTGCGAATAAATCATATCTCTTGACCTCTTCGCGATCTCAGGATCTTTAAAAAAATTTTTGTTTGCAGATTCTCTGCGCAAAAGCAAAATAATTGATTTTCAATAATATCTTTTATTTGCATGATAAAAAATCTTCCAATGTAAAGTTATAAATCAATGTCAGTCGATAGATTTCACATGAAAATTTCAAGTATTCCACTGGAAAGCTTTTCTTAAAGGGCATAGTAATTCAGTGTGCGATAATTGATAGGTCTATTGAAAATGAGGGTTTATTCAATGTTCGAGTTAAAGTCGTGTCTGTTCCAGGTGAATTCGCTTTTCTCCATGACAAACTGTATTAAAGTGAGGCACTTAAGGGTTGAAAGGGCTCGACCGTGTCCATAAAGGTAAATGGATACCGCCGTGTTAACGGAGTTTCAGGCACACAGATTTCAAGGTCGCCGATGCGTGTTTCGAATACGCGTCTGCTTAAGTGTTTCGCGCTAATGAAGGTACGTGTAGCCAACTAATGAGTGTCCAGTGTGTTTGATGGTGAGCGTTGTGGCTCGATTGTTTGCCGAATATTTCCGAGAATATTATATTGCGGAAATTTGCTTGGACGAACCGCAAAATAGATACGCCCTGGCGTTTGAAACGCGAAGCCCGTTAATTTGATATCGATAAACGGGCCTCAGTAATCTCATATCAAACGGGCGATATTATTGTCAAACAGAACAATTTCACATTCGACAAGATATTGCATGGAATAATGATTTGCAAAAATTCGCCGAATTTCTACTCGATATCTACTGTCAAAGTGAACACAAATTAAATCGAATTGCAGTATTAAATTTTCGACGTTTTTGGTGAATCATCATTGATTCTTGAAATATTCAGGACAAAATTCTGAAACTTTTTGGAAAAATGAGAATTTTTATTTTCAACGATAAAGTTCTGTCGAATATTTATCGAGTGATTTAAGTTTATATTTTCGTATGAAATAATCCGCTTTTTCGTGAATCAATCGTAATTTCGAATAATGCCGAGAGCTCCTACATCCGAGCAAACTCGTTGTGTCGAATTACAGTGGATGAACTCGCTTTTCAACGGTTGCTCACAGAGTTCAAAGGTTGTGCAGCCACTATTGACTGAGCCATTCCAACATTCGAGTTGCCTGTTATCGTGGAAAAAGTGTAGCATCGAATTCGCCACGATTGAACTCTGCCGAACACGTGCATTATATATGACGCAGTGATTGCTTTAAGCTTCTTCCTGCACGACACAAAATGCTCCCATTTCTCTCTATGAAAGTACATAAATGTAAAGGTATCGAGGCATCGAGTGTCGATACAACGATTGAAAATTTATTATTCAAACTCACGTTTTCCTCGACAGTTTTCTTGATCTTCGCACTCGCCTCGACGACAGTTTTTCCGGCCTTGTTCACAGCGCTGTACAGAAAACCACCGAGACTTTTCGCACCGGCCAGAGCTTTGGTTGACACTGTGGAAAAAGTCATAAGAGTACATCAGTATTTTTGCCTTCGGTATGAGTCCGCACTATTGGCTAAAATGAAACTGAAACATCTCGAAGGGTGAGAAAAACGATAGATAGACTGATAAGTAGATACACAGATAGAACGAAATGTAGTCGAGAAAATTGAGGCTCGAGATCATCCCCATCTGACCCAGAAATCGAAAGCCGCTTTACGAAGCCACGGATTCCCCACGATCAAGTGTCTTCCGCACTATCCTCCACCGAACCCTATTTTCTCCTCAATTTTCTTAGCGTCGTTTCGACTTATTACCGACCGTAATTTCAGCCACCTTACCACCTTGCAAAATCTCTCCTGCTCTCACTCGTTTTACACTCCGTAGTTAAAATTAGGTCGAGGTCCATTGAACGTCTGCGCGGAATTCACTAAATTCCACGGTAAATTGACTAATTCATTTCGTTCAGACCTTTCCAAATAAAAAAATACGAGCTAAATTACAAATTGGAAAAAAAAAACGTTTGTGAATTAATGGAAAACGCTGAATATGTGTAAGGTCTGTCGTAGTAAATTCGTCATTTTGGCATAGGTGCGTTTAATGTCAAAGTGAAGATCATTTTCCTTTTTTTCTTGAAAATTTTATTTTTATTTTAAGTAAATTTAGTCGGTAAATGCACCTCGTAAAAATTGTCGAGTCTTCGCTGAGGGTAATTTTGGATTGGTCGCCCTGGAGGAGGCTTCCAGCGAGCGACTGGTGGAGTGTCGCATGGTTCGCATCAACATTTTCCCGAAAGTATATATGGCTTTCGTAAAACTTGAGAAATCCTGAGCACTGGGGAACTGATTGTTGGCCGAACGAACGCTGCGAGATAAATCCGGATTGAGTTGCGATAAAGTTGAATTCAAAAGTGAAAAGAGACGAAGAAAATCGTGAAATAGGGAACGCCCGAAATTTCGGAAATCTTGAGCTAGTCTAGTCTCTCCATCGAGCGCCCTTTTTTTTTTGTTGCCGGTAGTAAACGTCGTGGGTTCTTCGAGTGCTGCGGGAATACGTTGCTTTTTCATGCGAAGGTAGAAAAGCTTTCCCGAGGACGTTTTTCTATGCTATTTTCATCGAGAAACGTGCTCTCGACTCGATGGATGCACAAAAGTGCCTTGGAGGGTCTAATAAGGAAAAGAAACTCTGTATCACTGAGTGGAAAATTTGTAGGACGTCGATTTGGTGACGAGTGAGAGAAATGCAAATATATATATATATACAAAATATATAGATATTACATAGTGCGAAGGGTAAGAGAGAGAGAAAGGGAGTGAGAGATAAAGCGAGTCGGAGAGAGTATTGATCCGTGAGAGGGTGTGAGAGAAAAGCCTGACGCGCGGAGGACGGTCTCTCGCAGACTGCGGAGATTCGTTTGTCGTGTTCTCCAGCTCGATGATAGGCGAAAGCCACTGGACCACGTAGCATCCTACACAAAACACCCCCGTATTCTTATTTCTGGCATGCGTTCCTTCCAATTCTCCCCCGTTCATTCTCTTGTTTTTATTAGAATATTATACGAGTCGATTTATCAACGCGAGTCCCAGTGACTCGTTAGATTTCTCGAGGTTCTCTCGGATCCCGATAACTCGGTGACATCGATTTTTCCGTCCTACTCCACAGGGAATTCGAATTGGCCACCTTCCACGAGCAAGACGTATCAGTTAACTCGACGAATTTCTCCGGAGTCTGCGTCGCAGCGTTCGCAGTTGTCGGAGACTCTGACGTTCGTTTCAAACGGAAGCTCTTTCGTTCAAAGTTCCTCCAGCTTTTCAACAAGTTTACCCACAGGTTCATACCCCCAAGGACTCAACTGGAACGCACTGTATATTCGCTACTGCGTCGCCGTCTTTGGAACGACGGATTTTCCAGTCCTTCAGTCCCGGATATTTAAAGGAAGAACTCTCTTCAGCTCTTCCACGTGTCGTTTTTCGATGTCGTCGGATAATATTACGAGAGAGAGAGCAAAAGATCGATACAAGACGTTCGGTTTTTCCTCCCCGGGCGGAAACCGAGGCGAAAGATACATCGATTTTTCACCGCGTCCCAATGGAGAAGAGCCCAGCGTAACCTCGCCTCTCGCCTCCTCATCGATAGGGGAGCAGCCACTCGCTGTCGCTCTGCTTTCTGCTTTTCGGCATTCGCCTCGAGTTTCCAACGTTAAATTCACTGGCAATGTATCGATTGGCCTCCCGCGAGATTCCTGCCAACCCAAAAAATTCGGCAGTTCCTACTCAATCTCCTTGTAATGGGTTTCTCTGGGTGAAATGCAGACGCCTTATCTCGCCTAACCAGCGAAATCCAATCGATGAATGTACAATCGGTACATCAGATTTATTTCTTGAGTTATGACGTTTCGAGGGTGGACTTTCCTCGTATGTTCAGGCAGTTCTTCTTCCTCCGATGGATCCATTTGCTGAGTTTCCAAGCAACAAACGAGAAGAAGATAAATTGCAATTGCAGCTCTCGCTATCTGACCCAAGTACCTACAATTCAATAATTTCTCCACAGGGTAAATTGGTCCCTGGAACAAACAATTTTCCAGCTGGCAGATTAATTTCACCGGACATATCAATACAGTCAATGCTTTATGCAGAGATATTCCTCTCGCGTAGCTCGAAGAGCTTTGTCTTTCGATTCTCTTTGTAACGCCGAATTAGGCTGGTGATAAATGTTGAGGAGATTTTGCTTGGTCTGGCGGTTGGCGGTAGACAAATCGTAAATTCGTGAGGGAATATATAGCCTTCGGTGATTGTTGAAAGCTGTTTCGAGGTAATATTTCTGGCTTCTCGTAGCGGAAAATCCACGAGCCGGAAAACAGATACTCCTGAGGACGCGCGACGATAGTACGGGGGGGGGCTTTTCTTTCTATCTTCGCTCCTCCCGTGTTCCTCGCGCTGAATATCCCCCTGCTCGTGTAAATCCCGAGAGTTGTCGTCCTGGGATTTTAGCCTGGGCGTTTGAGAGAAGTCTTGAGAAATATGAGATGGGAAGTCAGCGTGACGTCTACGGTCCAGACGTCGCTCGCTCTCCCGATACGTATACTCCAGGGAGAAGAACCTGTGAGATATTCGCGCGACGCACCAACTAAAGAGACGGTGATTTGTTGAGAGCTGCGTGGAAAAGAGAATTCAACGTGGAGTAGCAAAAATTGAAATAACGATGGACTCGGGGGGGGGGGGGGGGGGGGGGGGGATAATACACTAGCGGAATATTTATTCCGCGAAGAGATTCATCTTTCGATCGTGCTCCGTGAAAGAAAAATAGAAAATTCGAAGCTAGAGAGGGAAATACAGTGATTTGCACTTGCACGCTCTCATTAATCAGTCGCATTCTCTCGTGGCTCTTTGCATTATCGCTCGAGGAGAAGTTTTACCGAAGGAACTTTTCTACGCGATGCCAGCGAACGGGGTAAACAACGAGAGGAAGAAGAAAAAATATAACACGTCTGACAGGAGCACGATGAGGGATAAAAAGTTTTCTTCACCATGCTAACGTGCACTCCACGCTCTATATCTAAGCCACAGCAGCCACTGTCCTTTATGCATGTATTTACCTAAGTGCAGAGAACAAAACACTAGCCTGTGGGAAATTCCTCGTCCCCGGTTCGACTAACAGCCTACGGAATATTCTACTGCACACTAGCCATTCAATCTGTGTGTTTAATGTACGCCATTGTTAATAGCAAATACTCTCCAGCCTGAAGATTTACAGTGAGTTTGCAATTAAATGTGCAATCAGTGCAATTAACGCTGTTCATACTGTGAGCTACATGGGTGCCTGGAGTAATTGGAGTTCGGGCGAACAAACGGACTAACAAACTCTTACCCAACGCAACTGCTTAGCATCATCGATGCTCAAACGAACGAATGAAAGGAAAAAATAGTGCTGAACAATTTCTCTCCCAGCTGTGCACAGTATACGCTAATAAATTCGTCATTTATAATGCGATTGGTGCTCTCAAAACTACAAACTACTGCCCAATACAATAAAATCCAGGGAGAGTAACGATCCATTTTTTTCAAGTGTGTTTATCTCGAAGAAAGAAGACGCGAGAGTGACTCATGCCTCTTTAAGAATCCACAGAAAAGTCTGCCTGTGCCGTGACTAATTATCCTACTTTGCAGATTATCCGAATATTGACAAAAAAAACTACATTTCATAAAACGCAATTACGCCTAGTGCATTGTTAGCCCTGTGCAATGATATTGAAGCTAGTGACTTGAAGAAAAAAGAAAAAAAAAAAAACCCAGAGACCGTACGCAAAGAGAGAGAGAGAGAGAGAGAGAGAGAGAGACGATAAAAAAGAGAGAATAGAGGTGAAGAAAAAATGAAGAAGAAGAAGAAGAGGAAGAAGAAGAGAAATCGGGAAATACTTCACGGGCTTTGCCAACTTACCACCACCGAATGCCTGCTGGCCATCTTTGTCATCGGTGGGTGTACCCTCGAGGCTCGCTGGTCCACTGTCGGCACCCCCGGTGGCACTGCCGAAAGAATTAAAAACCATTAGTGAGAATCTGACAGCATCGCGAATAAACTTCGCGGACAGAACAACCAAAAACAAACCCTCAAGAGGATTTTGTCTTTCTATTTATCTTTAGTACAGTAGCGTGTAGTATAGAACCCACATACCCTGCAACCCACCTGCTTGCGTCATCGTCTTTTACGTTATCGGGCGCTGAGGCCTGGACAGAATCCCGCGTTGCAAGAGGATCGTTGCTCTCCCCGCCGATCTGTGAATCCGCTCCCTCCGTTGGTTCGGCTGCTCCACGTCCCAGTCCAGGTATTCCTCCGCTGAGCCACCCGGTCATTTGGGATTTAACGCCCGCGAGCATCTCCAGTTTGCTGCCTGTTTTCGTTGGGCTGAAAATAAAACAAGAGGGTTTCTACTTGTGCAAAACGAGGGCAAGGAGAGGGACCATTTTCAGGTAGACTACGGGGAGGTTCAACCTCATCGAATGAACTGAGTTGAGCTATTTAGCCTCAACGACTATGAAGAGAGTGGTGAAAATTAAATAAACCTTCGGGCTCCAGGTAAAACTAGTGTGCAATTTTTTTTTTTTTTTTCAATAAATTTAAACATCTCTGTAGTCTACCTTGAATACGTTTCAAAAAAAAAAAAAAATACTATTAAACAGAGAATATTTTGGTGCTGAAAGCGTGAAAATATTTGACGATGATTTTGACGTTCCAATTACAAAATTGGGAATTTTGTCATATTTTAACTGTTCAATGTTTTTTACTGGAGTCGTGGCAATTAAAAACATTGCTTTGGGAACTGAGACGAATGAGTTATTGGAGTAATTTTTAATCGGATAATTGAAATGTCACTTTAATATTTATGTGTGGATTATATGCGATATTTCGAAGGGCATAAATCTCGCATTGACTTTAAGCCAATATCCCGGCTGTATATCGATATAGATTATTATAATGTGTGGATGTTGTGCGGCGTGATACAAATAACACTCATGTATATATATATAGGCTAAGTGAAAGGACGAAGAGGAAACGTGAATTGCAGTGCCGTCCATCTAATATTCACTACAGCCTCTATGATGCACTTTGACTGTGACACTAATTCATGATAATATCGTTATATTGCGTGTAGTCACGGCTGCCGCTAGGCAACCAAAGGCAATCAGTTTTCCGCAAAAGTTCATGCATGCCACTATAACGTTGTTAGTTAATAACGCTTTCTAAACAAGGCTTAAAAGCATCACCGGGCCTTACACGTTTTCCTCTTGTTTATAGAAACTGTTCACGATCATAAAATCATATTGATTAAAAATTAATTGACAAACAACCCAAAATGATATTTATATGATATTTTATACGCTTAACAAATTTTTGTTTATGCTCGATTTTTATTCGCTTATTTTATGTATTTTAGTAAGAGAAAAATCCATTTTTTGTTTTTTTTTTTTTTTTCCCAATATAAAAATAGTGTTGGAAAATAAAGTTTAATAAAAGGAAGAGCGCTGAGAGAAAAAGTTGGAAACGTTGCAATTTTTTCGAGAGATTGTAAATTTCGACACTCCTCGACCAAATGAGGACCCATCGCCCCCCCCCCCCCCCCCCCCCCCCACCCAGCTATTATTTCTCATAAATAGAATATCAAAACATACGAGAGAAAGTAAATCACTCGGACATTTCTATCCGAGAATCGCTGGAATTTAACGGAATTTTTCGAGGGCACAATTTAGCAAAAGTTCTTTAGAGGCCCCAAGTGTCGATGCGAGCGGACTCCGGTGCTCCGGAGATAGCAAACGGTTGCACGTTGGATGGTATTGCCTAGAAAGTGGCTCATGCATACTGCATTTCAGTGTTTTCCGTCGCGTTGCCTTGGTTTCCTCCGAATCGTCCTCGCGAAGGAGGAAAAGCTCGATAAGATCGTTACGATCGCTGGAAAATTTATTTTATACTGACTTACGATATCGGACAATCCTACGGGACTTGATCCTTCAATTGTCTTGGATTTTTTTTGTTTTTTCCTTAAAAATAAATTCTCCAATTCGTTTCTTCGTGGTCGCGATCCAAGGGCGAAAAATTGCCACTGGCAAATTGCAAAGAAAAAAAAGTGTCTTATTATTCTAGTGACTTAAAAAAAATGCGGATATTTTTTCCGGGGTTGAAAAAAAAAAATGGTTCTCCAAATTTTGTAGAAAACTTTTCTTTGCTATTGTTCAACATGATTTTTCTAATTATTTGGGAATTCCGATTTTGAGTCTTTTGTTTTTCCAAGTCCATTTACATGAAAATTTCGTTTATTTTTTCAATTCCCTCTAATTTAATTGCAAAAGTACTTTGATATTACGATTGCACGTTAAATTGAATTCGCAAGTTTGTGGAGAAAAACTTGGATCCTTTTCCGAGGGAGTATACGGTATAATAAGGTATTATAATGAGGCACTCGCCTCGGTGACCCGGTGTCTCTAAATTTAGAGAACAAACCTCCCGAGCGCCATTGATTCAACGATACTAACTTATTAATAATCCCATTTTCCATGAATATCGAATAGTCGAACCGCGCGTGACTCGGAGCAGCGGCAGGTGAGCTTTTCGACGTCACATATACTCGGCTGCCTCTCGATATTGTGCACACGTGCACACGGGAGCATTCGTGAGCATTCGCGAGAAGACTCCACAGTTTCAATCCGAAACTATCGCACTCGCGTTCGTCGAGCTTTGCTTTTCCGGGTGAAAATGATAATGAGTTTGTGAACTCGTTGCGTTGGTTGCCGATTGTGCCGGCACTCGTCGGGACTGTTCGGAATTTTTATTACTTCAAGTATGCCATAAAAAGCTCAAACTTGCAATTATAATGCTTGAAACTTTTTCATGTAATTCAACGTTTCGAATTATTAACGTAATATGTGCCAATTTAGAGCAGCATTCGCGAATGTACGTCGAAATGTAACATAATTTTTTTTATAATTCATTCATAATTTACATTTTAACGATTGATTGTTAATTAGCAAAATATTTATTTAACTAAGCATTTCGCAATGCAGTGACTGAGAGTGAAACATTGAAATGTCTGTAAGCTTTTTAACGTTTCGAATTTGCAAGATTTTTTCGAAAAAAAAAAGAATTTACATATCAAAGAATCCGCCATTTTCTCCCCTAAGTAACATAAAAATTTGCATTTCCCATCAATTGTTTTTTTTTCTTTGACCATTATTTTACATTTAAAAGAAGATTTCGATTTTTTTTTAAAGCATAGATAGAATTTTTTTTTTTTTTTTGACAGTATTATTTTCGACGACCCCTTGTACGACAATTTGTAATTAGCTTTCGACTTTGTCTTAACGAAGAAGCCAAAATGGAGTAGAAATAGTAGAGTAACGGAGTGAGAGAAATTGGAATGAAGAATTTTCATGTGCATCCATGCGGTGGGATGCCGATGGGTGGCGGGCGGCGGGCGGCGGGCGGCGGGCGGCGGGCGATGGTCGGGGGGTTGGGGTGAAGCGGTTCGTTGATGCTCGACGAACGAATCTGGAATGAAATCTGTTTTTAAATAACGGATCTCGCCCGTGGTGAATGCGGTGCTATAGCAATAGCAGCATTAGCGACAAGTGAAACGGTGCATGGCGACTCGCGTCATCGCTCTTCTCCTGCTATTACTCATCGTTGCTCCGATGTGAATCGTTGCATTAGTGCATCGATCCTCTCTCATTCTATTTTTTTATCATTCCAACATTTTTTCAGTCGACCCTTTGAATATAACTAAATTTCAATGGTACGTTTTTATCATTGTTATCATTCAAAATGAATTCCAAAAATCAAAATCAATACAACAAATTCAACAATATTGTACTATTCATTATTCTAAATCGAATGTGAAAATGATTTTTAAAAAATTGTCAATAGATGATGAATGCAATTTTGTGAAAAAAAATTGTAATTAGGAATGTTCAATTTTTTTTTCTCTAGCCTTTCTGTTACTTTTAATGAATGTAGTTATAACAAGTCGAGGAAAAAAAAATGAAAGCGGGTGAAAAATGCTGGTATACGCTGATAATCTCCGCTGCTGCGCTGTGTTCGGATCTAGGTACTATATGCGCGTAAGACTGTACTGTACTATATGTCTATTCTCTACCGCGGGTCGATATAATGAGATGCCAATATAGTCTGTCGTCCAGGCCACAGAGGATTTTGAGGCAGCTAAACCACTGCGGTGGAGAGAGAGAGAGAGAGAGAGAGATCTCGTCGGGATCATGGATTACCCCTCTCAAATCTCTCGATTTTCTCTGGATTCTCTCTCGATTCCCAGCTCCGTAAAATTGCGACGCCTACGGCAATGCCACGACTTCTATCACGGGGATAAAATATATAAAAATGCTGCCGAGGTTGAAGAGAAAAAAAAAAAAAAAAAAAAAAACCAGTGTAGGGAGTGAAATAAAGTAATAATTGCATTTCATCTTCGACCTGAGGACCAGCTGTCTTCAGTAATACAACAGGCCACTGTAATGAAGAATTTATTGCACAAGTCTTTCACTTGAATGCCCATCAAAAATATAATATTATCGTGGAGACAATAATATCACAATTTTTGCGTCATCAATTGGTGCCGTTCGGTAAAATCAATAAATAAGAGTGTAGATAAAAAGCCGGAAATTTGGTATAAACAAATTTCACCAAACTCATAAAATTTTTATGGCTGCAGAATCATCCCAACTTTTCAAGCACAGCGTAAATAATTCCAGTCTGAATTAGTTTATCGGTGTGGATAATCTGATCCGAGAAACTGAATTAAAAAAAAAACTTTTCACTCTCGAGAAGCGAGCTGAAAAAAAAATCAAAATTTGCCTTTAAATCTGCATAGTATTAAATTCTACCAAAATGAATATAGTAATAATAGCTTGTAAATCATTGAATTTCCCGTGGCGGCGGCGGGGGCGAGGGGGGGGGGGGGGGGGGGGGGGGGCAGAGTTAACGAGAGGGTCGATAGTGAGTCATTTACTTAGGACTTCGATCGGATCGGTAAGTTAATTAAAATGATACTACGATTAAGGGAGAACGTAGAAAAAAAGCGAAGAGAAAAAAAAAGGAAAAAAGAAAAAAGAGAAAAGGTGAGACCGGAAGTGATTGGAGGACACGTGAATGAAAAACTGTGATAACGATCGATCGGCAAGCCTCGTTGCAGCCTCGAAGGTAACGTGTGGCGAGGATTTCCTTCGAGCGCAAACCAACGTCTCTAAAAAAAAAAGAAGCAAGAAAATTGGACCACTCTCGTTACGGGGGAAAAATCGACGGCAGTTACGGGACCATTAGTACGCTTTTTTTCCGGGTGCTCCTTACTAATCGATAGCACACAGGACATGTAAACATAGGTACTACACACGTAGATTGCAAACTCACGCGCATAGCTATCTACCTTCGAGCAGATATAACTCGTTTATCACACACGAACTCAGTCGTGGTCGTTGGCTTAAATATTAAACCGATTAAACGTAATAGTTGGTGGTTAAAAAAAAATTAAACACGAAGAGTGGCTATTGTTATTTCCCACGATTAATGTGATATTATAATAAAAAAATCTTTTTTTTTAAATCTCAAATGTACTTGATTAATGAAATTCCTAATTTCATTGATTACGGCGTTAATTTTAATTAATCTAAGAAGATACCGAGACAATTGCCACTGAACGTCACACGAAATTTCAAAAGTGTGCATTATTTTACTTTAAATGAGGTGCACTCGAGCAGCGCATTTGTTGTACGATTAAATCCGAAGGCACCTGGACGCTCGAAAAATCGATAAAGATTTATTGATCGGTAGTCACGAGGTCCCACGAAATTCTCTGTTGGGAGAATTCATTCCGTTACATCGGTAACAAAAAAACGTCCACATGCATCGATAATCGCATAGCGCAGACCTAAAGGAAAATACGATAACGTCTAGTGGACATTTAGAAAAAAAAAAAAGAAAAAAACGTCGCAGCGAACGAGCGAAAGAGGCTCCCTCGACGTTTCCCCACGTTTTCCAGGAAACTAATGCAGCTTTCGCTGGTGAAGAGTTTTACGAGCTTATACAACGCGACGTCGAGCCGATCGATCCACGAAAGAGCAAATGTCCGGAGAGTAAGTGTTCCTCGCTCGTTATTCGCAACTTCGCGGTATCGTTTCACTGGCCAACGCATATCTTACACATTTTTTCCCATAATTCGCTATTTTATCGCCAAATATAACAGCGAATACTTCAAAAAATAATTTTACAAAATAAAAAAACGCTCGACTGGATACGCGAAAGTACAAATTGGTAAATAACAAAATGACATTTCCCCTTTTCGTGACAGGAGTCTATTGTCACGCTCGAAGCCAATTCAGTTAAACGAAAAAAAAAAAAAAAACAAAAAAAAAAAGACTATAAATCCTCGGGGAACGTGCCTATCAAATTTGGTATCCAGACATTTTGGAGAACATTGGAAGAATAAAAATATAGTCATATGCGCACAAAGTGAAACGCATATTCCCGTGTGTGTGTGTTTTTTTTGTTGTCCTGTGGTGAGTAAAAAACATTGATTGTCAATAATGTGAGGTATTTATGACGCAGGGAGAAAAGATGCGTTTTTTAAAATATACACATTCATCTATATATATATATACACACATATTTGGGCCCTAAAATACCTGCTGTCCTTTTTCTCGAGATCGAGCTCCCCCTCAGCACCCGGCGACATGACTTTTTCTTCCGGTGGCAATTCCGAACCGTCCTCGCCCTTCTTGCCCATCCAATTGGACACCTGATTCGTTAACCCGGAGAACATCGTCGTATTCTTCGTCGTTCTCGCTGCGGCTCTTGATTGCTCCGGTCCTCGTGTACAACCCACTGATATAATATATATATATGTATATATATATATATATTAAATGTTACGGAACGCACTCGAGACCGATAATCCGCTTCGGATCTCTCACCGGATACGCTCAACGCCTCTCTCTCTCTCTCTCTCTCTCTGCGCACCCGCTACCGCTTCCGGTTAGTTCGATAATACAACGGTACCAAGTGCAACTGGACGAGCCGCGAAACTTGTGACGATTATTGGGACGACGGGGTCGAGAAAAAAAAGTCAGTCTGTACTCACGACTCCAGCTCCGCGGACTGCGTATCCAACGGAACTCGTGGACTAACCTCGGCCTCTTCCTCCTCTTCCCCCTTCCTGGCCCTCCTCTCGTTGCGCAGACTCGGCTTTCGAGCGCGAGCGCCACCCCGCGACCGAAACCCGAAGCTACTTCAGCGACGCTTCGACCGACTACGATAAGGACTTTAAATGCGATGCAATTTTCTGACGTTGAAAAAGTAATGCACAATTACACAACGTTGCTGACTAATGCTGCGTACTCGTCACGCTACTTTTAGTAATTAATTCGGTGGTCGCGGGTTTTCGCTTTTGGGTCTGATCGAATGTTCATTATTAAATGTATTTTTGGGGATTAATAAAATGATACATTTTTGAAGTTATTGTAATTTCTGATGCTCAATGTAGACTGCAATTTATTTATGTTTGTCGCGAAGAGGGGCGGGGGGGGGGGGGGGGGGAGAGAAATTATTTTCTTTGCTTTTTTTAAAAAAAGATTTGTTATGTGAAGAAATAGGAAATTTTGTACATTTTTGTTAATCATATTTATCATTGAATTTGCTATAGGCTTTTGATGGTTCCTTCCTTTTGTTTTGTATTCTTGGAGGATGTAATGGTAATTTATAATTATTGCTGGTCACAATGATTGAAAAATTGCGAGTCGGTAGAAATAATTCTACGAGGTCATTGACAAAAGGACCGAACAACAGAAAAGTACAAATAATCACGATTTTATTTCGCGATCCTCCAGTTAACGAGTTACAATTGGACTTCATTGAATCGCGTTATAGTGTAATAATAACGACGTTTCGAGATTAAACTGTACAGAGTGAACATATAACAGTGATAACAATAGATGCGTTGAACTTTGAGGCTCAGAGGTAGAAATTTGCGTTTGCGAAGCGTCGGAGACACTCTTGTGGATTATTTCAGCGACAGTTTTATTAAAATTCGCTGGTAGATTCTCGAGGAAATGCACCTCGTGTATTATCGGAGCCGCAAAAAAAAAAAAAAAAAAAAAAAAAAAAAAAAAAATCACCTTCGCAAATGTTAATTTTTTTTGCGTTTAGAGAAATATTTGAGTTGACTTTACGACGGGCTTCGTTTGATCGTAATAATCAAATGCCTCTCAACAGTCGCTCAGAGCGACTACTCTCTCTTCCTTTATCACAGTTTGGCACATTTCCGTAACTTGATCCCCACAAATTCTCCCATTTGCCGCGACAGTCTTTACCCTAATAAACAACAGTTTGTTTGTTTTTCGTCGTTTCGTAATTCCCAAATGTACATTATGGTACAATATCCAACTAGATATATTTATTTTCCTATTAAATCTATCGACGATCGTGCGTCGAGAGTGGTTCAGCTTCTCTCAGATCTACTGAATTTTCGTGATTATGAGCGAGACTCGCGAATCGTGCCAGCGTTTCGTCGGGTCTTATTAAAGTTACGATGAACTTTAGTGGCTTCGTTGTTCCTTCTCTTGTCCGGATGAGCGAGAACACGTGATTACGATTAAATTCCCGTGGGAAATTAGTCCCTCGGAGTTTTCGAGCTATTCGGATGTCCCGAAACGTGTGTTGTTGTGCATTATTGTTGCGTCGCGTGCAGCAGTTGTCCTTGACGAATATAATGTGCGATATATTCGCTGCCTAGGAATGTCTTCCGCTTGTTCATCGTCGTCAATGATCTTTCGGGGGTGTTGACGTCGTGGCTGCCTCGAGATCTCGCTGATACCTGAAAGGAATTGGGAGAGTATTTTGTTAGCGATTGAAAAACAGGTTCGCGGCTTCGAGATGCGGTTCTCTCTAAAAATAAAGCGAGGCTTCGTTTCTCATTTGCGAAAAGGTCGTTTCTGGCACCGGTTATGCTACCAGCCAGTCGGCGACTGCAACTTGGCTGCGATACAGGAAGTTGGATCATCAAAATATTGCTCAACGCAATTCACTTTTTTCTTTTTATTCCACGCGTTTATTTTGTTCGGAATAATTAGGGTAATGCTCACTTGACCGCCCGGGCCACTTGATAAAGTGCGGTGAACGCCACGAAGAGATTCACGCTGAAGAGACTCCAATTTTTCGGTGTTATAGCCAGGGAATATCGCGTCCAGATCACCCCCGTTAGTCCCAAAGCCGTTGATTGACTTATTGAAATTTTGCTGGCCGGCCTCTGCAAATCACCGATTCCCGCGAGCACCAGACCCTGTCGAAAATTGTAGAGGATTATTACAAGTTACATTCCAACTTGTATGCATAGTAAATACCTTAGGTATGTAATTAATAATCAAATAAATGTGCAATACAATATAAACGGACTATATTCGTTCTGCCATTATTTAGACATTAAGGGAAATTTTATTTTGTCGATTCTTTGACTATTTCGGAAGGATAAACGCAAAACTGGTCTCAGCAATAACAAATTGTAAATATCGATTCACGTTAATTAATTCAGGAATGATTATTATCAAATAATGAGACCTCTTTTTCATAACTTTGGTTGGCTATTAATGTAAGCAGAATTTTAGTCATTGATGAAAATGCAATGAGCGTCGGGATTTTCAAGTTCCATTTTTGTAACTGAACGTGTAACTCGTGGGTAACGTGAGCGGATAGTGGATCGTCGTCGAATTTAAGTACGTCGCTGTGCACACGAGTTAACAACAATTTCAGGTCATTGTCGTGCGCGAGTGTTGGTGCGTGTCTCGTGACCGCGCAGATTTGTTGCGCAACGTCGGTATGTACATCGTCGGTGAATCACGCGACCTTTGAGTGGAGAAATGGGAAGCGGCTTCGTGTAAAATCACTTTGCGCAATTTTGTAACCGAGTGATCGAAGCTACGCGTGATTAGCTCTTTCTCTCTGTGTTATCGATGCGTAATCATCAGACACCCGGAAATCTAACGATTGAGAAATTACTGGCGGCGTTGCGGTTCAACGTTATCAGCTCGTCGAGTTGTTGACTATCGGCGAGTTGAGATTGCGCGAAAATCCTGAGCCAGCTAAATAGGCAAACGAATATGAAACAACGAAATAATAATGATAATAATTTTTTGCCACTATAAATCAATGCCATGACGATAAATTATCAAACTGTAAACAACCACAATAATAATAATAATAATAATGAATAAATGTACACCAAGAGACTCACCCATTTGAAAGCAGGTGCCCAGAAAAAAATGGTTTGCGGACCTGAAAGTAAAGGTAAACGGCAATTGAATTGCTGGAGATCACGCGACTATAGAAGACTATAGAGCTGGAAAATAAGTTGGATGTTTCCTCGAAAATTTCGTTGCGGTAAAAAGGCAAACGCGACTGAGGATCGACTTTCCTCGTAGGATCGATCGAAGAGCATTGATTTGCACGCTCAAATGTGCACGCGCGGTTCACGCTTCGTCCTTGACCCGATTACAACATCAGAGTGTCGACGAACGCGTGAGGCGCTCTCGCGGAAACTCACCGTTATCATCTCGAGTAGTTTTTAGTATTACCGCAACGATCGCCTTGTTAAATATGTTAGGAAAAAAATGTAAAAATCGTTACGATTTGTCGACTCACCCGCCGGATGATTCCACAGAGGCTGAAGTTTTTCGGGCACCACTTTTCCGATCGCTTTCATCGAGTTTCTGTAGACGAGCGACATGCTTTTCTCGCTATCGTCCAATCGAATTTCGAATTCAAAGGATAACGGAAAGGCTGATTACGGCTAATGGACACGTGACACGCTCGCTTCTATTACACGGTAGAGGTATTAATTTACACACCGGACGTACGGGAGAAAGCACCTCGACGAACCGCACGAGAGAATTGGACGTTGCGGAGTGACGAGAGTTTCACTGGCGAGCCGCGTGCGCGATTCTCCCACTTCTCGCCATATTTTCTCGCCCCCCCCCCCCCCCCCCCTCCGCACCTCCCACCGATAGAAACAACTCTTGGCGCGCCATGCGCTGCTTCCGCTCACGCGATTCTCGACATTCGCTTTTTTCGATGTGTCTGTGCTGCTGCGCCTGTGCACCACTGACAATAGCGTCGTCTGCTGCTGTTTCTTCAAGGTCGGGCTCGCCGGTATAATACGCACCGTCCGGAAGGGAAACACGTGCGCGCGTATTTCAGCCACGCGGACGCCTTAACTTACTTTCCAGGCTAACCGTTTCTTGTTTTTAGTGGGAATTAGGTAATTGGACGAGTTATTATAGTATTTGTTTCGTTTGGGAAAAGATAATTGGACGAGTAACGAGTTTGTTTTGTAACGGTTTTTGTTAATTTGAAATTTTCATCCGGGCGAATTGCCTAAGGAATTTTGTGTTCTTAGCGAAAAAGTAATTACGCGATAACTAATTAACGATTTTTGTGTCGCAACGGAAAAATTACTCGGGCAGTTACAGGGTAACGGTTTTTTGTTTTCCACTTCGCATTTGAATTTTCAAGCTGCGCGAATTTTAGTACCGCGCCGTGACGTCAGAGGGTCCGAATCTGAGAACAAAGAAACCTGTCGATGCGCGTTCGTTTAACGGTTTTTTGTTGTTGTTTTTTTCCTTTTTCGCAATGTTTTGTTTACGACCCGCGGATGCAGGCACAATGGAAAATAATTTGTGTTTGGGTAAAAATATTGAGCGATCGAATTCAGAGGAAAGGGTAAGGTGAGAAAAATGGTATTGAGTATCGATAATTAAAAAAAATGATATTGAGGAAGAACGGGATAATGTACGTTGCGGATATCCGCAATGTTTATAACGAGAACAGTTGAACACATGCAGCGGGTCATCCGGATGACGGTTGACATTGGCCCTGAGTTCAAAACCAAATACCTCAAACAGTTGCCAAGTACCAATTGGCACAATCGACCAAGCTCGAAAATTCTATTTTCGGAACTTTCGCGTTCGCAAGTTTGTGCGTATCTATTTGTCATCTCTGGTTTGAAATGTCCAAGAAAAAGTCGATCATTTTTTTTTTTTTGTAATGCTGCGGAGGGTCTGGAAAATGCAGAAATTATTGGTCTTCCGGATAGGAAAATGTGTTTTCCACGTTTTTGTATAATTTTATTATAAATTATTTTCATTACAAATAACAAATTGTGGATGTGGAAATTTAGTTACGTATTTTTATATGAGGTATAAAATCGGTGACTATTAGTATAATCGTATATATGTATAATAACGGCAAAGCGATAATAATGCGGAAGGCAGTCGCGTTTGCATGGAGTCTATTGTTTAAAATAATGAACTATGTCATCCTGTTTTTTTTAGACAATCGGTATTTAAAAAAATTTTTTACATCACTTAGGCCGAGCGTTTTTTTTTTTCACATTGCGCCATCTTCGGTGTGTCGTGTTATCTTAAGAGAGCACCGTACTATTGAGATAAAATATTGGCAATAAAAGAGTTACGATAAAAGTAAAAAGTAATGGCCCATCGTGATTCTTGTGACGTCGCCTAAATTTCATTAAAAGTCAGTTTTGTGATATAAAAATATTGTCGTAGATCCGTGGCATAGCGATCACAACGTTTAAGTATAAATATGCATGTTTGTGCTAATGTACAAACATAAATGGTTTGTTTATCCGAATAATTCACAGCACCGGATATACTTTACTGTATAACGATTTTTTTGGTTTAATATAAATCTTGGGTATCTCGCGATTTCACGACCCTTTCATTTTTGTAATCTCACTATTTGATATAATTGCTCCAACGATCCGAGCAACGAATTTCAAGGGTAATTTAAGAACTTTAAGTTGCATATGGAACCGTGCGTATCGATGAACAGGAGTTTTGTGCAGTCGTCAGAGATGCACAGTTTCATTTTGTGCGTCGGTGGTAATGGAACGACGGACAATAAATTATTTATATTGTGATATTTAGCAGTCTTTTTTTTCCAGAAGCAAACAACATTATTGTTGTTGTTGTCTTCATTATGGGTAATTTGATTTTCCATTTCAGAGCTGGATTGGCACGTACCCTGACATTCCAAAGTCGCGATTTGTGTGCTTCTGTACGGACGTTTACGATTACGTGGACTCTTCTGCTTTCCCTCTAATTCCGGACTCAAATTCCACCAAGCCAACTCGTCTCGGTTCGCGGATAACAGTATCGGAGCTCCAATGGAACTGGGCCACCAGTGAAGATGGCTTACTTCGTGGCAGTGAAAATCAAGTACGCACATGTTTATTCGTGTCATTGCATCGAGAACCTGAATCAATATAATCGTATTAAATCAATCGTAATACAATTACGATACTCTAAATAATTCATGCGAAAGAAATCCGTCTGCTCTACAAAAAAAATAGCTCGTAACTGGCAATACCAAAATATCAGTTACAGAGAACAAAATTTTCGTTCAACAAATTGATATTCATTTCTCCGCAATTAATATACATTTGGACTTATCTGTGAAAAACGAACATACCGATACACAGCCATTGTCCAAACCAAGGGCCAAATATTTGCTGTCTGGCGAGTATTGGCAGCAAATAATTTTCTGAGGCAAGGAAATTGGCTCTTGGCACGATATTTTTATGTCCGTTGGATCGACCGAATTGTCTTCTTCGATATCGTAAATGATCATCAAGCCGTTCGCGGTCAATACCGTTAAGGTCGATACGTTGGGTGCCATAGAGCTGCAGATTATTTTATCCTCTGCAATATCCGGTCCCTCCACCATGGTAATTAGGTGCCAATTCACGTTGGTCACCCGGAACAAAGTAACACCGTACGGCGTTATCGTTAGGACTTCCGATTCATTGACTACGTGGATATTTGTAACGTGTCTGGCAGAAGCTGAGGATCTGCATCGGTTGCCAAACCAAATCTGCAACAATACAACAAATTTCGATACACTCGACAGTTATATTCTCAAGTTAGTCGTCTGATGAATTTTGGAAAGTTGAAATGCAGTATAAAATTCGTTTTTACCCGTAGCTCCTTGCGTTCCGTGTAAACGATACTTTTGTAATCGCCAAGGGTGAGAAACTGCAAGATAGTCGGTCTCTCGATAAGATTGGCGATAGCCATTGTCTCTTTCAACTCGACATCGAAAACCATAACTTTCCATAACCACCGGGGAGGACTTGCGGTTTCTGCGACGCTGCTCAAGTACACCACTTTGTTCCCTTCGGAATTAATGGCCAGGTCCGTTAGCGTTCCCGCTATTGACTCGGTCTTCGCGATCATCGAATTGCCGCGATAAATTTCGATGATGTTGTCGAAATTTTCTTTTGCGACAA
The DNA here is from genome assembly GCA_947507545.1 of Clistopyga incitator. Classification (NCBI taxonomy): domain Eukaryota; kingdom Metazoa; phylum Arthropoda; class Insecta; order Hymenoptera; family Ichneumonidae; genus Clistopyga; species Clistopyga incitator. The sequence goes on along the minus strand of OX382183.1, from coordinate 11,266,572 downwards.
TGTCATCCTCTCCACGCGGTTTCATTGCCGCATCAAATAGGAAAGATCTGAACACGGCGAACAATAATTTTCAATTAATTTCCTCATTAGAAAGTGCTAAATTAGATGAACGAGATTACAATTTACTTCCGGGAATTGAATAAAACTCACCTCACGGGCAGATTTTCCAAAGACCATCTGTGTATTATTCTGTCGTCGCTGCCACATATCTGCAATAATAGGATTCATTTTCTTTTGGAACAGGTGTCTTCCGGTAAGAAGCTCGAAGGACTCGCTCACCAAATGACATCCTTCGTGCAGCCAAAAAGTATCGAGAGACGTGACATGGCCGGTAAAATCAGCGATGGGTACCGAGGTCTCGTCCACGTTCCAAACGGTTACCAAACGTTTCGAATGACCGGTTACGAGATATTTACCATCCGCCGTGAGTGCTGCACAGGTGAAATACGACTCAACGCTGTTGATCTCCGCACCCTCTCGCAAAGTTGGGGTTATGATTCCTTCCGCTCGATGTAAATCCTTTTTGTCGGGCAATTCGAGCCACGTGAGGTAATACGCTCTTCTTTCGGTCACGATAACCAAACATCTATTGTTTCCCGGTCGCGATTGAAAGAGTATGAAACTCTGTTCTTTAAAGTCTGGATGGTACAAAAAAATCTCGCAGTATTTTTCGGAAGTCATCAATTTCTCTCTTTTCTCGACGTAAAATCTTATCTCTCCATTGTCATTCATAACTTGGAGCATTGCCGAATTTTCCGTAAATGTTACCCACTGGAAATTCTCATAAATCATTTTACTGCAACAATGATAACGAAACGTTATGGATTTTTTAAGTGGCTCCAGTCAATGCTCAACTATTCCTCACAATTTTCTACTCACTCTCTTTTCTTTATGATTTTTTTACTGAAAATCTTCTCTCCGTCAATGGACCATACCTGAAAGAAAAAAAAAAAAAAAAAAAAAAAAAAAAAAAGAAAAAAAAAATATTAAACGATAATCGAAACATCGATTATCACAAGATATTCGCTAGAATGAAGCGGTGCATCGCGCATATTTTGCTAGACATTCTTTAATCACTGACACACCTCGATAGTTCCACTGCTCGTGCAAATTCCAATTCGCTTATCGTCGCTCAAAGCCATGCCCGTTATAATTTCGTCTTTCACGGAAATCGGTAATTGGCTGCTGTCCTTGCTAACTTTGTCGCCGTGTATCGGGAACCAAAAATGTTGTTTTTCTCGGGGCGTTTGGCCGTTTCTGGATGCGCTGCTGCTCAATCGCCGCTCTTCGTTTCTGACATTGAACAAATTAACTTGACCGGAGTCGCCGAGAGTGAGAAAAAAGCCGCCATTACTGGACACGATGATTTTTCTTATGGCGTCGTTCGTGTCGTTTCTCAGTTTGTCACAAAAAAGGCTGTATTCGCGAGTCTCGCAATTCCAGAACATAACTTCGCCCGTTGAGTTTCCGATGAGAATTTCGTCAGGATGATTGAGAAAAACGATTTTCTCCGTGTCTGCCATGACCTCCAAGCTCTCCGGGACTTGGTAGCTTCTGTATCGCTTGTCGTAAGTAACGTACAACTTTGACGAGCGTTTTACAGCGATTTCGCGAACATATTGAGCAACGAACCCCGATTTTGAGAAGGTCAGACCGATTTGAAGCAAATCGAGACACTGGCGACGTTTGTGATTTACGATGGTGCCTGCTTCTCGCTTGAGAAATTCCTCCACGTCCACGAGGTTCGCTTGGACCTCTTCGTCGTCTCCGGTTATGAGTTGTTTGTACTTTTTCAAATCAATCAGCAAATCGCCCAGACCGGAGTGATTTATTTTCGCTGTTAGAAAATCAAAGTTTAAGTACAATTTTTTGAATTCCTCCAACATCCCAGATTGCTCAAGGTGATGACCGATGTAGGAGAAACTGTAATTGTCGTTTGGCAATTTGGAAAAATCACCGAGGCAGTAATCGTGATATTTATCGACGAACGATTTATGTAGCTCTTTCAGTTGTTCGGATGTTATCTTTTTTAGCAAGTGACTGAGCAGCAACTCGTGGATACCATAAACGTAACTTTTTAGTTGGCGGTTGTGGTAACGTGCTGCTAGCGATTTTTCGCAAAAATATAGCATATGCTGATCGACTTCGCACTGCGTTTTCTCCTCCCACAATATTTGCAATGTCTGTTGAATAGCAAAATATTAATGCGGATAATGATCGAAAATTCTTAGGAAGCTTCTTGTTCATCGTACCTGCGGCGTAATGTTGACGTCCCCGTTAAAAATGACCAATTTTTCGTACCTCGATTTCGCATCGAGTTCTAATTTATCGATGCACATGTCGAAAATCGCCTCTTGCTTCGCTCGCACCTTCTTCAGCATTCTGCAACTAATTTTTCGAGTCATGGAGCGACCGAGCAGATTACGAGGGACCGAAAAAGTGTTTTATCGTCTCACCTGCTGGTGTCATTGGTTCTCACAGCCGCTAAATAGGACTTCCATCTCTCCGTGTTATACACCAGGTCGTCGAATTTTTTAAATTCCCCTGCCAACATGGATATCAACATCGGCATTCCATAGCATTCTTCGTGAATCCTTTTCGCCTCTGATGGAAGTTTGCGTACGTCAATTTTTAAGGATTCGGCGAAGAGGCCGAGACTCTCCGATTCAGTGAAGCCATCTTTCAGCTGTGACGAAATAGCAAACATTACATGGTGCAATTAACAGGCGAAGTCAGCTTTCCTCGGTTCCGAAAGGCAAATTCGATTTCGAATCCGGTTCTACCGACAAAATATATTTCATACTCGACATTGAAATTTTGAAAGAAATCGTTGATATCAGCGACGTCAAGTTAAAAAAAAAAAAAAAAAAAAACACACACACACACACACACACAATAATATAATGATTATTTGTGAAGAACGCGATATCAAGTTAATACCTGTAGTTCCTCGTCACAGGATATTACTGATTGTGAGAGACATTTCGATAAGAAGATATGTACCTCTATGATTTGATGTTGCTTGTCTTCCAAGATATGAAGATCCGCGGTGATGACCAATGTTTTGCAGGGTAAATCGAAAGCCTCTATGATGTCATTGCTCCAAACATCGTCTAGGATGAGGAGAGCATTGAAAAGATGATTTTTGCGGAAGTGAGCTTGCAAGCAATTTAGTAAATGCTGTTTTAGTGATTCGAAATTGAGGCTCGAGTTGACATTCTCGGAATTCCCGACCACTTGATGATACAGGCGGTTTAACTGAATCGATATTTCATCTTCTATTCCCCTTTTGTTACCGAACTTGATCCAGTAGATTTTATTCTGGTTGTGAAAATAAAGTGCATGATCGATTATGAGGTGCATTGTGCTCGAATTTGAGGTGCTTGAGTTAGCGACTGATCAGTTGTAAACATTTTTCACAATTATTTACGTACATCGAAGAGACGCAATATGAGCTCCTCATCCGCGAGAGTACTCGCTGTTAAAGATGATTTCCCGAATCCTTTCATACCATGCAAAACCAGGCAACCTCCAGGCTTTAGATTCTCCAATTCACTCTTCATTTCCCCTACCTAAAAGTTTTTATTGCATTAACAAATGTACAAAACCAGTGGGTTTTAATTGCAGTACACTCAAGTCTTTTTTACTACTGACCAACCACAGTGATTTTTCATGAAACTTACCCCTTTGAAATCCCAAAAATGCGTGAAAGATTAATTGTTTATTAACATTGATAAATTAGGTAATGTTTACAAGATTAGTTGGAGCATTGTACGTTCCCCAGATTATGAGTTTTTAATGAAAGTAGTGAACAAAGTATATCTTATCATTGATAATCCTGATTGCAGAAAATCATTCTGGGAAATGATAATCCAAACATATCGCGTTTATTGCATACTAAAAAAAATCAGTACTTCGGAGAGAAAATTTGATAAAAGTAATTCAATCCCACTTGAGCTCTTCTTCTCTTCTAATTTTTATACAATACCTGCTTCTCTCTGAAAACCGGTGGTGGCTGATACGGCAAATTCGGAGGTTTTTCTGGTATGCTGCGGACGAAGTCAGTTGCGTCCTGGCTTCTGGAGTTTGACAATTCGCTCATCTGATCGCTCAACCACCAATAATTATATACCAGACTATCACGGAATGCATTAAACGCTGTGCGTCCACATCTAGGCCAGAATATTGGGTTTCACGAATTTTTGAAGATATATTAATTTTTTTAGGGGTGATAAGAATAATCCTTACCTCGGCAGGATATTCAATAATAGTTCCGCTCTTCCCTTTCTCGATTGCACTCGCAATATCCTTTCGACCTGCTCAGATTTTAGGACATTCTTCGTCTTTAGTACGTCGATTACTTTGTTTTCGACATCAAGATCGTTGGCAATATTCATTCTCATATCCTGAAGAATATTTTTATGCTGACTCTCCATTTCGACTAATTTTTTCTTATCGCAGTTGTTCGTCAATTCTGTAAATAATAATTTAACGATGTAAATGTTGTCAAGCTCCTGTGTCGACCGGTTCACGACGCTTTTTGCAACAATTACCGCCGTCCCGGTAGACGGTCGTATTTTCTACTTCATCGTCGAGCGACCGGTAAATAAATAAAAATTGCTACAGTTTTTTTACTCGCTTTTCGAATTTATCTTGTTCAAAAAACGTCCAAAATCATAAAAGCAACTTTTTATGATTTCGTAACGAGTGGCAAATGGAGTTTGTCTCTGAATAAATCGAATCCAGCAGAAGTGACAGCTGAATGGCCACTTGACTCTATAGTTACGTCAGTCACAAAAGGTGGACTTTAGATAATCGAAAAGTACCTCTTTACACGATTTTACTAAAAGATACTCGTTACATTTAGTTTAAAAAGTAGAGGTTCTTTATTTATTTACGTGTGTAAAAATTTCGCGCCAAAATTATCAGCTTCGATAGTATAATATTAGAGTGAAAGATTATTAACACTCGTTGCACTCGCTCTTTTTTTTTTTGTATTTCGCACGATCTTCTCGCCTTACATCAGAATTTAGGGTGTTAGTCGAAAAATTATTCTCGCAAATGGCGATAAAAATATCACAGTCCCGCCAGAGATGGTCCCGCGACTGACAATAGTCGAACGTGAACTGAGAAGCAGCCGAGACTGCAACCTCTGCTGCAACGAGATAGTGCAGTGGGCAGGAAAACGTCAAGGCTGCGTTCCAATCACGAGCATCTTCGCCCCTCTCCCAAATGCTTTCATCGCTGGTGGAAATATTTCTCTTGCGGTTTCCCTAACAAACAAAGGAGATGACATGAGCTCCTTTCCTTAAGGAGCACATGTCAGTAAAAAAAGAATTTTTAATTTTTTTTATTGTGTGACAATGACGATAAAACACGTGGAGTCAGGAGGACAGGATTTTTCTGGGAAATATATTTACTTGGGGCAGGTTCAATAAACACAAATTCATTTTACAATCATTATATATACAAACATTTTTTTTTATTACAGATATACATATTTAAATACTTTTAACGGATATTAAAATACAAAAATGGCGTGTAATATATAGATATACATACATACATACATATATATATATATATATATATATATATATATTAAAAACTATAAAAAATTGAGCCTGGCGCCGGCCCGGCATCCGCAGAAAACGATGCGGGCGTTTTTAAAAAATTTTCTTACTTAAATATGTTTTTCTTATTACACTATCCCAGTTGTTTTGGGCAACGTGTCTCGGTTTCACAGTCGACAACGTTGCACTCAGACGATTAATATACCGATTAATGTATCACTTTTATCACATGGAACGATATTATGTCATCACTTTAACCCTCAGCTACAGCCGAGAACCTCATGTTCTAAATAAAATGCTGTTTTTCGTTCCAACCGATCGATGCAGTGTTTTTAAAGAACTGTGTGTGTGTGTTTTTCTCCGCTTAATTGACCGCCACTTTTTTGCTGTTGTCAAACATGCTATTAAAAGCCAAGTAAGATTGAGACTATCTGTTAAAACTTATCATTGAGAGCAATACGTATTTGAAATGAAATTGTACCCTAAATTATGCAATTTATATTTCAACCTTTGTGACGAGTTTGTGTGTCCAGGAGAAAAGTCAAAACTACAACACACGATGGCTCTTAAAACCTGATACATATGTATATCATAATAATTGCACTATCTACAACAAAATTGAACGTCTTGAGTGAAACTTTCGAGTTGAAAAATGTATCGGTAGTCGTTATGTTACAAAGACGCCTTTTTGTAATCCTGCTGCTATATTGGATCTTAAATTATTGTTATGAGCACGATATGAGATCTGAGAAACTGCAAAACTGCTTGTTCCAATGCCATGATTTCAAATACTTGAGCTCTTCGCTTCAATGAGTGACAAGTAACTCGATATCACATCAGAGACAATATCAGACAATAACACAACTTTGTTGCAGTGTAAATGTATTTGCCGGAAGTATAATATGGAATACGTTTAAAAATTGGCAGCAGAGAGTAGCGTTTATACGTATGTATAGGATACGTTCGGTTTTTCGTTTTAAAAAAGTCAATACAAACCGATAAACTCTTCTACACAAACAATGACTCTAATAAAGAGCACAAAATTCGTTATTTTTATCATTAATAACTACTTATATTCAAGGCACAAGTATATACGGGACGAATCCTCGTAGCAGCGTGTTTAACGTTTAAAGAAATCGCTATTAGTATGCTACACAACCTTTACAATACATAATCAGTCTCATTGAAATTAGACAGACCTGAGACATTCCCTTGAGGAATGAAAGTGAAGTGTTATAATTGTATTTTTTTAAATGAGAGCAAGTATACGAGGTATTATATTATTCAATGTCTGGATTCGAGAGGAAAATTACGAAACGCTGCTACGTTATGATCGGTTTCGTTCCGCGGGTATAATACATATATCAAATTGCATCGTGATATATTTATCATACTGATTAAGTATTTTGTTCATTCATTTCTTCTAATAAATGCCACTGTAAATGCACGGTTTAAATGGCGTCAGGATATTGTCATTAATCGTTAAGAGAGCTGGTCGGCCGGAAAAAATACTTTTCCTTATTTCTGGATTTTTTCCTTCAGTCAACTATGAAATTTTGATGAAACCTATTCAATTATATTGAGAGAAAATGGGTTTTCTGTGTATATAAAAGCCCATTAGGTTGACCAATTTTTTCCTTTTTTGTTTTTTTCCGGTGAACCGTATGAGGTGACTGAGGAAAAAATACAGTCAATTGAAAATCATATCTCTGTGTTCGATTCCGTTTAAGAACAAAATTCCCTCGGAATCTTGCGATAGTAAGATCATATTGCGTTTATAAAAGACACGTTAATGCACGATGGCTCCTGACGTCCCCACGATCAGCTAATTTCACCCTAAGCTCCTCAATCGTTGAGGATTTTTGAGCATAACTGGTAACATCTTACAGACCCTTCACCGTCCCTTTTTGACTTAGTCGCAGCACCGAATTGCACATTACGTGATCACGCAATTCTGGTGTTTATATACCTTATATATATATATATATATATATATATATATATATATATTTGTTTCCCTCAACTTTGCTATTGTAATATCACAATAGAATTATCCACGATTTAAATGGGTCCACCCATTGATCCTCTGCATTGATTTAAAAAACAATTGAATCCGCGACTACCCGTCGCGTTCACGTCTTCGACTTATCCACGGTACGAAAATATTTTTGAGCGTTTCTGTGTTACTTGTAGTTATGGAGCTTAAAATTGCTCACAGAACCGTGAATATCGACTGACAAGAATTTGCTAAAATCGGGAGAGACGCAGATCTTTGAATTGCAACTCGGAGGCAGCGGTACGACCGACAGGAGAGCTAATCTATTGGCCTGTTTGGCAGTTTTATTTTTCCAGAACGCTTCGGCCACGTTGTCAATTATTTGACCATCGGAATATCGTTCGTTGGAGGGAGTGTCGTTGCTGGATTGCAAGGCCAAAGTTTGCAAATCGTTGGCTATGGTGTTGGACATTTCCGAGTCGACCGATTGGCTGAGCATCAGTCTGCCGCTCGATCGCGGACTGAAACTAAGGTTCGACGTGCTCAATGACGTACCCATGCGACTCCGACGATTTTGCTTCTTCTGTACCAACAACGGAGCTATATTCCACCAAGCGAGTTCGTCGCAATTCACGGACAGCAAGATCGGCGATCCAATTGAATTCGGCGACCAATGAAGCTGCCTGACTTCGTTGCAGTGAAGAGCCAAGCGCGTGATTTCACATCGTCCAGGAATGTCGAAGATCTTACGAAGTATCAGGACAATTATTATTTGGAGCATTCAATGCCAATTACATGATTTACAAAAATGATCAAAGACTCACCGATATATCTCCGTTCTCCAGGCCTATCGCCAAGTAATTATCATCCCGGGAATACTCGCAGCATGATAATTGCCGATCGAAAAGATGTTTTCCCAGAATATCCGTTTCAATCTGAGTCTCAGTCACTGTCACGTATTTTATGATGTCGTAGATGATCATCTCGCCGTTTACTTTCAGTATCGTTAACGATCTTTCGTTTGGACTGAGGCTACTGTAGCTGAGGCTTTCGTTTTCCGCGCAAGATGTTATCCTGCTGACGTAGATCCAACGATTGACGTCCCAAAAAGTAACGAAACCGTTTCGCGACACTGTCACCGCGTATTTGTTGTCGATTGTGTGGATGGACAAAACGTGTCCGGTGTTTTCCCAAAAAATCACTACATTTCCAACCCAAACCTATACATTTTAATACAGTCGTATTAATTCTCTGTGGTATTTTTTTTTTTTTTTTTTTTTTTCCTCTTCCTGAAGAACGAAGTGGTCGTTGGCAATCAAACTCACCTTCAAATTGTTCCCTTCGCCGCAAACGACAATCGTTGAATCGCGTACGTCCAAAAACGTAACGATACCGGGCGTCGACGAGATCTTCAGTATTTCCACTGATTTTTTCGTCTCCTCTTCGAACAGCATTATCTGTCCTTTGTCCGTGGCGTAGACGATTTTGTTTCCTCGGGAGTTAAGGCTCAATCGGATTATTGCACCGATTACTGGTTCAGTTTTAGCGACTTCCCTGTCACCGTGAAGCAAAACGATCGTATTATCGGCCGTTTCTTTGGCGATCACGTCAACTTCTTCCCAGGGTTTCATAAGGGCGTCGAATAGTGGCTTTCTGCAACAGCAAAACATCACATATTTTAGTAAATTAAAAGTGATTCGACACGAGAGATCGTTTGATAGTTGGTAAATAAAATTTATCGCTCACCTCACGGACTTGGGCAGCTTTTCCATTGCCAATGTCCATCTGTGAATAACTCGATTCCCACTGCCGCATATCTGCAACAATATTTTCCATTTGAACTAACTGATGCATAGAAATCGCCGATATCAAAGTTAGATTCCCCAAATGTGTTCGATGAGGATAACGAAGATTGCAGAATTTTGAAATAACGCACCAGGTGAAATCCTTCGTCTATCCAATAACTGTCCAAAGAGTTAACGCGACCTTTGAAAGTTGCAATGGGTTGGACGCCTATGTCGATGTCCCAAACGGTGAGGAAACCTTTGCAATCCCCGATGACGAGATACTGACCATCGTAAGTGAGGGTCGCACAGGTGAACCACGTTTCCGGATTGTCGACTGCCGCACGTTCTTGTCTGCTGATACTGTGAACTTGTCCGAGCCACTTGTGATTCTTCGGGTCATAGGCCTCGTTCCACTTGACGTATATCGCCGAAACCTCGGTAACGACAATCAGTGATTTTTCGCTTCGCGGCACAGCTTGAAACAATATGACCTTCCGTTTTTGGAGCTTGACATTGTACATCGAGACGTAGGAAAAAAAAACCGAGCTGTCCAGTTGCTCGGCGTAGAAATTAATCACTCCGTCGCGATCCAATACGTGCAGCATCGAACCCTCTTTAGTGAAAGCTATACGCTCCCATTGATGGCTGCAAGTTTGGTAATATTTTGTTTCGTCAGCTTTTGATGGACTCTGCAGCTTCGTTATCATTGGAATTGTTATTTGGCTTACCTCTTTGATTCCGTAGTATACAATAATTCTCCTTCTATGGTCCACACCTAAAATGAAGAAGAAATTAATTAGATTGTTCGCGCAATGGAAATTTGTTGACGAAATTTGCTCACTGGTTATCGGCACTTGATAGTATTAAAAAAAAAGCTGGATCTCGGAGTTTGTACCTTGATAACTCCGCTTTTGGTGCAGACACCAATGCGCTTGTCGTCTTGACTCAGTGCCACGTCGGTTATGATTTCATTGTCAATGAAAAAAGTGGCGTGACTGTTGTCTTTGGAAGCCTTGTCGCTGAATATTCCGCTCCAAAAGGGTTGCTTTTCTCTGGGACTTTGAAGAGGCGTGGGCGGTAGGCCCAATCCGAGGCCATTATTTTCCTCTTCTCTCAGTAGGAACACCTTAACTTTACCGTCGTTGCAGAGGCTGAGAAAAAAGTGGCCGTTCGTGGCAACGATTATTTTTTCTATCGCTTTTTTCTTGCTGTGTCCGGAGAAGACACTCTGACTTCGAGTTTTGCAGTCCCAAAGTATCACCTCGCCGGAATAATTTCCGATGAGAATTTGATTCTCGTCGTCGGTGAAACGGGCGGTACTTCCTTCGGTGGAAACCTCCTCGCTCGTCACCGTGCTGTGATGCATAAGCGACGAGTGATCGTGCGTTACGTATAATTTATTCGGCTGTGCAGCTGCTATTTCCGTAGCTTTTTGGCGGATGTATCCCATTGGCGAATAATTAATACCGATTTGCACCAAGTCCAGGCATTCGCGTCTTCTGTGTTCGGCAATAACCGCCGCCTGATTCTCCAGGAATTTTTCCAAATTCTTCACGTTCTCCTCGCCGTCCTCCTCGTTTCCGATTATCCGATTTCTGTACTTCTTCAGATCTATCAACAAATCGCTGAGGCCGGTGTGATAAATTTTTTCTCTGATGAACTCGAAGTTCAAGTATAACTTTGGAAACTCGTCGTACAATTCGGCTTGCTCCAAGTGATGACCGATATACGAGAAACTGTAATTGTCGTTCGGTAATTTTGAAAAATCGTCCTTGCAGTATTTGCGATATTTGTCGATAAACGATCGGTGCAGCTCTCGCAATTTTTCGGGCGACATTTTTCGACGCAGGTGACAAAGCAGCAGGTCGTGAACACCGTAGACGTAACTCTTTAAGTCGACGTTCCAGTGTTTTGCCGCCAGGGATTTGTGACAAAGATCGATCATGTGATCATCCACTCTATACGGTTCTTCATCCCAAAGAATTTCCAAAGTCTGTACAATTGAAAAGTTAATCGATTAGTAATTCCGTCGTAGAAACGAAAGACACATTATTTATCGACATTTATTAGGTACTCTCCACATTCTCATACCTGAGGCATGATGTTCACATCCTGACTGAAAATAGCTAAGGCTTCGTATTTGACTTTAGCATCTGCAGGAAGCCTCTCGATGCACATGTCGAAAATCGCTTCTTGCTTCGACAAGAATTTCCCGATAACTCTGCAATGCATTGAAATACACTATTTTTCAATTCTTCTCCAATTTTTAATTCGTCAACCAATATCTTGGTTCGCCTGGCAAATTGGTTAGTTTCGATTCGATTAATTTACACTGTTGTAAAAATTAGGAACTAGCGAAGGGGTTGATAATTGTAATTACTTGTTTGTAGAGTCCTTGTTTCGCAACGAGTTCAAGTAGTACTTCCATCGAAATTGGCTGATCTTCATGTCGTACTTGAATTCTTGAAATTGCGCTGCGAACATTGCAATGAGAATTGGCATGCCGTTGCATTCCTCGTGAATTTTCTTCGCTTCTGCTGGAAGTTTGTCTATTTCGGTGTCCAATACTTTAGCGAATAGGCCGAGGCTTTCGGCTTCGGTGAAGCCGTCTTTCATCTGACGTATAAAAAAAAAAAAAAAAAAAATTGTTGTAGAGTAAATACGATTACGCTCGTAAAATCGTGTGAATCAGAAGCCTGATATCGCACATGTGTTATCACGATTGTGCCCAACTGATAATTTTTTGCCGGTGAGATATGAGATTTTTCAAATTTAGTATGATACGAGGCTTCATTAACACATTTATTTGCATTCAATTAAAAGTGAGACGATAAAGTAAATGCACCTCTATGATATCTCGATGCTTTCCGTCCAAAAAATCAATATCCGTGGTGATAACCAGTGTTTTACAATGGAAATCAAAGACGTCTATGATTTTTTTGCTCCACACGTCGTCTAATATTAGCAAAGCGTTACGATATTTATCTTTGCCAAAGTGATTGCGCAAATAGTGCACCAGATGTTCTTTGAGCGGTTCCGAATTGAGGCACGAATTGAGATTTTCGGAATTACGAACCTGATGATACAGAAAATTCAACTGCATCAATATTTCATTTTCTATTGATCTTTCGTAACCGAATTTAATCCAGTAAACTTTGTTCTGTAAAAGAGAAAAGGGTTTTTGTGCTGAATTGCATGAAATGTGCAGGTGGATTTAGTCGATGTAGTTAGACAATGAGCACAGATGAGCATTGCAATGGTTTATTGTTAAGTACGTACGTTAAAAGCACTTTTAACTAGTTGCGTGTCCTTCAGTGTATTTGTTGTTAAACACGATTTACCGAATCCCTTCATACCATGAAGAGCCAAGTAGCCTCCAGGCTCGAGCTTCTGCAGCGCAGTTTTCAACTGTTTCATCTGAAAATTTTCAAGATGACACTGAAAACTGATATTTCAACAAATTTCACAGAGAATCTACAAACGTTTCTTCGGAAAATTTAAGTTAAAGGTGCAACAATGTCGTCCAATTGCGGTCCGATATCAAGAGTGTGGATTATAAGACAAATTGGATTATGCAGAAAACTTACGATATTAAAATCCCAGAGAATGCATGGTAAATTAATTATTCGTTAAGTACGTGATATATTTTTCTATAAAGCTGTATAAAATCATATTTCAGCCAATAGGTACTGATTTATCGAGAGCTGCGAAACTTTAGGTCAGGGAAGGCTTTATCTTATAGCCGATCGTGTAACGATTTAAAAACTAATTGAACAGTGAATCATCGTGACGCCTGATTACTGCCCAAGAAAATTATCCTCATAGAATATATCGATTTGAAAAAAAAAGAAAAAAAGAATTTAGCCCACCTTCAGATTACAAGTAAATATTGAACCTGGATTTTTTAATAATATATTTTTTGGCATGCATTTTCACGTTCACTCTATTTAAATAAACGTGACTAATTTACAATCGAGTTATGAATTATTGTTTTTTATAACAATTAAATACTAGATATTGGCATACATTTTTACGTACAATCGAATTAAAATAAAAAAATTATTTTCCCCTTGTATGCAGAATTACGAGGTATTTTAATAAATAAATAATGATTAACAATACCTTTTCCTCTCTAGTCACGGACATTTCGGGCTGCGGTGGTAAATTCGGGGAGCCAGGACTGACCCGACCAACGTCAGTTACATCAAATCTTTTGCCGCTCAAGTTCCTTTCGATGTCAAAACTGAGCCAGGAATAGTGACTTTTCAGTGCACGATTGAAGACGTCGAATGCATAAGGTCCACATCTGCAGAAAAAATGGTAAAAAAAGCTTATAATCAGGACAGAAAAATAATTGATATTCCTTCATTTATGTTTGAAAAAACATCGACAGCTCACCCCGGCAGTATATCCAACAAAATTTGTGCCCTCTGTTCCTTAGTTTTTCCACCTTTTATTTTTTCGACGTCCTCGTTTCGGAGCACGTACTCCGTGGTCAAAGGATTGATAATGCCATTGTATACATCCAAATCATCGACGATTCTCTGTCTCAATTCAACGAGAACATCGCGGTGTTGTTTCTCCATCTCCTATCACTCATTTAGTCAGTAGCACCTCTGCGATAAATTTTTAAAAAAATTTGAAATTCCAGAGCATCTCAGTTGGTAGTAAAATCACCGTGGCCGCCACTGTTATTGCGCTCAGCTGAGACAACACAAAAGGAGTAAAAAGGAAGAGTTTCGACTGCGACTGACCGTGGACTAAGTGTCACTGGCCCCTCCCTCCCTCCCTCCCTCCTGCCCCTTTTCCCACCGATGCTCCGTTACCTTTAATTCCCCAAAAACACACCACCTCCTCCTCAAACGGCGGCTAAAAAAAAAACTAATAATTTTACTCACATTGTGTGTTGCAGGTTGAGCAAGATAAGCACAGTCTTTGTTGTGCGATGCGTTAAATCACCTCCGCAAACGCGGCAAAAACCGACGCACTACACAAGCACGCCAAGGGACGAACTGAGTGAACCAGCACAGTACCGCGTGCCCGCGCTCCGTTCCAGCGTTGCCAGATGTAAGGACGATGCGCCGCGATTGGAGAACCACGGCCTCGAGGAAGGCGAATGCTCTGACGTCATTCCATTCCGACCAATAGCCTCGACTATTTCTCATGGAAACCTTCTACTGGGGAAACGTCTATGAAACAAAAGGAGCAAGAGTGAGCCAAGAAAAAGCGTGAACCTCTTTCTCCTGAAATATCTATCGCTCGATTATGCGTAAATTAAATCTACGATCACTACGATATCGTGTGCATATTTGAGTCCGAACGGGATATCGAAATTTCACGATTTCAAGCTCACTTTGTGCCTTATTTCGAATTATTTTTATCCCCGAATGTTGTAAACAATACGTTTTGCGTGGATGACGCGTATGCTCAAATACTGAGAGTTATTTGAAGGAAGATATGACTCCGATATGGTCTAGTGGCTAGGATACCTGGCTCTCACCCAGGAGGCTCGGGTTCGATTCCCGGTATCGGAATATTTTTTTTTATCCTTTTTTTTTTTTTTTTAACGTTCGCTGGTTTCTATTTAGTAAATGGGTTGAAAGACCTCTGCGGGAATTTTTTACATAAAATATTACGCACAAAATGTAATATTGGGGAAATGTTGTCGGAAAGAGAGAAAAAAAAAAAAAAATAATGTGCGATGGCCGGGAATCGAACCCGGATCAACTGCTTGGAAGGCAACTATGCTGACCATTACACCACCATCGCACTTGATGTTCCTGGAGTTACAAGCGAGCTAAATCCACAGCGGCGAGTCGACCTCGTGTCGCATTTTTTAATGAAATTTCTTATTTTTTGCAGGACAAGAAATTTATGCATCGCCAGAAAATAGTAAAAGCTCCATCCCTTCGATTGGGAAGTTACCCCCTGGAAGATTAAAAAAAAAAAAATGTTTTTCCAGTGGAAGGTATATTGAATAACAATTTGGGAGGACACGCCATTGGCATCGCCTTGGCGATACACTTGTTAAGTTAAATTGATAAAATAGTGACACAATCGTGACACCTGCTAGACACTCTTAACCCTCTAATTAATACAAAGTGCGGGGTCTGTTTCGAAAAAGAAAAAGCGTAGTTTGCGTGGTGATTTATCGAAGCGTGCTGTGATCAAACCCGACGCACTTTATCTGTGAATTTGCATATTGCGTGTTAGAACCTTTCTCCCCCGGTGTCTCGCCCTCGGGATTCTTCGTCAAAAGCTTTCGGTATATAAACGCGCGCGACTCTCTGTATTTATGTAGTTTTACTTGCACAAAGCTTGTACAAGGATTTCCGTAATTACTCCGAGTTCACTCATTGCACCCCTTCACGTACATTTCAAGAGCTCTTTGGAATTTATTGCGTCGAGCTGAGAGCCGTTTCTTCCCGAAACAATTTATGTCTCTCGCGGAACTCGACTCGCCAAGATTTCAGCGCATCGATCTCGCGTGCCCTTGCCTTATAACTTCTTCCTTTTATACGTCTCTCAACAAACTATTTACGATATCTCTGACGATATAACCTTCCTCCGTCATTCTACCCGCTGCATTCTTATTCTTATCATTCGACTCCTTCAGCCCGAAGGATATATTCCTGTCACAGATATCCGAGCCTTAGACTACCTTAAAATATTAACTCTCCGTACAAAACAATAAAACAAATAGCACACTCGAAATATCATTAAACTCACATCAATTTACATCACAGCACCATCTTCCGATTCTCGAATCTTCATCCTCCTTTAATATCCACCGAAAGATAAATTACAAAAAAAAAAAAAAATTAATAGAAATTAATTAACAAGAAATAAAAATAAATAGCCAATTGCAACGACAGTACAATATTCAGTTAAAACTTCTCAGCATTGAAAATCCGCTTGTCTGAGGGCAATAGTCCATCCAATAGTTCCATCTCCGCACGAATTCGGGTAGTTGGAAGCATTAGATTCTTATCTACCTGGTTTCAACATCAAACGGCTTCGAATGGCTTCACTCAGGGCTGCGAGTCGCACGGAAACGGAAGCGCATCGAGGAATGGCAATCACGTTGATAGGATAGTAATACAATTATCACCTGGACAAGAGGGCCGATACAGTGGCGCGACTATAGGCGTATAATTAGTGCAAGGGAATCGGGCAGAGAGCAGCGGCGGGTGGATGTTTGTAGGTGGAAGGGTCCGGTGGGTGCGGAGTGGCAGTAGGTACGGGTACTTCAGCCGGTGTTGTGGAGAGGAGCAGTAGCTGGGGGCCAAGTATAATGCCATGCAAATAGTATACCTCATCGCTCCTGTTTCTACCGCTGGTGGTGGTGCAGTAGTAACGCTGCTGCGTACAACCAATAGAGAGGGCATTCATTCCGCTAATGCATCCGAGGGCTTCACCCGGTTATATTAGATTCCACGAGATTTCGTTGGTATAACGTGGGACGTTTCCGGCGCCGCAACCGAATTCACTGTCGACACGCCAGTGCACTTCGCATTCGTAGATTTAGCGAGAGAGAGAGAGAGAGAGAAAGACTAAATGCATTCTATATATTGTATTCACCATCAGTTACCCGTTAGTTCGCAATGACCGACTAATATCGACAGGATGTGCACATCAGAACATCCGGCAATAAAGTTAATAAGAGGGAATTCGATTAATCGTGTGGCAATGGAGGCGACGCAATTTTTCCAGGACAATTATTATTCAATCGTTCTTTTATGGAAATTTTATTTACACGTGTTTTCTTTATTTTTGTTACAGAGAAATCGATGCCCGTTTTTCGTGTAAATAATATGCAAGCTCGATTGATGGAAGAATGAGAGAGGACGAGTCGTTACGAAAATCTCGGTGAATATTAAAACGTTTCGTTGGGCACGAGACGGAAAAAGGATTCGTACGGTGAACGAGTGCGGACGTCGACATGTTTATTTCCGGAATTTTGGCTTGAGCGAGTACGTCCAACGGTGCACAATACTTCGGCACTGCCCGTGTACTAAAGCCGAAGCACATATCCGTCTGATGAAATTCCGCACGTCGCGGGAGGCTCTAAAGCCGCGTAACACACACAGGTAGTGTCTACTGCCCGAGTTTAATCGTTTTATTGAACGAATGCGCTCGGGGCGATGACTGCGTACGCGCGAGCGAGCGAACAAAACGAGAGGACGAGATAAAGCCACGAATGGGAGCGAACGGTAACGAACTATAAATTCTCACGTATTGCCCAGGCTCTCGGAGACTCGAATTTCGGGGATCTCTGTGGCCGATGCTATTCCACATTCGTTGTTGCGAAATTATTCGCGTGTAAACGTTTTTCCATCACTCTAAATAATAATACGTCCTCATTTGCCTTCAGGAAAAAAAAAAAAAAAAAAAAAACAATGATCGATCTCTCTTTTTTTCCCAATTTTCATCAAGTTTAGCCTCAATTTAGCCAAGCGACCCTATTTTTTTTAACTCAATTTCTACTTGCAGCAAGAAATACTGTTCAATTCGAGCGTTAGCTATAATTCTTCATAAAAAGCAATTTAATCGAACTTATAAAACAAACCACCCCCAAAAATGATTACATTCGATTTTAATTAATTGCCCGACCTTATCAAAACGTTCGTTGCTCGAGATATTCAAAGTATCAATAATTACTAGTAGAAAATGAGCAAAATAAAGCTTTTAATCATTGGGAAATCGATTTCACTCTCTCTCTCTCTTTATTGCGAAAACCGTACGAAATTCCGTCGCCCTCTATATTTAAACAGCAGTCCATTCGGTTATTATGTTTGTGCTGGCGGGTTGCGGAAAGCCGGACGCACCGTGCAGCCACATGCCATATATGATAACACGCTAAGGCTCCACGTAGATTTAGCTACAACGAATATAGTGGATATCGTTGGGTATGCCGGGATCGTGGCCGCGCTGCGTATCCCGTTCCCGTTCCTCGACCCGCAGGATTACTCGCGTCCAATTAAATTTAACGAATTTCCGTGAGTACAAACGGCTTTATTGGTTTCATTAATTACGCATGCACTCGGCTACGAGTTTTGTTGCAGGGAGAGGTAACGCTCGGAGGACGCGGCTCGGCATGCATAGAACGTTGCACCACCAGCGGTGACGTAGCTGATGGTTCGTTTCTCGCTGTTGGTGCTGCTGCTGCTGCTGCTGCTGCTGCTGCACTGTGCCTTCTCTCCTCTCTCCGTTCCCTATACTATATAGCGCACTGTATTATACAATACGCAGAGAGTACCAATCCAACAGCAACCCTACAGAAGCTCCCTCGTCCCGCAAATTCACCGATTCGGTGAGCCTGATGCAGCGTGGAACAGCAAAACCCCTGCACCTACTCACTGACCTCGCGTTACATCGAATTGTTGGCGAAGGGCTAAAGGGCTCCAGCTCTATACATAGTTGATAGACGGAGAGAGTGATTGAAGCGTTCTATCGCCTATTCAACCGCACGATCCGACGGAGAATCGGCCGGAGGCGAAATTCTATATCGCCAAACGTTTCTATATGTTTTCTCAATATTTTGCTATTTTTATTATCGCTCGAGAACAAATATTTGCTATAGTGATTTGTGAATGCAAATTTTGTTGGTGCAGGTCACGTTCCTACGCATCGATAATTGTCTGTCGAACCGAGCTACCAGACTGGGAAAGACAGAGAGTGCGAGGAAGATGATGGTTTTCGGAGCCTATGTGCGCCTCGGGGCCTCAAAACGCCCTCGCCCTTCTCTGCCCTCGAGCCGATCGACGTGGCAACGTGCCGATATTTAGGATTTGGCAATTAAATCGTTATCAGCTCCACCGATAACGCGCATTGTGAAGCGCATCAGCGGTGGACCACTCGCTCGCGGCCACTAACTTGGCGCACACGCGGAACACGACGCATTGTCCGCGGATACTCGACGAGTATCCAGACCCCCATGGAGAATTGCCGTGAACGCGAGGGTTGCCGTGAGTATTTCATGAAAAATCATCGAGCCATTGACTCCGCCTCTTCCACTACGTTTTTTTTTTTTTTTTTCCCCGACATTCCAAAATGTTCAATCACCAGATGCGCCGATTGTTCGCCAACAACAAATTTATTAGTGCGAGGTATGTGCCAAGTCAGTCATCAAAAATCCCTGTGCAAAATATATAAAATCATTCAAAGCTATTCCAGAACGCAGGAGAATATCGTCACATTTTTTGTTAATTCGCCACCTCAGCCAAAAGTAATTGCGTACATTTATTTTCATAATTGTCTGTCGCAGGTGAAAAATGAAAATTTTTCGTAATTCATATAAGGAAACATATTTTACTGAATACTGTTTTGATATCTCCGACAGTTCCAATTCGAGTCTGTTGCCCTTTAGCTGGTTAGAGAATGCATGGACATTGACGCTTTTCGTTTTTGTTTTTCGGTGCGTTTTCGCGTGCATTCTATTGGTCTACCTATAGCCTGCGAGATTGTGCGTGCGTACGAGACTTTAATTTTATTTGCGGAATAATTCGATTGGGTGTTTCGATGAGGGAGGTCTGCGGGCTTCAAAATTCGGCTCTCGTTGTTGGTTTTATTGCAGTAGAATGAGAGTAGCTGATCGAAATTCGTATCGGCGGTGTGATGGCGGAGGGGGGGGGGGGGGGGGCGTAGAGCGAGGCAATTATCGACTAAAATTTCTCCGAGTACCACTTTTTCGACGAATGGTTGTTTATTTTCGAGTCTGTTATTGTCGATGTTGTTTCGCACCGACGTCACTGAAGAGACAACACAACACAAATGTGCGTTTTGAGAGTGGACAATAGTCTTGTGGGGAAAATCGTGAGTTGCACGCAAGCTCACGATCACTCTATATGCCTATCGACACGAATATGCTAATGGCTACCGTCGCACGTTGCTTACATGCTAATAAGCCTCCTGACATGTGTATATACGGTGGCAGTACTCGATATGATTCACCGTAGCAAACATATGCCGCGTAAACGTGGAGCAACGTGCGCCTCCTGCCCTCCGCGAGATCCCCCCTCGCTCTTTTTATTCCGACCACCTGCGAAGCTCTAATTGTCGATGAATTATTAATTTTTCCTCGAGCTCGAATATAGAGCAGTATGCGAAACACGGTACCCGCATTACCAGGCTGCATATATGCAATTAAAAGAAAAGTGCATTCTCAATAAAATCATCAAGAGTTACTCGTGAAAATTCAACCATCCCATTTGCATTTTAATTATTTGAAGATAGTGGCAATATCTCGTGACAATTTTTATCGCTTCAATCAATTATCAGACGTAAGATAATTATTTAACGTCAAGCGAATTGATCTATCGTTCACTTAATTATGGGCACGTATAGCATGAATATTGATTAATAATTTGATGGGAAATACATAAAAAATCGATATTTATTTCGATTGCATTATATGGATGAATTGATTTGTTCGTTGCAGATGAAGAAAGCATCGGAACAAGGCGTCGAATAAATAATCACGTGACATCGACGACAGAAGAGAAGCTGAAGAGCAGCAACCCCCCGTGGAATAGTTGGTAGAACAACGCTCAGCTATGTATAGGGCTTCTCGTGTCAAGGGGGAGGCGGAATTGGTTGAGGAGGAGACTAGTTTCTGGACGAAGAAGCCCAGAAGCCGCCGCCCGGCAGGCTCGTAAACTCTGTTTTGCGATGGGGTCGCTTCTGGAAATGCGGGGGTGACGTTCGTGTTGTCGTCGAAAAAGCGGATGGAGGTCGTCAACGTTGATGATGCGTGGATCACGATGTACTGACGGCTTCCATCATAGATATACCAGTGCCGAAGGCTCTATAGGGTAACATATACGTGGTGCACGTTATGGTGAAGTCTCGAAACATCAGCTCACTTCCATTCCATTCCTTCCGCGAGTTCTTTCGCCTAACGGCCCATTTTCCCTCTTTCTTTTTATCTTTCCTCGTTCTTTTCTTCTTCCGCTGTTTAGATAGCTTTTTTGTTCTCTTCACTCTTGGCTTCTACGTAAGGCTTTACTCGTGCAGAGATGCGCGATAGTTTTTTGAAGCCTTTATGGCAAAATTGTTGAAAATAATGAGAAAGCCTGATTTGAGATTGAGTAATTATTTATATTTTGCTGTTCATCTACATAAATGTTATTTTGTGGATGGAAGCTAAGGGAAATTGAGAGATCAGAACTATTTCGTGGAGTCGAGGAGTTTATCGCAGCCAACCCCGATTACGGTATGCCCGATTAGATCGAAACGACGAGGCGAACGCTGGACCGGGCGAGGAAGCCAGGCTAAAGTGTTCCGCCGCTGGGAAATCGAAATTCTACTGTCTCTTTCTCCGGCAATATCCGAATGTCGTCACATATTGACGCCTCCACTTTATTCGATTGCTCGCCTAACACCACCCGGACGCACTGTACGATATATCCACTCCCGCCCCCTCTCGTCACATGTTTTTTCACTCTTCCCATTTCCGCTTTCGATAGGCACTGCTTTTCTTCTCCTCTTGATCCCACCAGGGTTTTAGAAAATCGTATGGATTTGTTACATAAATATTGTCGAATCAATTAAGATTCGACATTGTTTATTAAGGTTTTGCGCGTTAGTGAACATTTTACCGTTCTCTAGTTACGAAATAAAAATTACTTCCTTCAATCAGTGCAACGTAATTCAGAATTTTGTTTATTCGAGAAAGTCATTAATTGCAACGGTTATTATTATCGATCGGATGATTTTTTTCGATTAAAGTAAAAGGAATATTCGATTGGCGAGTAACGAGACCAGCGGCCGGGGGTGTGCGTAGCTGTAGCGAGAAATAGGGGTGGAACGGTCGAGTGAACGCCGAGTGGTAATTTTTTCCTCGTCAGGCGATCGCTCCGTCGTTTTATTGGTAATTAAAAATGTAAGCGAGCTCTCGCGCGATTGGAATTAATGGCGAAACTCGCTATGGTGCCGCATGGTTTACGTACGCAGTTTTCGCGTCGTACACCGTTGAATGTTGTGGGGGTTCGAATGGAGAAAAATAAAAGAAACAGTAAAAAAAAAAAAAAAAAAAAAAAAAAAAACACAGAAACAACCGTCGGTCATAGTAATCCAAGGCCATTTTTATCGTCGCTATATTCCCCAATTGCTTCGTGCAGTTACTTCTCCACGATCGCGTAAACGGTTTTTGATTTACGTTCACTGCCCACAAAATCTAAAAAAAAATGTCAAGTTCATAAAAATGTTTAATGAGCTTATCCAAAAGTCCACTTTTTTCCCGCAATTTTTGCTTAATTAGATCTTTGTTCACAATATTTCAATGTCGCTTGTTGTCCCACGGCATGTCAGGAATAATTAACGAGTTACTCGTGGGGAAATGTAAATTTTCCAGGTACTTTATGGAGCTTCTTGAGATTAAGTCAGAGCGTATATCGCGACGCGAGCCTCTTACTCATATGACCCTGTGTATCCGAGTTTAATTAAACCGGTGATACGAAAGCCCCGCTATCATCACGCTGCCGGAATCTTCTCTTCTCATTGACTTTGATTTGAGATTTTCATGCTTTGCTATTTGACGCCTTTAGACGCGAGAAGCTTCCTCTATCACCTTTCACCTGGCATCGCGCACACGATCTGCGGTTCGACGACACTTCGTTTCGCGTCTCCTCATCCACAAAGCTCTCCGAGCTCCGATGATTCAGAGAGAACTTCCATTCTCGCTTATACTCCCTCTTCAGGTTCATTGTCTTTTATATACGGCGCCTGAAGTTTCCCCGGCAACCGAGAGTCTCGAATTCCTTTTGATAGTGCGAGACGATTCTTCTCACCGAGGTAATTCTGAATTATCTTCGTCCGGAGACAATTTTTTTTGCGTACACTTTGGCAGCATATCCGGTGAAAATCGTGCACCTTCCGGCCTTGCAGCATAATGTACTATTTTCCACATTGTCTCGCGTAGACTGAATACTTTACTTTATCGATAATGTACATTCTCTAACTCAATAAGTAATTTTTTCTTTTGCGGCTTTCACTGTAGTGTAACGTCATTATTTTCCTCTCCGAACCGGAAATACATCCAGGAAGGACAAATTTCATTTTTCTACTGCAAAATAACGTCATCATCGGGGAATATCGAATTATTGTGTTGGAATCGCACTTAAATCAATCACGTTTCCGCTTCTTTTACCTTAAGCTTTTTGTATGTTCTTAATGAATTTCCGTTGTAACAGGAAGCTGCAAGAAAATGGAAGAGGCGAGATGGCGATTTTAGTCGGAGCTTCGACGTCACCCCTTTTCACGTTTTCCTGTGTCGATTCAAGCCGTCTATTTACGCGCGAGCTTGGAAATGCTGTTGCTCGTTGGATCCAAGGGGTCGCTCGACGTCTATCTGTCATTACGGAAGATTTGTGCTCGTCCGAAACGGAGAGAGAGACAATATTCCGAGGAGCGTTACCGTTATAGGTCGTCCTGTGCACCGATGAACCACGCAGGGGTTGCTTAATCGCCAGCGAAATGCGAAACCCAAGAGAAAGTGAGCGTGGTTCATATCCAACCCTCGAACGCATGCATAATCCTCCTAACTTAGCGAGGAACTTAAGGAGGCAAGCGAACGCGTCGCAAATTCACAAGAGTTACTATAAATCGAAATCTCCGGGGAATTCTCTTCCGAGGTGTACTTACCGAAGTCGTATAATATTCTCGGGAGAAGCATATGCGATATTCTCGAGTCGTCAAACTTTATTTCACTCCTCCGGAAGATATTTTCCTTGAATTTTTCCGCAACGGGACGAAAGTGACGTTTAACTAGCCGTGCCGAAAAATAAATGGAGGAAGAACTCATTCGTCTGTTAAAAAAAAACCCCCCAATTGCAATACAATTACAAGAATGGTCTTAAGGTCGGAACGAATTTTCAAACTTTTATCACTTTGTAAGAAAAATTGGTCGATGACCAAAGGTCGTCTTCAAGATTTCTCCCTTCTGCTGAAAATAAAAAGGTTGTTTTACTTTATTCGAGAGCGTTAAGTGAGTTAGAAGTCTCGAGGTCGAGTCACGGAGACAAAGTACAGAGCAGGAGTTGGCAGAGACCGTGGGAGTTTCGTTTCTCGTCGCGTATAATATTGATGGACAGTGACTCGGCTCTTATCTTTTCTGTACCGCGCCAGCCAAGATCCCGAGCGTCGCATGTACTTTATCATCCCTTAACGAGCGCATTATTCCTCGATTAATCTTCGATATTTATATTATGACTTTGTGTAATAAAGCGCATCATATTAACGGAGATGCCCTCGTTGGTTAGCCATCCGAGGTCAGCCACATCGGCTAAACATTTTCCCTCGCCACTCACGCCATTGATAAAAAAAAAAAAAAAACAAAAAAACGCCACTCTAAAAATTTCCAAACTTTTCCATCAAACTGCGAAAACTTTCTTCAATCGGCAGACTTTTGTATTTCTCCTTTTCCTAAAAATTGAAGTATCGAATGTACTTATAAAAGTCAGTATAAACGGAACAAGTTTAAGCGTTTGCGGAAGTACGTTGACGAAGAAATGCGTTGAGTTTTCGCAGCGAAGTATATGTCATGATCTGCTAACGAAAAATACTGAAAACTGGTCAAAGATAAATAACAAGTTAATCCTTATGTAAATACCAGGTATACATTCGAGCAGTTTCTATGCTAATTTTGTTAACTACGCCTGCTGCAATAACAGTATCTCACTTTTTTTCAGCACGTTCGCCAACTGATTTGAACCGAGGACTTGACTTACCGTCGCTACCTGCTGCCGGTAGCTTTTTGCTTTCGACCCGTGGATCAAAACGCTCTGGATTCATGGGACAAGTGACTCGGAAACGATTTTCCGGCCACGACCACCGCGACGACAATGCGCAGCCAGGCCGCAATAGATGGGTATTTAGGGAGAAGAGAGTTCGCGAAGCAAAATGGAAATATACAGAAGAAAGTGAAGGGCGGGGGGGCCTAAAGAGGGTAGAGAAAACAGGGGTTGGCCGGGTATTGTTATCGACGATTATTTATGTCGTCGAGCAAAGAGAAAGAAGAAAAGTGATCCTGTCGGGAGCTTCGGAGAGAAAGAAAGGAATGAAGAAAGAGAGAAACAAAGAAGAAAAAAAAAAGAAAAAACGAAGTTGAACAGCGGAGAAAGGATAGAGTGAAAGAGGTACGACTGCTATCGACGAATTTACGAGCCAGTCGAACTCGTCCTGTCACCTTTTACATTCTTCGAGGCAGCTCCGTCTACTCCTCGCCACAAATATCGACGAATTTATCGTCACGACTTGTCTCGTCACCCCGTCCGGTTTATCCATTGTACACTATCTCGGATTCTTTACGATGTTGACTATTACATCTTTTATGCTAATAATCCTTGTCCGAGCGACATGTCGTCCAAGCTTACACCTCGATTTCATTACGAAACCCAAACTGCCTGCTAGGGATTACACGACAGTAGAATTTACAACGAGCCATGTATCAACTAGAGTCTAATGTGAATAGTTTCGTAAATTAATCAATGTCACTTAGTGGGGAGTTTCGATAAATCAGGAAAACGTAATCAACAAATTTTCACTCAAATCATTCGTAGACATCAAGAGTCGCGGTAGTGACTCGACGCCAAGTAAAAAAAAAGATATATGTTGCCCTTTTTTCACACAATTAAAGCTTTCCCCAATAGCGAGGCAATATTCAATTGAACAAAAATAAAGCTCCGCTAACGTTGGATTTGGTGCGAAATACACGATACAGGGCGTAGTACTTGCAGACCCTACATCTCTGCTATGTTTCTCGGTCTCCTCCCCTGTTCCCGGGTCACGTCGTCATATCGACGAATTTATCGTCGAGAGATCGGGCTCGCCGTCGCCTACCCCTGGCAAACCCGCGGACCATTGTAACCCGAGATTGTTTACGATATTGACTCTTCCCTTTTATGTTAATTCGTGGAGAGAGTCCGAGTTGGTGCGAGCCGAGTATCGGAGCGTGTATACAGACAACGGTGTCTCTTGGTGCTCGGGGCAGTAGCTTGACAAACGCACGCGTTTAGATTCCAGTGCGTATACCGTTAGCGTCGCCTCTATCCGCATGTATATCGTCGTACAATATATCGTGATACTGGGGCCGTTGGCAATTCCCGGACGAAATATCGACGAATTTACGAGGAAACGGACTCACGGCGCCGCGAACTCACGACCCTCCTACCTAACGCGCTACTCGCTATGCTAATTGTCACCAATTAGCATAGGAAGTGGGTTTACCGAGTGCGCGAGAGCTCCGAGAGTCTCGTGTCGTTGAAGCGCCGCCACGAGGATCTTCCTTTTACGCGCAACTTCGAGTCGCTTTCCTCACCGGGCTTTCGACCCTTCGTCGCACCGTCGCTTTTCCTTCCCTCTCGCGCGTAATACGCGCAATAGCCAACTACTAACTCTCTCCCGTCGCCGAGAATAGAATACAAGCAGCAGGTAGTCCCGCGGTGTGAGGAATGCCTACCGTTACACCAGCTAAATGGGCCCCCGGGTACAAAACTGTTTTCCTCTACGGTATGTAACCATAGACCGCAATTATGTCGTTTATACCTGCTGAGAAATGAGAATAAAGGGCCTCGATAATGCGTTCAATGGGTGTTCTTCACGCTCGATCTTCTCAGATGGACACATTTGCTCAAATAAAACCGGTAATGCAAACGCGGATTTATCATTCACGAAATTATCTCCTTTCGATTATATTTGCATTTTATTAGAGCTGGCTTTTATTTCATGAGTAAATTATTGAGAGTCGATGGTTATTTTTATTCGCGGTCTATTCATCGCCTATTTGGAAAATGATTTATCCCACTCAACCGAAACTAATTATTCAGAATTTATAAATATGTTTTTACAATGTTGCTAATCGATTGAAATTTCATCGAAGTACATTTTTTATTTATTTCGGAGTTGTTCTCTCTAATTAATATTGTTAACCGAAAGGTAAATAACAATATCTCTGTTTCAGGTGCAGTATGAGCGTTATCGGGTAAAATCGAGTGACGCGATCGTTGCTCTCGGACGCGTAACAACATTGTACTCATTTTGGTTAATTGGCAGGGGTTAATTATAGGGTTGGACGAGAAGAGCCCTAGTTCGGCGGTAGTGCAGTGAGATTCGAGTGTGTCCCCCGTTCGACCACGAAAATTGAGCATTTGTATGTAAACTTTGACGAGATGTCGGCGGCGGGGAGCATGGAGAATTCGAGAGCAACACTGTGTGCGCTATAATACGCAGGGCATCCTCGCAATTGTGCCTACCGCGTATGAAAGCATAGCGGTGGACCGACGTAGAATGACCGGATTCCCTCTCGCCACCGCGCTTCGTCCAGGCCCAACGGGCTTTCGTGTGGTTTATGATACGATAGTCGCTGTATCGTACGCCCAGAGTCAGAATGGCATATCGGATGTGGCTATGCTCGAAAGTTACATCTTTCTGCCTTTATTAAAGTGATACAGCAGCTACGGCTAGGCTGACAATCGTCGAGCCAGCGGGAATACAGATGGGGAAATAACGGGTGAGATATATCTCGTCCGAGTGAGGGGTTCTTCCTCGGCTCTGCGTCATTCGACACGGACCGTTTCTGGCTCGCCCGGTACGTTTAGTTAAGTCGTTCGCGGGGATTATTAATCCGCCACGGTTCTTATTCTCATCGGCAAAGGCTCTTGTGAAAAAAAAAAAAAAAAAAAAAAAATTAAATAAACAAGTACGGGTGATAAATGTCAAATTTGGTTTTGAGTTTGTTTAGAGTTTGCAAACTGGGATACTCCGAAATTAAAAAAAAAAAGTTTTTTCCAATAAATTTCAAGCGTATCATCAGAAATACAACGTTTTCAAAACCATTTTGAGTGTTCAAAGTAATAGAATTTTTTTTATAATCAAAAACACACAATTGCTTTTTAAATATAATAAATGTTGATGACAAAATTGGAAAAAAAAAAAAAAAAAAAAAAAAATGGAATACCAAATAATTGATGAAACGCGGTAACAGAAAGTGAGTTTTGACGTAATGGGTGAGTTTTACAAACGTTGTATGCATATATTTCATATGAAACTGAATTTCAATCGTGAATATAAATGATAATTAAATTTTAGGAGCGGAATATTCGGAAGGTATCCGTGTCACAACACGGAAAAGCAATAAAAAATATGGCGGAATATGAGAGCGGTGCTCGTCGGCGTTACAAAAACAATTGGGCCCACTCCTGGTGCCCAATGTAAGCGCAGTCATTCTTTTCCACGTCAACACGGAATGAGTGAAGTGCGTGGCATCGACGGCGATGGATATCCAACGATGGAGCGCGATAGATGGACGACTGAGCAACTGGACACCGCGTGAGTGCAACGAGAGGCCACCGAGAGTGATCCTGCAGCGAGGCTTGAATTGCATCCACGCAATGCAGAGCCAGGCGTAACACCCGCCCATCGACCGAGTGTTATCCACGTACGGGTGTTACATTGACTGATTGAGTGGCATTGAATTGAATCGAGGGTGCCGCGAGGGTCCAACAGAGAGACAGCGAGAGAAATTCTCGCTATATGCTGTAGAAATGCTCGCACTGGTTCGCTCCTGGAAACTGGCAAATGCCCGTTCGATCGCGCGAACCATCGTGTTTCATCGTTCTACCCTCTCCATCGCTTGTCTACAGGCTATTTTAAGCCAAGTGCATTTGATTTAAATTTCCTACATTAAAAGACAACCAAAAATAAATATTTACCTTCTAAAATTAGCTTCTAAAATTCTTAGCCACGAGTATCTATAGGCACGAGTCACAAAAAATGATTTTACGGATACAAAATTCGATATTTTTGAGACTTTGATATGTTTTTCATAAATCCAGGGCAAGTTTTGAAAATGTTGAAGCCACTTCTAGTCCCTACTGAAATTTAAATGAATAACAAAAAAAATATGTTGGATTTTCGAAAATTTCCGACACGAAACGCGCTTTGGATTTTGAACCAGGTATTCGACACAGTGTAAGCGGCAAAACAGCACCGAGCTCTTTCGCTTTGGCATGCACAACAAGTCAACAGGGCTGGAAGCGTCGAGAGGCGGGGTTCCATGTAGAGCGCGTTATTTTTTTCCAGCTTTTTTTCCCTTCTATTTTTGTGTTTTCATAGCTGGCACGAATGCAATTGCACCTGAGTAATATGTAGCGGGCTGGAGGCTAAACGCTCACGGTTACATGAGATTGAGCTTGGCCCGTATGAGACTATCAGAGGAGAGTGGATGTGTCGGTGTATACACAGAGAGCTTGTTCCGCGTTGTACTATTGTCAATATATGCGTTGTGTCGTTGGTTGCAGGCAGCGACGGTCAATCCATTCGTAAGCTGTCCACTTTGATGAGACGACAATCACACCCGTTGCTCCGGGAAGCCCCGCAACCCGAAGGACACCCTTTCGCATATGCCAATGGCCATTGTCTCGTTTGTGTCGAAATTCTATGCGCCCTTCCCTCGAATATCCACAGATTGCTATCCACGGAGAGAAACAAAAATCACTTCCGTTTGATTGGAGAGTTGCGGTGTTGATAAGCGTACGTTACACTTGATTTACTTATTTTTATTTTATATTATAGCGAAATTCAATCCCTAAAAAATCTCCATCGCCTAGTTCTTTATAATCAATTTATAGAATTTTCATTTCCTGAAATTTATCGTGTGAGGGAATAGATATGAAATTTTTCCATCACCCAAGGCACGTTTAATCCCTCATCATCGGTTTTACGTCGGTCCGTGTGAAATATTGATGCAATAATCTGGAAAATTGTATTTTTCAGTTGGCGAATCGAGGTGAATATCCGCAGGGGAAAAGACTGGCACTGTGTTTCATTCTGACGTGAGGATAGTGAGTAGATTTAATATTTTTCTGATTACTATACTCGATTGGATTTCTCAGTTGAAGAATTTGAATATCGAAAAGCTGTTTACGGGGTATCTCCCGAGTGCAACAAGTGCCGGAGCGTTTCACTTATTTATCACTCGAAGCCAAGCGGGCTAACGGTGAAAGAGAAAGAGAAAAGGGATGAGACAAGTGGAATATATACTGGGCTAGTTGAAATTTACTGGGCACTAAAACTTTCGGCGTATATCCTCGCAAAGTGGCGGCATCCATCTTGGAAATGGTCCGAGGTTGTCTGAGGGTGAGAGGTGTGACTATACTTCGCACTGGGACTACCGATTGCACGAGAGAAAAATGCAAATGGTCGAATATTTATTCTCCGGTGTCGTTCGCGAATGATTTGGTGGGTCTCTCGTCGATGCGCCCGGAATTCTCGCCGTGCCAGTGAAAAACGCGAATATAGTTAAGGCATTCAGTGCTAGGCGATCGTGTATTTTTGTACGACCATGAAGGTCTCACGACACCGATAGCACCACTGCCCTTCCACGGATATTCAACGCAATCCATTTTACTTATCTCACTCGACTACGAATCCCGATTGTTCTACTCTCGAAATACTTCGGGACCTACTTATGCACCAATGAATCTTCATCTTTATGGACACCGAGCAAAGTCAGAAACAGACATTCCTTACGTCAGCAGTACAGTTTTTATTACAATTCGCTCTAAAGTTTTCCATACTCTGGTATAAAAAAAAAAAAAAAAAATTGCTGACCTTGCGCAAATTTACTCAGGACGAAACTAAGAAATCAAAGAGAAAAAGGGTTTTATATTTCAAAGGGACGATAATTTTTATAAATATCGTTAAACACTCGTTTGAATATTTTATATATTTTCTCGCCTTTTTTTTCGAGTCACAATTATAATCTTACACCTACAGTCTTTTAGAAATTAAGTGATTCATAAAGGAAAAGCCAAAAATGGGTCGATCGTTTATAATTTTATCACAGGATAGCTGCATTTTATTATTTAACAATACGATGATTATATGAATAATCAGGAATAGTAATTTGGGATTTAAAAAAAAGAATTTAATGACATATGTGGATCGACGATGCGATAGTACTTATAAAACCATACAGTTACTTGTAGAACGTATGGTGTTACAGGCAGCTTTGTGTTTCATTTGTGCGTACATAGTTATAGGTAAATACAGTAACGATATAAGGGCATCGGGTTGAGCAGGCTGGGGATCGTAATTATTGGTAAGACAGAACATATTACATACAGCTATGGCGGTAGTGCGGTGTTGCTATTAATGAGGTGTAGGGACCAACTGTCGTCCGTGGTTGGTCATATCAGAAGCGAGCACAAGCCTCAGTCCCTGCGTACGCGTACGTGAAGTATTCCTCCGTTGGGGTGACGCGTTGCGCATAACTTCCGGAATTCAACGATTTTCCACTTTCCCGCTTTTTCACCGCGACTTTATTTCCGTTGGAAATTGCGGACGAGTAGAGACGGGTGCGCGGCGAACGCAGTCATGCATTATGCAAACGAGTATTCGATGTGCATTAAGCCCTTGGCACTTACCTACCATCCTATATTCGGTGTAACTATGATCGAGCGATACTATGAATTATGCGAACTTATGTGCGACAGTTGTATCTTGTTACTTACCTACGTACTTAACGATAATGTACTACAATTCTCTAATCGGTGATTATCGTTAGAACTTTAGAACAAACGTAACGAATTTTCATTTGGACCACATAATGCAACACCGGTTTAATGAAAAATTCAATAATTCGTATATAATTAACTATAATGGTATATAATAATTCAAAATTAATTAGGTCAAGATTTAATACTTATTTTTAAAAAGTGTTAATGAGAATACTTGATATCCTCTGAGCAATTAGTACGAGTACGTCGTCCGCCGTACTGGCGTCGGTGTTCGGCAATGTATATGCATAACGATTATATGGCTATTAGAGAAGTACAGGAGGATAGGAAGATACGCGTATAGCAATAGGGTGGTGGTGGTGAGATCTAGGCGGCAGCGTGCGCCAATAGTATTGTCGCCGGTGCAGCCGATGCGTTGGTGGAGTTCGGGGCTGCACTAGTGGATGCATATGCGATCAGCCAGAGAGCGGTGAGTCGCTCAGCGGCCACGGCGGAGCTACCCAATCGCCATTACCGGTATTGATGAGCAGCTGACCGGAGGAATTGGTTCAGCACGTGTGATCGATTCGGCTAATCTCCCTTTGCACTGCGTCCAGATGCTAATCTTCGATCGATCCTCGACCGCGAAATTGCATTACGCAACAGACCTCTATCTATGACGAAAGGATACGTGCGGACGTATCGGCTACGCTAATACTAAATGATACCGCTGCTATAGATGGAATAGTGAATTTCCACCGAGGCTGATGGAAATGGCCTGTAAGCCATTAGCTTTTTGCCGCGAATTTAAAGGTACTTTGTCGTTACAAACTCAAATTTATCACTTGGCATGCACACATTTGATAAAATTTCGTTTTTAAATAAAAATCCTAATGGCAATTTGATAGATTTTGGAATAAATTGAAAATATAACGTGGAAAATTCAATATTTTCTATTTTTCGAAATTTTCCAAGACT
This sequence comes from Clistopyga incitator, assembly GCA_947507545.1. Taxonomy (NCBI): domain Eukaryota; kingdom Metazoa; phylum Arthropoda; class Insecta; order Hymenoptera; family Ichneumonidae; genus Clistopyga; species Clistopyga incitator. The sequence continues at coordinate 11,233,742 of OX382183.1, read as the reverse complement.
ATCATGATTAAGAGGTAATGTGGTGAAAAATGAAAAGGCAATCGGTTGAAAAAATCTAATAATTTCGTTGCGCTCTTGACGCGCTGATTAAAATTCAGGTAGAAAGAGTGGTGTTTCGGTAATGCTTGGATATCCCACCTGGAATGTGGAGCAGACACGAGCGGCGCGTGCCAAACCAGTTACACCTGGAGGGAAAATTATGCGACGCCGGGTGCGTGCTAGAAGCGTCACTGCGACCATCGGACGGCGTATTACACGGGGCCTGCGGACCCCCACGTGCCACGCGTATAAATTTTGCCCCAGCGGAACGGATAAGGTACTTTGCTAAATTAAAGCGCGATCCCGCACGCCATTCGGCTCATCATACACGGGAGTGCAACCCTTCGTAGTACGCGACCTATATATGTTACAGAAAAATGCAGTGAGTCCGACTGATCCGTATCTTCAGTTTCTCAAGTCACATTACCGAGGAGGAGATTCGCAGTCGAGGACTTCAGGGTCTCGTCCACACCGTGAAATTATGCGTGCCGTATTCTTGCCGCATTTAATAGAGATTAACGAGTGAGTAAATTACGCGATAACGAATTTTAGTAACCTTGACCATGTAATTGTCTTTGTTAACCCTCGATAAAGCAGCATAAGGTTTCGGTTAATAAGAATTTAATGCAACGAAGTCAATGAGAGGAACATCAAATGTGCCAAATGTTTTTTTCATGCATTATTACTATTAATACCTTTTGTTGTAATAATATTTCTACCTCACCGGTCGAAATAATTTCAGGTATTTATTATTATTACATTTTTCCTCAACAATCAGTTTAATTGTCATCGTATCGTTGATGTTGATTATAGTAATAATGGAGACAGTGATACACGCTGCACTTTATGGACGATGCAATCGGATCGCTGACGAGGCCCATCAAAATTCGTTGATCATCAATTCATCCCCAATGAAAATTTGACAAGTGCCTGTAACGAGTTCAATGACAGAGCGAGATTGGTACAGATCGATTAAAACATCTCCGGGAGTTCTGTATGGACAAGAGGATGCAGCGGACGCGGAGGGTTTCCTCGTTGATGGCCACGCCGGGTATCCTGTAACGAGTCGCGTTCAAACTGTGGGTAAATTGAGCGCGAAGCCGCCGTTGATTGGTTTAAAATCAGATCACCGTTGCTGCTGCTGCTGTCGCTCGGCGCATCCATCACTGGACGATCGGTGCATCTTGCGTTGCATTCACGCGCGGGGGATTCGCAGTTGCATCAGCACGAAGTGGAGGCGGACACGCGTGCGCTCCGGGATCATCACGAATTTCCAGCGGGATATATGCGCGCACACATGGACACGGGAGATCGACGAGAACGGCCGAGGTCTCTAAAATGAATTACCCGGGTGAGGATACTCTCGTTGCCTGGCAACCCTGCATCTCTCTGCACCCTCCACCAGTGATACTATGCACTTGCTGCAAAACATGCGTTTTTCTCCCTTCCGTCCAATACAACCTTCTCTCCTTCTCCTCTCCCGCACACAAGTGTTATTCATTTATCCAAGGATTGCAGCCTGAGACTCTTGATGACATTCCCTTGATTCTCTCACGACTCAAAAATCCCCTCGGGATTACCGTCGCGATGCAACAGGAGCATTTGTTCCGTGAGAATTTGAGAGAACCGAAGAATTGGAGAGACGATAAGGAGATTAGTCGATTAGACGCGTGGAAAAAGGGCTTTTCGGACAAAAAATCACGTCTTTAGGTGAAAAATATTTCTCAAAGAGTTCTGATACACTAAGACAGTTTATATAATGTAAATATTCGACTCTGAAATGAAATATTTTATGACAGTTTCGTGTATACTTAAACTTTTACACCTACTTTTTAGAGAATTTTTTTTTGTTTCCTTTCGTTATTCGGTGTAGTTAACTGTTTTCGGGCTTGTGACTATTTAATTGGGCTATTTTTTGATTTCCGAGTGTAGAATTTTTTTTTTTTGTCAGGATCACGAAGATCGATCATACGCCGGTGGATCGCGAGAAATGTAAAACGGGGATGTAGCTCAGTGGTAGAGCGTTCGCTTTGCATGTGAAAGGCCCCGGGTTCGATCCCCGGCATCTCCAAATTTTTTTTAAACACTTTTATTCTTTCTGCTGAAGATATCGAATTTCTCAAGTAAATTGTACAAAAAAATGTCTTTCACACTGTAAATTCAATTGTGAATCATCGGAACAATGTTACGGTATGAGTATATATATATATAAATATATACAGTACACGTATCGAAGAGTGCAGGACCTCGAGATGAATTAACTTTCACTCGAGCAGGCGAAGCCGTCACACAAGTTCCCACCAGTCGCCTCCTTCTTTTTCTCACTCGCACTTTTGCCCTTTAATTCTTTCTCTCCTCATCTCTCAGTTCACGCATTGCCGAACCCTCCCGCTTTTTCACGGTTGTAACATCGATTTGCTCGTCGAGTCTCGCGACACTCGGCGGGCTTTTAAATTTCAACCCTAAAAGTGTTTTACGGTTGGCCTAACCCATTGATCGAATTTAAAAGTGATGCGCGAGACCGTCGACTCCAATAGGAGAGATCGCCGGGTGACATCGCTTTGACACCCGGATGTACTGATTTTACAACCAGCACGCGACGGAAACGGATTTCTGGCAATGAGATTTAGGGCTTTCTCCGTAGTGCCGTTTCGCTCGCTTCTCTCCCTCTCTTTTTGCTCTGAGGGTCCAAGGGGTTACACGAGTGGATGTTGCCAAGTGAAAAAGGCCCGAAGGGTTGATTTTCATTCCCAGTGTAAAGCATTAAGATTTTTCGTTGTCGAATGCGAAGCTCATAATAACGTTTCAATTGTGAAAGTCTATATGTGGTCCTTGGTACAACAAAAACTGGCATGTCATTTAAAGGGACGGAATTTTTTTTAAATGTCAATGTTGCATTTTTATTTCAAAGTAAACGTTTTATTGTATAAATAAACATTTGCGTCGTGAGCATATGATAAATAGCTTTCTTGATGTAAAGAAAGTTTCCTTAATTGAAAAAACGATATATTGCGGATGACAACCAAGCGGAAAAAATTCTCCTCGCCACAGGAGGTCTTAAATCGCTTTTTCTGCTTAAGTCTATGTTGAGTATTGGCTCAGATGTCGTGAAAGATGCGAATGAAGTGGATTTGCATAAAGCGTGGCCAATTTTCAGATCAGACGTATCACGTTTTTGTTCGCGATACGTCTTATCTTGTGGAAAGTCCGCTGTACGTCGTATCGTCGATTTTAGTTTTTTTTTTTTCACGGTTGCACGTGTTCAATAAACGTGGGGGAGATTGGAGCTGGACGGATCAATTTTCGCTTTGGATTTTCCTTCCAATACGCGTCTGAATTTGTCTAATTAAAGGCAAAGATTTCTGCGCGTGGATCCTACATTCTTTAAGCCCATAAGCCAACTTCCTGGCTCGCGATACTCGAGGCCATTTTTCAGGAGAGTCGGAAAACCAAACAATTCTTTTAAAGGGTTTTTTTTTGTTGTTGCAGATGCTCACCGGATCATGTGAAATATCTTCTCCGCAGTATAGAATCCTGAGAATGAAATATGCAAGCTTTTCCGAGAGGGACGACCGTCTTTAGAACCAAAGACCAGTTGCCCGGTAATTATACCGTTAATTGCCAGGAGGTATCTCCTCATCTTCGGTCCCTATTCCTCTTATTATTCGAGCCTTCTTCTTTCTTCATTACTCCTAAGTACTTTGGAGCAGTAGCGAGTATCGTACGATGTGTATCTTGCTCTTGTACCAAGGCCACTGAAAGAATCTTTACGAGAGATAGCGAAGAAACGCTTCGAGTGCTAAAATATAATAGCTGGGACCAAAGAAAGCGAGTGAGAAGGAGATATCGCCCGAAGCCGTTTCTTAGACGGTTTGCCGGGGATTAAGATCGCTAATTGTTATTCTCAAAGGATTCCCGAAGGGCTGGAGATCCGGAAAATTGGAGGCTTAACACTCCATCCCAGTTTTACGCTTTGGAACTCACTCGCCTTAATATTTCTCGTGCCTTATTATTATTTATATCCTTTTTCTCGTTAACCGGTTGCCTTTCTTTTGCAGCTGTGCAAAATTCCTTTCCGTGAAGCGAATCGAAGAGCATTCCAAGTCCGAATTACACTAATGCTCACTCGCACAACAGTGAAAACAAATAAAACAAAATTACGACACAATAACGCTCGACGTGAGGCTTGAAACGGAACGAGGACCTTGCGATTGCCTTCCTGAGACCGACGTCGATCACTCTTCAACGTCGCGTCATGGAAATCTTGGGGTAATTCCTAAACTTACACGTTTTTTTGCGAATCAGTAGCTCGGAAGGTGGCATTCACCTGATTCACGCGAGCGACAACAGTTGCCAGTGGGGTCAGGAAAGTTGGATTGCGAAACACGATAGCGTGACACTCATTCCTTGGTATTACATTGTTCGGCGTAGTTCTAGTCACTCTCGCTTTATTGCACACTGCTCACAACTTTGTCCAGGTCGGGGGAACACATACAGGTAATAATCAGAGAATAAAGGGAAAAGTTTTGTTCTCCCGTAATCTAATCATTGTAATTTATCGATTTATCTGTTATTATATGCATTTTGCAGTGCTACTATACTCAGCTTCGTTTCTTTTACATTTTTTACTATGCAACTCGTAAGCTTTTTTCAAGTATGATCAGTTATAAGTTGTCGTTGAAAATAATTGAACATTATTTGAAAAAAAAAAAAAAATGTTTTTTTAACAGTGACAGTCACCAGCAAACACTCTTTTATTTCTCGTTGAAGTTGTCTCTCGATTTTCGATAAATTATGGTAATAATATATCACGAGATTAAAGGAGGGTTGGAATGGTTGTTTGGGTCTCGCTGTGATTATCAACGGATTAAAACAATGATATGGGAAGTTCGATTGCGAGGAATTGGAGATAATGTTTAATAGCTACTGGCGACGCTCGCCAATAGATCTTCATTAAAGGCGAACATTTGGTGCATACCGGGCGTAAGTCACTCGACGGGGTGTCGTCTGTAAGCCACCCTCGCGATACTCGAGCACGTATTATTCCTGCATACTGTATGTGAAGGGCGAGCCTATGGTGGCCATAGTAACTCGGCAATTGCGTCCGATGACTTTTATTTTTATCCACCAATGGAAATAGAATATCTCGTGTATAATACCCGCTTTTGTAATATCCGGAGGCTAAATCTAGAGAGAGAGAGAGAGAGTAGAATCGCTTCACCCTCTACAACCAATGAACCAATGAATTAAGGGTCGGAGATGCAAAGCTCTGTTTAAAATAGCTAATCTGGTTGTCCTTTGCGCCAAGTCGTTTAGAAGATCTTTCGGTAATTTTATTTTATTTTTGTGAGGAGTTCCTCTTTACCGACCGCGTGATCCACTTCGATCAATTTGATAAGCGATCTACATTGAAGTTAAAGACGAAAAATATCGAGGCGGGGATGTAGCTCAGTGGTAGAGCGTTCGCTTTGCATGTGAAAGGCCCCGGGTTCGATCCCCGGCATCTCCAAATTTTTTTGGGCCCTCTCGACCGATGATCTAGAATAATCGATTTTCCAATTGCTGCGGATCCGGATTAAAGTGGAAATGGTTAAAGTGGGGATGTAGCTCAGTGGTAGAGCGTTCGCTTTGCATGTGAAAGGCCCCGGGTTCGATCCCCGGCATCTCCAAATTTTTTTGGGCCTCTTTAACAAATGATCCGATATTTTTATTTATTTTCTTTTTCTATAGTGAAAATTCAATGGGAAATGGACATACGCGAAGCCCATCAAGTTCAAACCAGCAGAATGTCGACAACAGGGAAAATAATTCGTGTGTTTTTTTTTTATTCATCTGTTGCAGTGGGAAGCCTGAAAAAATGGAACGTTCATCGGTCTGGACAACGGCTACTCGTTTCGTCGTTTTACCTTTCCACTTGATTGCGGGAAGCCCCGAAGAATCGCGAAATTACCAAACGAATTCAAGGAGGTTTCCCGTGGAATTAATTTTTCATGGGAGCCGCAGGTCGCTCAGCGAGTCTCCGAGCCTGGTCTTCGAGGGTCCGTCCGCTGTATAAGCTTCATTTTTATTCTGTTCTCTTCAGCTTTGTGCTCATCAAACAAACGGCTTTGCGAAGTGTACGTAAAAAGATATCTTCGCATCGTTCTTTGCATTTGCAAGCCACTGAATAATGAAACACGAAAAGACAGACTCTGTCAGTTCAATAATTTTTCCTGCAAGAACTGCGGTATTTCTTACACAAAAAAAAATAGAAGCAGTTGCAAGTCAGCAAGGCATTCCTTCGACTGATATACGTTTTTTTTCGAATGCCAAAGTATGAAGAAAAAGAGAAAAAATAAAAAAGTAATCGAGGCAGGCGTCGATAGAGCGTGTGTAACATGCGTGAAAGGCTTAAAATCCGTTGATCCTTCGCTTGACTGTGAGTGGATGCGGTTGATACGCGAATGAGGAGGAAAAAGAAAAAGTTAGAGGTGGAAGGCAGGGACGATTCTCGACGGGGAGTTATAAAAGTGCACGTTCCTGCAGAAAACGTGTTGACTGCAGCGGAATAACGGGGTTCCGGGGGATCGCTCCGCGCGTTTATAATCCACTCAAGTTTGAACTGCATCCAACTGCACGTAACTCTCCCGCGTGGCTCTGTGCGTTTATAAAATGCGCGTACGGGGCCTTGGCATGGTGCACCATGCATCGTGGATCAGTTTTTGCCGAGCCCGAATGCAACTGCACCGACTAAGGCCTCCGTATCAAGCACGAAGTACAGTACGCAGTCGTTCTGACTCAACGTGCACTCTCAGTGCACTTTCCGAAGGGACAAATGCATTTATCCGTCAATGCGCTCGCGCGATTGATGACTGCGAGGGAGTAAATCACAGAACGTAGACGCGCCGCACGAAACTTTATCCTACTGCGCGTCACACTTTTTTTTATCCCGTCCCAGACAACAATGTGTTTCGTCAGGTTTTTTAAATTAATTATAATGCAAACATTTTACACGATCTGAGAAATTTTACAGGTATTAGGCTGAATAAATGGCTTGAATTCTAATGCAGATCATTAAGGGGAAAAAAATTATTACAATTGAATTGAAAGTAGAAGACATCGGGAAAATGATCATTCCAAGACACAAATGAACCCTATCATTCTGTCGGTGAAAAAACTGGTCATCGATCGTTTTCGCTATAGCACAACAAAAATTGCGAGGCTTCTCCAGTTAGAGTCCCTCTTCACTTATGTATATATGAAAAGCACATCATGTGCGAGAACGAAAGTCAGCTATACCCCAGTCCTTTGGCATTACGTCACGCGTCGATTCCCTAGGAAAACCCACGACGTCAACTAACTACTCGACTTTATATCGAGCTAACATTGCTAGGTCACCAACCTCGTACGATGTACCAACATCATACATTATCAATGCTGCACATTCCTTTTGCAACTGTCATCAAATTTCCACGTTAAATAAATTTTCCAGCCCACGAAAAAATGATAAGAAAATCAATTGTTTTTCCAATTCAATCATCAGACAAATGATTATTTTGTTGAAAAAATATTGACTTAACATTTTTTTTTCCATTTGTCTTTATCCAGGCGAATAAACATGTTGAAAATGTTGTTTAAAAATTGGATTTCTCTTTTTTGTGCAGATTGCGTTGATAATCATCTCGATGAAAGGATTTTAATCACGAGGAGAGAGATGGAAATCGGAGGAGGAGGAGGAGGAGGAGGAGGAGGAGGAGGAGTTCGGGAGTGCGAAAGGGCTGAGAGAACGTGATTTGGGCACGAGGAACCCTCGGACCCGGGGGCGAGTGTCCAAAAATGAGGTTGCCGTTGCTGATCTATCTGGCGGTGGCCGATCTGGGGAAAGCATGAGCGACCTCGATGGTTGTACGGGACGTGCGTCATTAGCCGGAAAAACGAGGAAAGTCTGTCACTGCCCGGAGCCAATGGTTTGAGAGAGTGAAGCACGTTTGGAAGCCCATGGAAAATTGGAAAACGAGTTGCGCGCTGCGAGGTTAGCGTATGCTCTTTTTTTTCTTTTTCCAAATCCCCTACGCGTGTAATTCAATCGAAATCAGGCGGACGATGGTGCGCTGCTCGCGTTCCACTCCCTAAATTTGTCGAAAAATCAAGTCATACGATCGGGCGGATGGGCGAGCGGGGAAGAGCGTAGAGTGGGTGGCATGGGTCGCGCGAAAATGGAATTAGAGGAGTAAACAGGGTTAGCCGTTCGATGATGCGAGCGGAACTCTCGCTCGTTCTTTCTCATCGATCGCCGCTCGATAGAGGACAGAATCAAGCTCCACATTCGCCATGGACAGTAGCGTCCGGTTTGTCGAATTTTTGGTTTTTAATTTCCGTAGAAAATTGCCCTCGGAAAATTACCTCCAATTAATCGTTCTCGTTGAGTGCTATCCGAGCCGATGCGTGCACTGCTGCTGGTGGCCATGCGATAGCCAAACGCTCAGCGGAGCTCTCGGGGCTCCCGGATTTGTTCGCTCGATTGGATTTCACCAAAATGCCCATAGCTTTCATATTTTTCTCCAGGGACTTGAGGATATTTCTTTAGCTATACGCGGAGCGCGGTTCAATCGAAATTTAGTCGAGCTGATAACGAATTCATTTGGTCCTCATGTGAAACAAAATAAATCATGCATATTGTCGCTGAAAAAACGTGCCCTAAATTATTTGCAAAAACAAAATGGCGCTTTTTTGTTCGAAACGTTTCAAACGATTAAAAAAAAATCAACGTCATCCGAAAGTCAACCAAGTTCTCTCTAGATTGTGCATTATTTCAATTTTTTCAAAATTCACTTTAATATTGCCGAAAAACAAAAAGCAAAAATTTACTGGTCCACTTCGAATGTCCATCACTGTATTTCCATGGTGAACGAGACAATGTGCCGGGGAAGTTGCGCTACGAAGAGATCAAAGTGACAATGACAACGCGTTGAGTTTAATAGGAATAAGCGTGATGCACTATATTGCATCTGGTGATGGGATTTTGCGGGAAAATATTGATCAATCACGTGTAATGACGAGCATACAAGAGGATACGATGCGTACCCGATGTTCGGGAATAGACAATAGGCCCGTCTGATGGTTGGGCGAGAGAGGTACTCCTATATTCAGCCCCGGAGGGCCTATCTACGAGCGCACGTTGCTATCTCCAGTTCTGCTGGTTGTAGTACAACCAGGATCTGCAGTATTGGTAGTTATAGATGACCCGAAACCGCCTCGGGCCTGGAGCCCGATTCCCGAGTATTCGGACGTAAAGCGGCGTACTTCCTGCGCGTTCCCGCATCAATTGTTATTAAACGGCATGATTATTGGTCGGTGAGGCTGCGAGGCCACGACGATTATTACAGGGACATAGACCATTAACGTGAAAATCCAACCGTTCGCCGTAATGACCGATCCTCGAAGCCTCCAGTTCGCTTCGTCGTCTACGGCGTCCTCGAGAATTTTGTTAATGCTTGTCACATTGTGCCTCATAGTCTCCTGACGAGGAAAACGACAATTCTGCTTTTTGTGAAATTTTCACAAGGCTCAAACAAAATCATAATCAAAATAAAATTACGAAAATTGAGAGAAACAAAGAAATTCATCCACTTCTAAATGTGAATAGCGTGAATTCTGTTTTGCCGTTTGTATACACAAACAATTAATGCAATTGATACGAATAATGTTACAGATGGAAACGTTTTTATGCTGGTGTCTTGAATAATCGTCGCGGGAAGCGCACCTGACTTCATCAGCAGAGGCTTTCACATTTAGCCGGATCGTATTCAGGTCCATGAATATAATTAGAGGACACACTGCCAAGCGGACTTGTCATCGCGAATGACACGTGAAAAAAAATAATAATAAATTTATCATCCCGAAATTGGACGCCGGACGAAGGCAGAAGTTCATCTCGGGGTATAACGACATGACTCGCACACGTGGATATATCGATACAACATCATCTCCCGTGCATATATGAGAGAGGGAGGAAAATTTGATGGAGAGCCGGCGACACGTACGTGCATCGCTTTTTATTTCACTCGTGCGGGAACGCGCGTCGATGTGAATGTGTACCGATAGCAGAAACGTGATACGCGAGGGCGTAATTCGGTGGATGCAAGTCATCGGGATGATCCGAGCTCGGGAATGGGCTTCGGGCCCGATGATACGATCCATCATTCCCTCGGATGACAGCCACGAGTATTATACCAAAGTGGTGGCGTGATTCTGCTCAATTCGATGCTGTTCACTTACTTCCTTCACGGATAATGGAGCGTGTTGAACGAGTTTCCAAAGTACGAGCGTTTTAAAATACTGTAACGCGATAGCGGGCCTCTGAAAAATGCGCTATCGTTTGGGTTAACGTCAAACATTGAAAGTTAAAAGGATGAATATGATGGGTTACCATAAAAATAGAATAAACGTTGATAAAAAGCAAGGACAATATTGCACGAAACTGTGCACCTAGCGCTCGTTCATATTTTCATCCTTCGGAGAATCGTATTAACCTCCTGTTTTGTTTCTATGTGTTCAAGGGCCTTCGTATCTGTTACGGATGTTGACGCGAATTTATCGATCTGTCGTAGTGGCACACGGTCGTTTCGCGGCGGGCTGACAGCAACGCTCGCTCAGTTTTATGAGTCCCCACGAGAGACGAGATAAGGATAAGCTCCGGAAGACTCCCGGAGTTTGTATGGGTATGAATTTTTATAACGGGATCTTATCGCGGGAGAAAGTAATCGAGAACTGGAAATACAGCACGAAAAATAAGAGAACCCTCGTGACTTGCTTTGAGTGAATGCGAGGGGGTGTCTGAAACGACCAATTACCTTTTTTCTTGCCTCATATCGATGCGAATCTATATATATATATGTATATATATTTTTTATTTTTTCAAACGATACTTTATATTTTAAGGCTACTTGGCCAACAGATCAATTTAAAGATTTCAGCTGCCCTGCAATACTTTTTATAATTCATCATTTTCGCTCTATTTTCGTCAGATAATGAACTTTATTCGCATTTCCGAATTATATGGAAAAATTGTATTTTTTTAATGACTAACTCAAAAATTTTGTTCAACATTTGCCAGGAACTTTTTTATGCGCAATAGGTAATCGATAATTTTTTTTGTTTTTTTTTTTTTTTTACAACGCTGGTGCGTTCTATTCGTCGCTAAATCCTTCCGTGCATGATTTATGACCGTTTTTATTTCTTTTTAGGAGTCTAGAATGCGAGGCTATTCGAGTTGAGCATATTTATGCGACTATCTCGAGAAAGGCCAGGAAGGCAGCGTGGCCGAGCGGTCTAAGGCGCTGGTTTTAGGCACCAGTCCGAAAGGGCGTGGGTTCGAATCCCACCGCTGTCAAAATATTTTTTTTTGCCGTGTTTCGTCAAATTTTATCGAACAATCGCGTCGAATCGTCACAGCTCGTATTTTCCAGTAGAGCCGACGAAGCCGCATCAACACGATTTTTGGACTTACCGAAAAAACAAAAATATAGGTTCCACCGAGATTTGAACTCGGATCGCTGGATTCAGAGTCCAGAGTGCTAACCATTACACCATGGAACCTTGAAACACGAACACGCTGACCAAGCTTAAAACGCGAATAACGCACTGTATTTATTTATCGGTGCATCGAAAAGTCGATGTACATCTGTACATCTCGATGATCCGAGTCACTGAGATTGTAGACGCAGCGCACGCTGACTGTGCAGTTTAACAAAAAAATTATTGGACCACTTTTTTTTAAAGCGTGTAGGTACAATCAAAGAATATTTAAAAAGAAGATTTTCCTAAGACTATAATGACATTATAATTGTATCGATAATTGTTCAATCGTTGTGAATATTAACACAGAAATCTATTTGTTTGTCGAGTAATGATTAGACGCCTGAATTTTGCCGCTAGAGGCGCCACTGAGTGAAACGGTCTCTGGTCACAGAGAGAAATCGTAGCTAATGTACTACTACAAATAGCCGTCGCATTTCATATCAGCATTTTTTTAATACCGAAATTATAGACCTTCGCAGTTTTCTCAATTGCAATTTTTTCACTTGTAACATTTAACGATAAGTTTATCATAGAGGAACTGCATATGTGGATCTTTTGGAGAATAGTAATCATTAAGGGGATGTAGCTCAGTGGTAGAGCGTTCGCTTTGCATGTGAAAGGCCCCGGGTTCGATCCCCGGCATCTCCAATTTTTTTTATCGTTCAAACTCAAATCGTTCTTTTTTTATTTTTTCATAAGAGTTTCGTTTCCATGCAAGATTTTTGCAGATAATAATGATTACTTTATTTCATTTATAGTTATTATTAATGTGGGCGTTGTAGATTAATTGACCGTAAATTATTAAATTTATTTATTCAGCAATTAGTGGCAAAAACAATTATTTACATTTGATGTTGAACATATAGATGATAAAATATTTTTTAAATATCTTATTAGCCACGGAATAATGCAGTTTCTACTGTAGTTCCGACATTATTCTCTCCGTAATCCTCACTGCATTTGTTAGCTTCGTCATTAAAGCAGCGTGTGCTAGTGCCAAGGTCTATACGTCACTGACGCAGAGAAGCATTCACTCAGTGAGTTGTGAGAGCTCTTGGATAGAATAATATCAACGCCACGGGGTCTATTGATCACTACAACGTTACATTGCCAGTTTCTTCACACACCGAGTGCAAAGAAACGAGTGCAACGTGACTTATATCCATAAAGCGATTTTTCTTTCCATTGGTCGTTGTTAAAAATATTTTTAAAAAAGATCTATCAATGATATACCGTGAAAAAAATTCACCTGAAATTCAATGTACATTTGTGGTACAGTAATTTTTATAATTTGCTTTAATTTAATTTAAAAAAATGTAATTTTATATCAGAATTGTGTATATAATTTAATTGATGCTGATAAAGACTTAGTTTTTTTTTTTTCTGACAATGCAGACAAGTTAGTTACCTCAAGGGTCTATTAGATTCGCTTCCATATTTCTTGTGGGTAGATCGTTGGATGTGTTTCAGAAATAAAATGAACCGTATGAATAGATAGATGAAGTAGTTTTTATTTTCCAGGGTGAAAAATGCCGAGACCACGTCCGTATGTAAAGTGAAATATGCATCAGCGAGGGTGGAAGAGCGATGTCATGCTATATGCAAACGAGAAACGCGACCAAAGAGATTGAATGGTAATAGTAATCGATTCGTCATATGCAAAAAAGCGCCGACTCCTGTGGCGCTTTGAATCAACGAATAGCGAGGCCCACTTGTCAACGCCCGAAGCGGGAACACAAGCGAAGAAAGATGCTATCATTTGAATTGGTCTCTCGCGCGAGTGATGATACCACGGCCAGTCTACGTGGTGGTATCCCTATCGCGATCAAATATAGGAAGAATAATCGGGCGTTATACACCGTGAAGGTTTTCCCCTTTCTACGTACCGATTCGCCTCATTTCGTCCTATTAATCTTGCCAAATGATGAGAGGGGACGGACATTTTTTCCGAAATATGTATTGGGGCTGAGTAGACGAAGCTCAACCATACTGCAACAATGGATCTTCAATCAGCTGACAAAATGGCTTTATTTTACTTACCCATGGGGTCATTTATTTTCGAAACAATTTCACTGTTTCATCCTGGAATCTTTGTTTTTACGTCTCTAATTTTATTTTATTTTTTTCATTGGACTTTATCATTGGAAGGGAAAAATTATTTATAAAATTTTGTCAAGTATTTCAAATGGGTTTTTGATTTATGTGAAAAATCGTAGATTCGTCTTGCACTTTGAAATCTAATAGAGTAAAAATTTGGATTTTCGACAGGGATCGAATCTGTGGTATTCGGATATTCCGGATATTTCACGAGGGGCGAGGACACTGCATAAGAAGAGAAGATCCCCTTTCAGTCGAGCGTTATAATATTCTGTCCGGCAGTGACTCCCCAGATTTTGGATTTTATTTTATTCGATGCCCATCGAGAAAGGGAAAAGGCGTAACTACGTGAAAACAACATAAAGAAATCTCGGCGCACGAGCATATAATATAGGTATTTCAACAGTATTTATTATTCTTCACTCATATATATATATATCGAATTTTGACCACCCCGACAAAAAAAATTCCTTTAGGGTCAGCACTGGAGCGTGTGACCATTTCTGTCGCCTTGCGACGTTTTTTTATTTACGAATATCTTTTAATGTTATCACCCTCTAGTGATCATTCTCAAGTGTCCAAAACGAATCATAATATTACACATTACGTCACACATGTAAATTTTTACAGATAACTCACTTTATTCACAGATTTAATTTTTACTCTGAAATTTGTTAAAATAATGTCATAATTTAATTTCGGTTGTTCGTCAATGTTTTTATTCACTCATAATGCACAGTTAATATTTTTATTAAATATGTTAAATGATTTTACATCCCTTATTAACTTAACAATTGGTCATACAGTTTTTAAAATGATTTCATTTTTATTCTATGTAAAAATGATGCAATATTTTTTGTGCTTATTGCAATACTGCTCAGTAAGCAACGAAAAACGCAGAGAAAGATGTTTTTCTGTGTTGTTCTGTTTTTCTTTTCCTTATTTAGTGCGATGAGGTCCGAGAGCACGCGCGGTCTTTTAAATATTTAGATGGCTAATTTTCGGAGAGGATTTTAGGGCCTCTGACACGAGAGAGAGAGAGAGAGAGGGAGAAAAGGAGAATTGTAAAGAAAAGCAGAGGGAAAAGAGGGTGTTCTTGACGGGGGGAAGTCCGGGTGAAATGTCCTCCAGACTGAAATAATAATGAGAGGCGCCAGCGCCTTTAATCACGATATTAAACATTTACGATTGCCCACGTCGAAAAAGAGCGAGAGGGAGAAAAGGGTCGCAATACGCTCACCACCTTGAGACTTTTCACGCGCTTCGACTTACTTCAATCGGATCTCTTCGTCCGGTACTTGCTCATTCTTCCCCCCCTCGCCCTATTTCATACAGAAGGGCTTTTCTCATGCGCTCTTTTTATTTAGACTCTGCGTTTATCGTTTGTGTATGAGCATTGCGCTGGAAGCTTTCATCGGAAGTACTGCGGATAGCAATTTTCTCAAATGAAAAAGAGAGTGGCAATCACCGAATTCACCAACTTTCAACAAAATTCGAAGCACGAAGAGCAAAACAAATATGCGAACAATCGAATAATACGAGTAAAGTGATTATCCAAATATTTTCGAATATAAATGTAATACTCCCTTGATTATAATTTACATTTTTATAATTTATTACAACAGTATTTAACTATGCTCCAATATTATAAAATCCTATTTCGTTAATGAATTTTTTTTTCTTCTTGATTTCATCGGTTTTGGTAAAAGCGCTTTTGGAACAGGTAGGAAAAAAAAAAAAAAAAAAAAAAAACTATTTTTCTCGAGCGTCGTGACTATCGTGAGATTATATCTGGGCGCAGCTATATTGATGACTGAGTCCATGGCTAAAAGCTGTATACACCTAACTCCATATCGAAAAGCGACGCGCGCTCGGACCAACCTCAATCTACTCCTCATCCGTTTGTTTTGCTCTCGTGCAATTTGTCATCCATTGTCTGGGAATACACACGAGAGATTCGCTGTGCCACTCCCGAATCTAACTCGGCTCCCCGTTATTTACGTTCTCGAAGTTGCTTGATTAATAATTCTTTTCTTTTTTCTCTCTCTTCCCCCATTTATCGGGATCGTCGTTGTTGGATAATACTTCAAACGAGTTGACATCCTGCCATAATTCGTAGATCATATTTAGAGAGACCCACCGCGTATCCGATAGTTTTCGCCTTTTTCCAGTGAAAAATAACAAAAATTACTTATCACTATTACGCAAATTCCACGACAATAAAATCTCAAACAGAATTACAATATACTTTCATTAAAAAATTAATTTACTCAGAAATAATAGAACAAAATTCATTCTATCGTTGGTTATAACATATTGTATATTTTATATTTTGGAGCGTAAAAGTTTAGGCTCAGTTAGCGTTGACCCTTGACTGTGAAAAATGATGCCAACCCTAAAAGGTAACGTGAAACTGACGCGCTAAAAATTGGAAAAACTAGGAATGACCGAGTGAACAGAATGTGTAATAAATAGTTGGGGCATAATTTGATTTCTTGATCGACACGTGGAGAGAAATGATGGCGAGTGAAAGGAAGAAAGCACTTTACAGTTTTACCGAGTCCTTGTCGTACACAAGTTCCCGGAGAAATTCTGTCGTATCAGATCAGTAGCAGGCAAGTATGGGCAAGTCCCGTGAACGATGGAGATGAATTTAATATTCGGAATCCGCGGGGGTAACGCGATTTCACGGAACGTCGCTTCGCAACGCCTAAGCATTACAAATACGATTTTCTCGTAACGTCCAGGATTGCGGGGGTGCGGGGGTGGTCGACGGTAACGCCCGATACACCGTTTCGAGGGTAAACCGTGGAGCGAGCAAGCCGAAAAGCACTTTAACCGGATATATCTCTTTTCCACTTTTCCCTTGCATAGCGGGCCACCAAACTATTGAGTTTTAGCCGTCGCGGATTTGCCTCACTCGATTTTACTCCCCTACCGTTTCTTCGCTACTCTCCTGAAAACAGGATAACAGTTTGAAGCGCCGGATTACAATAAAATTCAGCGAATATTGTGGAAATAAAATATTAGTAATTACTTCGAATCAACGAATAATTGCCCTTTGTGCATTTTAAGTCAAAGAAACACTTCATTTTACCGCATTTCTCAAATTTTCGATTTTTACTATTAGATCCAATTTTTAATAACTTTGGACACAAATATTTTATTATTAAGAACGAGTTTTAGAGAGTTTACTATTCCAAGTGATGACTATGAAATTCTTCTCTCAGTGTAAAATAAAAAATCGATACACCATTTCCTGCATTCTAAAAACAAAGAAGAGTTCAAAAAAATTAATGTC
Source organism: Clistopyga incitator (assembly GCA_947507545.1). Lineage (NCBI taxonomy): Eukaryota > Metazoa > Arthropoda > Insecta > Hymenoptera > Ichneumonidae > Clistopyga > Clistopyga incitator. The sequence goes on along the minus strand of OX382183.1, from coordinate 11,216,746 downwards.
TCACATGACTCTGACGTCAGTGTATTTTTTTTTTTTTTTTTTTTTTTTCGTGTACCCTGTCTAACAAGTCCAACCCCATCGGCACTTTTCACCTCCGACCCTCGCATCACCGGTCGTCTCAACCCAGGGGCTGTTCTCCACCACGAGTAGGACCCCTAAAATTTGGGGGCTTACACTCGGTGCATAACCCACCCCCCATGTTGTGTCTCTCTCGCAAAACTATGAGGGTCGCCTAAAATATTTCCGCGTGATTTCAGTCACTGGCTCTTTTGAGCTGCTCGTATTCCTTCAGCGTTTCAATGAGAAGAAAGACTCTTCGGGGTCGTGTATGCGGTAACGTGAGAATGACAACAGATGGGACGGAACGAAATTACAAGTGTCGGATCCCATTCTGTTGTGCTTTTTTGGCGAAATTGTTGTGACAGGCGTTTCAACGAATCTCCCTCAAAGCCACTTCTCCTTTTTTCCTTCTCTAAAGTACCGATAGTCATGTGGGCTTTACGACACTCGCGAGATTCGTTTGTCTTTTGGGAAAATTTCTTTTTTGTCCCCTTTTTCAATAGCCAGTACATTTTTTTCCTCAACAGCTTGCCTCGCTAATCTTATTTAATGATTTAATTTTTTTGTTTTCTAGATCACAGTTCGTCCGAAGAAGTTCACGTTATTTTGAAGCTTTCCTCCAGTTAATTATCAAGAGTTCCAATTCGACGAATCATCAAGAGGATCGATGCCGGGAAATTAGTTAGGCTGAAATCTCGAGGGTTCCGCACTCCGAAAATGTCCTAATCGGGCCATGACTATTCATCGAGTCATTTGTGAAATGTCAGAGTGGTGGAATTAGCGTTTCTGTTGAGGAGCTTTCGCTGATTGTGCTATCGGAACGCGCGCTCATTGACATTTGTCGCTGAGAGCTTCAGTAATTTGTCTATCGTGACAATATTTACAAGCCAAATGGACGAGCCGCATTTCGCGATAGAGACGAAGCTCTCATCGTCAATCTTCTGGCTCTGTGTCAAGTTATCTGGACTACATTGTCTTTTATCTTATATTCAGCAATGACCTGTTGTTTATTTATTCTATGTTATTTTTACGAGCCGAACTAAATTGACACGTAGTGTTGAATAATACAGATTGTCGATACGGACAATAAGCAAACAGTAATTTGCCTATTTATCGCTGACTGACTGATGACAACTAAACTTTGTGTTTGTCGAAAAAAATGAAAAGATTTGAAAGGTTTGCGCTTTAATCTGGTTTTTTAAAAAACATTTTTATTTTTTCTGGTCATCAGAATAATTTGGGAATAGAAAATACCTTAGATAATATGATTATTAAATATATAAGCGCTACTCAGTCTCAGACGAAAGGCACTTTCATGACCTTGAAATTCTAGTTTTAAATCGAAAAATTACCTCGAAATTGGAGAAATTTTTAGATTTTTATCGCCAACTAACTCGTGACAACAAAATTTCGTGTTTCTTCGAAAAAAAAAAGTTTTGCTAAGTGTGGGGTTCGAACCCACGCTCCCATATGGGAACCAGAGCTTAAATCTGGCGCCTTAGACCGCTCGGCCAACCTAGCTTATGCATTTGCTTTCGCATCATTCGAGTTATGCGGTAACCTGGTCTCTCGGCTTTGATATAACTATTTGTAAAATAACACGTGACCAAAGATGATCAAATATTGACTCTGATCGATGGTAAACAAGATTTCAAAACGATTCGATTGACTGGTAATTGTGATTGATTGATACTAAACTAAGCAGTCGTTTTATCGACGAGAGAGAAATTGCCTCTCACACATATATATATATATATCTCCCGTGGTACAAAGTGCAGCTCGAAGAAATCACGGAAGTCCAAGAGAATATCAGATAGAGTAATAAATAAAAAATCACAGTTAATTTGAATAATAAAATCATTATTCACATGTATTAGGGTTATTCTCGCATGTAATTCATGGCTAATGGGCTCTCGGTGGACATTGAATATCGCGTACGTCGCTGGGACGATTACACATCCATCAATCGTTGATCGATTGCGATAAAAAACCATTCGTCTCCGTTATAGATCAAACTTAACGTCGCTTGATATTAAAAAAATCACTAATCATGATTATTCAATAAACTCAAAGGTAATTGATTTAAAAAAACATTCCCTAAAAGATAATCGTTTCATTAAATCTTCAGTATAAAGAATATTATTTTAATTAAATCCAACATTTTGTTGATAATATCCAATGAGAAAATTATTGTTATTATCAAAGCTATGGGATAAAGGATAAAGAATACCATTCTTCATGCCAGATATGACTAATATATCTTGCATATTTTCTGAAGACTCATTCTTCATATACCCACGATAATAACAATAATACTAACAATAATGCGTATTACTATAATACAATTGTAACAACACCATGTACGGCAAATAATAACGCCTCTTCGTGCGACACGCCGTATCAGTGTAGATTGTGAACTTGTCAATTCTATTTTGACGATTGTAGCAGCCGGTGCGTCGAGACAGAGCGTTTCGTGACAATTTCACAGACCAGTAACGGCGAGTCATCACCAGGTCGAGCGATAAAACTGGATCGTAGCCACGTAAACGTATATATGTGGACATCGTTGGCCCTCGTAAAGAGAGAAAACCCGAGGAAGGAGTTTATAACGCCTACATATACACCTATATACACACCCACACGCGTAAATAGATATATACCTATACGTGCCACGTATGTACAAGTTGTGCATACGTCGACGTTCTATACGACAGGTTGTATCGTCGTTGACTTTGGTGCGGAGATAAATAGTGGCGTGCACAGGGAATCACTCGTTCGCCATTGTTGATGTCCTTCTTGATGCCGATATCGCGTGTCTCTTCAGGGTAATACCTCCGTGCGGTTCTGGTACCAGTCTGCACCTTTATATCGGTTGCCTCGTCTCCGCGATGGAGAAAGGTCATTAGCGTAATCATTCTCAGTCACTTACGAGTTCGGTCCTCATGCTCGTGACCGTGAAATACTTGATACCGGCAATGTCCGTGTTCTCTTCAGGACCGCAATGCAATTTGGGCTTTGTCTTCGGCCGAGACACGCTTCGAGGCTCGTTTATAATTTTCGGCGAGGAATCGAGGGATGTGGATAAACCGGAAGCGAGGCAAAGGGCTCGAGCTCGTTACTCGACGAGTACTTACGTCCTCGAGGCTCTCATCGTTAATTAATTATGCAGATTAACGAACGGGTTAATCGCCTGTACGATCTACCCCGAACACAAAGCCTCTTTGTGATTCCTATATCGGCTTCTTCGGTGTTGTATACGTACGGCCCTCGGTGGAAATGGCTTTTGAGAAATCGCCCGACGCTTCAACGAGAGACACTCCGATCGCATGGCTTTATTAAGCCACTGAGAGCCATTGATAACGAAGTGTGATTGATTTGGGGGAAATCGGTTTGTGTGTCTCGGCGTTCGTCTTGGTCATGAGGAATCAATGAAATATTGGCCGTGGAACCAATGTTCATTTTGCTCCATTTTGCCTCGTGTTTCTCTGTGTATTCTTCGGCATAACTTCGATTAATCGTACCTTCAGAAAGGACATTTTTGGGTTGTATGTGTATGAACATGAAAACCTTTTGATTTTTTTTTTTTTTTTAAGCAAAGGAAAATTTCATTGAAATTATTTTTAAAGAAGAATCAAACTACTCCAATCGATGAAAATGTTTTTTTTTTTTTTTTTTTTTTTTTTTTTCCTCGGTACATGATTGACGTTCACGACTTCAGCTGCACACTGGGAATTTTCTTTCTCCACTTTTCAGAGGGTATCACGATTTTTACGACATCATTTCCGTCGAAATCGAGCCGCGTCAACACGTGTCGACCCCAGCGTTTTCCAGGCGCACCAAGCGCTCTTTTCTTATCTCGTCCTCCTGGTCCGAACAGAGAGAGCGATCGAAGACTTTCTGCGACGACAGGAATTTTTCGAGATTCCCGATTATGTCATTGATACTCTTCTAGTTTCAGAAGTGGAGAAACGCTGGACGAGACCACCACGACGCATGGTTGAGGACGACGGCGAGGCTCGGAGATAAAAGGAAATGGGACATCATCTCCACCACTGCCAACTTCAATCTCATGGGTTCACCCTCCACGCGCGCTTCACCCTGAAGCATATGAGATTTCCGGGCGGACTAACCGAACGCGAGGCTATCACAGAAATTGCATTATCCACCAAAAATATCCCTTTACCTTGGCCCCGGTTGAAGGGTGCGAACAGGGGAATTATATTGGTTTTGTTAGCCCATATCGCAGCCAAGGGCGTATTTTTGGATATCTCTGGAGAACGCTACAGACGCTTTTTTTTTTTCATTGAAAATAAACGCAAACGAATTGCGTGGGTTCGTGTATTCGGAGCTCGAACGGAAGACTAATTATCACGACCTTCCGACACGAGTCACACGTGTTTCTCTTTTTGGAGGATTCTCGGCTATGCCGGTTTGACTGTGCGCTCGGGAATACTCTCTTTTCCTCAGGAACTGAGTCAGGAGGCACGGACAACGCGGTTGTCGCACACACGAGCCAGCCAATGTCCCCCTTGGTTTAACTTAACACGTGTTAAACAGCGACCCTCTTTACCTCCCTGGCCCGGAAAACATGGCAGCAAATATATGGATGGAAAAAAGGAGAGGGTGGTGAGGATTCATCGTGGCCTCAAATTGCTCGGCCGTAAATAACCCAGTGGCTCTGCGGAGACGACACCCTGGAATGTATTACTGTAAACCCGGAGAATGGAGAACGGCCCCTTAAGGAATATTTACGGAAACCACGAAGTGCAAGGACAACGACACCGAACGACCCTTCTGGGCCAGTTCAATTCCCATTCGCTTGTCTTCCACTTGATTAACCGAGCCGACTTGATAATCGATCTTAATCGATTACTCAATTATTTATTTCCTGCTTCATTAACCATTTTATTAATTCATTTTATTCAATCAACGACCTATTAAAAAATCAAGTGCACCATTTAAATTGGTGAAGATTTACGTGATTCAATTAAAGCCTCTTTATCGGTGCATTAAATAAAATGGTTTTCGTGGAAAGTAAAGGAAATTTTATTTCTGATGCAGATAAGCTCGTGAAAATATTGCGGTTACGTTATGCGGAGCTTTCGAGTATGTTTCACTGATAGACGGGCATTTTCCGTTTCCGTTTGCAGTTGTGCGAAAGTTGTTTTGTCGCCAAGTTGATTTATCGAGCTTGCAAGCGAACGTCGCGCTTTCAGAAGGGTTGCAATTCCCTTAATCCGTCTCTCTCTCCCTCTTTCTCTCTCGCCAAGTCTATGAACTTTAACCTCCCGCCCTCGGCTCGAGTTTATGGTAACACGCTATTCACCAGTCGACAAAAACGCTATCGCGCGTCTCCGACGTCACGAGCTTCGAGAGAGAGTTTAGAGAAACGAAGCGCTGAAAGAAGAGGAAAGATTATGGCCACCGTACGTCGCTCAGCCGGAGAAAAAGCCGCGGGTGATGCACGGCGAGCCTCGTAGAAACGAAAACCATTAATCTCGGCGTTCTATCGTGGAAATAATCGAGACAATTTGTTTATAAACATGGCTTAATTATCAATTACACTTAATAGCCCGCGAAGTCTTCCATCGTGAAGTTATCGTTTGCTCCGTTGCACGAACAGTCTCCTCATTGTTCGATTCTCATTATCTGTCGTCTTTTTTTTTTTCACTCATTCATCCCTTATCTCAACAGTGCCATAATATCGCGGGAACATTATATAAAGTCATAAACACGGCTCAATTAGTGCCAACACGCCGTCACGATATAAATTCAGTTGAGCGCAATTTTTTTTTCCCTCCATAAAATGTGGCGATGCGATTTTTGAAACAGAAAATCTATAGGAATTATTTCATTTTCCGAAAGAACGTCAAAAGTCGAAGGTAATACGTTTTTTTTTCCAGAATCGTATTTTCAGAGTTATCAGTAAAATGACTTTGAAGAGATTGTTGAATATGTCAACTATTCGCCATTTGTGGGCTGCATGTTTAACTTTTTTTTTATTTCTTTTTTTTCCCCCGAAAGAACGTCAAAGCCGGATAAAATATATTTGTGCGCAGAATGGAAAACGAAATAAAATAAAAAGCGTGCGTCAAAGGATTGTTGATTGGCTTCGCGGGGAAACACCGGAAATATCGTGTCGTAGAAAGTGCGCAGTGCGTATTTCGAAAAACATGTAGGCAAATGAGAGGTACGTACGAAAAGTAAAAACGTGGAAAAAGAAAGAAATTTCCATAACTGGCAGCATGAGGGAATCCACTGGAGCGCAACCCTTTGACTTTGTCGAAGCGTGTACTGCAACGAAGTAAAACCCGAGAGAGAGAGAGAGAGAGAGAGAGAGAGAGAGAGAGAGAGAGAGAGAGAGAGAGAGAGAGAGAGAAAAGAACACGTGGAATGAAAGAAAAGAAGAAAAAAAAATTAGCTTTTTGAAATAATCCACGTGTGTTATTAGCTACTAAGGGTCTTTTCATGTTCACCGCCCATTGTTTTGCCGTAAAGCCACCAGGGACCTTGCAGCCTTTATGCCAATACTTCAAAGTGGCCATACATTGACACACGTCGTTGGGTACCGTGGAGCGCAAAAGTTATCGAGGACTAAAGGTGATTTGTGTAGCTTGACGTATGCATTTTTTCCAATCTACCTGTCGAATGTAGTGAGCTTAAAAACAAAAATAAACCCACGTTGACTATGATTTTTATGGGGACCAGCTGCAAAAACCATAATCATAAAAATTACACATTTCTTCTTCTTTTTTTTTTAAATTTACAGAGAGAACGCTGTGCGGATTATTAGCTTTCTATTTCCAGTGTACTTTATGCTGGAGCATAGTGCACAAGCTATATACAACATGGACCAGCTTTGCCATGAGGAACCAGCTGGAAAATGTGGAGACAGGAATGGATCTGCAGCAGGAGCACCGGCATAAGGATAACCGGAGAGGGGGCGGCAAGGACGAGAGGAGAGGAAGAGAAAGAGAGTGAAACAGAGGAAAGCGCAGCCTCAGATGCGGTCGCAGTGGCATTGTCATCGGAGCATCCACGTTGAAGTACTAATCAAGGGCCTCGCCGCTGTCTTTTAAGATTATTAAAATCCGCCAAAGCCTCGAACTCCTCAAAGGGTTAATTATCCTACGGGACGTTTGATGGCTGGGTTAGCTCTTTTCCGTGGATCTCCCTGGGGTGCAGATGGTACCGTTGAGCGAGAAGAAAAAAAAGAAATATCTATGTACAGCGACGACAGATAGACGGATCGTGTGAGAGTTGAAGAGAAAGCGGCTGAAGAAATGAGAGAGAAAGAGGAAGAAAAATGGTCCCGACTGTTCGACAAAAGTCGAGCGAGCGAAGATAAAGGGCTAAAGAGAAAAAAAAACGGATTCCGAAGCATGTTTTCTTATTCTTCTCCTTTTTTTTCTCCAAATAGTCGCACTTAGCAACAGTCTGGACCACGGGATGCTGCGATTTTTTTCTTCTCGCAGCGAAAAAATCAATTGCTCGTTATCATCGTCGTTCTTTTTCTTGGCTCCAAAGAAGACGACACTTCAAGGTTCCTACCGAGTCGTCGTATTTTCTCACGACTCTTATTAACGGACGTCGCACGTCCGTACTAATTTCCTTGGACGAGCTAAACCAGTGGCGAAGAAAGAGAAGAAGAAGAAGAAGAAGAAGAAGAAGAAGAAAAATATAAATGCAAAGAGCCGCTTTGACTTCGAGTTATTATTTCTACTTATTCACTTTTCTGAAGTCCTATCTCGGCTTGGCTTGAAACTACTTCATGGACCAGCTGACCAACCACTCTTTTATTCGAATCCTAAGTGCAGTTATATCTAGCGTACTGCTAGGTGATAGAATACTTATTAAACTCCATCCTCGCCGATAAATGGTCATCAGCGAAGAGTGGACCATGATTTCCGCCGACTCTCGAGAGAATTTGCAAGCGAGATGCGCGCTGAGAAGATGGAACGAGAGTCAACGCTGTATCCGAAATAAGAATAAGATTAAGCGGACTAAGCACACGCCACGAGAAGCTGTGGCACCGTATCTCGACGTGCACTTACGCCCCCCTTCCGTCCCCTTCCGCCCGAGAATACATCAGAGAAAGAAAGAGTGTTGTACTTGGACAAAGTACGCGCTCGGAAATCATTTACGAATCAAGCTTGTGCTGCTGGAGAAGCATCTTAGCTCCCAACCATCAGAGCTGTCCAGTTAACCCACGTTCTCTATCCACGATAAAGCTCATAAAATTTTACAATTACAAAACGAAAATTCATGTCATTCACTTTTCTCACTCCGCACACGATAAAGCTCGTAACATTTTACAATTACAAAACGTAAATTCCGAGAACGAGGGAGACGGGAAAAATGAAGGAAGCTTAAGAGGCATCGATACCTGAAGAGGGTACCGGGAGATATGGGAAAGTGATGCCTAGAAAGAAATTGGAAAGCAACTTTGGTCGATCCAATCACATTCGAAGCCTGCAAATTGTACTGGTTCCATTTTTACTCATTTACTCAGTTATTTGCACATGTTATTAGATCAACGCAAGGTAACGTCAGATTTTGAGACTTGAGACTAAATCGTTGATGTTACACGTGTGTTTTTTTTCTCTTCAGGTTATTTCTCTCCACCAAAAATGGATGAAATCGGAAATTTTCGATTGGAATGTACAACTAATTCAGAACTTATGAGCATAGTATTGAAACTCCGCGAGAGTGTCTCGGTCGCAATGCGTTCGGAGGAGATATGATTCCCGAGTGTGGCGTTGGAGGCATTAACGCTGAGAGTGTCTCGCTCGGGCGTTGTAAAAACCGCGTAATGCTAAATGCTCACGATTTATGAAAGTGTATAATGGTTTTAAGTTTCCGAGAGAGCGAAGGTGGAACGATGGCGATGGACCACGTGATGGAAGTCATTCCGGGAACGAGGAGTACGTTGTAGCGGTGGACGTTGCCTGGAAAGGCCTTGAAGAGCTTCTCCGAGTAGCTCAACATTCCTCGGATATCCGATATGTAAGTGTAATACGTGTCAAACGTGCACATTTCGTAATGGAGTACTCAACGATTTCGAGTAACGAGGGAAAGTGGTAGCGCATCAAAATGCTGAAGAGATGAAGAAGCCCGTCTTCAGCATCACCATTTACAAAAAAAAATAAAAAAAAAACCTTCTTCTGCAAAGTAGAACATTTAAGTATCGACGAAAACGTCGAAGATATAATTTCCGTATTTAATACGAAATCGTTACGTTTTATTTTCCAGAGTCATTGAAGTACAGTTTCGTAGCGTCCAAATGGTTATGGAGCCCATGGCGAAGGTGGACCAGTGGTTGTGACTCAAGAGACCGAAGGAGGATTATTGGTTCGTCGAGAGAATCCTTGTCATCGACTCTCGAGACGCATTTGGGGGACGTTTAACGCCGCACTAACGTGGCCCTTATTCCTTGGATGAACAACGAGAGTTACGAGATCCAATGACGAAGAGAGACCGAGAGGCTCGAAGATGTTCGCGGATGAGGAAGTAACTTCGCTGTAAACTTATGTACACCGCGTGTTGGAATCACCTGACGTCGAATCGGGAATGAGAAAGGCCTTATCTCGTCGCTATTGCCAAGTGCGTAGGAGCGAAATAAAGTGAGGCCTGTTACTGTTGTAAGTCGGCTTACGATTTAAGCGTTGAATCAACCTCCCGACGGCCAGCGGTGCACTAAACGTTTCTAAATGAATCGTTAATCGTTAACGGCTCGCGTAACACGCACGTAACAGTCTCTCTCTCTCTCGCTTGTAAACCGGAAATTCATCGCGAATGTTGGGCTCACTGTGACTCCGGTGACTGTCCAAATCGCTCGGTGGAACAACGACGAATTCGCGTCGCTGGTATTACTACTGTTCTCTGCTTCGATGCTTTCCCTCCGGTTTCTCGCTTTCTCTTCAGCGCCCGCTTCACTCCCCGATCCGAACAATAAACTGTCGGGGTTTCTGTGAGGTCGGGGCTTTATTGCCAAGCTGGCAGTGAAACGCGCGTAGCGGCTGCGTTACCTCGGCTATGCGTTCCTTCCTTCGTTTCGTTCCCTTTGCTCTGCCATTCCTCCGATGCCGCACTCTTGTACGCGTATGGGTATTACTATTGTACGGTAAATACATTTTTTTTTCCTTTTTTTTTCGTCGACTCACCGAGCCACCGATCTCTTTGTCCTAAGCTAACAGGCGGAGGGGTTGAAAAGAGCAAGCGAATGGTCAGCAACAAGGAGTAACGAAGCTCGACTCATTCGCGACATGTCCATGAATCCTCCTCCTGGGCGATGGTTTTCCTCCCGGACTGGGAGGTGATCGTAAAGGGGTCACTCTGGTTTTAATTGGTGGGTCCCGATCATTTATGAGCTCCCATTGACGGTCATCGAGATGTTCAAAATTCCGGAGCTTAATTTACCCACCACTTTGATGCCGAATTCTTCGAGGGCTATTCGCCGGCATTTTTGCTATGGTCTCGGGCCGTTACGGCCGTTAATTTCCGAATGTTCATTGCTAACTAGGAAATTGAGTGAATGTTATTCGTAAAAATGTCGACGTAGTGAGAACGAGTTGTACGATGGCTTTTTTTAAGGAAAAATACAGTTTTTTTTTTTGGTCATCAGGATTTCCAATACAATTTTGAAGAAATAAGTTCGGTTATACTTTTGATATCAGTAGAAATTATGCAGAGAGAGAAAGAGACTTTATCGTTTAATTGCACGTCATTGTGCAGACAATTAATAATTAGTCTGGGAAAAACGAGGGTCAGTGAAATTTCCTAACGTTGTTCGTTACCAAACGGTGTCCATAACTCTGTGATGGAAGGAGAAATGGTAAAACCGGCTAACCCTTTCGAATAATCGTAAAACTTTATAATGAAATTAAATCGAGTAAAGCCTGAACGACCTCGCTCTCTCCGGTCCATTGTGCGTGCCTGAAGAGTCTGCTCTTCGTGATCGCGCAGTACTTTAATGGACAATTACTCGAAGAGAGCTTTAAAACATATGCACAGCACACCTCCCGCGTTGCTCAGCTCCGCGTCAACTCCCCGAAAACGATGATACCCCATTATTATCGTCAACACGTCATTAACTCCGTTCGGAAATGGTCCGGTCCTCTTCTCTATCTCTCACTCGCGCTCTTCATATCGGGTTTTAACGTCCGAACCAAAGTCCTAAACCGAAAACGGTAGGCAACGGTACACACGGCGCGATAAAATGTTGTTTGGTCGGTTTAATTTAACACCGAGGAAACCCGGACCCTTCGAAACCTTTCACAGTCCTCTCTCTAGGTCCGAGTTTATCCGAGTTGAAGTCCTGCAACGATTGTAACATGAGAAATCGAAGGATCGTTAGCTTTTTAATTGAAGCGGAGAATTTTACTGTGAGAGACTTCGTTTGCAATAAAACAGGGTCAAGGGTTGAATTTAATATGCGATGTCTCGAATGAATTTTTTATAAATAATCGTATCCTTTATTTCAAACAATTGACTTGTATCTGTCTTACGAGAGGACCAGTTGCTAATGTAAACTTTTTTTCAGGCCTCTTTTACCGATGGCTCTCCATTCCTCTTCGGGGGATCATCTTCGGTAATCGCGAGGCGACGGTACTGTTAAAGCATAATTTATAGCCCGAGGGTGGCTAGAAGTCTTCGCGAAGGATTGTACGACAGAGAAGAAAGGTCGACGAAAGGATTCGCGCTAAGCTGAAGAGCGAAGAGCGAACATGAAGAAACGAAACAGCATCGTGGAGCCTGCGAAACGAGCATTTGCTGCCACGGTGCTGATCAAAGCTACCTTACATCTTCGGCACCTTCTCGCCGGGACATAAAAGAGCGGGACGCAAAAAAGAACTTTCAACCCGAGGCGTCAATTAACGTTCGACTGTGATTGGTACAGAGAGATCTCTGACACGCACTTCACTTATTTCCGAGAAATCTATGCGCAGACCTTGCAATAATTGTGTATACTGTTACAATGTGTAACGACTACAGCGATACTCGACGATTCCCGTTTCATCGGCGAGGTTTAAAGGTTTAAACGGACTCGGTACTCCACCTCTTATTCCGCCATAATAACGACTGTACTTTGTACACTGAGCTTTTGCTTGTATATTTTCAGCTCAAGCTATGCCGATGAGAGAAGAGGCTAAATCTGCAGGGAGGGAAGAATAGGACGAGGGTACCAAGTAACAGAGATGAAGAGAGAGAGAGAGAGAGAGAGAGTAGAAATTTCTCTGTTGACTGCTGGCTTGTGGCACTGATGCTCGTGATTCTCCCGCTCTGCATCGGAGAACCGAACGCAGGACAATGAGGCAGAAAACAAGGGAAGGCTCTCGCACATCAAAGTACCGGAAGTTATGGGGGATGGCGAACTCCGAGCATCCGGCCCAGACTGATAATCATCTGAACGAAATACTTCGTAATCGTTAATTACAAGCGCTGTGTGCAGCCTTTTTTCTTCTTCTTCTCTTATTCCTTTTCTTTGGACTTTGAAAGAGTAACGAAATTTTTTGGTACCATATACTTTTACTCTGCGCACCGGTGACCCTTCCGATTGACTGTACAATTTTTTGGACCATTGACACTACTCCAAAAAGCACTGGTAGCAACAAAAAAAATAATTTTTCATCATCCAGAATTCCGTGAGGGACAGAATTAGGTAGAAAAGTGACCAATCTCTAAAAAACACTGATTACAATTTTTTTTAAAATCATTTTCAATCATCCAGAATTCTGGGAGAAGCCGGAATATTAGCATTATACTACTGATTCTTGAAAAAAAATAATGGTTTTGTTTTGTCATTTATATATTCCGTTTAGTGTCAGGCACCGCTGACGTGTTGTACTTAGTGCGTTTCGCGTGTACTCCCACCATGTCCTCCTAAAAGTAAAAAAGTAATTACCTCGTTCGAGGTCGTCACTGCATAAGCAAATAAAATAGTCTACATTCGGTAAACGTCGCGTTCGGACATAGTGGACAAATCTGTGATCGACTCTGCGTACCATTTTGGAAATGCTCTCTAAATACACCGATAGTAATATAAGCGTTGGTCGAAGTCGCGTTGTTGAAGTTACGAATAGCATGAAAGAAGGTACATATCAGCACCATCGTATTGTAATGGGTCGCTTCATTTTCACACGCGGAAATTGCCGATTAACATCCACTTGCGCAGTCCTGGTACTATCAGGGCGCGATAAGAGCTAGTAGGGAGCTCGGTACGCGCAGCAGTGTCACTTTACTTCTTTCTGTCTTTCTTTACACCTTTCCATTATTTGGTTTCTTCCTGATTCTCGAGATTACGTGGTCCAACGCTGCCTCTGTATGTGTAAGTTCGATAATTAATTTCACCACAAGTTCATGACAATTCATACTAATCTCTGTGAATGTAATACCAAACTTTTTTTTTTTTTTCAATGGTCAATTTACTAAATCCAATAGGAACGATTTTTTTGCGATGGAGAAGATTTAAAATGGTCTTGATCACGTGATGCTGTGAATTTGTAATAAGGAATTTCTGTTTATTTATATTGTTTTTTTTTATATTGTTATTATTATATTGTCATTTTTCTTGCTGAAGAGTGAATAAAATCGGGTGTTACAGAAGGAATATGAAGGAAATTTTATCAAACACGTGCGAATGACGATGAGGCGCTCGCGAGACAATCTAATCTTAGATCGCGAGCTAAAAACAATAGTGTAATAGCTCGAAAGTTTCGCGTCCTTCCGACTGAAATTTCATCTCATAAAGTGCTCATCGATCAGACAACGCTCTTCATTATTCTGCTCGGCGATTCTCGCGCTCTTTCCTTTCAATCTCACATGTAAAGATGACTGGACCTGACGAATTTGATTATCAGAATAGTGTCGTTATATCATTGACCGATAATTTATCGAAGGGTAATTTGTGCAACGACAATTTGGAAGTGGATACGAATTATTTAAAAAGGCTTTCTGGTGTTTGCTTGCAGATGAAGTGCATAAACAGATGGAATTGGACGTTCAGAGAGCGCTCGATGAAACAGGTTGGTCGTTTTCCTCCCCTTATTTTTTTCCACGTGCTCGAGAACCACTAAAAAATTATGATTCCCATTAACATCGCAGGCTTCGGAAAATTCAATTACAAGGTCGTTGTCGTTGTCGGATTGATATGCATGAATGTGGCGTTCAGCTTAACGAAGATCGGCTTCATTTTACCATCCGCTGCCTGTGATTTTAAAATGAGTACCATCGACAAGGGCCATCTCACCACTGCACCGATATTTGGTACTCGAGCTTTTTTCTTCAAGTACGAACAAATCTTATTAGAATTTCATTCTAATTTCTCATTTTTATTTGTTGACTTGGATTTCAGGTATGCTATGTGGTGCATGTTTATGGGGTTGCATAGCCGACACCAAAGGACGTCGCATGGCATTATTAAATTGTCTATTTATCCAATCGGTTGCCGAATTCACAGCAGCAATAGTTTCCAATTACTGGGGTTTTCTCGTACTCAAAATTTTCACTGGTCTTGCGTAAGTTGTTGATACTCGATTCAATACGTGACCTTTTTTTTTTTTTTTTACCAAAGATGAGCCAATTTCAAGTCACAATTTATGACATTGTTCTTTTACATTTGAATTGAGTTCGCTGGGGAGAATATAAAAAAGTGGTTAGAAGTGAATATATAATTTGCACATCTCGTCTAATCTCCGTAAAATATATCGGGGCTTTCTTCTGGTAGCCAATAATCTGAAACCCAGGATTTTGACTTTCCAGACTTAGCGGACAAATGGTAATTCTGTACACGTACCTTGGCGAATTCCAGCCTACGAAATACCGTGAAAAAATGTTATCTTTGATGGAGATACCCTGGGTGACGGGTGTCATATTAGCTCCAAGTGAGTGTCACTGCTATTGGAATACCATGACGTACAGGACACTTCAGATTGGCGTACCATTTTTGTGGTTCTCACAAATCACTCCCAATGAATTCTCACTGACAAAACGATCAATTTATTTTCAGTTCTCGCGTGGATCGTCATTCCACTTGACATTGAATTCACAAGGGCCGGGGTTTCTTTCAAGTCTTGGAATCTCTTCGTGATCATAAGCGCGGTACCATCTTTTCTTGTGGGCTGTGGCCTCGTATGGTTACCCGAAACTCCCAAGTTTCTTGCGGAAAATGGTCGTTACTCTGACCTCCGCAAAGTTCTCGCAGCAATGTACAGTGAAAACACTGGTATCGCATGTGCGGAGTATGACGTAAGTACCTGAAGAACTTTCACATGGCAGCCGTTGTATTTTTCACTGACGATGACACGAATGTTTTTTTTCTAATTTTCTTTTCGATTTGCAAAAACTGTTCAGGCGATTCTGAACGCAGTGGGAGTCAAATTCGCCATCTCGAATAATGGACCAGCCGATGACGCCCGTGAAGAAGCGGGCTACCGAATTTCCTTGATGGGCGCTTTCTCAAAATTCTTTGACACTCTTTACGCGCAAACGGGGATGCTCTTCAGGCCGCCGTACTTGAAGAGGACCTTGATAATCAGCCTCGATTCATTCTGCATACTCTCGTCGCTGTACAGTCTCATGCTATGGTTTCCTGAACTTTTCCATAGGTTCGCGGATTTTGAAAAAAAATATCCTGGTGTCGATGCGAGCATCTGCTTAGTTTCGCGGATGAATTCTCAAAGCCTGTTCAGTAACGAAACCATCGGAAATTCATCACTCTTTATGGAACAGGTAACATTTCATGTTCACCTTCTTAAATATTCTTTTGAATCATACTGAGCGACCGATTTTTTGATAGCCATGAATTAATTCACAGTGATTAATTGATTAATAAAAAAAAAACATATAAAATTATTACATATTGCAGACGAAAAATCTGATGACTCCAAAAATCGAAGAATGCAAGAGTGCCATAGAACCTGAAGTGTACACACACACATTGATGTTGGGATTAGCCTGTCTTCCTGTGGCTATTATTTTTCCCGTATGCATCGATCGGCTGGGTTTCCGGTTTTACTTGGGTAATTTCGTGAACTGAAAAAAAAAAAAAAAATTATTTTCAAACGAATATCGGTATCTTCGAGTAATTGAGGTACACTTTTTATGCAGTATTCAGTACGTTTTCATGCTGCGCCGTGACTGTCGGTATGCTCTTCGTGACTAACTCCACGCAAAACGTGATTGCATCGTGCATTTTCGAAGCTCTCATATCGATATGCGCGACTGTTGTTTTTTGTCTCCCAGTCGAACTATTTCCAACGCATTTGAGGTAGGATTCACAAACAATTGTTATTGACATATATTGGTGCTGATAAGGCTGTATTTCAGGGTCACAGCCTCAGTTTTATCTGCGACATTCAGTCGACTTGGTGCACTCGTTGGCAACACAGTCTTTGGCTACCTAATAGACGATCATTGTTATCTTTTGATAATAATCATATCAGTGCAATTGTTTGGTGAGATGCTTTGCATTGCCGTTTTTTCCTGCAGACAATTCAATTAATTCTCTTTTAATTTGCTTTTCAATTAGTATTGAAAAAATAATCCTCACAATAAATATACGATTTTTCATTACACCGTACGATGTTTTCTTGATTTCAGTGGCTGGAATTCTGGGGATTTTCATACCTAAAGACAGTGTAATAAAAATAAAGAAGGAGCCGCAGGTAAAAGACACACAAGAAATTGACGGCGTTTCCTGCGATTCAAAACGATCGGTAAATAATGGAAATCCATCGTAGACTCAATTCCCTGGGACTTGGATAATTACAATTGCCATCGCCTTACGTTTGTACAATTATATGACTCTGACAAATGAGGGAAAATAAAGGTGCGCGCTCTTTAATTTATCCAATTTCCAACTTGAAGATGATTTTAGACTGATATGAATTTTCTATCAATTTTAACGCGCGTCCAGTGACATTTCATCATTGAAACATTATTGCAAACAGATAAAACTGAATTAAAATATTCACGATATTCTCTTTCAGTGAACTTGACATAGTCTGTCGAATTCACTTGGACAGACACTCGACTACAGTTCTTGATTTACCAATTTCACAATCGAGTGGAAAAAAAAAACGATTTTTCAGGGCAGTCCATGGAAGCCACCGATACGGTTGCATTATGGGTGATGGAAATTCATCAGGCGCACGTTCAAACGACGCGATCACCGCTCGTTTTCCCGGCGTGCACGCGCTTTTGTATATACCGCACGTACACATCGTCGATGCTGAAGAGGGCGATCAAATGAGGCGTCGAGAGATTCCCCCAAAATCTCACGAAGCGTCATCCGCGGGTTCGAGACGTCATTTCCCCCCGCGAAAGGTTTCGCCTCGACGGGGGGCTTGAAAAGTCTTTTTTTCTCCCCGCTTTTCCGCCCGCTCGTTTTCGCCGCACGAAGACCGGTTACGCTTGGAGTAAATGAAGCGCGCGAGAAACGAATTGTCGCCAAGGGAAAGCGAGAGGGAGACAACGAATTAAATATTTCAGTGTGTACCATGGCATCCTTTGCGGAGACGCGTGTCGGTGCAGTTGGCAATGTGGGTTTTTACAGCGACTGAAAAGGAAAACGTGTAAACGACATGGATTATCACCAGAAGAGTATATATTGGACGTCCTTCTTCCGAAATTCATGCCCGAAGATATGTAGCGTAACTCTTGGTGCACGAGGGTGGCGGAATTATTGCGCACTTGCCTGCCGCCCTGTACCCACGAAGAGCCTTTCCGCAGATATATTTTTATCACCTCTCTCACCCCTTCTCACTTTTTTTTTCCCGAAACTATAGTAACCGAGAATTTTCGAAACATATAATTCACGAAACATTTGTACCATGGACGAGCGTAGTGCAAATTTCAAAAAAAAAAAAAAAGAATAATAATACCAACAATTACGGAAGCCGTCAAAAATCTCCGTCATTTTGGATGTTATGAAAATTCAAAATTCTCCGACCCTTTTAATTTTTCAAAAACGTGTATAATCAGTCTACAATCGTACGAAGTCACTCGGTCAATAAATTCAACGACACAAAGCCAGCGCACAAAGAGCGATGCATATATCGTAATGGAGTAAAAACGAACAGGGTTATAGACGAGGCGAAGGAAAATAGCGATTTGCGCGAGCGCGTTGGCTCGTGCCGCGGCGAACCGCACCGGGAAATAAACCCGAGGTATCATTATAATCTGTAAGTGTACATACAGCGGGCCCGAGCCGAGGAGAGGGAGGGAAGAGGGAGGAGGGAGGCCGGGGAGGTTTCCCGTGGCGGATTACTACTCCCGGCCAGTAACAACCACCCTTTTACTCGCTCGCGTTAATAAGAACAACGAGAGGAGAATGAGGGACAGCAATGGAGTGCCTCGGTTACGTTATAAAATCTAAGAGACCGCAAAAACCGCAGCGAGCGGAGGAGACTTCGTCCGCTCGGACTCGCGCCGGGGTTTCAAGTGGCAAGTTCAGTGGCCTTGATATACAGTGAGTTATGCCGTTGGCGTTGGAGTGGCTCGCGTGCGATCGTGACAACGCTTGCACCTACTTTTTTACGTGGTTTCCTTGCCGCACCATATACATATATATATATATATATATGTATATCGGACAATGTACAGGCGACAGAATGCGAAATAATAACAGCAGAGGAGATTGCATCACCGGTATGAGGGAATAATAAAGCTGGAGCGCCGAAGACAAAAGGTGCCCCCCTTGGAAATGTGGCGAACGAGTTGAATTTTCAAAACTCTCCATTCTCCCGTCACGAAATCCAATGGTACGGATCGGATCTACGATCGATCGATCCCGATACGCGTTATTGTTATTATTATCGAGCTCCGAGGCGTCGCGCACGAACGACTCTGGTCACTGTGACCACGATTATTGTTCTTGCTGTTGTTATTTTTATTATTGTTATCCATTTTTTATTCAACACATCTCGGCGCTTTGGCTCGGCTGCGTTTGACAGATAAAAACGGGGGCTACTTTTTTTTTTATCTTATCTGCGATTTTTTTCATTGTTAACGTGTAAAGTCAAAGTAATTAATTGAGGTTTCTTTTAAGGACACGGTGTTAGTAGATTTGATTTTTAATTAGTCAGGGAAAATTTGTGCTTGGAAGAAATTGGAAAAAATGATTGAATCGGCGTTGACTTGGGAAGTTGGATTTTCATTTTTCCATTTTTTTTGTTTTGCGAGCGAACAATGCAACAGCGTGAAACCGATGAGATTGACCGGGTGTAGATGCGCGCGGTGGAGCGAATGCTCCAGCTTATTCCACCCTGAAGACCACCCATCGGCTACATCCATGCGGGCGATTGTCTTTGTGTTCGCGCAATTAGCGCGGCCGATCGTGCGGTATGGTGAAGGAGGTTGCGGGGGTGGGTGGACAGGCACCTAGACGTGTCCAGTGAGAGTTAACAGGCGTCAGGTGTGCCGAGATGAACCATCAACCTGCTGCCGACCAGACTTATCACCATACCTGAGCTCCAGTGACGTATACATGCACACATTGGTGTTCGTATGCCAACACCGCGCTCACCCCATGCCACGAACTAAAATCCGGAGTCAATCGTAAAGTTTGAGAATTTATTGCAATCATTGGTCCATCAATAATTAGCTAATTTTTTTTAATTGTCAATTTAATTTATTCGAATTATATAATTTAAAAAATCAATATTCAATAATTATCTGAATTTTAATTAATTACTTATTGGCTTTAGATGAAAAAAATAAATAAAAAAATGAAATTCTTCCTCTTACTTTACCGATACGTTTTCCAATTAGTCGCACTGTGTTTTATGGGAAATAATTAATATGTGGTAAACCTGTCTCGGTATTTAGCGGATAGGAGCAATGAATTTCTACATCCGAACATTATTGAAGGAATCGGGTTATTATACGAGGCACTCGCAGCTGTCGATATAGATCGCCCGGAGCTCGGTCCACGTACATTCTATTTGCCGGTGGTGCACATATGCATATATCGCGTTAAATCGGGCATCAATGTCGTGGCGGCACACAGAGAAGTGGATATCGCGTATGCGGCGGCATTCGAGCGATTTCGTTTCGCTTTGGTACCAAAGTACCAAATTCGTCTGGTCGTCTGGCTGCGGAGCCGCGATCGAACCAGACGCCCCCAATAAATCGGATGACAGGTCTCGCCGCTACGTACCGAACTATTGCCTCCAGGTGCTCCTACCGTTATGACGTCATAACCCCAAGCAAACGCCCGCGTACTAATTCACAGACGCGTCGATGGGCAACGCTTATCGCGCTCTGTCTGGGTCACGTACAACAACCGTAAACCATATACCATTTACATACCGATCCATATATTATTTACCATATAAATACGCGATGCGATTGCACATGGACGACAAGCATCCTAATTAAATTCACTTTTTAAATCCCCTCGTCACTTCCGGAAATGCTAAAAAATTACTAATTTTCCAGTAAATTCCTTTAATTGCAAAAAAAAAAAAAAATCGGCTTACCGCAAGAACCCGAATTTCCCTATGTCGACATAAAAAAATTTAGTGCATTTACGGTAATTAACAGTAATTACAGTTTCAATTGACTCCGAAAAATATTACAGTCACCACGTCAAAAAAAAAAAAACGCTGTAATTAGCACATTAACGATAGCAAATTAATTACAAATATTTCTCGTGAATCGCAGAAGATTATTCCCCATCCTCCCGTCTTCGAGTACATATTCACTTCCCCGCGTGTATGTATTTTTTTTTTTTTTTTTCTCGACTTGCAGTATAAATGTTAAGCGCGAGGCAATATTTCCCGCGAGTTGGTGATGGTCCAGAGACATTTACGCCCGCCGAGACATAAAATATTAAATGTATTAGATTGATAAGACTCTTCTCGTGTTCCCTGTTGCCGCTCGTCCGGCAGTCTGCACGAGGGAATACAGCCGAAGCAGACGGAGCCGACGAAGACGAAGCTGAAGAGCATAACCGTATTTACTCTGGCTCAGCATAATATCGCTCGGCTTTATAACCAATAAAACGTTACAGCTGACACTTCTGTTCTCGTGGCGCTGATACGTGAAACGTTGTCCGCCGCTGGACCAGCTAAGCGCGCTCCGCTACCCTGAAGAGCGCCCACGGAAAAGACGCTCGAGCAGCTCGGGCGATGAGTAACGCAAAACTATTTACGAGCCTTCCTTCTTTCGATCTCGCGGACCTCGGCAGTGAGACTCTCGCGTACGCATCGTCATTAACCGTTATAGTCATTAACGTCAGGGCTCGGTAGTAATAATTGTTTTATACCTCTCAATGCACCGCGTCGCTTAATACGCGCGGCGATATATTTAATCGAGTGTGAAGACTGCTGCTCTTAGGAGGGCTCACCGTTTTGGTATTATTGCCAGTGAGGCAACGTATTTATCTATTCGAGGAAAGTCATACCGAAAAGAAGCCCATTAGCTTTTATTTATGCAACAATGAGAGTCGGCGGTAATGGAATTTCACGTCAATTTTATTTTTTCTCCTTAAGTGTTCTCGTGATTGGGGAAATCATTTTTTTACATCAATGTCTCCGGGTTTTTCTCCTTTGGGAATCGGATTTATGAATTTTATGTCAACATACTTTTATCGTTAATTTAATAATAGTGAAAAAGAATTTCATGAAACTGGGATTCAAAAATGAGCTTTCGAAAAATTCCGAAAAAAAAAATTAATGGAATCTGAAAATGAATATACGGTATATGATATTTGTGATTGGTATCACCGATATCGGTAACTCGGTGCTCACTTTTTCTCGTGGAAAATATAATAAAGTAGACGAGAATGATGAGTAATAGAATTTTCATGACGAAAACCATAAAGACATTGATTAACCGTAGTTATTAGGATCGCCAGTGTCTGGTCCATCGGGTGATTAACCCGGAGCGTTAGACACACGGAACAGATACGTTACGTGTCTGTACGAAGCGATGTGCCTACTGGAATTCGGAAACAATCCCGTTACAGCGATTACGAGCGTGGACAGCGTGATCCTCTCCTGCAGTTCCGACGGTGCGTGTATCGAGCTATAAAGAGTTTTATTAAAGAAGACGCGACGAGGGGGCTCTTCGTGGAGTTATGTGCGTCGGTGGCAATTAGAAATATTTGCTCAGGGTCCGGTTGATGTGTTCGTTGGAGATTTCGACTTGGGAGGAGATTTTTCTTTTTTTTTTCTTTTTATCGTCGAGACATGTAGCGATGATCCGAGACAAAGAAATGAGCGAACGAGCGGAGAAGTTAGAGAGGGAAATGAAATTTCCCCGGAAATTTCGTATCGAGCTAAGCTCCTATCGGAATGCAAGCGGCGCGCCCGTTAAAATTACGAGCTTATTCTTACCGTGGACGAGAAAAATACGTATTTCGTGAAACGAAATTCTCCTCGAGGGGAAACGAGGAGAGAACCGGAAGTTTCGATCGTCCCCGACGACAATGTAACGATGGAACTAGCATCTTCGACTCTTCGGCAACACTGCTCGCCATGAAACGTACGACTTTTCACTCCACTCGGGAATCCGACCGGACGCCGATTCCGATTCGAGTTTTACGCGACTTTTATCGCTCCCCGAATCAATCAAATGGAATAAAAGTAACGAGAACTAGGTAGCGGATAGGAGAAAAGTAACAGCGCTCTACTATTATACTGCCACTGAATTTCACGTCAACCGGATCATCAGGATTTTCGAGTTAACGTACCATGAACGAGCCTTCTGTTTATGGAATTTATCTTTTAATACCGATTCAACGTCGTGAATTTTGGAGATCGATAAAAATTCCATTGGAAAACAAAGATATTGCAAATACTATCGATAATAGTAATGCCAACGACAATTTTTCCTCTCGATCCATTCTTCAGTTCCAACTTAACTATTAAAAAATTTTTTTTTTCACCGGTGAATTGTTACTCTTCGAGTGCCAGGAAATTTCCCTCGTGGATTAAACGTCATCGAGATATTTCTCGGTTGGCAATTATAACTTCTTACCTGGGTGGTGTACGATAATATTGTTGGTAATGATGAATGGCTGTTGATATACAGAGGGAGAAGGAGGGAGGGGGGGAAAGATCCCCGAAATTCGGAGTGGCGTGAAAAGGCGTCGAGATGCGATAGCGAGCGCTAAGGGAGACGAAGCGAATGGAACGACCCCCGCTTCGCTCGCTCGGTCCTCGTGGGGGTGAAGGGGTTGCGCGATAAAGCCTTCGGGTTAACGGGCGGGGAATCGGTGCGTTGTACTCATTGGATATACAGAGGCAAAGCCAAAACGTAGTCGTTCTGGTGGCTGAGCGAGCGAGAGAGAGAGAGAGAGAGGGACTCACTTTTCGCCAAGGATGTATATATACATGAAGAAGATAGGACCGCGCGAACGCGTGCTGTGATGAACGGTCGCCAACGCCCGTATAAATTAACTTCCCCGTGACAGTTAGATTAATTGTTCGTTACCGAGCGACGCGCACAAATATATACCCGCCGCTCTTTCGCTCGTCCGTGTGTATTCCGTGGGATTGGAATTATCGATCCTCGCTAACCCATCAACGGGACATTCGATACAACAATATAACCGCTCTTGTAACAATAAACACACGCTCCGCAACCGCGTTACGTAAACCAACGAGTCACCGACATTCCGAACAAACTCTCACCCACCTTCAATTTTCACGAAGCACATTTGGCACATGGCTTTCGACAATAAAATCGTCTCCCGTGTTTTACAATAATAAAGAGAATTAGTAGACTGGTAAAAATGTAATTTGTCGTACCATTCATTTTTATAATTCAATTAATTTAATTTTTATTTTATTTACTAATTAATTAATTATTTTATGAAAAAAAGTTACGCATTTTTTTTTTCAACACTAAAATTTTTTGGAAAAACAGATTTCTCGATTTTTTTATAAGCTCTCTATAATGTCCTTGTGAATGACGTTCGTGCTTGGTGTTAGAACTTTCGGTGTCTTTCCACTAATGACAACATCGGGGAATTCCACTTTCACGCTATCCTCCCTTCCTTTATTTCACCCCTATAATAATTCGCAGCTTCCACTCACTCCGACCCTCTGGCGCACTCTCTTCACTATCGTACCCCGCACACGCCGCGCCGCCTCTCTCTACTCTTCGGGGTCTTCCGTCGAGAGCTGTTGACACAATGCGGGCGCCTTACCGCAGCCCCGCCGCACGTAACACCGCCAGATTCGTGACCAGGATCTCGTCCTATCGATAGATGAAGGAATCCTCGGCTGCGACCATCACGTTCAAACGTCCTTCTGGATTTTCTGGGCGGAACACCCGCTGAGCTTTCACTGAACAATGACACATGTATATTGCTATTACAACAGGGAGGCATTCCGAGGAGGTATTTCACTCGATCGTGACGAGATCAAAGGGAGCATTTTGCCCTAATGATTGTCTCTCTTCGGGTTCTGATTTCCGCAAGGTGTGCAGCTTGCAGTGACGGTCACATAAGCTGTCGTGACTCCATCACTTTTGTTTAATCTTTGCTGAATTGCACGGAATTTGATGAACATTGAAAAAAAGAATTAAAAAAAAATTATTTACATTCAGGGTGAAAATATCGGAAATATGTATCCTACCTCTAATCAAATATTGATAATTAATTTTTTTTTTAATTTCATTTATATTAAAACTCACTTGGACATAAAAATAAAAAAAATCATGAGATTTTGCATAATGGGGAGAGTGATTGGATGAGGATAATAATTCCCGATTATTATATTATTCTCGATTGGTGGGAACGAACGAGAGGGGACGCAGTGATGATGGAGTGTCGACGGCAATTTCGTTCGGAACTTGCGGATTTACGAGCTTTCATATACTCCCTGTGGAACGTATACATACACGCGTTGGAGCTCTTCGTGTCTCTCGCTCGTTGGTATCGAAGAAATTTCGCGGGAAACAAGAAACGAAGAAGAGAGACGGAGAAAAAGCTTGGAAGCTCCGACGGAGAGGCGAGAATGTGTCGTAGCTGAAAACTTTAACTACCTTACAGCTCATAACCCCGTTATGACCTTCGTACCCAATTTCATTCATCATTTTCTTATTCCCGGGTCAAGGAAAATATTGTCTAGACATTATAAAGCTCCCGGAGCTTTTTTTCTTCTTCTCAGAAAAAATCTCTTTCATTTCCTACCCCTCGTCTCTTCAGCATCGTCTTCGTGGTACTTCGTATCAGATGCGTGATTTAAGATGAGGTAAAATGAAAAAAAAAAATATCCTGTCCGAGGACATATCGAGGGCTCTTCCTTCGGTTACCCAGGCGATGATCACTTTGTGTCGATTCTCCGGTGACGACGCAGCCTCCCCCGCGATGATCTTCGTCTTCTTAGCTCGACGAATTTCTCAAGCATTGCCAGCAACAGACGTAAAACCTCAAAGGAAAATTGCTTCGCGAGGAAACTGGCTTTCGGTTGCGCGCCTTCGCTTTATCCGACGGCGGGAGACGAAGCGACAGAAACGCGGCAGGCACCCCCTTGTTATGTCAGCCCACCCTTCGGGTGGCTCCTCGCGACGGATCTCCTTTCTTTCCCTCGTCTTCTCCTCTTTCCTTTCTCCTCGCGGATTTCTTCTCTCCCTCTGCCTCCTCTCGTGCTCCTGGCACACGATCGGATACCCGACAGTGTGAAAATAACAAGCTACGCCGGAAAACATGTTTCCGAAAATTATTTGTCACGCAGTTGTTGGTCACTGTTCGTTTGTATTTGTTCATTGCGTTAATTAATTTTTGCATTAATTGGAAATATTTCATTTCCGTAAGATTTCTGCCTTTGACAGCACAAAATCACAAAATAAATTGAAAACATAGGTATAGTCTGTTCGTAATGATATAATAATAATAAATCAGAAAATTGAATAGGCTGTAATAATTTGTTTATTGACAAACAAAAAATCGCTTTCGTTGTAATGGAATAACAATTTCTGCACAACCGCAAAATGCAAGCAAGTGTAAATTTCCCAGGAAATCGAGAGCTTCGAAAGCTCGTAATTCCCCATGTGTACATATGTAACAATAATGACCCTGAAATTTGAGCGCGCGTTTGCCCCTCGCGGGCATTGCACTAATTGATATCCTCTCTTCGATGCGGACCACCTGTTTTTCGAGCTATATCGAGTAACTTGTATTATCATCACGCGCGAGTCCGAAATCCAGGCAATCGATTACAGCGTTCAGTGAATTGCGTTACACAGAGTGTAATAATTCGCGCTCCCACCAACGAATTTCACCCCCTTCTCGATTTCCAATTTTACATCGATATAAAAACTGCCGAAGCTGATTAAATCATCCGAGCTTTGCCAAAATTCCCGTTGGCCTCCTATTTTATTAACTCGATATATGCTCAACGAATTTTCGGTACGTTTTCAATTGGAATTACACGAATTATTGGACGATGTTGTGTAACATCGTTGGAGGGTAGTTCGTCCGTTAATAAAAGCTGGTGGAGGGAAACGCAACGCGTTAAGGGATGATGATTCAGTCTGTGTTCCTACGCATATATAGAGGGTATTCCATTTGAAACAGTACAGTTAGGCATCTCCTAAAGGAGGCGAGTGACGTAAAAATTTTCGAAACAAAAGTTGTAAGGTTTCGAGGGTGACGTTGAATGCAAGGGTAATTTTGAGCTTGCAGGACCGTGCTTGCAAACGGCAAGCTCGAGGTCATTTTTCTTAAACCTCATCATCCGTTTTGTTATCGTATTTCTCGGGTGAAATAAAAGCACGGTGCTGTTCAAAATGGAACGCCCTGTATATACAGCCTCCTGTTACACGTAGTATAAGCGTAGCTACATAAATAGTGTGGTGCGATTTGGTAAATCCATGTGAGAACCGGGATGTCATTGAAGAAAGCGTGAAAAGGACAGCTCACCCTTCGCCGAGGCGACACGCACCTCGACAATCTGACAGCCACTTTAAAATTACACTGATAATGAAATTGAGCGGCCCCTGCCCTCCGTTTTTCCAAGGCCCTATCGGCAATTCCTGCATAGGGAAGCACAGTGTTGGCACACCGAAGACAGACCTCGGAACAGATGCGTGGACAATGGCAGAGCCCGCGAAATGAATTTAAAGTTTCGAGGGGCTTGAAGCGATGTAAACGCGCGAGAGGGGGTAAGAGGCGGAAAATAAGCCAAAGGGTGGAGTCGATGCGTCGCGACGCCAATTATTCCGAGTCGATCGTGCGTGAGAGATATTGTTGGCCGAAAAGGGACGAAAAGGGTTCGTCATTCGGCACGAAAGCTCATCGACGGGCTTCGATATTATTAATGACCGTTTTTCACCGGATACGCTCATCATTTTTTTTTTTTTTTTTTCCTTCTTTTATTTGACGTCACGAATTAGGAAATTGTGAGTAAATCAAAGTATCGTCACGATGTGACAAAAAAAATTTTTTCATCCGTTTGCAATTCTCTTCATCTTCTTCGATTTTCAAGGGCTTGCTTCTCGCTTATCATAAATAAACAGAAGTACAAAGTATAAATTCCAACTAATCATTTTTTGCTATTCAACAATTATAATATAAAAATTTTCCTCTCATTGCAATAAATTATTTTAAATACTGCAATTATTAATTTCGTAGTGTCCTTCAACGTGACGAAAATTTTGTGAGCATAAAAAAAAAAAAAAGAAAAAAGTAGGATAAAAATAATTTGATTAAAATAAACGAGCAAAAACGATCTCAATGTCTCGGAGATTCGCAGACGCACTATTTCTTATTAACAATGCAAATGCTCTCGACTGACTCTTCCGTTTCTCTCTCGTCCTCGTCATTCTCTTATACTCTCATTCCCGCAGGATTTAGTTGAAACGTTCTTCTTATCCCGTCGTAAAATGCTTTTAGTCGAGAGTATACTCCATCCACCCACACACACACACACACACACACACACATACACATACTTCGAGTATATACAAGCGAGTGTTAGTTATATCGTGCATATCTTCAAGTACAATGGTGAATGCACCAGAGGAACAGTACACAGATCTTCGTATATCCTTCACTGCCAAAATACATCTATATATACTCGAACGGAATACTTATACATACTGCACTTGGGTAGCGACGGCTATGAAACGTTACGATTTCACCAAGTTTCCGGGGAAGTTTGTCCTGTCCCATTTAACGCGGAAGATTTAACCCTTCCACTACGTACTTTACGAGGCAAAATGCACACTCTCACGATATAACTAACAAATTACGTATATACGTATTTGCTGAATACACGTATATATGTGATCTAAATCTAAATCTAAATCTATTCAGTAATATACGTATGTATGTGTGTGTATTTTGAAATATATGTATGTACGTGTATATATGGGGACTATATGCATTATGGGTATGAATCTCACGGACTGCAGTACTTGGGAATGTGTTGTACATGTAGTTATACCTGTTGTCGTTGTACGAATAACGGATAGCCGTTCGGATGCTGCACAAGGAACAGAGAGACAGAGATACAGAGATGGGAATATGGAGCGTATAGAGCGTTGAGCGTTATGCATGGGACGCCATTCCGGCGCGGTTTAACACCCTCATACATTTACGGGAATAATACGGAACCGAGAGAAATTCGAGAGAGCAGCCAGTGCGAGAATCTATGAAGGTCCTCTCGGCGCTCTGCTATGGGGGAACAGGTATGGGGGCCTCCTAACGGCGCGAATTAATGTTCGGCAACCCGAAATTACACTCATCGTGGACTTGCAGACGGCAAACTGAAGAGACGTCTACGTGCTTTTGAAATTTCATTGCAATCACCGAGGCCGATTATTATTTATTTCTTTTATTTTTTTATAATATTTTTTATTCCGATTCAATTTGATTGGGCAGAATCTACAATTTTCGAAAATCTCTTGTAGTAAGTTTTAAGCTATTTTTGTAGAATACAGATTTTTATAGATTCAATGCGTCGAAGGAGAGATATACATTTTTTTAATTTAATATATACGTGCTCCATTGCTTCTTAAAATGTGTCACCATCGATTTAGGTATATATATGTATATATGTTTGTACACGTGTGTTATAAAAGTGGGAATAAAAAGATTTGGTGTTGGCATATATCTGTATTTCGTTTATCCAGGCATCCGGGCGAGGCGATAAAGATCACGGGACATTATACAGATTTGTTGGTCGGATTGCTTTTACGATTTTTCTCCTCGCGTCGAACTCACTCTTCCAGATCTCGACGTTGACGTTGTGCGTTTTTTTTATTTTTTTTTATTTCCATAATTTAATTATCGCGAGTTTACGACTCGGGACTAGCTCGTTCTGGAGATTCTAGGCTCATAGGCTATAACGTCTCCTGCACATAAATCCGCGTCGAGAGATATCGCATTTAACTGAACCTCGTGCGTGTATCAACGGAAAGAAAAGCCCCTATAAACGTGGACTCCTCTTCACTCGAGGACATCCATGCGTTTTCATGGAATATGTCGCACCCTTGCATTCCAATTCGTCGAGATTTTCCATAACAATTGCTTTGAGATCACATAAAAAAATCCTATTTACAAAAAAAAAAAGTAAAATAAAAAGATTTGTATAGCCCATAAGATTTTAAAAAATTACGCAATTTTCTATGAACTTTTTTACTTCGATTTGTGAGTCAATAATTTCACAGGATTACCTTCCCGAAATTATTTATCAAAGAAAAATAAATTGGAGGGGGTTCAGGAAGTGAAAGAGTTAATGGTCCTTTAATCAGGATAATGCAACCTTGAAGAGTACACCATAACAGGTCTCGATGAAATTACACACTGCTGAGGATCCAGTTGAACCCTCGCCCGGAGTTATGCTCGGATCCTCGAACGCATCGATGACAATCATCGTCATCGCAGTTTACCAGTTGGTAGCAGGGCAACCGGAAGTTGAATTCCGATGTCGCGATACGAGCGGAGCATCGTTGCACCCTCGAGTACCATTTTTTTCCCCCTGTTCGTCAGATGCCCCCCTTCGATTCGCTCACCCTCTTCATCAATGCAAATAAGCCTGAAAAGCAAGCTGAACAATCTCTTGCCTCCGAGTTATTTCAACAAATTGTTCGCAATGGACAATGGCTTTAGAAAAAAAAAAAAAAAAATTCGAGAATCGGCAGAACAAGAGTTAAATATCGTAATTCGATTGCCTTCTACTTCAATAAACGTACAGAGAGTATATTATCCGGTGAACGATATTGGCCGTTGCTTCACTTTTCGGATATTCGAGAGACAGGAAAATTTGTCGAAGCAATCGAGCGTAAATTAGTCAGTCCGGTTTTGTATGTCGTTGATAGCTGAGCTATTCGTTAATTCGCGGGGTGGCTTTCGAGCGTTTCTGCCGAGAGAAACGATGCCGACAGAGGGAAAATAGAGGGGGGGTGGTATTCGCGTCGAAATTGCGTATTTATGCCGCGCATAATCCTCCCATTCACCGGGAAACAGCGTCGAATCCATCAATGCCCGATGCCCATTGCCGGGTCTCATTTTCCTACCTCGACACAATCGCTGCAAAAAAAAGGACAAAGCCTTGAAAAAAAAAAAAAAAAAAAAAAAAAGTGGCTCTTTTCGGTGGGTTCGCCGGGCGGAAGGATATCGTTCAATTTTTTATCCGTCGCCCGAGGCCAAAATATACAAGCGTGCTGAAGACGATACCGAGACCAGCGAGATGAGTTTGTCGGTTCTTAGCGATACGTTTTCCTGCTTTGTATTCGTATTTATCTTTTTTTTTTTTTTTTTCACCAGTGTCCTCCACTCTTCGGCTTCCCTGGGGTGCCCCCATGGACCATGGTCACTCTTTGGCTTCCCATTGAAATTCTAATGTGACCAGAAATAGGACGGACACTTGCATCTATCATTTCGGTGGAATAAAAGTAAGCGGAGAAGGAAAGGGAAAGGGGGGAGGAAATGGTGCGTTGAGAAAAATGATGGTGGATTGCTCGAGTGGACTAAGCTTCGCCGATCCGCTGAAGAATGGCCCAACGGATGCTTCCCGTTCCTGGTCCACGGACCTTCGAATGCATAATCAACCCATGGATCACAGACAAACGTTATTTCTGTTACGGATATTTTCAAATACATAAACAAATACAAAGAAATATTGTCAATGAAGAGAGAAAAAATCACATCCTCACGAAATTGGAATTCCTCGATACGAATCCAAGAAAAAAATCAATCTGACGAGTTCTTTTTTTAATTAACAAGAGTCCAAGTCTAAATTGAATTGCCAAAGCTTCCATGAAAAGCTCGAGCCGACGGAAAGCGACTCTTTTGCCCGGCATCACCACACTCTTTTCCTCTCGCATTTACGCATTTCCCTTGGTGTATATACCAGAGAAAGACCGCGCGACCGTGGAAGAGAACGACGAGAGACTCTCGGTATAGCGATTGCGCTTGGGAGAGACGGGGGGATGATTGCGAGAAATAAAAGTCGCAGGGTGTGACTGATGGTTTATCCGAGGCGAAGAGCATCGGTCGTCGTCGTCGTCGTCGTGTGTGCGAGAGGAAGAGGAGAAGCGATTGAGAGAAAGGAAAACATGGTGAGCCGCGCGAGGGAAATGCCGTAGGGGTGGATGAAACTACCCCTAGCCAGCAGAAGAACGTGGTTCCTCGTCAAATTCGTTCTCCGTGGGACTCATCTTTGCGCCCCGGAGTATATCGTACATGCCGAACGATCATCGTTCCACCGGCGGAAACTCTTCTGTCTCAGCTGACGTTCCTTATATCCTCGTCTTATTCGTTCTCCTCCATTTCTTCCACTTCTCCGCCGTGACTCGAACGAGTGACTGCTGCTGGCGAGCCAAAGATTTCCCACTCGTTACATTCCTGCGATTTCATTTCGCGCCTACTCCACCATCTGATGCCCTTCCTCAAGACGACGTACTCGTTCTTCTCTCCTCTATATACATACGTATGGGAAATGGACGAGCGGAATCACCCGACGGAAGGACTCATCCCGCGAGAGAATTCAATTTTCCCGTTTATGGTGTATCCACCTATTGTCGATGCTCCGGGGCCTGTGCTCTTCAAGTTCGCCAAACGACCGGAGCAAATGGCAATCACGATTACGAGACTGATCGACTATTGACTCGGGAATTTTCGACAGCTATCTACGCACTTACACTTTGGCTTAAGACAAATAACTTTTTCTTGAGTTTTCCATTTTAATGGCGCTCGTTGTCTTATGGTCTGTTACTGTCAGAGCTGTTGAAAAATGTTATGTGGCAATTAAAAAAAAATATCCGTAGTCTTTTGGGCTTTGATTAAAAAAAATTCTCTTTGATCTCCGGGATTTCGTTTCCAGTTACTTCCGGACGTTTAACTATGCACATTTCAAAGCGACTGTGACGTAAAAGTCGGATGACGTACATACTGAAAAATTGTGTGAAGTTTTGCAGCTGTGAAAAAAAAAAAAAATGGCCTTGCCACTGGCGTTCGGTGATTGTATTGGACGTTGGAAATTTGGACATTGACGACTTCCGTTCGGCACGCGATCCTGTACAAGCGTCAAAAATATAATGAGAATCCAGTGCACAAAGAAATTTGTCGATTCGTCGATTTGAGAGTTCAATTTGCCCAGTTTTTGTTCCCACATGGACGTAGAGTAGGATTTAATCCGAGTATATCGAGTCCGGAACATTGGCACGCGCCGGTGTTTCACGGGAGGCGAGAAACCCCATGCAAGTACATAATTACCGCGAGCCATCGAGATAATATGTTAATTGAGCGAGGTTCCCTTTTAATTATATGTGTGAATCCCACATCGCATGAGTCCTCGCGACGCGTCGACGACGATGAGTAACCGATCGAGATAGGATCGTCCAAAAAGCCGTGGGGAAGTTGAAGAGCGATTCGATCGATCCTGAAGAGGATAACAAAATGTATATTCATTATTCTGTGTTTTCTTTACGCACAATTTTACTGGTGAACAAAAAAAATGTTGGTCCCTTGAACAATTCAACGCGTGAACTATCTCGAAGCAAACCTGAAGAGTACATCCGAACCATAATGCAACATTGACGACGCCAATAAAAAAGCGTCTCTTCGAAAAATTAGTTTCGTCGGCGCGTCGTGCCCTTCGCAGTTTTTAATTGTTCGCCATTAAAACGAGAACGCTAACCGACTGCTCTCTGCCGAGGACAGATGGAGGAGGTTCTGGACCACGACGAGAAATCTGATGCAGTGGTTAACAGCGCGACGGTAGCAACCACCGTCCAGACCTCGAAATAATAGGAGGAGATAAAGCGCGGAAGATGTCCTTATTTAACAGATAGCAGTGAGTCGTATCCTGAATGCCGGATGGACGGGGACTTTATGGTTGAATTTTTTTAAATCCTGGCCTTTACTGCTCATCAATCCATCCCACTCCGCTTCGCCTCTTCCTTTCTGGCCTAAACTCACTTTCATAATAATAATTACGACGCTCATAAACTCAACCGTGCAACGTTCTCCAAATTATAAAAGTAATTATCTCTCGTGTTCTCTCGTATCTTTGGCAATTAATATTCCGTACAAATGAATGTAATATGGTAAATTATTTGAAAAAATTCAGCAATCAGAAATTTCCGAATTTGAAATGTATCGTTCGATATGACTCTTTTATTATTGTACGAGAGTAAAGCCATGCAGGTGTACACTAAGATGACTGCGATAAATTTACAATCCCGGAAGCAGTAAAACGTCATGTTCCAAAAGGACAAAAACGAAATTTCTCATCCGCTGGTATCGATTATCCACGAGGAGGCACTCACGGTCAATCCATCTGGCAACAATAAGGAAACGACCCCACGTCACCGTCCGAAGTCTGGTCTCTTTCTCACACACCATGGTTTCGTTCTTTCCCGAAGCCTCCAGCCACACTCCGCTGGTGTACCTTTGCCCAACGTGTGGAAACAGTCGGGCACACGACCCACGTTCGTCAGCGATCGTCACGCCAGCTTTACATACGTTTGAACCCCGACAATGCCCGGGTTAAACGATATTACGGAGACTCGAATAGCACCCGCCTATGCATCGTTCTTCATGATCTCTCTCAATTTTTCTCTCTCTCTCTCTCTCTAGTTCCTCGACAATCCCGTCCGCCTCTTCGCTCACGTTCTCCACTTGGATCTTCATCGGGTCGGGTTAAACTGGCGATAAATCAGCGTAACGTTATTACGCCTCATAGAAATCATAGCCACTTCTGAATCCATTAAAAGAACTCAGCTGTGATGGGTACGAGTTCCATAGCCGAGTCGTTGTCGTCGCTCCTCTCGTTACTTAGGAACCTCTCAACCTCCCGGTACTTCGTACACCATCATTCCCCGAGCGGTAATCGGTTACGACAAGTGAGAAGAAAGGAAAACGTGGTAAGAAGCCAAGTCGAAAGAGTAAAGGAGTTCGAATGAGATGGCGAAGTGAAGGTCGGGAGTTTGAGCGATAGCTGACGATCAGTCAAAAGATTCCCAATGCTGAAGATGCGTACGCCCGGACGGAGTATAATGTGAAGAGGGTCGACAATGAGGAGCGATCGAAGAATCCTGCGCGGCTTGGTGACTTCGTAGTCAAATAGATTGGACAAACTGGCGAGGGTCGAGTATATGTGTCCACGTACCGAAAGATAGCAACTTCAGGTATGGTGGATACACGAAGACGAGAAACGAACATATCCATCGAGACACGAGTCTCCTTTGTCGTTGGTTAGTGCGGTACAAGGTGAGTCAACCGGCGAGGCCCGAATCGAGGCCACATGACAATGGATTGATTTAGTGGACTTCTGTTTAGGGGGAGCACCTTTGGTTTGGCATTGCTTCGCTGGTAGCAGCAGCGTCTTGGCTCACTCGTCGAGAGGATAGGGAGGCTCTGGATCAGTTATCTCCCTTCGTACCTCGTCCACGTGGTCTCTGTCTTTGTATCACCCTCGGCCTCGATTCCCAGCACGTGACGTGCCCGGCGACCAATGAGAACGCGCGTGGCGTGCGATATCGGGTTCGATGTACTACTGCCGATAGAGGGCGTGCGGAGCGCTCCACGCGCTCATACGCCTGTGGATAATGCATCGACGGATACTCCACGCATTGTACCACGCTTTGTCCACGTGTGTAGACACATAATGCGTGTACGTGTGGAGGATATGCAGTGGCATCGACGTAGCTCGAGCATATGGAACTAGGGAGACACGTTCACTTGTAGATTCTACTCCAGAGCTCTCTCCATGTACCGCACACACTATTTTGTGTTACGATGTATTTGTATTGTTGTACAATCGAGTGTATGGAAGCCGAGGCGTGCGTGACTGTCCTCAGGGTGATCAAATACGGGCTCTCGGCGAGAGGGTGCTCTATAAAAGAACCTGACCATCACAGCATTCTAGGATCCAACTTGAGGCTTCGTGCCAGGGGGTTTGGAATTCAGGTCAAAGTGATTTTCGTTTATTTATGTGCTCGAGGTACATGTGAATTGTGGGGTAGATGACGTATATAGTAATTATGGATGATTTTGGATGAACAGGAAAAATAGTGATGAGATATAAATATCATTTCTATTTGTTATAATAATTCTTATTGCAATGAGATTGAGATTGCTTATGTGAAAGTATGGTATTCATTAAATTACGTATTTATGATTTATATAGATGATTAGGTTTTTTTTTTATTTGGAGAATTTTCAGTTTGGAACGTCTTGTTTGGAATATTTCGTATGTTTCAGCTTCCTAGCTTTTTGGGCGTAGTCGGTGGGGCAGACCGAGGAGTCCTCGGTTCCCTCGCGGCCTGATTGAAAAGACCATAGGGTTATCGGGGAATCGAATGCAGGGTCACGTTCGTTCGTCGTCTCACGAGCTTCTTCGATGACTCCACCTGCGCTGCTGCTCATTCTTCCTCCACTCGACATGAATTCAGACGTAATACCATAGCCATATCCTCTTAAAATCCGTAATCTCCGTCCCTCGTTGATTTCAATGAATTCGTGACTCGCGCCTCGATCCATAAATTTGCAAATGTCGAGTGCCGAAATTTCAATGAAATACTATGACATTTTGTGCCATAATTCTATAACTTTATGAATCCAATGCCCATAAGTCCATTTTAAGGGCCATGTCAATAATCTTAGCTTGGATATTTACACCCCTTGCAT
Organism: Clistopyga incitator; assembly: GCA_947507545.1. Classification (NCBI taxonomy): domain Eukaryota; kingdom Metazoa; phylum Arthropoda; class Insecta; order Hymenoptera; family Ichneumonidae; genus Clistopyga; species Clistopyga incitator. The sequence continues at coordinate 11,180,595 of OX382183.1, read as the reverse complement.
TTTTAATTAAGTACAGTTTCGTTCGTGAAGAAAAAAAAAAGGCGAGTTTATGTGGCCTTCATATTTCCGCTCTGCGCTTTCGGCACGCGAGTCTGCCGCTCCATCGTCACGTTTTTCTCCTTCGTTATTCGTTGGACTTAATTTTTTTCGGCCTGTTTTCAGTCCCTGTCGCTTTTTTTGCGCGACACAGAGAATCCGAGGGAATATTCGAGGCGAAAGCCTCGTGTCACTAAATTATTAAATGCCCCTGACACAACGGCATCGTGCTATTTCATCTAGCGGAGTGTCCACGCTTCTTTTTTCTTTTGGACATTGTTTGCACGCATATATTGCGCTTGATACTTTTGCCGATCGTTGGAACGGACGGTATTGCCCATGGTGGGTCGTTCGATTGGCTCCCTGCCTCCCATGGACCGACGTTATTTACTTTTTTAACGCAACTCTTTCCTCGCGGAATGTAATATTGGAGGGGCTCGAGGCGCCGAGGTGCGCTTACAAAATTACATCGATAAAAAGGCAATGAAAAGCGAAACTAGTTAGCGGACCGAACGAATGCCGATAGGCTCTGGAAGCGTGAAAACGAGACTCGTTTCCGACGCTTTTTATGAGAGGATCTTCCTGGGCTTTGCCCTATGATTCACTGTGACACACACACACACACGTGTTCACATATGTACTTTTTGCACTTTTACTTTATCATTCGCGATGAAATAATGAAATTGGGGATCCTCTTATTTTTGTTATTCACAATTGGTCCGTCATTGCCAATTAATTGCTGCGACACATTTTATTCCTCCACCAATATTTTTATTTTTTATCCTCAACAAGGATTCAGCTTTTTCGCCGATCGTTTAAGGATTACTAAACGCTAAGTCAAGAGCTTCCGGTATTTACATCGCGTCGTTAATTTTCCGATCAAATGCTGTCTTCGGGATTACCTTCGAGGATAATAGTTTTTTGTGCTAAACTTTTTGAGGAGCTACGAGCTCAGTGAAGTACATGCACGACTTCTGATCCGATTTCACGTTCGACTTGATCGGCAAAAGCTCATTTAATTGCTCGACAGCTGGCGTATAAATGTGGTGAATCGATACACTCCCTCGTCGGCATTCATCGTCCAATAATCCAAGCGCACAAGTGATCGCCACCTGTGCTTATTCAATAACCTTTCTATTTTATTCCCTGCCTAACTGTCCGAAAACTGAATCAGTGTAACTTTTCAACGGGACCACGTCGTTAAAATCATTTTATTCCGCCGTCCTGCTTCGTGGCCCAATTTCGTGTCCCGAAATATTCATTCTCTCACACGAATCACATTAAAATTCATGCGGTTGTAACGAAGCTCCTTCTTCACCCCTAACAAGCCACTTCTTCGAGGTCTCGAGCTTTTTATTCGGAAGTCACTCTTGCAAATCGATACGTCTTTCCCAGCCCAGAATAAAATTTAACGTCACTGCCCCAGGATTTTGCGAAGTCAAATTTTTCGACGAGATTTTTAAAAAACTTGTAACATTGCGGACAAAATCACAGACTTTAGGAAAAAGATGTAATGATTTTGTTCTACGTAAGCGTAAAAAAGATCCTTTGGGAAAATGGGTGGAATGAAAAATGAAATATTAAAATAAGTGTGACCGGGGGGAAAAAAAAAGGAGACAATTATGCACATGCGTGCTGGCCGGAAAGTACAAAAGTTGATAGTACGTAGGTACAACGTGCACGCTTGGTGTGAAGCATAAACCGAAGCATAAACCGGGTGGTCGCAGCGGAGGTGGTAAAACATAAAACGCGAAATGCAGCCCAACGCCCCAACTCGGCGAACGCGACGGTGACAGATGCCGTTTATTAACACCGGTGCGTCCTACGTTCTCCACATGCATAACACATATTCAAGCCCATACGTATACAATTGCATATGGACACACATTTCTCAGAGGTGATATTAAATTTCGGGTAATAACGGTATTAATATTTCTATCCTGAAGCTGAAATTTCATTTTTTTTTTCAAATTAATAAATAATTCAATTATTTTTTTACCCTGAAGTCGAAATAATTGTTTATTAATAAATATAAAAATTATTAACTTAGTGATTTTTCAAAAGTGAAACGCGCGATTTTTATTCAATGGACTAAATAAACAATATTATTGATAATTGTTTTTATTGGAATATTGGAGATAGTGTGTATTGCCCGATGGAAGATAAGCTCTATGACCATGGGGTCTACCCATGGGGGTTGTTTCTTGGCTGCTGGATATAAGGGATCGTGCGGTTGCGACCCTCGTCACTCACCTCGTGAAACGCCGAATTAAGTCCATTTTACACCCGGCTTCACCCACGCGCCAGGCCCACGAACCATCGCTATGGACCCCCTAAAGTCCAGTGACTCGACAAGATGCCCGGATGACCGAAGCATCAATCTTCACGCCTCTAACGTTTCTTTTCTTCCTTCTCTCTTCTCATCTCTTTCCTTCCTTAGACATTCTACGACCTCTCGCGTCAAAAGTCACACTGAGTTTATCGTCGCACTTCCGTATTCGTTCACGGATTCCAAAAAAAAAAAGCTTGGGATCAGAAAAAAAAATCTACGAAAATTGTTATCACGTTCTGCGTTAAAAAAATGATTTGCAGAATAAAAAATTGGAATGAAGAATAAATATGCTTATGCAAGGAGGTCGAATATTCTTAAGGGCCTTCAAGGATTTATCGTACCATAACCACTGCCCATGAGAACTCGCGTGGAATCCTCGCCGAGAGTGTCCATCGTAAAGCAAAAGCGATTGAATGCTTTTTTCTTATTGCCCGATAGTTTGCGGTCAGCAACGACTCGCGAGGTGAGGTCGCCCGTACTCGAAGAGTCCGAGGGCCGAGCGGGAAGGGCTCATTGAATTTCAAGCTCTCGCCCGGAGTCGCCTTGGTAAGGTCGTGGGTGTCAGAGATTGTTACGCGACGTAACAAATTGCACGCGCGATTTTTCGAGCCCTTGCTCGTGTGCAACTGCACTCTTCGCGTCTTCAGGGTGCGCGAGTCAGGCCGCAGAATTTCTTCTCCGTCCGCAAGTGCGAAAGGGAGAAAAGTTGACACGACCGCGAAGTGAAGCAATAATTTCCTCGGGTTTATCGCACCCTTCGAGGAATTTTCGAAGCATTATTTTTATAGCATCTTCAACAAGAATTCAGCCGATGGCATCGCCATCTCAAACTCACGAGTGCATTCCTGCACTCAGACATTTTTTTTCAATGCTCCTGGTAACTATTCAGTGATTGTTACATTTTATTCCTGCAGACGATTATTTCTGTAACGAATTAAAAAATTTTGTTGACACAATAATGTATAATTCATAGAATAAATATGAAATAAATTCAAGATTCGACGCATCGAAGGACTGCAAGTGCAAAGCCCTTTGCGATTCAGATTTGACACGGTTTCGTTATAAGCGACGAGGAAAAAAAGGGCGGCATACCTGCGCGTCCTCAAAAGGGCGGGCGTTCACTTGCAAAAAAATGCATTTGCATGCAAATGCACGTTGCACTTCTCAGACGAGCGCAATCACTTTTGCGGTCCGCGGGAGCGTAATTGAATGTGGCGTAAATAAATAAATAACGTGGGGTCGCGTTGGCCCGCTCGGCACTTCCGAGGAGAATCCCTTCAGTCTGTAGAATAAACGACAGTTCGGCGCTTCTCGCCGCGTCGAGAACTCCAATCCTCTTCGCCGACTCCGCGCGCGCAAACGCTTCTATCCGAAAGGTCGGGACTTCGATTAACGCTTCCGCAGGTACGTAACGCGAGTGCTTTCGTCGCGCTGCGGAAGAGGCTTCGCCGCTTTGCGCGCCGTTCTACCTCGGCACTGACTGCGAACACGTGTACCTACGGGACGTTCCGAATCAAATTATTAACAATACTACATTTTTTTTTAATGCAACAGTAAAACACGCAATTATCAAAAAAACACAGCGTCTCTATATTATTTTTATTTATACGGTAAATTAAAAAAATATATAAGATTTTTTTGCAGGTAGAATTAAGGCAGCAGAAAGAAAAAAAAATTAAGATTGCACAGTTGGCAAAATATTTTTTTTTTTCGCTTTTCACAAAGCTAATATAAGAAGATGAAAATCAATAATTTATAATGATTTTAAAAATTGCGTTTTGGTAAACATTTTTATTAAAATTATTTCGTTCTTTTCCCTAGTGTTTATTTATATCGACGTACGAAAATGTTAATTTTATCAAGGAAGAAAATAGTGAAAGTAAAAAAAAAACAGGGTCTTTGGTGCCCGACGTGAAATGGCCCATATGCAGTTGTGGATGTTGCATCGTCCGCGATGCACATAAGTGTCTACTGCATACATTGCATCTCGGAGCGACGTAAAGCGTGCCGAAAGGAATTGCTCCGCGCGGTAGCCGAGAATATATGTTTTTTTTTTTTTTTTTTTCAGCGGACGATTAATTTGCGGTCGGACACGGGGCAAGACTTGCGGCTACTACCGTTCGCCGCTACTGTGCCGAAGAGATCGGGCATTCCGAGTGCCACTGCAGAGACTGAAGCCGTTGTTACTCGCTGAAGCGGCGGCGCCTTAATAACCCACCCACCGCATCTCCGCGAAGCACTCGTCATCGTTCCCCTGAGGAAATACCTCAGGGATTATAATATTATTCGCTCGCAGCCTCGGCGGCAACGTCAAAAAGGTACGCACATGTACCTGCGAAATTTTGCCCGGAGATTTCTCGAAAGCGATCGTGTTCCTTGTTAATCATAACATTATTATTTTTCCATTTTTACTGCTAAACTAATCTCATATTATTTTTCTTGAAATTTTTGAAAATTCCTTCATTTTTGAGTCAGTAGTATTTTCAAAATTTGCGCAATATATTTTTTTTATCAGCCATAAAAATGTGCGTTTGACATTTAAAAAATTGTTTTAATAGAGATTCGATTTTATTTTCCTGGCGAGTGTATTTAAAAATTTATATTTATATGTAGAATGAGCGAAAAGGTGGAAAAAAAATGTTAGGACATGTCGAGAAATATCTGCAGGCAGTAATTTTTTAAATTTTGCTTGCTACATATTTTATGCAGCTTTGCACTGTCACTGACCCTTCACTGAGTCGAAACGGTGAGGCTGTAACACGAAGGAATGAGAAATACTTTGACCCCCGAAGAGAAGATCGTCGGGAGCTTAAGGGCCGGCGTCGAAAATGGGCGGGAATACGAGATCACCGTGTCTCCTTCTGAGATCCCTTCGGCATGCTCCTCAGCGTGTGGCTGCTGTTGCTACTTTGGCTTTGAGTAATTTATCGCCCGAAGAATACAGAGCCACACACCGAAGTCCTCTCTTCGCTTCTTCAGCCTCGATGTCTTCTGCGAGAAGAGGCTCGCTCTTCTCCTGTGTAACGGCCGATAATGCAGCGGGTAACTTCGTGGCGTAGACGACAACGAGGGACCGGAGAGCAAATCCCGTGAACGATAGACCACTAAAACGAGAGAAATATTTGCTTTCAACTGCCACCGCAATCTTACCATGTCGAATATCTCGGCGCTTTAAAAAAAAAAAAAAAAGAAAAAAAAATTCATTTTACAATATACGTTCTCGAGGAGAACGAGTTACCTAAGAAAAAAATGCTGTAGGTGATACTCTCAATTTTTTTTTAATCTTACGGAAGTCACAATAATAATAATAATAATAATAATAGTTACTTTGTTAATTACAATAATTCGAGTAGTTTACGACAATCGTAAATAAAAAAAAAAAATAGTAATGATGTAACACCGACGATAATTCACTCTCCAAACGAAATTCTACTGTGAAAACGATTGCGAACCGACACCACGAAATGTGTGTTCGTTTGTACCCTCTGGAAGTACATGAAGACCAAAGGTGAAGTTTAGCAACATTCGCCCTTAAGATTCGAAAAGTGTGTGCGCGAGATTGGCCCCCAGCCTCGAGGCAATTCTCGTTCCGCTCCACTTAGCCCAGTGCGGAGCCTCAAATAAAACTGATAATAAGAGGAAAATCCAGTGCCTTGGAGAAGGAAGGGCTACCACCCGAGGCGCAAGATGCTACCGACAATAATCCCCTTGTAAACAGCTCGTAACAACATAATTGCTTGTTCGGAGTTGGCGCGCTCTCGCGCGGCGCTCGCGTCTGTCGAGGGAGGGAGGAAGCGAAGATGAAGAGAGAGAAGAGCGCGTGACTCGGTACGCGAAGGGCAGAGCACCGTGAACCGAGGCAAGGTCGCCTCGGGTGATTTTTTCAATGTCGGAAAAAAGCGCCGGGGGTCCTTTTAAATTGGCGACTTTTCGGTCAACAATCGACCCTTCCGGAAGGTCGGTCGGCCACCGCCAACCAGCGCCCACCTCCCTTTTCTGACTACCCAAATCCACCACCGTCACACCCCCTACAGACACCCCCTAGGGCTACGGTATAATGGTCACGGGACTGAGCGTTCGCTCGGGCGTGCCACGAGGGCTCGTGCATGCGTTGGAAAAACGAAACCGCGCTTCCCTCGTAAGGTACCCCCCCCCCCCCCCCCCCCAATCCATACAATGACAGACTAAATTGAACTTTTCACGAATCTTCAAAGCCGGAAAGTTACCCCCTTAACTCGATACTTCGGAACGTGTGTGGCTTCTCCGATTTTGTGTCTTCCTGTTCGTTTTCTGCATCGCTAGCGATTTTTTTCTTGCCCGACTTTGTCGACGAAAAGGGACAGTTTGTGATGTTTTATTGGTCTTGTTAAAATTTATACGATGTTATTTGTTACGGTATGTTCGATCTGAGAGAAAATGGTGTAACAAAGTGATGAGTATTGATTTTGATAGTTGAAAAAAAAAAAAATCGGTTTTCCCAATTTCTTCATGTTCTGTTTTCTCATTATTGTCGATTTGTCATTATTATGCGATGTACAATTTGCCGAAAAATTGGAAAATTTCTGTCCGGGGACTATGCTGACCTGGTTTGAAAATCCCATGGGGAAACCCTTGATCTTAACCACCACGACTTCCGGAGTGAACGTAATCGGTTTATTCGCCGAACCGCCGAAACGTTTGAGGCGCTTAATCTTTCGTCTGCCATCCCCCCCTTCCATTTTTCTTATCAACTGACCACAGAGAATTTTTTTCTAGTGCGTGATAAGAAGGCAAAAACAGACAAAAATGTCAGAATGGAGAATTTAAGCGTCCCTGAGGAAAGGAAAAATAAAAGAGTAGTCTCCAGAGATGCTCTTGAGGGTATTTCCAGTATTCTCGAGTTTCCAGCCACTCCCACGAATATTCTAATGCATATGCACTCCAGTCACATACTTTATTATACTTTTTAAACTTCCGCCGATATATCAAGCTGTCGGACAGCGGTCAGTGCATGCATGGATATCGCAAACGCTCGGAGTGAGTGTGTATAGAAAAGGGAAGTCGAAATTGCTGAGGAGCAACCGGACCATCCCTTCTCCCTATAAAATACGTCCGAGCCATTAATCCCGAAAGGCACGAAAATATTCCGGCGATTCCTTTTGCTATAACAAAACGACCGCGTGTCCCTTAATATGAATACAAAAGCGATTTACCGAGTCTATTATTTATAGTGCGTACATCATGCAACGAGAGAGAGAGAGAGATAAAAATTCGTGGACATTATTCCAGGATGTCCACTCGCAGGCAAATTTAGCCAATGCGTCACATACTCGCGAGTCTATTGCCATGTAATACTTGAATAATTCTGCAGAAAAAAAAAATTAAGGGACCATGTGAGAAAATTCTTTTTTATTAATTTTTTTATTCGATAAATTAATTTTTATAATAAATAAAAATTATTTATCGGGCGATAAATGATGAATGTTTCATTGGAAATAAATTCCAGGATAAATGCGTTATGGAATTGTGAATAATTTGATGTAAATGTGCATCTGTACTTTTATGGAGGGCTATAGATTTTGTGGGAAAAACGTCACGGCAAAGTGGACACAACTGCGGCTTGGTATAATGTAAGCGTCAAAGGGAGGCCGGACGTTGGTCTCTGCATGCACGAGCAACGATACACCGCTGGTGGACGTTGTAGCAAAGAGATTATCGCCTGGCCGTCGGCTCATCTCATTTCTCGATTATGTAACAACCGCGCGACCGCGTGGCTAACCGAGCAAATCCGAAAGGACCAAGCAATGTGTCTTCGCAAGCTTTGCCGAGCACCGTAACTCGTCATATGGCAAAGAGACATTTTTTTTCTTCGCCTCTCCTCCTCATTTGCACACATTTGTTCCACAAATAAGGGAATAACTCCAAGGACCGTAACGAATCCAGTCTGGAGCGATTACCGCACCGACTACAAAAGTATTTACGATTGAACGATCAAATGAAACGCTCCCAGGAGCCATTCTCTCTCTTATCAAATTATTGTTATTCAATATTACATCCTGTACCCTGATCATTCGATAAATATCAATGTATCGCTAAATGATTTATCAATTATATTGATTCATTAAGTCTAAAGAAATTGCTGATCCAAATAGAAAACTATCTTTTACTAATTCGATGTCCCATCTAAAGGGTAAACCCATTTATTCACTACCCTCTTAAATAATGTTCTTCTTCGTTTTATCCAAAGTGTGCTAAGGGATTTGTGAAGGGTTATTTACCCAAAAGTTTCGTCGAAGGGACACCGAGGAGGAAATTGACCCAGGCGAATAGTTGGAGCCATCGAGAGCCGGAGAAAGAGACAATTTTGCTCTTCAGGGTCCATTGATACCTTCGCATTCTCGGGCGATGAAAGCGTCCCTCTCGCTCGCAGTTGAGACGGTGGCCCTTAAACACGCTCGGGTTTTCTTCTCGGTATAATTACCGGGAGAATCGTCGAGGTGATTTCGTGGCTGGCCCATCCGACTTCAGCTTCTCGTGGCCAGAGTAGACGCTGAATTTTGGGTTGGAACGGGGGGGGGGTTGGGGCTTGGTTGAACGTTAGCACGGCTCGTTTTGGTGCGAAAGCGACTCACCGAAGATAAACTAATCCCAGTTACCGTCGACGTTACGTTTTACGTTGATTGCGTCAACCCTTTCTCCGCTTCGGGGGGCGCGCGGGGAGTGTCGTTGGACAGGTCGTCACACTTATCTCTGGTGTTTTCGCACCCCCGGAATTATATGCCATCGCTAGGTGTACTCCTGTGAGCTAGGGTTTAGCCTCGTTGTGACTCAACGTCGGATTCCCGCTCGAAGGGCTTTCGCGCTTGTTAACAACATTGTTAATTCGCCTGGAGAGCCCCGCGAATTGCCGGGTAAGCGTGGATATCGCGAACCTTCTACTCGATTGCTCGATCTTCCTCCTCTCTCTCTCTCTACTGATGGCCCTATTCTCGTGATTATTGGGCTCTTGGACCTTGATTAGAATTAAATATTCATGGTCGGATGGTTTCGTTGCGAGTTGGTGAGATAAGAATTTGGGAAAAAAAAAAACATAATTTCGTTGCTCCTTGATAAAAATTCTGCGACTAATCACTTGCAGGGAAAAATTTTATTGATTAGACCTGAAAATATTTTGTTCACTGACAGAATTTTTTTTTTTCTTTCAAATAGCAGACTTAATATGCGGTTGAATAGCATATACAGGGACATCGTCCATTTTAATATGTGGATGTAATAACAATAATAATAATATTTTATGTACCAGTATATATGGCGTTATAACATAGCATATTGAATGATCGAGGACGAACAGAGAGCTTAGCTTGTCGTAGACTGGACGAGGACCCTAAGGGCTTCCCCATAGCCGCTTCGTGGTCGCGTGTACCCCGACTCTCAGCTGTGTACGCGCCGATAGAGCCGGATCTCTCGAATCCGGCACTGCTGCCCGGCGGGCAAGCCTGTTTCTGTCACTGGTGTCCGAGTTAATTGCCATTTCCACGCTCGAATAAATTAATGAACTCTCCGGGTATACCTGGCGTCGACGGCTCTACCAATCGTGTGAGAGATTTTGCGGAGAGCACCATATACCCCACAGCACTGCTCCAATAGCAACGTTAATAGCGCAATGATAATAAATCTCAAGGCGTAATAGTTAATTTTTTTCAATCTCATTAATCTCGCTGCCTTTATTTGTTATCTATATGATTTTTTTAAAATTCGTGACGACATTCGTGAGATAATGAATTTACGTGATTTTGTTTTCCTCGCTCGTGACGTCATCAAGATTTCATTTGCTTGGGAATAAAAGAAAGTGAGAATGAAAGAGCAAAGCTCGTCACCGGATAACACGAGAAATGAATCTTAGTGGCGCGTACCCATTGTCCCCGTGAATTAATCAATTAAGGGACGATTAATACGAGCCCAGAAGCACCAAGCGTAAGGTTACAAATGACAATCATCACGCCGGCTACTTCCGAGCCACTTGATTTTTTTCTTTCCCCTCACTTGAACTTCCGTGCTTTTCTATTGTAGCACGTAGAGTGCGTCGTTAACTCAAGATGTCTAGTTTTATCGCTCGACGCTCTTTCGGAAAGCCACCCACTTCCATTTCCTGGTGGACATGGGAAGGATCATGATAATTAACACCAATATTGTTATACTTATGTGTATACCTTCTTCCAGTAATTAATTGTTATGCTCGTGGCAATGAATTGCAGTTCTTTGTTGAAAATGTAGTCGCATCCAAAGACCAAAATCCAGCGGAAAAAAAATCGTCACTTCTACACTTTACAAAATCGACGTAAACCTGACAAGTGATAAATGAAAAATAAAAAATAAAAATTGTGAGAATCGATTGATAAATTTAATGAGATTCAAGTGGGATGATACATTTTTTCACACAATTGATTGAGAAAAATAGTATATGTATGCCGGTACTCAGCGAAATTATCTTGCCCCGAGCTTTCATCCCTTAAAATCCACCCTTAAATGACAGTTATATTAATTTCCACCGAGGGATAATGAAGGTGGTGAGTCTGGACCAAAAGCTGAGTGGAGATGAATTTCTCTGTCGTCGAAAGTTACGCGTACATTGTCCTGACTCACAGAGTTTTCACTTGGAAATCCAACTGGAGTGAAACCAGAAGGCTCCCGGTAGAAAACATCGAGGGTTGCGTTGGTCTTCTTGCGATTCTCATCCCATTAAGATTGCCACCCTCTCACATTACGTAACACCGTCGTCGTATCGTCTCGGTCTCTTTCACGATTCACGCGCAACTTGGAATATATCAAGCGAACTATTGAAACTGTCGCATCTTATGTACTACATACCTGCGTTTATGTACGCAGAAGTAAATGGAGTGACGCCTCTGGCTCCACAACCCTTTCAAATCCTTGTCGAGACCATTCTTTTAATTTTATGCTCGTACATTATTGAAAACCCCTTTTTTTACGAGAGGCTCGAGAAATTTCACCGTGAAATCTTCGAGGTGTCGTTTTTTTCCTTCTTATTTTATGGTTTACAAACGATCTTTGACTACCGATCGGTGCATTACCGATCAAGATGAATTATTTTCATTGATTTATTTATCCTCATGACATTTTCGAGGTATCCTTTTTTTACCTTCGTAGCTCAAACGATTTTTTATATTTCTTATTTTATAAACGATCATTACCGATGACGATGAATTATTTTACTCGATTTATTCATCCTCGCTGGCAATTCAATTAATCGTGGAATTTTGTGCATTATCGATCTCCCCGCGCCCGCGAAATAGCCGAAGGGTTGTGCCGATGGTTTGCCATGGTTATGAAATAACAATTTTGTGGATTTTACCGATGCTCGACGGGAGCCCCGATACTCTCGACGTTTTCGTGGCCGAATAAATTCGGAGGACGGTTGTGGTATTGGTACTGTACTACTACGTGATTAATTGGCGCATCTGTAACCCGAGGAAATTATTCAAGCATCGATTGGTGGAAATAAACGTGACGAGTGTCCATATGTGTGTGTGTGTGTGCGGTGGAAATGGCTGGGCTGGACGAGCCGGTGCTACTCTCGTCGTTATTTCGGGGAATATATATTCGTTTCGCCACTTTTGTGTCTCGTATTTCCGTCAACTATGGGGGAAAAAGGTGAAATCACCCTCGCCGAGCCGGTAATTCTCGATTGGGAGAGAGAGCGCGTGGGTGTCGAGCACGTTCGAATCGAAAAACTCCGGTGGTTAATCCTCCAGATCGAATGAAACCGTCATTACACAGCCTGGAGCGAGTGTAACGCGTTACATACTCCGCCTCTTTGGTACCGCAGGCTTGGCACTCACGATATTCACTTAGGATTATGCCACGAAGGTATTCCCTGTGCGAAAACCTTTTTTTTTTTTTCCTCTCTTTTTCTCCCTGAGAGCTAAATCCCATATCCCGTAACGATGATTCGATACACAACGGCTGGCCGCTACCAGATTGCTCGATTGGGTTATCATAATATTTTTCCTATTACCCTCTTCTGCTTTTCCACGCCGGATACTGGACAGTATTTCTACTGGATTTCACGCACGTAACTTTGCCCATCGTTCCCCGGACACACACACGAGGAAATCTAATAAACCCGCTTTGGTAATCGAGGCCTCGCATTCCCATGGAAAATCCCTTTTTTATTTTTCCCTTACACTGGAATTTGTCAAAGCCTCAAAATAAAATCGGTAGCTTTGATATTTTCGCAATATTTTTATTTCATGGAATAATTGAGGAAAATTTAAGATTAGAAAAAATTAATTTACAAGTGCATGGAAAATTATGGATTTCACAATATATATTTTTTTTCTCCACATTTTCTAACTTGCTTTATTAATTTTTTTAAAATTCAATATAATTTTAGACATTTTTATTACCCTATTATAAATAAGGGTTTGTCGTATGCAAAAAAAAAAAAATTCCCAACCACCGTGAGAAACGTCACTATCGTCACGTTAGATCTCTTATCGATTATAAATGCTTGATCATCGATCCTGGTGATACGATAACAATGAAGATGTTTAGTTCGATGAATGGGTTCGATAATGACTTTGCGGACAGGCGATGGTCGGGGTGGAAAAGAGACAGGGATGACTGTCGCCGGTGGCGAGAAGCTGCTGGTGTTTTGGTGTGTGTGTGCGTGTGTTTTTTTTAAATTTCACACACGATATCGGTCTTGTAAAAGCATTTTGAATTTCTCGAGGGATGATTGGACTTTGATGAGGGAAGGGGCTGTTTTCGCGCGCGAGGGGTGACTTTGCGTCTCCCGCGTGTTTCTCTCAACCTCGACAACTCGTATTTCATGTGAGAGACGAGCATTAAAATGGCCCAAGACGCATCGATCAAAGTCTGACAGTTTTTAGATTGGCCGGCCTTCATTCGACGTCACGACCCGCGGCAATTTTCGAGATTTTCGAGCTTTTCGTCTGCCCGAAATTATCGTACTCATCCCAATTTCAAGGGACCAAGTAGAGCAGCTTTTAAAATAGTTTAGAAAAAAAAGACAAGTATTGATGCAGAAAACTGCAAAAAAAAAAATTGAGGTCCTATCTCGAGAACTCGGCACAGTGGGAATTGCGACCGAAAAAAAAAAAAAAAATACTTTGTTCGATAAGGAAGTGGTATAAAATAAAATATTTTCTCATTTTATTCCCACGAATATTAAAAACAATATTCTTTAATACTCTCCAAATTTCAGCCTATTCCCCATAATACGTAAAAAAAAGTGTATCAATCTCGTATTGCACACAGTGACTCGGTTAACTTCCGTTTCGTTTTGTGCGGCGTTTGTCCCTGTTTCTCTCTATTTTTTTTGTTCTTCTTTATTTATTCCTTCCATTGAAAGTGGATAATCGTCGGCGTTGTACAGCCTTCGACCCTCGGTCAAACAAATGGAGAGACTCCGCCCTTCCCCTCTCTCTCTCCCTCTCTCTCTCTGTGCTCGACGTACAGTACATACACGAGTGAGAATACGTGTACACGTTCCGCATTGGAGGCTTATAACAGGGAAACGTACGGGAGCGCGTCCGGTATAGCGACTCGCCATTATAATGCGTGACCATTGTCAACTGGCCGGCGTGTTGTCGGCGTTGGGGTGCTATGTGCATGTTCTGGTTTGGGGAATGCGTATATTCTCTGTTTTCCCCTCCCTCCCTCTCTCAAAATGTCGGCTTTCTCCCTCTCTCTCTCTGGCCTCTGGCCTTTTCGTATGGTTCCGCGACCTCGCGTCCTTTGAGCTGACACCCAGCCGATATGAGCATATTTGAAGCTCTGGAAACCGAGTCATCCAGTGAGCCAAGAGGAATTCCCGTGCTCCGAGGTGTTTGAATTTAATCAACTCGTTCATGCGCGCGAAAACCTCGCGCTTTCTCCCTCCGTCCTCCTCGCACCCTTTCTCCCTTCGGCTGGACTCTCTCGCAACCCTCTGAGGACACCTCAAAGAGCGTCCGACATCAAATACCATTACCGCTCGTTTCCCCGCGAAGCCCCGCTCGAACTCTTTCGCTTTCGACCTTGTTGCCCATTTCTCTCTGATCGGAGATTTTGACAAAAATATTAATCCCCAATGGAGGCTATCAAAGTTTATCACAGTTTGGGGGGTTGGGGATTGTCGATCAATGGAAATTGTGGGGAAAATTGAACAAGTGGCATTGGATAGGTTGCATTCATGTGAATTTACTCAAGCCAATAAAATTGGATATAAAAAAAAAATAGAAACAAAAATGGATTTCCTTATTTTTAGATTAATTATTTTGCCGACTTTCCCTTCCACCCTCAAAATGAAGTGAGACCACCGATGAATAATTTGACATTGGTATGGCTAAAAACTACTGGTGAAGCTCTCAATGACTATCAAAAGAGCAAAAGATGACGGCGTGAGTCAGGAAACGTGGTGGAACGTCAGGAAAAATAGTCCTCGAGGATCCCGCGATGCTCTTGGCTATTTAATTTTTCATTGCCAGCAAACGGAACCAGCAGGAGGGTGGAGTGAATTAAAAATTGGCCCTCCACCCTCGCCTCGTCGAGTCGGGCGACCCTACGGAGGAAGTAACGAAGAGGCACGCCCGGTGACAGATAAGCTTTTTCTATCTCTGGTCCATTGTTGGGTGGGCGCTGCAGCGGAAGCATTGACTGATCGGCAAGACACCCTTAGAATATATAATTACCGCAAACCCTAGCGCGACGCCGGGCGTCGCAATGTCGGTGGTTCGGTTGGTCCTCCGTATTCTCCACCCTCCTCTCGAGGCCTCGTCCACCCCCACCCCACCGCGGCTTAGTATCACACCCCACTAATAGGGGGATGACTGCAATGACGTCACCAGAAGGAAGAAAACCCACGTGATTGATTGGCCTATTCAAATGCTTATTTTAGCCGGAGTTGTCAATATGTAGTACTGTACCATAAGAGCCTTCATTGCTAACTGCTTTTCCAACTCGACTTGGTTTTCTCTGTTAGGACTGATTGCTACACGCCAAATAAATTATATCCACGATATTTCGTGGCGAATCTATCTTATACCCAATCGATCTTTCGATTGTCACGGGAAGTTATTTCTGCGAAAAAAGAAATAGCGATATCAGTGACCCAAAGTCACTTTTCAAAATCATCTGGTATGATTGTGACTGGCTGGGGGATGAATTTTGTCATTGAATCATCATCAGGTTTTTTTTTCCATTCGTTTCTTTACGTAGGTTTAATTTCAATAAAAAGCCGAGTGAATGATTTTTTTTTTTTCACGCGAGGAAGCGTTTCTATTGTTGTTCTATTTTTTTTTTTTTGTATCGTCTTCACTTTCCGGTACGAACAATCAAGGGAACGATTTCGTGACTCGACGAAAGGTCAATAAAGCTTTGTCAAGAAGGTACGACGACGAACTTTTCTTCGTCCTGTTTCTTCGTAGACTCGTCGTCATCGGCGTTCGGTCAATTCACTCATGGTGACAAGAGGGTCGAGAAGCTCTTCTAGAATTCTGGACGATCGGACGTCTCGCCAGAAGGAGAAAAGTGTGTCCGCCGGCCTGCATCGCGTCTCTTCCGGCCAGTGGGATAACGGAGCCCGGTAATCCATCTAATCCTTCACGCAGTCCAGGCGGAAAAAGTTGTTGTTTTTTTTTGTATCCATCTGCCAGCGGCACTTGACCGTAATCGGCGTGAACTTTTCCCCCCTTCCGAAATTGAACCTTCCCGACGCGAGCCCACGAGGCGAAAAAACAGTCGCTCGATCTCCACGGGAATTGCATTTTTTGTTTTTTTTTTTTTTTTCGGTCATCCTCTTCCCTAACTTTCGTCGCATAAAAAATGTATCGAACCACGTGGAAAATGGCGGGAGTCTATGGTCGCTTCAGAGTTGTGGGAAATTTCGGTTCTCCGATCATAGGAGCGTGAATGATCGAGAGGAAGACGTTGGAATGATGCCCGAATGCCCATTTCGTCAAAATTTGGTTATACGCGCCGGAAAATGCGATTGATCTATCCTGCCGGAATACTATTTTCCGTGATACAGTCTTCGGAACGATTCGGCGTTCTCCAGAAACTCTCCCACATCCGTTAGCCAGAGGTTACTTTATTTACCCCGGTAATCTCGCATGACGGATCACCCCGCGGAGCGTGTCTCCAGGGATTGATACGAATTTACTTAGAGGGCTGATTTTCCCAACAGTATTTTTCTGCCGGTAGGACACACGAGCGAGGCTGCGTGGTATTGATGCTCCCGATGCTTCGGTCATTTGTCCTTGCGTTATCGCACCCGAGGGACACAACGTATCGAGTCTGACGGGCCCGATACGTTTTTTCCTGCTTTTCTCCTTCGTCGATGGACACTGGCTAAACTCTGTTACCCTCTACCGTCGATCCACCGCTCACTGGACAGCATCGTAATTGCTGAAGACGATGCTGATTTAGTGTATCGCTGGTACAAATCGGTCAACTTGGTCCGCTGTCTCCGATACTTTGTGGTACCACTTTTGATCCCCATTTGTCTTTACTACTGGCAGAGTTAGGTTTGCATTTTCGTTGATATCTTGGCTCCAGTTGACCGAGCTAAGAGCTCGCAATTATATTCACAGAAACGGTACGAGGGTCAAATGAAACAATGGGAACTATAGTCGAAGCAATGCTGAAGAGAAACTGGTACCGGATGATCCAAAGACGTGAATGTGGATGTGCTGGAATCTCGAGCGAAGTAAGGTCGTCGGTAACATTGTCAAGAACTGGAGACTCCTCCTCAGGGCAAATATATAGACGCTGAATCGACAATCGTAAGGGTCGAACGACAGGAGCAAGTTAAATAGGTGTTAATGCGAGGCCATCTTGAAAGCGTAAGCCCGCGTGGGGAACTTGTATCCTGTTGTGCGACGAGATTGTTAAGGTCGAGGATTTCAAGGTTTCGGACAATGTGCGAACGACCCGAGGACCAGAAGGACCAGTGGCAATGCCGAAAGGGCCGACCTACGCCATTCATGAGGGATTACCTTAAACGCACAAACAGGTCCCATTGTCTAAACTGATGACCCAATCCCAGGACCCCAAGCCTCTACCGAATCCACTCTATCGCTACTAGGCGCTTATGGAGTTGGCTCTGTTTTCGACAATCCCTACTCGAATTACTGTACCGTCATCCCTTGACCTTGATGAGCCGGGAACATTGTTTCTTGCCAAATTCTTTTCGGCCCGATTTCCATATTACGCTCATCAACCCATCGCAACAAATGCTTGGACAATTATACGGAATACCTTGAAACAGTGAGCTTCATATTCCAGTTGACGGAGTTCTCCACGAAAATAACGTTGGGTGGATGGCAGGGCAAAGTTTGCTCGTTAAATAATTACGATAGTGCCGGTTCGTTTCGTCGCCCATCGACGTCGATACATTGGACAAGCAAAGTGCGTAGGGCCCCAGTGAAATACAGTTCGAACAGAGCCCCGGGCGCGGGTTAATCTAATCAAACATTTATGCTAAATCACGAAACAATCCGAACGCAATCAGCAAATAAAAGGCCGTTCTCCCTGGTGCGCACTTGGCCGGTGGTGGTGCTGCTGCCGTTTGTGTACCACCACCCTTAAGCCCCGCTGGTCATTTGACTCGTTCCCTCTCTCTCTCCCTCTCCCTTTCTCTTTCCATCTTCTCTCCCCTTCCACCGATCTCCTACCTCCCTCGTTCGCCTATTTACTCGGAGGCTGGACGCGCTTTCGAGCGGCGAACAAAAAGTTGATGGACATTCCCGGCTGGACAAAAGGCCTCGAATCGAGTGAGTAGTATGCAAATTCTTGGGGATACGAGAGAGTCCTCGGCAGATAGAGAAGCCCGGTGAGATACCGGGTGCTAGGCTATTGTGCAGTACCGTAGATATTCGTGTGTGTGTGTGTGTTGAGCGAGATGAGAATTTCGGGATGCGAATTTGCATGGACCGAGCATTTGCGGTGACCACCTCCAGCTTCCCCTTCGCGACTCCAGACTGCATTTTCCTCCTCGTTCCCAGACCTCGCTTCGTTGATTGCCCTCGTTTATTAAGATTAACTTTTCGAGAATCGCCTAATCTCACTTTCAACAGCCCCTTTCTCCACGAGGTTTCGTCATTAAATTGTCGATACATTCCTCATTAACTTATTCCGAAGAATTCATCAAAGGTGATTAGTTGCATCTGAGTATTCGCATTTTGTACATATTGCCTATCGACGATATTACAAAGCCAAGAAATAACCGAAACATTGTACGAAATCTCGGTCTCATCCCCTATAATCCGTACCCACCCTGTTATATAATACAACGGTTGATTACATCGTGGAGGCTCACACCCGGGCGAAATAAACTTCCGCATCATTTATCAAAACCCGTCGCTCGACGTTCTCCGTCTCTCGCACACATTGTCGGATCCACGGACAGAGGACTGGTTGATGCATCGACTCGCTTGTTTCGCGCAATCAGCTTATTGGTTCACGCTGAAATGTCTCATATCAAGCGCATAGATAC
Source organism: Clistopyga incitator (assembly GCA_947507545.1). Lineage (NCBI taxonomy): Eukaryota > Metazoa > Arthropoda > Insecta > Hymenoptera > Ichneumonidae > Clistopyga > Clistopyga incitator. The sequence goes on along the minus strand of OX382183.1, from coordinate 11,161,729 downwards.
TTACATGTCCAAGTGACAATATACAATTTTGTTACTTATTTGTGTTCTAATGATAATCAAGATTTCATCATTTCTCGTTCACCAAAACCTACAAATGGAGAACACAAAATACTTCGCTTTACATTTTAAGTTCATTTCAAGTTCCTCGCTTGTATTTACAGTCGAGAAGGGTACGTTTCACTCGGGATTTCGAGCGAGCACATTTTTTGTTTGTTTGTTGCCTTAAGCTCACGCTGAATTCACGGTGCACCTCGATGCTTTTTAGCGCGGAACAAGTGCATTACGTATCAGGCAGAGTTTCGCGTGCACAGGATTGGAAGGGGAAGGATTCGGAGCGTGGAGAGAAGCGAAGGTAGACCGGCTGGCATACACGGAGCTTATAACTGTGTGCGAAAGGGATTAAGGGGTACGTCGATGGGCCGGTGAAATTATTGGCGTGCAATGGCAGCGACGAGATTTGCGGGAAGCCGACAGTACGTTCTCTTCAGGGTATGCGAAGTGGGGAACCGACGGTTTAAACTGTCATTACCTGTCGATCAAAGAAAGGCGACGGTCCACCCGCCCAGCCTCCAAGCCGATCGATGATCGCGTGTATCGTCGGCTCTCGTGTACGTCAGATTTGCATTGAACAATGGGAGAGATCCGGATCCTGGGGCCAGGATCAAAACTTAATAACGCCACCGGCAGCCAGTGCAACGGTGAATCTCGGCGCGTGTTTTAGTCGATGGGTAGATTGTCAGGACACGTCGCTCAAAATTCACAGTGCAACCAAGCCGAGAGATACATCTGAGGATCTGCCGAAGCTGCTCTTCGGGTATCGAGTGCTTTCGAGCCGTTTACCCTTGCAGACATTCTGATGCTTGCCTCCTTGATACTTTTTACGTCTGGTACCTCACACCCCGATGTCAACGACATAACCCTCCACCGGATCGCCGAGTCAAGCAGCCGAGAATGTCGTCGAGATTAAGCGGATCCGAACAGACGCGTTATCCACTGCTTTCTGACGCGATCGAGAGACAAACACTCTTGAATCGCTGATTTTTATCTTTTGGAATTATTCATAAGAAGCTTTCACGCGTACCGTCAATAACCTCGAAGATCCAAATACATTTTTATCCGTGGGCCAGGAAGTGGGGCGAAGATTTCAATTTTACTCGATGCATCATCGAAAAAGTTGATATGTTCGTTGTTGGTCATCGCATTTTGGGAAAGGGGCACAGGTTTGATAGTTAGAAAAAGGTCTCTTCGTGGTCGCGGTATTGTTCGCCAGCTGTGATTCCGGATTCAAGTGCCAGGACATTCTTTACAGAATTACGATTCCATTGTACTTCACTCTTGGGCTATGAAGCTGATAGGAGAATTTTCAAGGTGGTCTCTCAACGATTCGGAATACTTAAGTAGAATATGGATAAGAAGGGCCGTATGCTGATTCGAGGGACGATAGTGCGCGGCCGTAGTGAAGGGAGTTTAGGAATCGTAAAAATCGTCGATATCTCTGTAAGGGTGAGAAAAAACGAGGGAGGAAAAGGTCGAGTGGAGATGATCGCGAGTGGTCTCGCGGCGCTCTTAAAATCCGGGGCATAAAGAGTGACCGCGACGTAAAACGAGAGTCCCGGTGGCTCTCGAACGTGAAGTATTGAATCGTATACCGCTGGTTATGGGGTCTTCTCTCTTTCTGTATCTTAACCCTCCTCCCTCTGCTTTTAAAAGCGCGACCACCTTCCCTGTTAGCCGTCGCGACGTCGACGGAGGCGTGAGGTTTGCTCCTTTTTCGCCCGGCATAAATCACTGCTGGCTTTCGTATTTATATTCATAGTCGCGCGCCTTGAAGAAGATTGAAGAGAGGTTAACCGGCGCGCGCGCGCGCGCGCTTTGAGATTCCCTCGTAAACTTGGTTGGGATTGTAAAATATTGTTGCGACGATTCGAGCCTCCCTGACGTATTAATATTTACAGGTAGTATCGAGATAAAAATGCGACGCGGTAAACATTTATCGTTAAGGTAATCATGCTTGTCTGTAGGAGCACGTATGTCAGGGGGTACAGTGGTTGGCAGGTGGTGACTCTGGAGATAGGAAGGCAATGGAGAGAGCGGGAGCTTCCTCCCTCGACCGTTAGTCTCGGGAAGCGACTGCGGATGGTTGGAAGGGGTGGTTGTGGGTGGTGAAGGCGAGGAGCGGGGGTGTTTGACAGTGACAGATGACCACTGTCCAGAACCCAATGCGTATAACCCCAGCAGGAGGAACAGCAGCGGCAATACACGTTCAACATGTATGGACAGTCCATAGGATAGTTGTTGGACGTCGTGGAAGGCCACCGGACATCTAGGCTGCGGCTAGCCAGGAGTCGACGAAGGGAGGGCAAACATTCCTGTCAGAGTTCGGCGTGTGTCCATCTTGTACAGGATAGCCAACCACGAATTTACCGCGGAATGTGCGATGTATCTAATTTCCAATGACACAGATACATCCGCTAAAATATTCGGCCTTGGGATTTATCGCTATTACATAAAATATGGATAATTCAAAGAGAGGGTGTACCGATGTGATTAATTTGCATCCCCCGCCCCGTAATAACCTCGATCGATAAATAAAGATCCATTCCGCCCAGTTGCTTCATCATATCAACGTCCATGAAGGATAATAAAAGTAATAAGATTGTGGAAATATAATGCGTCGTGTGGATAAATATATGGATGGAAAGGGAATGGGTCAGCGAATTCGTGCTGGGGAAGAAGCTGAGTGACACAGTGGTACTGGATATTCGGCAATACAGCGAAATGGGACGTGGGCTTTCGTTGGAGAATAATCTCAGCGAGACACCCCGTTTCCGTTGGTACCCACGAAGACGACTAATCAATCAAATCCGAGAGAGCGAAAGTTTTTCTCTCGTTGTATCGGCGCTCGGATCGCTCGGCAACTCAATGGGCTTAACTCTATTCGCGCAAGGCCAACTAGCGTATAACTCGGTTTGACCCTCCGGCAGAATTGTGGGGATGATACGAGGCTGGAATTTCTAGTAGAGCTTGCAAGCTTCTTCAATCTGTATCCCTCTCTCACTCGAAATAGAACGGAGAGCGGCTCTTACACCCTTAACTAATTACCAAGGGATGACTGGCATCTTCTCTCACTTATCTCCGTAACCCCTCCAACCCCATAGACAAAAAGGCAGAAGAAGGGTCGTCGTTTCTTCTTTTTTCCCGTCGTCTCAATCGAATTACTTTTTCCGCGCATTCGTCGTGCTCCTCGTGGCCCAATTTTTTGGCTAGTTGACTTCTGTCTACCCTCATACTGTATGCTTCCCTCACGCCACCAACCCGACAAGCCCGACAGTGAGTATCTCGGAAAAAAGAAAACAAGTTGGAAATACGACGAAAGCTCATCCGCAGAAAAGTACATTTGTCTTGTCGCTGGGAGATTGAATTTGGCTGCTCCTCAGCGTCCTCAATGCCATCCCCAAGATTTATTTTCTCATTCATTCACTTCTCGCTGACGAATCAATCTCTAATGAAGCCTGGAACTCTGCTACCAGCCTCGGATTCATTGCCCAATTTCATCAGATCTAATTTTCAAGAAAAACCATAGTCACCATTCAATCGAAAGCTGTTATGACAATTTCATTTCCTACGTACTAAATGTCTTTACCCGAAAAAAATCGTAAAACAGCTGAAAGAAAGTGTTTTCAATGGCGAGGCATAAAAACGCACACACAAAGCTGACGATATTCGAGAGCAGATGTACTTGTCATGACCCAAGGTATCACTAAAATAAAGATACCTTCTTCGTTTTATCATTTTTGTACCGGAGCTCCTGGGGTTCCCCCGAGGGACGTTTTTTTTTTGTTCGTATACTTTCACCGGAGAACTTTCAATTTAGCATTTTACGATTGTTGATAATAATACGACGAGGGTGAACGCAGGTGGACGAATTCTCAAATGCAGAACGACGACAACGGTACCGCCAGGGATTGATCGTCCCGAGGAACGCAACGACGTCTGCTCGCGAAAGGGCCTTTTGTAAACAGCCCTAATGCCTGGTTACGAGCTCGATATGCCGCTAGCATCAGAGCAGGCCTTTCTTTATGATATTGCTGGATTAGAGCGGAGATATTTCACACTTGGAAAATATCTTTGGTGCGTTACGTTTTACGAGGGCGGGGGGTTCAGTCGCTGGTACCACCCTTCTCTCTCTCTCTCGCTCTCCTTCGTCTGGTTCTCTCTCCTGCGAATCGAGGACCGCCGGAAGCTCCGGCTCGAAGCGCAAATTCTCGTAAACGAACTAACTACACTCACGGGCTTTCCAGTGGCGGGATCTCGCGAAAAGCTTTCAGGCCAGCCAACTCATCGTCGTCGTGGCAGCAAAGGAGCCCGCTAATCCACACTCGCAATTTGGCCGTACAGTTTCGAAGCTTCTCGGTGTATTCAACCGGTACGAGAGTGTCCGCTCGTTTCCAGAAATTCTACCTTCCCAAGAGAGAAAGAGAGAGAGAGAGAGAGAGAGAGAGAGCGGGGCAGAGAGCGAAGCTGAAGAGACTCGCCGGTGAATCGCTTCCCATTCTCACCAACTCCAGATGATAATACGTCGTTGATGTGGGATTAGTCCGAGAGATTAGCTTGAGAGCCCGGTCTAAAGTTCCATCTTCATGAGAACTCTGATACATCCGGTTGCATGTAGGATAGAGAAGAGCCAAACTGGAGAACGTTCTCCATTGGAGATTCCTTTTTTTTTTTTTTTTTTCATTTTCTTTCGAAAGTGATGAAGTCGCTTGTACAAAGTAAAACGTCCATTATGTCTAAGATTTCAGTCGGGAGAAAAAAAAAAAAAAAAAGGACAACAGGACGAAATAAAACCTCTCTCCTGGCGTGCTCTTCAGGAAGGAGCCCCATACACGCGTCTCGCCAATTCATTTCCCGAAATTGACACGAACAAGAGAGTTTATAAAGTTTCTCTTGGCGAATCTGAGCGTCGCGGAAGAGACGTTCTATCATGATGGGGAGGAACGCGTCGGGAGCCAGTTTCACGAGGAGTATTCTCGGGGAAACAACCCGAGACTGTGGCTCTAAACTCTCGAGATTTTCCTCTGTTTCGCTGTCGGGAATCTCTTTGGGATAGCGGAGAGTGTGGATGGAGAAAGTCAGGGGAAGAGAGAGAGAGAGGACCCGAATGGTGGCGCCTCTTTGCAACGTTTCGCCTCGAGTACCGCATTGTTGTTGGGAAATTATCCTCGGCGAGGAGTCTGGAACGCGTCGCGAATCCTCCTGGCTTCGCGCTCCTCCAGACGGAAGTCCCATCCACTGCCAAACTGGTTGGAAATATATTAGAAACGGATCCACCGAGTCTAAGTGTACGCGAGCTTTTACGCGGTTATTGCATACTCTACAGTGACAATACACATTTTTTTTTTCATTTCATTTCATTTGATAAGCACAGTTGTTGATTATCATTGTAATTATCATATATTTGTTCTATTCGCTTCTATCCTCGACGTTGCTAATTTGTATTCGCCTCGAAAAATTGGCAAGCAAATTCCACGATTGTCTCGTCATCGTCGCTTATCAATGATAGCTGTGCGACTTTCGGCAGCCCCTAATGAACGAATCGTGTTCCATTTGCACGTCGCGGGGGATCGAGGCTTGGTATAGCAAATGAGAAACGTCGACGGGACAATCGCTTGTCGTTTTAAAGAAGGAACGCGAATTCGTTTCGATTCCCAGAGGAAATCGCGCGGTGGCTCGATATGAAAACGATAACCGCGCCATGAATAATCGTGCGAGGAGAGCTCGAAGCTGAAGAGCGGAAATTCGAGATCGGTTGATGCTGCAAGAACAACGATACGTCACGTTGCTTTATCGAAACAACCGTCGAGTTATATGCCGCACTGTACCACAGAGTTTTACTATTCCATTTGGATCGAAGTGGGGTGAGAGAGAGAGAGAGAAAGCGAAATTCCCGTTGATTCAAGGGTAGATCGAAATCTCGGAGTGCGGAGACGCCAAGTGAGCGATCACCGGGAGGTCGGGTTGCGCACCAGCAGCAACAACAACAACAGCACCACCACCGAAACCCTCGAGTATCTTCCCTTGTCAGAGTGACTCTGCATTCTGCACGAGACTCTCTCGCATTTTCAACCCTCCGCATTCACCCTCATCCCCCGTAAACAATGGAACGCTCCTTGACAATGATGATTAATTGTCAGAGTCAATTAATGTTATCTGTTTCCTTTAAATTTACTGATCAGAGATAATTGAGTTTTTTTTTGCTACCGAGGGCCAAGTCATGTCTTCTTAACTCATTTCTCACTCTCAGGGAGATTAAAAATTGGATCAGTGCTTGTCTTTGATTTTGCTTGGTTAAGAAAAATTAATTGGTATTAATTGGTAAACGTTCTGTCTAAATGAAGCAACGCATAATTATGGAAAAAAAAATTGTCCCATGATTTTTATTATATATTTATGAAGTTATGAAAATTGAAAGGTATCAGCGAATACACCAAAATATTTTTGTAATTTCACTGCTGGTCCAATGGAAGTTGCTGAATATTTTGTGCACTACTGTGATTTCAGGCTCTCAGCGCTCAACATATTTTTCTCGGCTGTGGGTAACGCACACAGTGACACAGGGTATCCGAAAAGTGCCGCATCCAATTTCCCTGATGATGTCCCACAGGGACGTTTTCCCGTCCTTTGCATTCACATTCACATTCACGCCGCGTGTTCGATACTAACGTTTTTCGTCTACCAACTCCAGTCATTCGTTCCCTTTGGAAGCCAGAGTTCTGTACAGGACAAACGGTTTTGGCTGAAGTCTCCGAGCAAGAAGACAAATAGTGCAAAGAACGTAGCTCGTCGTCGCCCAGCGCCGCAACCATCAGGAAACTCTGAGAGAGAGAGAGAGAGAGAGGGAGAGAAAGTGAGGGATGGAGCAGCAGTGATCGACGGGTTTCTCCAGTTAGCGCGTAAATTTAGAAAATTAACAGGGTTTAACTCCAGAAGAGTGCTACCACGAAGAAGGGAGAAAATGGATAACGGAGTCTTCAACCAGTGAAATGGTAATTATTTTTCCGTCCATGAGTCCCCGAGTCGTAAACCAAAATGGACTTTGACCCTCTCCAGCTTGCTGATGACTTGATCGAGCATCCGCTCCAGCTCATCAAGAACCATTTGTGGCATGGTTCGGGTTGGATTCCTTCGACATCCGAAAAGTTACGCATCGACAAACCGAATAAGACTGAACGACAATTTATGGACTCGAGTGCCAGATTTATAGTCAGCCAACAGCCGTTAACTCAATCCTTTCCAGCCTTTCCTATAACCTCTATTTTCTTAAATCTCCATTGCCGTGAAAAATGTGAAGGGGTTAAATTTTCTTCATAACGTGTTCGAAGATCCAAAATCCTGTGTCTCAGTCTAGTCGCTGTCTTAAAGTTGAGGTACGTAGCATCGGAATGCTCAGGATAATTTCATCTGTTCTCCAGTGTCTCATTCAATGGTTCCTATCCCAACGTCCTCAAGTTTCAAGATCGTTTCGTGGCCGGAAGTAATATCCAGTTTGGCTTGGTCATCTTGCCTCAGTGTCTCGTGGTAGTCGTCGTCTCTTCGGGGCCAACTAATTAAGAGGGTAGTCGTATTGGGGTGATTCGGTGGGGCGAAACAAGTACAAACTCTCGGTTGTCTCTTCAGCTGCGTTTCAGTGGCTGCGAACCGGCGCCTCAACTTCCCTCAACCGATCCGCCCAGTCGCAGTTGAAACTTTGGTTGAACCGAGTTCGGGAATAGTCGCGTCCTTGGAATGGGCTCGTTCGCCGCAAACTCCTCAAGAATACCATTGTACCGTGTACATAGTTCATGCCGCTATATCGGCTTCGTACATCCGCCAGTAACGTCACAAACCCCACCGGCGAGAATAATTATTTAGCTCGCTCTTCACGTACACACATAACCGTACTTAACTCATGTACACGTGAAATATAACCCAGGAATTGCGTAACATTAAACTCTGGCTGTTTCGTGGGTGGGAGACGACGAAGAAACTTCACCGGCGAACAATGAAGTGACAAATATCTTGGTCCGTTTGAGAATATATGTCCTTGGAGTATTCGTAGAGCAAGGGGATTGGGAGAAACGTGAGCCCCGTTGGCTTAAGTCGAACATCAGTTAGGTCTCGATTGTGCGAGAGTGTGGGTGACGGAAGAGGTCGAATCCATTGGGTATATCTGGTCTCGCAGTGACCAAGGGTCGCGTTTAAGAGGGCACGATGACCGTTTAAGGAAACGAGCGAGTGCTTCTCGGTCCTGTACAAACTCTATTACCTCTGGCATATATATCCTTGACTACACTTTTATATCCGCGTAGGCGACATCCTTCTTCCGACGGGCATAGCCAAGGACTCCGATAATTAGGATTGCCAGTGCGTGCTCTTCTCATTAATCAGACGGGGGAGAGGGCAAGATTGCTCCGGAGATTTCGCGCGCTTGTAATCATTTATCTTTCGGCATGACTCTAGGCAGTGGGTTTCGTGAGTGAAGACTCCGAGGGTCCTTGGTACTTAGGACAATTTGCAATGGGGATGAGTAATGGGGAATGATAATTTTGGGATTGTCGGAATTAGAGTAACATGGAATTAGTTGGCAATCGAAGATCAAATTCGTATGTACGAGATGCTGCGGAAGCTGGAAGAGAAAAAATTTCGAAGGGATGACGACCATTGGTTATTTCCACGAAGCTGAGCGAGTATTTTCAACCCCCTGCCCAAACCCCATAATTCGAAATATCGCATTTGTTCGTCGCGATACTTCTCGACAGCAAAAAATATGCCGATCGCTTTGACACGCCCGTTGATCCTTATCGAACGTGTGTACCCAGGACCATCAACGTCGCCGGTGATCCGGAGTCTGCGGCGAAGGAGGTTTCGGGCGGGAATCGGTTAGCAACGTACCATAAATAGCAATATCTGTCGGTAGTCGCGGAGAACTCGTAGTTCGGTAACGAGCCATCAGCGAGTCCGACCACATGGGGCTCGCTAATCCCAGAAGGGGTTACCACCTCCTCCCCCCCCGACGTCCCTCGAACGCCCCATCCACTCTCGTTCTCGGCTCCGCCAACGATTTGCCAAAATTTGAATCCACTCCTTTCCCCAACTTTCCTCGCTCCTCTCGTTGCGAAAATCGGTTCAAGTCCAATTTAACCCCAACCACCAGACATAGTCAGACACCCGGTATGTCTGTATATTCACTCTTGGATTCCTTTCGAAGCCACCCCTGTTTTCCTGTTTTACCGCCGAGTCTAACCCTAACCTTTATCTATCACCGCGGGTGTCTTCTTCTTCTTCTTTCCCCTCTCCGAGGTTTTCCCTTCTCTCTCTCTCTCACCCTCTGACATCGCTCCCTCCGTCTGCCAAGGAATCCTAATGATTTTTGGAAGACGACGCGTAGCACGCGGGTGACGTCGAACCTTAAGCCGAGGCGACACGATGTTAATTAGAACGGGGCTCGCGTGTCTCTCGGGCCAACGGAGACTTAGTGACCCGACTTGATTCGGAGGTTTTGGAGGAAGCTAACCACCGCCACATCGGCTTCCACGTTCCACGTTAAAATGGGGGCTTTTGGTCTGATCTCTCGGCGTGCCATGTGGAAACTCGCGGGGGAAGAACGAAGACTCGAGTCTTCCCTTCGACTAGCCGGGAGACACCGGGAAGCCAAATCCCGTAGGAAGTTAGCGCGGATTACCGCGGGCATCCATCACTCGCTTTCTTTCGAGGTTCACGAGGTTCGCCGTGGAACGTTATCGGTGTATTGGTGAACGCGGGCCGTCAACTTTGCCTCGATACGCGTTCCAAGGTATTAAACCGGGGCGGTGGTAAGGTGCTGATTCTATATACCGGATCGTAGTGTCGGGGCTCTTCTGTACAGGCAATAGCTCGGTGCTGTTGGATGGTCCAGAGGATTAGGGGTTGATTTTAAGGAGCTGACATCAGGAAACGAAAATCCTGAAAAGAATGCCTCGGACGAGGAGCGATAAAATCTCTTCGTGCAAAGCCTGATAGATCGGAGTGAAGACGTCAACCCTTTCGGGTCATCCTGTCACCTCATCTCACCTCATCCCGGTATAATTGCTCCGGGGATTAGCGGATCATGGTAATTTGAAACAGTTTTATTTCACCAGCTGAAAGTTTATTCATTCGAGTTTCATAGCCCGTTGTTAACCTCCGTACGATAATTGATGACAATGAAACAGGCGATTTTTCGTGACGCATCGACCCTGAAAATACATCAATGAAAACGTCAGTCTACGTTCGCTGGAGCCTGTCCAATGTGGGCAAGTAATTAATATAGCCATTCATCGTGGTCGCTCGTCCACGACGAATTTTTAATTTGCATCCAAGTTACGAAGGGTTGGGCAATCGTGTATTGCCTTGGGCTAATCTCGTACCCGCACCGATTCTCGAGCTTTCAAAAAGACATTAACCATCGCGACACCATCGTTTCTTCGCTCGATGATCACAGGGGCGTGCGAGATGCGCGAATAATATATCTCATCTGGTAGGAAAATCAAAGGGAAGCCTGTGCGGTGAGCGAGGCTGACGCGTCGGGAGTATCAGTCAGACTTAGAGCAGCTCGATCCGTCACCTCGGCTCTTCAGCTCGCTGAATCGGATACCCTTTGCCATAACTGAAACATTGTGTAGCTGTAGTTGGTTGCGGAACGACAAAGGGGCTTCCGCGCGGAAAATCTCAACCCTTTTGCACGGTCACGTGACCGGCCGACGGGTAGACGACGTCGGATTCTCGCTACCAACAGGAAATCGGCACGTGACCCACAGGGTCTCCGGGTGTTTTGGATACGCGTGTCAAATCCCCAAACGTCAGCCTCTCTGTACCTTCCATCTTTATCCTCGTCACTTTTTTGCAGCCCCTCATCATCAGTGTCATGGGCTTGCAGTTCTGTTGGCTACTTTTTCCTCAAGTTCTTCTTCAGCTTCTCACTTTATCCAACTTCCGTGACCCTGGTGATACTGTTTCATTTTTTTCCTCCCCGGAATATCATTTCAGATGTGGTCCAGTAAAAAATCTGAAGGTTGAACTTGAAGACGTATTTTTTATTTTAATCATGAAAGCCTCGGTACCGTTTCACTTTTTCTGTATCTTTAGCGGGTTATGTTGTTGTTCTGGTCCACAGAGTTTGTGAATCGAGTCGTAATTCTTTGTCTTGTTATTTAATAGGAAATAGTGGAAGGGTCGTATAACCATCGACGATTGGATCGGAGCAGACCAGAGGACAACGATCTCGGAAACTTTCCAGATCGGAAGAGAGAGCAGGTTCTCGGAGGTTTGGTGTGCGTTCTTCTGTGCTGCTGCTACTGGGATTGTGGAATGGGAGCTACTTCGGTCGGTGTCCCCGCCAGCTAATTCTCTCTCCTTCCTCGCTCTTTTGTAATCCATTCGCTGTTCCTTTTTCCATTGCTTTCTCGCGACACTGCGGAGGCGCGGGTGCGAGCCAGGATGACGTCAGGACGTCCAGTCCAGTCCAGTCCACTCCTCTCTCTCTCTCTCGCTCTCTGTGTGTTCGTCCTTCAGCTTCCTCGGAATCGCGGAAGACGGGCACGTTAATGGCCTCGTAAAAGTTAACGACAATGTCCTCTTACGTTTCACCGGCGACAAACCCCTTGCTCTGGCCACCCGTGAGCAACCCTGTACAAGAATCCTTTGCGAAATCGTCCAGGGTTCGTGCTCACCAGCAGAGACTACCGGCGTCGAGCTCGTAGCCAACGGGCATTCTATACTGCGTCCTAAATTAGTGGCTCGGACGTGGAATTAATTTCGTGGGCGTCCGACGGTGCTTTCTATAGTTTTGTCTGATCGCAAGAAATTCGAGCATTGCCTTATTCCACGATGAGAACCCGGAAGGAAAATGAAAAAAATAAAAAGACATTTTATAAAAATCAGGTTGGAAATTGACTCCTCTTCAAAATCCTTTCGTATATCGCATAAATAATTTGAATTCCAATTGAATACAAAAAAAAAAAAAAGAGACAAAATTCCAGGGCCAAAGTGTCATCCCCAATGCATCGATACTTGCGGCTAATTACTCTTCGTCGTCGAATAAGTCGCTCCAAAGATTCTGGTAGTTGAAGTGTCTGACTAGTGAAGCCAACAGCGGGATAATTGGAAGGGGTGCTTAGCATATTTCTGCTTCTAATCACAGACACCATCCGAAGTAAGAGCGTGAGCTAAGGGAGCAATGTAAGCTCTCGAGGTTTCGCCCTTTCGTATGTAGCACGTCAGAGCAACCGCGACACCATCAGTAGCAGGAGCAGCAGCGTTACCACCACCATCACAAGCCTATCACCATCGTAGTAAACGACACCGCCCTTCCCCGGTACCGAGACTGCAGCTAGAGCAGTAGGACTTAGGGTGAGACCAGACTGCTTACAACCCCCTTAGCTTGAATAATTAACCTTCGGCTGGTGAGGGTAAAGCACGCCAGCAGATTACGAAACCACCTTGTTCGTTAACTACGAATTTGAATGTGAATGGGATTCGAACGAGCTTAGGAACAGGTAGCGTATTAGTTGGCTGCCCATCGTGTACGATTATAAAAGCCCTTCGTCCTTTGATCGATTGCCATAGAAATTCGTCGTGGTTCATCAGTTCGTAATACCGATTTTTTTCTATCTCGCTTGACTCTTCATGCTCAACCACAAGGTGATCGTTAGCAAATCACATCCTGGAAATTATAAGGACGTTCTCAAATGTGTTATCACCGAATAATCCATGGGGCACGTTGAAAAGGTAATCCCCAAGATCGTTAGTCACGTGCATGAAAAAAATATCACTTTTTTATTAGGCCCTGAAGAAAACGGTTTCGTACATAAAAACTTGACGTTTGCATAGCTCAGACGGTTGTCTTCATTTGCCTGAGCTTTTGTTGACTTTATGAGCGATTTAAAATTCGTCAAGCCGATTAAGCGATGGCCAAGAGGATTATCAGCGATTTTGGATACGTAATCTTTTTCATTATCACTGCGAGGGTCGGATAAACGTTGACGTTGGTATCGATTTCGGTCTCGTGGATTTTGCGCAGGGCGAACCGATCCACCTTCTCGATGGAACGATCCGGGGAGAGGAAAGACTGATTAATTTTCCTCGCAGGACTCTCCTGGCAATTACTCTGATTTGTCGGGTGTCTGAACATCTCGCGCGGTCGCCGTCGCCGTCGCTTCTCCTCTGTACACCAAACCACCCACGCAATATCGCCCCACGAGAAGTTCACTCAAACGTTACTTTCCATTGCCGAGGGTCGTTAAGTTTATTACAAATTTCGTAGGTATGCACGCAACGCTCTTCACGGTCCGGTTGTGTGACGGATTGCCACTCACAGCCTCGCTGGAATTCGTTCGATCTTAATCGCGATTATTAATACCTCTCGTTTAATTAATCGCCGGCGTTGGACCGGCGAAATTGGCTAATTGCAAATTTCGCGAGAAATTCTTAGCAACATTGCAATCGCATTTGTGCATTACAATCAAAATATCAAGATATTGCACATTATTTTTCCATAATTTGAATTTTTTTAATCCAAACATTTTTCTACGAGCTACATACAATCAATAATCATAATTTCATCTAAAGGAAATTTAATAAAAAAAAAATTAAAAATTTTTCGTTGTTTTATTAAATGGAGAAATTGATCGAATTTTACCCTTATCAAAGAGGGTATGTCACTGGAGTTATGAATGGATATAAAAAAAAAGGAATTTATGAAAAAATAGGGGAGAGTTAACCGGACGATCGTTAGCTCTTGCGCGCCCGATGACCTCGAGCCATTTCCTCCTTTAGCTGTCGTCTCGTCGCTCGGTACGCTCACCGAGTACGTACAATCGCTTTTAGACCATACTGTATAGTAATACAGTGTGACTACACTGTGGAGTATTGAGCCTCGGGATCCGGGCGTGGAGAGCAGCCGGGCAGGCCGAAGGGGTTAGGGAAGATCATTATCGGAGGCTTAACCACGCGAGAATTTTTAATCAGAGGGTGCGCAGCCCTCCGTCGCGCTTCGGCTCTTGCTGGTAATACCGTTGCCACCGCTATATACAATATATATATACAGATACGTGATGTACATAAGAAGAGAAATGACACGATGGCCGTATTGAATTTACCAATCTAATCGACTACATCTTCAACAATATTTTCACTGCTTTTGTGTCACGGATGCTGTAATAAAATACAATGTCGAACGGACATTCACCAACAATGACTGGAAATTAATTCATGACTAATTAATAATTAAATAAAAAATATAACCATTAAAAAAAATTATTTAAATTGCCCGCATAAATTCAAAGGATCTAAAAAAAAAGTTCGATTGTGATTAATAAGTGACGATAAAAAGAACAGAAATAGATTCAATTGAATCCCAAACTGGACCTGTATTCATGTTTTCATCGAGTGACCGTAAGACATTTCAGGGTTTGCCGAAGTACGTCGAAGGAATCGAAGGGCCGTTCTCCTTGGTTTAACTTTGAGGAAGTCTATATAAGATTGCGAGAGGAATGGAGAGCAGAGAGGCTACCCTCCGAGGCACTAAACCAAACGAACCGTGGCTATCCTCGGTGGTTTCGGCTTCTCGAGCTACTTGGATAAGATAGAGACGCAGCTATGCAATGAATGTGGGATAGTGAGCTCCGATTAGCATCATCTTAAGGCTGGATGCTGTAGTATGCGTGGGAGATTGGAGAGTCGTGGTGTTAGCCACGAGCCAAGGAACGGTGGGCATTCATATGCAAAACCGGACCGGATAGTGACCACCAAATTTGCATAACGTTAGATTTACCGGCGTGATTTCGCGAGAGAGTTCGCGGCACTATCTTAAGGGTGATTTCGAAGCTTCGGGGGCAAGGACGCGAGAGAAATTCAAGGGAGAAATTGTTGGACCGTGTCTCGTCCGCGCGCGAGGAACTTGGTTTCGTCCAGTGGAACCAGGAAGTGCGTTCGAGTAGCTGCCCGACGACCTAAGGAAACTTCCCTTAGGATCCCCTGCCGTATCATTTATAATGCACACTATATTATTCGTAGTTACCGGAGAAAGCAATAACCCATAAATCCTAACTCCCATGCGACTTTCCAGAGGCACGCACCATTCGCTTAGTTTATCCATGGTATCGACAATATTTTCAAACCCAGTGCCAATATTACTTGAGTATATTGTTTTCTTCAGCAATGCGAACGAACGAAGTGTGGAGGCAATCGAGTCGAATAAAAGTCGAAAAACGTAATGGTTTGCTTGGAAGAGTTGGGCTGATTAATGACCATATCCCATTGCCATAATAATCCGTCGTAGGAAATTACAACAGCTTGCTAATGTTGCGAGTATTTTCATCCTTGAGCACGAATCGAATTGGCTAACACTGGCTTGACTTCTAATCCCTCGTTAAACAAATCCATCGGTGGATTCATTAGGGCCGATGTTTCCATGGGTCTGGATGACAAATCTATAAGCGCTTTTGCTATCGGAGGAGCGACCCTCTTCGGCAAAACCGTCCGGGGACAAAATACAAACGTTAATACGCTCGCATTCCTCTCGCGGTGTATCATTCGCGGGAAGCGTGGAAAAGCACGCGGGCATTAAGCTCCCGAGTCTCTCGTGTGCGCTTTCGCGATTCTAACAAATGATGGTGCGCGAGCGGCTCGGGGCCCCGGGGCCCTTAATGGTTGTCGACGTATCGCGCTCGCGGAACCGTGACTGAGTTTGGATAAGCGGGTGTCTCCTCTTTGATCGATTACTTTTGTCACTTGGCTCAGCGTGAAAGCCTCACTCCCTTTCTCCTCACTTTCCTATCCTCTTTATCCCTCGTCTCTCCGTTGTCCTTTTTTCACGGTACTCGCCATGAAGGTACAGAACGTTTCTTTGTCCCTCGAAGCTTTTAATTGGAGTCTCATTTATCTTTGACATTTTAATACACGAGTGAGAACCAACAACCTTCACTTTTTTTTAGTACCGCTGAAAATTTTCGTAGCCCGCTAATAAAAGAGAACCGGTCAGTGAACATATATAAGGGATCATGGTACTGACGCTCGACCATCGGAGTCGAAATTCTGCGACCGTGCCAAAGTCCAAAGTCTTATTCCCCGAGGAAGGAGAGTAACGAAAGCTCAGCTGTACGTCTACCATAATCACGCTCAGCCATAGATTATAATACCCACTCGATTCTACGTCAGGATCTCTCCATTTACAGAGTTTATATTCACAGATAGAGGAGAGCAGAGAGTTTCGCAGCGGTCGACTAATACCGGAGTCTGTTTGCGTCGCACGAGAATCCATGGGGTTTGTTGCCATGTACTCAAGCCTGTTGGGATGTGGATATACTCGCTGGTTGCATTAGTATGGGTATAACCATACATATATACATATGTATATATATATATTTAGCGGGCACGTACAATATACGGGTTACCGAGGTCTCCCTTCTCGTAATGACCATCACACTGCATGCAATCCTGGCTAACTCTCTCTCTACACCATCTCACACTGGCCCTTTCCCCACCGAGCACCAATACTCCTTCCCTGTACACGCCAACTCACACTCTCATCCACACAATCCTATAATTAAATCCGTTAATCAAGGCTTACTGCTCCGAGTGACCCTATCAACTTGGTTTATTGTGATCTGCGTAATCTATGCTAAATTAAGACGAACCGAAGCTGCTACTCTGCGCCCCGTACACACTCTACGATGAAGGTACAGGAGGTGGCGGCCTGCAATACGACGACCGAGCCCTCGTGCCGTACGGAAACGTTACGTACGTACACCACATTGCGACCAGGTTGAGCCGCTTTCCGGCGAGCTTAACCACGGCCAGCTTGGTTTAGGTCCAATGAGGATTCCGACGTCGAGAGCTGATATGCTCTACCGGCTAGTCGATGTGTTGATGTTCGCTTTACGACGATGTACCGTTTCTCCACAGTCTCCTCTCCCCGATTGTTGTGTCGTGGGTCCTGCGAATTCTAAGGTATCAGCAATGCATTCAATGTCATTTTGTGGAGGGCCATTTAAAAATTCGGAATTTCATCGTGTCGGATTTAGATTTTTTGTAGTCTATTGTATAGGTCCGGAGGCGCCTCGTCCTCTCGGTAGTAGAGTATAAAGAAAGAAGTGAAAAAGGATGATGTCGAGGCCCTTGATCAATCGCAGTAGATAAGAAGACGCGCGGAAAGAAGACCTCGCCCGGGGCCACTTGAATTCTCCTCAGCGCGACGTTTCGTTTCAGGCTTTGAAATGACAGAAGTCAAGTGGAGAAGGAGGAGGCGGAGGATGATGCGAGGAGGAACGTGGTCTGAAGTGTAATTGGCACTGGAGAGGAGCACTCGTCTTGGTTCATTAGAGAAAATATCTTCCCCATTGTCGAGGGGCTTACCCCGCAACGACTCGCAACCCGACAGCGTACCGCCTCGGTCCTGCAGGGACAGAATTATTTTTGTTTCGAGTGGATACGGTCACTCGATGCCCCCTCCGGCTCTTCTTCTCTTCGAGGTCGTGTTACGCGCTCACATCTCTTTGCTATATTCCTTTTTTATCTCTCTCTCTCTCTCTCCTTCGTTTCAACTCGCTGGCTTATTTCGAAACGTGGAAAAGCTTGTGACAGTCTAATCTTCTCGAGTATCCGAGAGAATAGGCCTTGATTATCGAGCTGATGTTGCGCTGTGTAGACAAACCTGTGTTATACTGGCACA
Source organism: Clistopyga incitator (assembly GCA_947507545.1). NCBI lineage: Eukaryota > Metazoa > Arthropoda > Insecta > Hymenoptera > Ichneumonidae > Clistopyga > Clistopyga incitator. Next base: position 11,144,004 of record OX382183.1, on the reverse strand, counting down.
ACTGGTGAACGATGAAGCGGAATTTACCCAAACCACATTTTCTTCCTCTTCTCTTCACCCCACGTTTCCGTATTTTCACCTTTCATCATTTTTTTATCGTTCGAATCCTTCGATCTTCACATTTGTTCGATGACATTCAACAAGGCTCTCTTCGAGTTCGTTATTCAGCGAAAAAAGTATCAACAGTCGAGTTATTTGTTTGTAATGACCAGCATGTTGTGTCTCCCAGTCACAAAAGAACTTTTCACCAACACTCGTGCACTTGAAAATGCGTTCAAATGCAAAAGTATCGAATATCTGTTGTTATTGTTGTGCCTAGCAGAATTGTCAAGGTGACACTAATGACCAGCATACCGATATTTTCGTAAACATTAAACGAACCGCAATAAAAACACGACTGCTCGTGATCATCGATTTTGCGAATGAGACTCCCGAAGCAGCGGGAGGTGGGAAAAGGATCAGGGACTCGGAAGGGCGACAAAGGAACGACAAAAAGGGCGAAAGAAGCAAAGGTCCTCGAACATCCACCACTTTAACTCGAAGACGAGGAGGCCCTGCACTCGGAATGGAGAACTATACGGGCGCGACGCTTTGTACCGAAGCACGACTACGAAGTGAAGTGGTTTACGTATGGAGGACCGCAGAAGGGTTGCTGTTTCGTGTCTTCAAGTTCTTCGGTGTAGAGTTCTTCACGCGCGTACCTGCATGCATTCGCGAGTGGAGCAGAGGAGCACCTGTTGAAACTGACCGAGTTTCGACTAACTGCACTTCCTCCAACCTTTTCGCCGAGTACTTTTCTTCCCTTCATACTTCTTCAGCAATAAGGAATTCCTCACCAATATTTGTTCTCCGAACAAAATCATAATTGTATCCACGTACAAATTCAAGATAATGTGGCACAAGCTCAGACCTTGAAGAGTCATGATTTTTCGTTTTTAATGTCACAAAAGAAAACACGAAGAGAGAGAGAGATTCAATTTGGAAGTGTGAAATATTCGATGTCCGGTTTCCAATAAATTCTTTTGATGTATGAGACCAGCGTTGAGTTTTTTCTTCCTCCTCATTGACGAGTGGGTTTTTCAAAGCCAGACACTCGACGTTGAAGAGAAGCGCTCTCTTTTTTTCTCCGACAGTATTTATAATAACAGAGCGCCACCTGACGCAGGGCTTTCCCACGCGACTCGAAATAGTCGCGGTTAAGGGTCACCTATGCGCGAGATAAAGAGTTGTGAAGTGCGAGTGGCAGAGACGTCCCCGTCGCCCTCTAACCCAGCTCAAGGTACACAGGGCGTGCTCTCGCGAGCGTGGCACATTGGGACCAGCTAAATATAACGCGGCACCAGTGGCAACGTGAAAAACGTTGAACGAGCATACGGAAATAGATCATCTCCCACGTTGCAGTGTGGAGCACTTCAAGATCGTTGGATTTCCACGCTTCCTAAACACTGCTGATGCGTTCCTCGGAAGAAGAAAAAAAAAAAAAAAAAAAAAAAAAAAACGAAGAGTTAGTTTCGTTGGGTCAAATCTATAATGGGAAGAATCATAACGACCTGATGATTTCCACCGTCTCACAATCGGAAGATCAATCAATACCGATGAAGTGCACGGTTAATTCGAATACACGAAGACTGTCTAATCACTTCCAAATGTTCCGACAGCCTCGTTATCTATCGGAGCAATACTGGGTTATCGGATAAGCCTAAGGCGGGTAGAGGTAGCCACGGCGATAATGCCAGTGGATAAACTGACCCTTGTCGCGTTTACACGAAAGACCCAATCAATCTGAAAGCCTGGCTCAGGCTAATCCACACTCAAACGTCTCTATCGTCAGCGGCTTCCTCCCTTGGAAGTCGGAACCCCGAAAGGCACCGGTCCGAGGTATCAATGGACGATATATCGCGATCAAGCGATATTATCATAATTCATTTGTCCGTGAAACGATGACACGACGGTACCACTGGTGAAATCGTCACCAGCATTCGCATTATCTGGTCAGCTGCACCGATGACGTTCACTCGGAACGATTACTCTTCGGGATCTCTCCCTTATTTTTACCCTGAAGAATAAAATGATGTATCGCACCAAGGCTGATGGGACATAAAAGAAAAAAAAGAAAAAAACTAAAATGACACGGTGGATGTTGAAGAGGACGGAATATCGGGAAGCCCTAAATCCTGATATAGATTTTATTGGCTACCCCATGAAGTACGGAACATGGGAGACGGCTCATTACACAGTTCGCGGTGGACAGTGGCCCGCGTGGTCACCCCATTTTGATGAACGGGGGCTCGAAAACATCCCCGGGAAGCCATGTGTTACCATGGTCCATGGTGGGCAGAAGGGCCGAGGCGCCAGAGTGTAGACGCGCCTTGTACATTCCAGTAACAGTGCTAGTCGACATAGCCCTTCGTCCTGTCGGACCCTTGGTCAACCTTTCGTATTATAAAACCATAAAGCATATAGATTCACTCATCTCCCTTTCACTCGGTGGGTATATAAACCAACGGAGAACAGGGAACAGGAAGCGGAGGCTAGAAAGTATGGGTAGCCGAAATGGCCTTCGCGTCCCAATGAAAATCCCATAGGAATCGGTGACCGCCGGATTTTTACAGACAAAATAGAGTAAAAAATAGCCATAGCATCCCCCTGCGTGTCGTTCGACCTCATTAGATTCCCGATGAGGGCCGACCCAATGAAAATAGCTGGAAAAAGGGCAGCGAAGTGTCCCTCGATGACATTTCACCGTACAATACACTCCCGACGTTATTATTACTCGAATCCTTCCAGACATTCGTCCCATTTTTGCATCTCGGCCTTTTCGTGGGAAATAAGGGTGAGATTCTCGAGGGTGCAAAAGGGTGGGTGTGACATGGACAAAGACATGGAATGACTGTACATTAACCTAAGTAAGTATAACCCCATCCCCGGGTGAGCCATGAATTCATCAATGGCATCATCTTCATCATCCGACCTCAGGGAATTTCGAGTCGTACACTTTTGATGTCTGTGTCACAATTTTTCAAAGGTTCAACAGCGTCTTTGAATTAATATCTAATTGTGGTTCCTCATAGCCTTTCCCTTTTTCCTCTCATCCGAGTACAAAACGAGCAGGAACCACGAAGAATGGTAGCCCTAACTATGGACTCTTCTATATGCTATCTACATGCTATTCTTCGTCGTACGTTCACCAAAACTTAATCTCTCTTTCGGACCTTCTACCGAATGCCGAAGAGGTGTACATTTCTCTACTCCTCGCCGCTAAATACACAAAGTACCGCGCGCGCATGTGAGGCCTGCCAGGTTTTGTGGGTGATCCCTTTGCACGAGCGATCGTTATGTGTCACAGCCGATGCACACAGTCGAGATATAGATAAACCCTGTGCGGGTGAACCATCGCGGCAAGTGGTGCACAACACCAGCGATGTTTTTTTTTTTCTTTCACTTGGTCTTCTTCCATCCATACATCTCGCTCTATGAGTCATCGGAGGCTCGATTCGGATAAAAATACCGGGGCTCCTTGTACAAACAGTTACCGTTCGAGAATTTCTTTACAGAGTTCCGCACGACGGTTTTCCACGTGGCGAAGTGACGACCGCGACGGGTTCACACGCCACGGCTATTATATTTTCCGAAGTGAACTCTTTCAACTCGACTCAAAGTTGATAGCTATTTAAACCAGTGTGCGAGCCACGAACCATGCGAGTCTATCGGGCCTTTTGAAGTATCGATGATATCTTCAGGCCCCAAAAGAATGAATATAAACGCCACCTGGTCTTTGGCGAGGACCAGACAAGTCAAGTACCCAAACTCGAGAGCAAACCCAACGGTGAATGCTCGGGAGTATGATTGATAAAAAAAAAAAAAAACACACACACACATCTTTAACCTTCCATGGGAATTTTTTCCATCAGTCTTTTAGAGTACATTAAACAACGTTTTCCAATTCTATATCGATAGCCTTTGAGATTGAGAATAGTGGGTAAAGCAGTTTTGATTTTGTGAAAGGGGTGAGTTTCTTTTTTTGCCTGTTTGCGTTGGGAAAGGTGTTAAAGTGCTGGTTGTCAGCGTCAGCGACAATCGGGATGTTGAAAGTTTGAGTTTTAAGGTTTTGGTAAATAATGAAAAACGATAAATAACAAATAGTGGCAAGATGGACAGGATGGATACGGTGGCCCAGCCGATTTTCCGATTACGAGACACCCCTTTTTTTTCGTTGGGCTCTAATACGAGCCCCCGATGAACACCCTTATAAAATTACCACTGGATCCGGAGCCTCGAGGGCTGTCGCCCTTACAGGTAAACGTCATAAATATCCAAACAATGGACGGTGTTTGACAGTAACACTAATGACCTGCTCGGTAAGCCGTACGCCTCGAGAACGATAAACCGATACAATGCGAAACGCGTGAAAATCGGTGAAATTGAGCAGAAGAAAGAGGGAAGGAGAAGGAAACGATAATGGTGTGATCTATTCGAAAGCACCTTTTGAAAAGTATCGTAGGGGCTGTACCACTATTAGTAGATGTATAAAGTTGGGTATACGTTCACGGGTGTTGGTACCAGTTTCCGGTCGACTTGGCGCACACCAGGAACACCATCCAATCCCAAAAATTTAATGATGGGAAATGACGGTTTATGATATTATACGACGAGGGGATGATTCATTCGAGAGGGTGTTCACGCTACTCCGATTCAATAAACGCCGATACCAATGTTTTGGGTTTATGTTCTCCTGGATTCTGGCTTCTGCATATTCGTAAAATAGAGTCTATCTCGCCTGCAAAAAATTCGGTGGAATTTCCCGACACCGAATTTTTTACAGAGTACGAAAAATTTTAAACCAGAAAACTCTGACACTCTATTCGAGAGGACTAAAATGAATTCGATTCCCTGTCGAAAAATAATCAAAGATTTTGACTGAAAGATCTATTTATCGACTGGCAATTATCGAGAACACATTAATGTACATAACAAACCAAAGAGCAATGAACACGTCGAATTGGAGATTGAGTTAATAGCGGGTGAATCGAGAGCCACGGGGCCGACAGGTTTCGTGACACCAGCTAATAAAGTTGCGCCCACTAATTTCTAGAACCCTCGGCTAGTCTTTGACACACACACACACACACACATACACACAGCGGTGACTGTAGTGTGAGAGAAAACGAGGGGAAAGAGCTTACCGAGGCTTTTCTCGCTCTCGTTTTCGAACCACCGAAGCCACCACCTACGGCGAAAGGAAATACGCTTTCAAGCCTTCGCACAGGGCGTTTAGATTCCAATCTAATAAATACTTCCTCAGGGTCCCTTTGCTTTTCAAGTGGGAGTGAAAATTCAATGGGCTAACGTTTCCGGGTGCCTCCCATTACACTCTACTCTATTTTCTCTCATTTTATATTTTCGAACCTCCTCCACCCCCGCTCTATTATTATGACACTAGCCCACGCGTCACCTGCGAGGTTGGGGGTGTTACCGTGACGTAATTAATCCGATTGCCAAAGGGCTTCGAGCCTCGTGTCTCGATTGTACAATCGATGCAGCATTGTAGCTGTAAATGTAACATACCTTCGGGGTTCCGGTAATGACACACCCTTCGACCCTTCGCATTAACCTCGCACTCAGCCCTTCCGACTTCAGCATCGCCATCAATTGACAAGGCGATAAGAGATTACGGATCTCGACTCAAGTAAAGCGGTTTTTAATCACCCACACATATGTCACTCGAATTCAAATCACTTCAGCATCATAAATAAGTAAAACTGTTGGTGCATTTGCTAAAAAAAAAATCTGCCTATCAAAAAATCACATCATAAAAGGAAAATATAAAATTGTACTCGGCAAAAATGGCGACACTTTGGTGAGAAATTAAATAAACTATAATCTTCATTTATTATACACCACCGTTTTTTTTTATTATCAATCGCTGCAAGCTCTGGTTTGGTCACCGTAATTCAAGTGACGCGAAAGAATGTGAAAGCTCGGCGATAAAAATTGCTCCCAGTATGAGATACAAGAGAGAGAGAGAGAGAGAGAGGGAGAGAATGGGAAAGGGGTATTAAGGGTACAGCTAACGACTGCAAAGCTCTTCAAGATTTACAGCCAATCGGCAGATTGCACGTTGAGAGGATCGATAGCTTCGGCTGGATCTTCAGCAACGTTCCGGGCCCATTATACTTTTCTGTATTTTATTTTATTATGTTTTGTGCGGTACGGAATGAGCCGAGGAGGCGGGGGTGGTGTACAGTCGTTCGGTGGCAACGCGGCACGTATCGTGTGGCGGTGAGGCACACCCACGATGCCCATAACTCACCCTGACTCAACCCTTCAGCGGAGAGAGAAGGACCCTTCGACGAGGAGCTCCCCTCGCCGCTTGATATCGTCGTTCGCGCAATGTCCACTCTGTCTGTGTCACTAATACCCTCCGTGCGATACTTATAACCATGTACGCCTGTTACTCACCCACAATTTCAGAGTTATCACGAGCTATCAGTGATTTCTCGAGGCTTCTACTCGAGCTCCGCGCAATATTCCGAAAGAAAAAAAAAATTACTCCTTCTACTTCTCGTCCGAGACAATAATTTCACAAGCCTCGTTCACGTTCCTTCACATGGAAAATAGATAGGGCCCATTTGTCTTTCCAAAATTCCATCGCTATTGTCCAGTCTCCCGATTTATCGGGTCTCTTTGATGTGATTGAACAAATTCCACCGCCAAAATTGTCCCATCAGCTCGTAGCCACAAAAATATTAATTTTCCAGAGAAATGAAAAAAAAAAAAAGTCCCAAAGGGAAATCAATGAAACGATGAAAAAAAGTAACAGAGTTGGTGGGTCAAGTATTAGAGAGCGACTGCGATGCTCTGACGTTCGTTGTGACGTTTGTTGCGAAGCACCGAGTGAAACAATACACACTTGGAAGTATAAATATGTTCGGAGCGCATCACAATAACGGCTCGAGAGGCCCAGTGGCTGATTTAGTTTTGTCGTCGCGCCCTTGTCGGCTTCCCATTTAACGCCGGGGTCAGAAGTAAAACCTCTGGTGCGTCCTTGCTCGCGCAGGGCTTTTCGACCCTTCGCTTTTGCTATAAAGCAGTCACGTGTCCCTGGCTGTGTATGAGGGCGGCCTGAATGGTCTATGGTGTTTCGGAACAGAGATGGTCTCACGATGGGGTTCCTCGGGAATCGAAGGGATCTCTCGCCTCATCTAAAACTCTCTCTCTCTCTTCATCTATGTCGCTTATTCGCTCACTCGCGATATGCACTCACTCCCTTGCCTCACATTGCGTGACGAGACTCGGTGTGACCGTAAACCACCGATCATTAACGAGTAATGACGACTCCGAAAGTGATGCAGTCGATCGTTGCTGCATTACGATGTAAAATCTATGAAACCTTAGAACTTGGCTCATATAAATGAAAGCCCTTTTTTTGGATCATTCATTTTTCGTTTCAAAACAAAATTGTACTTGCGAAAAAAAAAAGGAACCAGTAAAGAAATACTTGAATTTCAATAAATAATGACATTCCAGAAAATGTTTATTTCGACGTTGAAATAAAATAGAGAATATTGAAAGGGCTCGTGAGACGTCATCCCTAGAGAAATGCAGAGATGCGATTTACGAGTATTCCGAAAGTCAACGAGGCGTTACACGGCCTCGTGGGCATCGATACAACGTACGGGAAGAGTATTTTTCTTCGGGGTGCTTCAATTTCCGCCGAGTGTTAGCGATTTTTCTATTCGACACCGGCGAATCGATTTCCCATTGGGTAACTTTATCCTCGCCGCTTTGACCTCCGAATCAATGTTTCTCTTTGGCCGATTCACACCTCGCCGATGTACCGGTGTAGAGCATCAACAAGTTTTCTCGTGCGCAACGAACCCCTCAGGGTGATTGACTTCCGGTCACCGGTGCTGAGCAATCCTCGCTTTTCTTCGGCGTCGATCTTCTCGCCGTTTACGATTTGCGTCCGCTTTTCCATGGGGTTGGTAAATGGATTGTCATTTCTCAAAAAGGACGAAGAGTGCATTGGATCAAGGTCAGAATTTGGGTGATGTTACGTGTCCAGGAAGAGTCCACCCATCTAACTGCCCATGGCCACAGTTTCGCTCCTCCGCCATAAATGATACCATAAAATCGTAGAAACTCTTCAGGGTTCCGTTTGAATGCTTGAAAAATGTCACGAGCTCGGCATACATGCTTGAATTCGTCGGGCGTCCCTTGTTCTTGGGAGTGTCGTGGCGATGTGAAAAATTGGCGAACGAAAATTGTGACATCCAACGATTTATCAATCCTCTCATGTGGTCCTCGGTGTATTCATGGTAGGTATTCATACGAGACACGAGAAACGACACTCTGAGGACCTTGGGGACGCACCAGACCATTCCTCCCCCCAACCCCTGCCGCCCGGCTTTCTCAACGTTATACTCATGGTATCGCGTCATGGGTCCTTTGGATTTTTATATATCAATATCCGCCGCAACGCGCCCGAAATAAAAAGGAAAAGGGATGTCGGTGGAAGGGGGATAGACGGTTCTGGTTTTGGGTTTCAAAATGATTGGGGTGAAATTGGGGTAAGGCGATACGTTCTCCGACATCCTGGAGTCGTCGTATTATATCGAATACAGTAAATGTGTATACGCGTCTTCCTGCTTTCCCGTATTTTCCCTTTTTTCTTCTCCCTCGTGTCGTCTCCTTGCTCAAACTATAACAAGACCCTTCAAAGATTTTTCACGTATTTCAACGATTTCGCTTGATCCTTTGGATTGCGATAGCACTGTGATGTGTACCGAATGAATGGTGTGGCCATCGGCCCATTGAAACAGACAATTACGGCATCCATGTGCCCAAGGTTTGGTCAATTTGAGAGTCCCTACTGGCCATCAGGGCTCTTGGAAGAATGCGAAGACTCCGGTGGAAAAAAAAATAAAAGTAAAATCAACGTTCTCCTGTCATGGACCATCTATTTTCACCGGTAAATCCATCTCCGAACATCTCCCTTTTATTTTTCTGAATCTCCTTTCACGATACCATTATATCCCTTCGATAGATTATTCGTTATTGGACAGTAATGATCCCTGAAGAGCGTGGACTCGGTGGCTACTTCCGGTTTCAGGTTCCACCTGGGAACCTTCTTCACGTCAACGCTCACCGCTATGCCTTCGGTATATATCCCTCTCGCTTAGGCCCACGCCCTTCTTCAGCCTCGCCCTTTGACCGCACCCTTACGTTTCTCCTCTCTGCCACGGGATTCTATTCACCAACCAACCACGGTGTTCCCAAGTGCACGCGGTGGTGTCCCGGGATGAAGAAAATGAAGATCGACGTTGACCACGTGCGCCCTTTAATTCGTCTCGAGTCACACGATTTTCTTGCTCGTCCTGCGGACAAAATCACAAGGACAATACTCCGGAAATATAAGCAGAGCAGATTCACAATTATCGTTGACACCCTGTCGAGGCCCTGGTAACCCTTGACCAACGTCCACCTCGGCCAACTTCCCGAAACGATAAACGACAAGCTCCCTTGACCCTTTTGACGACGTTCCACGATTCCTAATGGGACATAGCCTAGTCGAGGCTTAGTCCCTGAAGTGGAGGCTTCGATTAACCGTGAACCAAACGGGCTGTCCTCCCCGTTGTAACGAAGCGACGTCAAAGCTCGTCAAAGCCCGCCAATCGCACGTTCCGGTCAAGATACGAATTCATCGATGCGTACGGTATCGCTGGACAGTGGTCAGACGTCGAGCACCCGCCACCAGTCTCACGGTACTTAGCGATTCTTTCGAGTGGTCATCCCCGAGTGGGTGGCTTATCGTGATCTCGTTGCTGAGGACTTCTGTCTCGGTCTATACGTTGCGGATTCTAGTGGTCTCTCCACAAACAAGCGGCTATATGCTCTTCCTTTTGTCGATGAACACCCTACCGATACAATTATAGCAACGGTGGACATTGGAAGTGAGTAAGATCATATGGGAAAATGACCACTGGTCACTTGCGAAGGATACGCTCGTCGATACGACCGTGACAGGCTTGTTTAACACGGTTATCCTTGTTAGCGAGTGTCCCACAGGCATCAATATGCGTCTCGTTCACCTTTGTCCTTCACTGCTAATCTCCGGACACTCGGTGCTCAATGCAGACGTGCTTTCTCCGACAGCCTTAGGCTTTCGTCTCCCGTCGTCCTGTTCATTGTCGGGAATTCTGGCAAACATCCTACACGTCAGTACGATCACTTTGATCGGTATCGATAACACAGATTCCGGACTTTAGGCGTGCATTTGTGAAATATAATTACAGTCTCGTGATCGACATTAGTCAAGAACCGTGAGTGAAAGCATCGGCAAAAAGGAAGACGAAGGTTGTTTGTCTGCATGAGAAGCGAGTGCCACCTTCAAATTGTTTCGGAAAATTCAATTGTAGGGCACATCTGAATATCAGCCAATTACGTAGCGTGACGTGAGCGTGAAGGGGGAAGAGATCTTGCGCCCACTTTTCCCTTCGCCGGATACAACGGTATGCATGTAATATTTTTGTCATTTTGCCAGGCGTCACACAATTTGAATGTCATTTACATCCCGCATCCTTCTCAATTTATTCGGGACCTACTCTCGTCTGGTGTGTGTGTGTGTGTGTGTGTGGATCGATGTTACTCGCAGCGACGTTGCTCACCGGGTGTACCGACGATGATTTGCATTTTCCGGAAAATATATTGTCCAACGTGTGTGCTCGATGGTAAAAAGCGTCGCCGGGTTTTCCCGCCACTTTTGCAAGTCAGATATCGCCCAATGCGTTTTCGTGCAAACGTCCAATATGTGGAGGTGGCTGCTACTGGCTTCTGATAAATTGTATTTGCCACTTTGCTCAAGCGGATCGCGCTCGTGCTCAATTCTGTTGGAAAAAGAGAAAAAAAAAAAAAAAATAGGGTACAACAAGAGGATGTGAGACGTGACGCGGGTCAGACGGAAGCCCCAGTGACTCGGGTTTGTATATATATATGTATTATACATATATGTACGTACGTGTGAGGAACCACTGACAATCATCGATTATACCCGGAAGATGGTATTCACTTTTTTCTCGTGATCGACGGGCCATAACGCTTTTTTTATGCTGTCTCACGAACAAACGTTACGTTACCGCATATACAAAAGAATGGAATAACGATAATAAGCGCTGGAGTTCGCATTGGATACGAAGGAAGTCGATCAACCGTACGCACGAACCATTGACTCGGATGGGAAATTGATTCCGATTGAGTAACGAGATCGTCGATGTGAATAATTGCATCGTTTTTTTTTTTTTTTTTTTTTGTTATCGACGACAATTCGTGGGTCTTAGTTTCTGATGTGATTATATCATTTTAGTAAATGTTGAACTTGGATTGAGTGTGTATACTTAATCTCTTTTTGACTAGACTCCATGAAATTCATAAGCACTTTGTGACACAAGATCACCCGATGGGATGTATTTATAGATCGATCATGATGATATTCGGAGACCAATGATCCATCGAGGATCAAATTGTTCACCGGCTTTCAATAGAATAGCCGAGTTAGACGATTTAAAAAAAAAAAAACTTTTCGATTTTCTTATATATACTTTACGGAGAGGAATCTTATTGACTCGTAACTTGATATTTTAAGGAATGAAGGGTGACCCAACGGCGAAGCAATATGGGCATCAACGAAGTAACTCTATACGTTTATTATATGGAAACGTCATGTTGTACATGGTAAATCGTTGGGGGGTTGGATTCCTCTCTCTGACATCAATGTGTATTAAAAAATCATGGCCGAGCGTCTGTGATACGATGGCAAACTTGGTGTAGGGATGATGTGTGTATACATAAAGTCGACTGCTCTGACGTCGCGTTGCCCCTTCATGTATCCTTCTCATACGTAATATTTGCATGGGAAATTAAACTCCTGTTTGCGAATGCGAATGTCCTCGCCGGAAGGAAATCTGTCTCGTTCTGGCTCAGTCCGTTTGTCTGTCTCTCTGATTTCCTCGTGGCCCCAAGGCAACTATCCATTCTCGCTCCTCTGTGTGAGCTCACTGCTATATTCACAGAGACTTTGGGGCTTGCCACTGGCCTCTCAGAAATCCTCGACAAACTGCACATCGCATCATAACCCATTCCTTCAGATCTCTCGTTTTCTAAGCACACTCTATTTCGTTGGCCAATTTGAAAAAAAAAAAGATACAATCTACAAGTTGTTGCCAAAGGATGTCGAGTAAATAAGCTCAGCGAATGGAATCCTCCTCCCAAATCGAACTTGAAGAGTACCTCGAATTTGTCTCTTTGGAGTTTACTATGTCATTTTTTGTCGGAATATTTTTTAAAAAATTTCTCGAATCAACCTCGAGTATTTTCGATGATCCGCGGAAAAATCAAAAAAGTTCTTGAAGAATATTGAGCGAGGGTTCGCAGGTAACCGAAGAGAGGAAATAAAATGGTACGGCACACAAATTTGAAATTCCTCACTGATGAACCAGACGCAATCTCTCAATCTTCTTCGTTTTGTGCTCTTCCTGTTTCCCTTTGGCAAGAAAAAAAAAAAAAAAAAAAAAAGAAAAGGAAAATAACGGAAGGAAAAATTGAAAGCTCCTCATAACCATGGCACGCAAGCAAGCACATGGGTCTCATCTCACGACTCAGAAGACGCGTAATATTGCGAAGCGCCGAGTCCATTGAACAAAGTTCCTTTGATGTTTTGAAATTCAGAGAATATATACTTTATATCGAAGGTAGATGTATTTAGCTGCGGTCCCGATCGAGTTATTCAATGCAAAATCTCATCTCGATGCTGAGCAACGTCGAGATCGAGAGAAATTCCCAATTACGGGAATTAGGAGCTCAGCCGTACATATTGGATCTTTGAATAAGGCTGAGCGCGACGTTGTAACGGGACGGAGAAAGGGAGAAAGAGGGAGAGGCGGAAAAGGAGAGGATTCCATGCGCAGGAGCACGCAAAGTTCGATTGATGGGTAATCGATATTGTGTGTACTCGGCGTGCTTCGAGGCACTAAAGAGAAACACTTCCAATTCTCTCGTTAACGCTCGATCACGAGTTCTCCGCCACGTGGCCCTTTTATTTTCCAAGCAGCCGCGCAGTGTCCCTTTTTTCCTTGTTCGCCCTTTCACAAATACCACATTGTACACCTTAATATCGATATAGGAAGGCTCGAATTATCGTAGGGCTATTGTTGCCTGATCAAATATATTAGTTACACGTGCACCGCTCGCTATCAGTCCTATCAATATTTTCCCTGGGCCCTAATTCTCAAACCACAATTCTCTCCTTTCCTCCCATTTTTCTCTTCCTCGCGTTCTCTCAGTTGCATTATTTTCTCCTGTCAATTAGCGCGAGGAAAAACGAAGCAATTTTTAAATTGCGACGAGGCTTTCTTTTTCTCTTTCTTTCTGCAACTGTAACTCGAAGGTGGAAGGTTGAAGGTGAGTCGTGAGGAAAGGGAAGCGCGTGTGCATTAGACGCGTTGTTAAAACAAGCCCATAAAGATTTTGAGATAGCGGTGAAAGCCAGCAGTCTGACACCTACGACTTCTTCTCACCCTCCAACCTCGGATTGTCGCGGTTGCTCGACTAACTGCTGCTCGACAGGTTAGACTATGGGGTTGAAAAAAGGGGTTCTCATCCCCCTCGAGTCCGTTACAGCTGTATTTTTTTTTTTTTTTTTTCGCGAATAGTCGCTTTCGAATTTGCGGACCATTTGATACCAGCACCGAAAGCGCTTCTTTTTTCCTCACGGTGAAAAAAAAAAGAAAATGTCTTTTAGTTGAAAATTGAGGCTTTTACGAAAAGGCTTTTCACTGTATTTCGTGGTATATCGATAACGTTAAGTGTCACGTTAAATTTACACTTAGGAGTACGAAGCTGAAGAAGTGCCAACGTTATGTAACGTATTCCTTTGATAAGAAGTTATTAATGGTCTGCTGTGAGTGGATTTAAGTAACTGCACGTGATAAAGTGGAGAATAATGCGCAAAGAGAGCGTTTTACCCTTTTTACAGGAGAAGAGTTTTTCTATTGCACCATGGGAAGTGGAAATGGCGGCAAAGCCCGAGAGACATTCCGCGGCCGGGCTGTCGGAATTTCGACGACAGCATTTTTAATCACGCGAGCATTTAACGCTCTCGCGCTGACTTTAATATAGGAGCTATGCGGTTATGCATAGTAATGAGCGCTTCTGGTGTACCGTCCGCTCGATTGTATGTACCGACCACCGCCACCGACAAAGCAAATGCTTCCGCTGAAAACTTCATCTGTAGGCAAATTGTTTAATTACACTTGCGGTGGAATATTGCTTCTCCACAAAATGAAACTCGAAGAAACTTAAATATACTCTTAGGGCTTTAATTTTTTTTATTATCGTAAAAAATATTAAATCATTTTATTTATTTTATATTAAATAAAAATGGCAAAGTACAACAAAATAGTAATAATAACATTGTGAAAAAATTTAATTTGTTTTCCTGTTTTTATTTAAAAATCTGCAATTCGATAACCCATTTCTACGCCGAGGAGGTTCGAAAAAGTCTATAAACACCCTGAAAATATTGTCGCCGAATTTAATCCCGTCGCCATAATAAATTTCGTCATTTATCCCGACGAATAAAAATATCTGTCGGCGATGAAGTAACGATAAAATGGTAACGGCGCGGACGTTATTCAGCAGATTATGTTTCGCGTTACCCATATAAATTTATTTAATTTTCACGTTCGAAAAGTCTTCGATATATGGTAATTAAACAATTCAAGCCCTTTGGCGATTTGCCCGATTAAATTCGGTCGGTTGTGTGGCCCGCAGCTCCGCCGTTTAATTGTTAATTAGTGGGGGCTCGGAAAGGCGGATAATGAGCGTCGGTGACTCGAAGGAATCCAGTTGAATTTGTCGCTGGACTTGGCCACCATCCTCGTACACACGGTGAGCTCGTATTGGTCCACGATGGAAGCGCCTATTTAACCGAATTCGTTCGAGCCACCGTTACGCCTCGCTTTTCTAGATACCACCCCGTACACTCACCCCGACAGAGAGAGTGGGGCAGTTATTTTGTGATTTAGAAGCCGAAGAATGCGTACTCTTCCAGTTTGCTCTTCCTCCGTCTCTCGTATTGCACGATTCCACAGCTTCAACAGGGTTTTGCTGATGCTGGGGGTGGTTGGGAACAACCCCTTCGCCCCGGCACGTAATAGTATAGCGAGCGTTACCTACCAGTCGACGAGAGTCTCTCCAACCTTCCCCTCGACCTAAAATTCCAGCCCCAACCTCGCTGCCTTCGAGGACACGGAATATTTTCATACAAATGTTTCGCGAAAATGACAGTGGGGTGTTCTCCGGTCCATAGATATATGCAACCACATAACCCGCAGGGCTCAGATGCTCGGATGTTTATTTCGTTTTTTATATTTTTGTCCTTCTCCGACGCTTTGGAGGCTATCCGCGCTCACAAACAGTGCTCTTCGTGGTCGTCGCCTCGACGAGCCCACGCTCATCTACTCCCTTCTGCTCTCATTACTCGTCCAGGGGATGCTGCGCCGATGGCTGCGTCGAAACGGTAATTGTTTTTAATCACTCGAAGGGCCGGCTCGTCGCGCGCCTTGATACTCCAACCGATGAAATCTCCGGAAGGGTTGCCAACGTCAAGCAATACGGTTAACCCCCTGCCCCGAGCTTTTTCCGAGCTCTCTCTCTCTTTCTCTCTCAATTCTCGTCCAGCAAATTTCGAATTTTTCCCGACATTTCGAAGATGCAAATTGTTGGAGTGATTGACATTGTCGATAATTAACTGGCAAATGAAATTAATTAATTAGGTGACGAGTCATTTATTCTATTTTTTGAATTTACCGCGAGAAAACAAAATTCACTGAAACATCAACATTTACTTGTGGAAAAAAAAAAAAACAAAAAACAAAAAACAAAGCAACAAAACAATAGCTACCCAAATTGATCACTTTTCGTGCGGTTGACCCGAGCGTATTTACATGTTTACATGGCTAATACCATTGCACACAACAAATACCAATGACCATCGAAAATGTTTATGGGAGGCTCCGCCATTTGTTTGCATTTATTTAGTCAAGGGTTTGCACGGGACGGAAATCGAAATGAGTCGCCGAGCGAGGAAAAGCGAAAACGCATAATTTTTATTTGTAATTCGTGCTTAATGCGTTACCCGTTACGATAATACGTTCACGCGTCCATTGAGCGAGAGAGACGGAAAGAGCAAACGCTATTTTCTATCCTATCATCATGTTGGCATTATACGTTTGTTTTTATACGCATCGCCACGCGTCGTTTACGCTCGGTGCGTGCGTGCGTGCGTGCGTGCGTTCCTGTTTACGTTGCTTGAACACATATTACAGAATCGATTGGGAGGGTTGACGAAACGAAAAAGCTCTCGCTGCGACAATGGCGAAAATCGTTTTAACGTTGCGTTACGATATTTCTCGTTACGACGATAATTCACTCCGGAGCTTTGTTGATTATTCACTTTCCAAGTATTTTACATTTGTCACTCATAAAATGACAACAACCACCTGCAAAATTACCGTCAATTTTATCATTTCAATATTCACTTAATAGACGATATTACTACTCCAAAGGAAGTTAAAAAAAAAAAAAACTAGTTTCCCAAGAAATTTCACACGCGAGATATATCATCACCTGCACGCACCTGGTTAATTAGCACATTTTCCACTCCTTTGCATAAATTAACCTTGTAAATCCCAATTAGTTTGAAAAACAAATTTTTCCAAACAATCCTCATATTTTTTAATTATCGTTTCATTAAAATTAACGCTTATTATGTAATAATTTATATTTATCGTGTAATTAAAAAATGTGCTCAAGTTTGAAAGTAAAATTTTTCGCATAAAAATTTATCCATTTTTTGATATGTCGTATGTGCTATTTCATTGATTCCTCTTATCATTCATTAATTTCACTCTATTTTCCAATCGCAGTGACTAATGATAGTAGCGTTAGTATTAAATTCACACGATTTTCCACACGCAATGAAAAATAGATGAGTGTCTCCTCCTCTTCCTCTTCCTCGCGTCCATTAATTTCCACTGTGTGAAAATACAAGACACTCCTGTTCTCGACTTCCGATTAACCGGTTGAGCGTGTGCGCCCGGTGAGTCAAGTAGCGATACTCCCTTTCGCTTTCGCTTCTTCTCCTTTTTTTTTTTTTTTCGTGAAGGCACGCTATCCTCCCGTTACATCTATCGACGATTAATAAAAGTAGAATCGAGCGTCGGGACCGAGTTGTTGTGCCGGAAAAAATTTTGGGGGTCGGAGGCGTCGACGCAGTTGATCTAATGGAAGAACATCGACTCTCACATCCTCGGAGCATCGCCTAATGCAGCGACCCTGAAGAATATCTAATTATCTAACACGTGACCCAACACGTGTGGGAGAATCTCCCGCCGCTATTTTCTGATTCATTTATACACTGTAGTGCGGTGTACAATATAAAAGCACGTGTGTGTGTGTGTGTATATATATAATGTTATGAGCTTTACAGGAGAACAACGCTCACGAGAAATCGCGTGAATTTGGGCCAGCCGGAAAAAAATAACAAAACTGACTCTTCGCCACCCTCCGTTCCCACCCGGTGTGATATTTTGTAAAGTTTACTTTACGCCCGTCTCCGCGCGGCGTGAAACGTACGCCGTTATTAACTCGGACGCACGTCGACGTGACGCAAAGGTGCCTTTGCGTGCGTCTAATTCACCCGCTGCGATTACCGCAATCGTTCCTATTGACCGGTACTCATTTTTATGGGAATCCACACGGTGTATCGGATTTTTTTACGGATAGAATATTTTGAATATTCTTAAATCCCATAAAAAATAGTGTATCGAAATTGATGTCTCGTTGAGTACTCGAGAGAGAGAGAGAGAGAGAGAGCGAAAAAGCGTCGTTATAATATTGAGTGGACGATGGGGAGGACGAAGTTGGAGAAGAATACGTGGCCTCCTGCTTCTTAGTCTGTCTGATATCGCGTGGGTTAGGCTTAGGGTGACTCGAGCTATGTTTCGAGTGCTTCCCATGGCCGTCAAAACTTTCAGTGGCACTTCTCTCCTTGCCGCGGGCTTACAAGCCGCACAATATTTCGTTCCAATCAGGTATACAGCATCCAATACGTTGTTCTCCTCCCCTCTGTGCATATATATACATACATATACATATATCGCTTCGGCGCTCTTGCTTTGCCTTGCAAAAAGTGAAGAGCACCAGTGCCATAGAAAATTGACGACAACTATTACCCTGCTCCGCACCCCGTTCACCATTCACGACATGCTACATACACCAAAGTGACTCGACCATGCTCACGCTTAATGTTTACTACTGCTTCTCTTTCAAATATACGCACGTGTGTGTGCGTACGTGTGCGAGTACTTCAAGTACGCGTATCGAGCGCACGCTCGAACGCCATCGACTGTCAATATGTTTCGGTCCATCGAGGGTGCTAAGAGCAATGTATTTTGTTGGCTTGAGAGTAGAAACGAGATATATATATATGTATTATAAGTGTAGCAAGGGCATTCGTTGGTTGCATACACCAGTACCGTAAAATATTTTGTCGGTGTCGCTCGCCTCTCTCAGTATGTAAGAGAGGGAGAGAGAGTAGAAAGTGGAGTTAATTGATCGGAAGTCTTGAGGCTGCACGTGCCATTTTTTCATTGTACCATATAGAATAGTGAAAATTCTACGGTGCTTTGACGTTCGTCGTCGTATGGGATAATATATATATACGTATATATGGGATAAATTGTACATATGTATGACGCGTGCACACGTCGCACGCGCGATGTATTGCTCTTCATGTCCTCTTCACTCTCCGCTCGTATCGAGAATAAATAACTCGTGTACTTACTTCTGTACTTTGGATGAATGCTGAGAGAGTCTCGTGCTGTCTTGTATAGTAACGAGTCGTTTAGTGCGTGGTCGTTAAAAGCTATGTTCTCGTGGCTCTTTTCATCTGTGCGACTATGATCGCCGTGCTATCGGGTTTATTTCGTAACGGGGAAATGTTGCGAGTGGAAGACGGAATACGAACGCACACGAGGAGAGAATATGACAAATTTTTTGGCGTTGCTGTGATTGGAAATCAATATTCCAGTATTAGAATTATCAAATGGAAATTAACGTAGTATTTTTTTGAAGCTTTTTTTTTAACAGCTTTTTCCAATAATGCCAAAATTTCTTATATCAAAACGATTAATGACGAAGTGTGTACAAAAGTCAGAATGAAAAATTCCTCCGACTCCCGAATAAAAAAAAGCACAATTTTTCATATTTCATTTCTTCCGTTCCGAATTATCTCGAATCACACCCAGAGGGAGAGGCAAGAAGTGCCCCGGAGACCATCGAGAAATGCATAAATAACAAAAAAAAATAAAAAAGCAACCGGATAAATGGTCGAAGCAGGAAAGCCGAGGGGTGGCGTTAAAAATAACGCTCAAGCTCGGTGTGTCCTCAGCAGCGGAGTAAACGGTGTCTCGTCCTCGACCCCGAAGCGCGCATTACAACGATATATATAATCGTGCGACTTCCATTTCCACGGTTCGGCCTGTGCTTCGGATGAGGCAAAACAGACCTCTCGCTTTTTCTCTGGTAATTGCTGGTATTTATAAGCGATACCCAAGGGTAGGCTGTCCTATCTGCTCGGGTGTGCTCGAAAAAAAAAAAAAAAAAAATTCTCCCCCGTCGTCGTCGTCGTCGTCGTCGTTCGCAGTTCGCAGTTCGCACAGAACGTAATATGGTAATACGGGCAATGGGCCATATTGACATGAACGATGCGAGCCATTCGAGGGAGCTGACGGAGTCCCCGCTCTCCGGACGAGCTTTTTTAATTTCCTCGCCAAAAGTGAATTTCCCCCGACTCTCGTGACTGCCGTGGCTCAATCTCTTTCTATGGTCTCTCTCTCTCTCTCTCTCTCTCTCTCTCTCCGAACAATTGCCATTAATGTGGCTTTTCTGTCTATCGCTGAACGCGACTGGCCAACCCTCTCGCATATCGGAGGGGTTGATATTGCCGGGAATCACTCATAATCACTTTTCTCCCGAAAACCCTCACTCAGTTATATATATATATATGTACATGTGTATCGCTAGATATATATGTATATTTGTTCCCGTATCTCTCCGGTTCGCCGTTTCATCGGCTTCGTTGTTCCGAACGTGTGTGTGTGTGTTTTTTTTTCTTCTTCTTCTACTTCTTCAGCATCTCTCCATCCATTTTTTCCTCCCCTGAGCAAAAGCGAGCCGTTCGTTTTTGTTGGGTTCCTCGGTATTCTGGTGCGGAGTTTGATGCAGCACCACACCGAGAGGCTCGATTATTGTGTCTACGCTGAATAAAAGCTTCCGGGGACCACTTTTCCCTTCCCCCTCGCCGCCCCCTTCATAACTCTCGCGAATTCTCTTTCCGCAGCGGCAAGGAACTCGGGGATATCCGATTTTTCCTCCGAGTCAACGAGCACTTTTCTTCAGGCATATATGTACATCGGTGCGGGTATGAGAAAAAGGCCAGGGGAGAATTTCGCGCGATAAATTTTCCTCAGCTCGACGTTGGATCTCTGAGTTATACCTTCTTTACTCGGCGTTGCAGAAATAACTCGGTTATTCTGCTTCCAATTGCTCCGACAGTCTTCCACTATTCCTTGTCATTGAACTGTTTAAATTATTTGATTTTTTTTTTAGGTCGTAGATCGTTTAATTATCCGGTGATTGGGAATCAATTTTTCGTAAAACACGATCGCAGATAAAATAACAATTATTTGGACACCGAGAATCGACCCTAGGATCTGTAAGTTCAGGCCCTGAAATGGTTCAATGGTGTGCATCGCTGACGGTAGATTTTTAGCCATTGAACCATTTTCGTTGCTACCATCTCCCTGAATAACTTATGGACCAGTAATTTTCCTCTAATGGGGTGGTTAACCACGATCCCTGAAAGTCTGACTCTCAAAAGTAGGAGCCAACCCTTTGAAACCTTATCGCGGCTATTCGGCCAGGCGTATGAAATACCGAATTGTCACCGCCGAATGTCATTCCGGGTGGTGGTCCTGTGAAGAGTCAGATCAGTTGCTTGTATTGTACTACCCTGAAGAGGAGGGGTCCGAGGGTTTAAGGACCCCAAAAAATGTGAATTCTGTTTACACGCACGACACCTGGCGCCGCTTTATTTATCGTTTTTTAGCGTTGCTGTGATTGACAATCAAAAATTTTGTGTGGTATTTTCTATGACGAAAAAAAAGAGAAAAAAAAAAAAAAAAGTTTACGTTCACGCGAAAAATCCTATTTTTCACATTTCAGGCGTACGAAATGGTGAATTGTCACCGCTCAATGTCATGTCTGGTGGTGATCCTTCGAAGAGCCAGATCAGTGCGTTGCCTACCCTGAAGAGTAAGGGTTTAAGGTCCCCGAAAAATGCAACTCCTGTTTATACGCACGACACCTGCTGTCGCTTGACTCTCGGTGGGCTAGTGCGCACAAGTTGGTGTGTCAAGTGGACATTAAGCAGGCGGGACAAGGCCCTCGCGAAACGATTTCGATCTCTGGGGGCTATCGGGTTGACGAGGTGCGCTCGCCCGCCGCCGGCTGGGGAATTAAATCACCATTACGCCTCGTTGCGTTAATGTCTGCGTCCTGGCGAACGTCGGACGTCGTCGTCCGCGTCGGTGTTCACCGTTACAAGAGCGATTTCCATCGTGTGGGACGCGCACAGGTGTTCCACCACTCGGGGCCACACGATTATTAGCTGGAACGTATTTAGAGTGGCGTAACGCTTCGAGTTACGCCGATACCACATGCAACAATCTCGACCCTTTCCCTCTCCTTCGCCTCCATTCATTTCTTTTCCCTTCCCTCTCTCTTTTTTCCCCGGCGCGAAAAATCAGCCACTTCACGTGACTGAACCGAATGATCGCTCTTCGCTGACGTTCGAGTCTACTGCGTATCGCTTTTCCATGTGTAATTATAACACCAACTCGGCATCGGTATCGCCACTCCGGCATCGATAATACCAGTGACGCCCGACGTTTTGTTGATGGGTGTCGCAAGTCATTTCCTCGTAGGTGGCGGACTATTCAATGGATCGACGGGATAGGCTCGCATGTAGGATTGTGCAAACGTCAATATGTTTCTCAACGCATTTTGTTATGATTCGTAACGTAGAATTTTTTTTTTTTTTACGTGCTTAGCCTAAAAAATATCCGATTATTTGGAACAATTTCGACATCGCCATGGCTTTTGGTGAACGGACATTCGATTTATGCTTTAATTCGAAGTTCCAATCTGACGTCATAAAATCGTTTTAATGACGTATCTGCAGTGTTAGTTAGTGCTGTTAGATTCGAAGGATTCGTTGCTTATTATTCCTTCGGGATTCTATTGGCTTTGCTTACAAATTTCCCCGAGTCTTTATAGGATTTATCTCGGAGCATCTACGGGAAGATGTATGTTGATGAAATATCCTCCCAATGAGCATCAGTTCTCGTCCGTCGGTTAATAAATGCCGGATTCGTGTCGCGAGGGCAACCGAGGGTTATTAAAGAAGTGCGATTAATTATGTCTCTCAACGGCACCGACGAGATTTCCCGTGGACCACCGTACAGACTCAAGGGTTCGCCACCACCCCCTCGTTACAGCCTCTCCTCGCAGCATCTTTCGAACCCTCGGGACTCGTCGGAGTCACCGAGTTCAACATTGATGCGGAGGACGTGATTTTTCGCTGACGAGATCACGAGATTTAATCCCAGGCTCTATTGAATTATCGCTAAATGGCTAATACGACGGTAAATCAATTAGCGACTGATTATGAGAATAAGAGAACGACAAAAAAATTATACTAAAGAGCAACCAATGACATTTTTACGGAATTCACGAAGCTATGGGGAAAAAAATTAATGAATAATTTTTTTTTCTCTCAGAGTACAACGTTTAAATTAGAAAAAAAAAATGTAATCGATTTGTTGTGAATTGTTTTTTTTTTTTGTGTTCATGGCTTAGATTTTAGTGACTTTGTTCTTAATACAAAAAGATCGTAAGCCACATAATGTTTCGTTTGGTTTTTTCTTCTTCTTTCATAATGTTTTCAACTTTTTACGAGTGAGTTTTCCTATAGTGGAGTAAAAGTGAGTAAAGAGCTCGCCGGACGTTAGTTTCTCGGCTCATCATGATTCCATATATCCCGAGCGTCACGAGTTTGCTCGCGGAAGCACCGACGTCAGCAAGTTACTTACGCGTTTCCATAAAAGGTCGTAAAGTCTAAAAGGTCGGTTTACAGCCGTGGGTTTTAATAGCGGTGGCCCTATGTGTGTGCATAATACGCATAATACTTCAGTCTCGGATATTAAATGACAACGAGCTTATTTATAACGTGGAAAATATGTACACGTCTACGCTCCTCGTGTATGATTATAATACGATATAATACGCGGTCTGTCCAAATCTCCGCACGATAAGGATTATTGTTATGTCTACGGTTAAAATACGTATTTCAATATTCAAAAAATAACAAAATAAATTTAAAAATCCCTATTAATTTTTAAAAAATTTCAATATTGTGGCTTTGTAAATAAGTCGTTTGTCAATAATTTGGTTAAAAGCAAAATAGCCCATTTTGCGCCAGCCTGATTTTTTCCCTCCTCTTCTTACTCACTTCTCCATACGATTTTATCGTTTCTTTTTTTTTCACATAATCACCGATTTTGTCGTGAGCCAAAAAGCAATCGCGGCGAATAGCTTGTAGGCTCGTAAACACGCTGAGCAAATAAAAGTTAATAATTTACGCGGAAAGTTTGGTTGACGGAAGAGAGGAGGAGGAGGAGGAGGAGGAGCCGGTATAAGTTTACTTCCATGTGACACGTTATACAACAGTTACGAAAGCCAAGACTTGGCTCCACACCGACCGTGATAATTGCAGTGCATGAACTCACTTCTTATCACCTGCATTTATCGGTCGGTATTGTCCCTCGTAGCTGCAGCTTCGCGTTTAGCCTTCATTCCCGCTTTACAGGCTCGACACTTTCGAGCCTCTGAAAGGAACTTGCTTTTCAAACATTTTTCAAACCCGGAACACGTAAATATAGATATGAAGATATAGCCTCAAAACGAGACACAATGACGACGATTTTTTTTCACGCAACTGATTGCCATAATTGCCCGGAAAAAAATTTTGTAAAAATATTTTTCTCGTATTTTTATTTTCCCAAGCGACATTCGTTTGGATGACAGAATCTCTCGCTGAATTTTCCTGATCCAAAAGCTCACACAAAATTACCCTCTGTTAGTCTAATTTAGTCTAATTCTATCGCAACGTCGGAGTGACTATAAAAAAAAAGACAAGCAGACAAGTAATACATTTCGACTTTGGTGAAAAAGCCTCGTGGAATTTCGCGTTGTATAATTCCACGATGGAATACAAAATTGTTTCTGAAATAGTTGAAATTGTTCAACGCGGTTTTCCTTCCTGATTTTCTTGCAGAAAATAGTTGAGGCTTTCCGTAATAAGCGTATGAAAATTAGCCGAAGGCATTGCACGAGTCAAGGGTGGAATTAAATTTTCCATGGAAATACCGGAATTAATATAATTAATTAGCTTTCACATGCGAATTAATATAGTACATTATATTACAGGGGCAGAATGTTGGCAATTCATATCGCGCAGTTCGGGGCTTTCAAACTTCGGTCCGTGTGGTGTATACTATTTTTCTTTATAACAGTCAGAAGTACGGATTTTTTTTTTTTTTAATTGCACGTAATGACAATTTTCCTGGTACTGAGAAAAATATCATATTCAATGCGCTTGCGAGGCTGTATCATTGGCGTTAAAATTATCCAACTAGTTAAAATACGCCATGGATCCCTCCTGTCAAAATATGGGATTCGGCGAAAAGATTCGGTCCACCGGAAAAGGCGCCTTCTGCCTTGAATTTTCCGAGGCATTTTCCCGCCGATATCTACAGAAGGGGGGCAATATAGGTTGCTCGCAAATCACGGCTTAGCCGCAGAGCCCTTCTGTACTTACCCCACAACACTTTTACTGTTATGGCGAATATTTTATGGGGATATTGTAAAATTAAAAACGCGGCTGAACCCTCGTGTCTGGTTGAAGCGAGCGGATAGCTCCTCCCGGTGATAATAAGCAGGGTGACTATAGTGGAGCCTAGGCTCGACTCGAATCTACTTGATTCATCCCCCAAGCCCCAAACGTTCCCTTCGGCCTAACCAGCAGTTTGTAGTTTGACACAGACACGAGTGTATGTGTGTTTAAAAGAGGCCCACACGTATTTACTACGACTTGAGACCATATGCCTCGCCATTGGAACTCCCCCCATGGAGTCGACAGACACACGTACGTGTATCATCCCCAAATCGGCCCTTTCCTCGTCGTTTTAACTCGGCTCGGGGTGCCAAACCACTATTTGACTTTCATTACGTCTTATGAATGCCGAGAAATTTATCGGTCAGCTCATCGTTTTATTTTATTTTTCATTTTTCTCTCTCTCTCTCTCTCTCTCTCTATGGGGTCACGTGATCACTCGCCCCGCAGGATTTTGACGAATTTTCCAATCCGCAGGATCACCACCACGTTTTTTGGGCAATGGGTTCGACTAATAGTAGCAGTGGCCTATGAGTAAGCTGCGAGGGAGACAGAGAGAGAGAGAGAGAGAGTGAGAGAGAGAGAGAGAGAGAGAGCAGAGACGCGCGGATAGACGTATGGGATTCACCCTCGATCGTAAATCAGCCGAGCTGAAAAATGTAGTCCTTTACTCGCTCTATATTTCGCTGTCCCTTTCACTCACTCGCAGCTGAGATTAGAGATTAGGAATTATCGCTGGGCCAATGGTTCCACGTGCAACCTGCTCTCCCGCCAATATTTTAAATTAAATTATAAAATCAAATGTGTCCCCTTGGCTTAGGCCGATCGAGCCCTTCACGATGGTCGAAGATTTTTATTCACTCTTACAAATCGACTTGTAAATATTCTTTTCGTAATACGCTATTATATTGTTAATTATCTAATTTTTCCTATTGGTGTCCTTGGTAAATCAGTGGAAAATGTTGAACCATTTGGAGGTTCGGAAATGATGTTGGTGCTGCGAGGAGGCGTCATAAAGTCTCGAAGTCGCGGATGTGTCTCGTTAAAGAAGCACTACCTTCGCTACCTTGACTCGATGCAGAGGAAAGCATCGCTCGACGTGTCTCGGTCGATGGGAGAGCAACCATGAGGACAGAGAGCACGTGAGTTAGTTCCGGCATCTAAAATCTCCCTTGGAGCCCTCACCCTTGTTGGGACCTCGAAAACTCGACTGACAAGGGAGCAATTTGCCAGTTGTTTAAGTGCCAAGTGTTAAGTGCTCCGTCGTTTATGTTTCGCCATTATTGTTTTATGTTTTCGACGCCCCTCGGCCCTCGCGTTATTTCGTAGCCCGTACACCAAGCATACCAGAGATATACTGCACGAGTGGACGACGGTATACGTACCAGTGGAATACGTACGTAATCTTGTTGGTTGGGTGTACGTGTTGGTCTATAACCCAGCCGGTACACGTTTTACGGTGTCGCACAGTGTTGGCACTGGCATTGGCTCGTCTATGTGGCAATTGGACGTAGGTGAAGGTGGCTTAAGGTGGGCATAGGCCGATTGAAATTAATTCGGGGTTTATAACAGCGAGGCATAAAGCCACACGACTTAACCGTCGACTGTCTCGGTGAGATAGTCAAACTTTGTACTTTCATCACTGTGTAGTTCACGTGGTTAACGTCTTCTCCTCTCGTATATATTACCGGGTAACGAATGTCTCGTATTGCTGTGAGAATCGCGCCTTAAAACTTAGGACACTTAATCTGTAATCGTCTCGAGACAGCGTGGAGCTTTGATACCTAATCTGTGTATGGGGCTGGTAAAAGAGCGGATGTCGCAAGGCAAAGAGGCTTGAATTATTTATCAGGGAAGCTCGATAATCCAACAGCAGGGTTTCCAAAAAACGATTTTTTGATTGTATTTTGGGGAGGGGGTGCGTTTAGATTTTATAGGGTTGAAACTATTGGCGATTGTGAAACTGGAATTTGCTGATTTTAGGGTCTTTCGCTTGGAATAATAACATTCTCCTCCTGGTATATCGCAATAAACACGAGGTTTAATCATCTGTCGGATTAGCGGGTGGATTTAATTTGGTTTTACGAGTTTTCTGGATGCGTGTGAATATATATATGGTGTTGTAGGACGGTAATAAAGGGAACCCTTCAACAATTCACAACGCGATCTCCGGCGAGCAATGCATGCTTTACGATTTTTTTTATTTTTTATGATAAAATGTAACTCTGGAGAACACGCGACGAAAAAAAATGTCCTTTTTTTCTGTGAAGTATCTCTTCGGGTCTCTTGTGAGGTTGAGAATGTGTGTGGCAATTTTTTGATTAAATGTTTTTTTTTTTTTTCTCAATCATCGGAAAAAGTTGAGTGATTTTGATAGAAGGGTCAAAAGGGTTGACGTCTGAGAAAATTAAAATACAGTGCGTCACTTTTCGATGAACTTTGTATTTTAATGGCTGGTTGGCACTATGATCGAGAAAGGAGCGATTCGGGTGAGTGAGGGGGTGGTTTTGGGGAAAAGGGCGCAGATCAGAACCGCAGATGAACCCTTCCGGAAAAAGGCGCTTCGCGGGTCATTACGCGCCGATAATAACTCTCATAAGCCGGAATCTCGAAACTCGAAAACTATTAGCATATTAATGGCCGGCAGTTCAGTTAACCCTTTCATCGGCGACGGCCAGATTTGCATCTCCGGGGGGTGGTTGGCGGCGGCGCCGGGCGGGGGGGCGACGCTGCGGCGTCGGTTGTGCGCGCGAGACCGAAAGACCGCGGGAAAATCGTGAGGGTAAGAGAAAGCGAACGAGTTATAGTGGAAGAGAGGAGAGCTAGCTAGAGAGACTCGCGGAACGGTGGCAGTGCGTTAAAAGCCCTCGCCACCCCACTCGTATTCGCGAGACCGAAATTAACATGACAAACTACCCCCAGCAATAAGGGTCGAGGAGATATATCGTCGCGGATATGCGGGTGTATGGTAGAAACAATAGATGGCCGAGGCGAGGGTTAAGCGTGCGCTTCATCTACTCGCCGGCACAACGACGAGATGCCTCCCTCGTGATTTATCGCATCGTCTTTACACTCTCCTATCAAATTTCATATTTATTTATCGCGTTATTCTAGTTTTCGAAATTTAATTTTTCCGTCGTAATCGGCTTTTCTCGTGTGTACCCTGATTTTTTGAAATTGGATGACGTTTCTCGAAATTAATTCAGAAGTAAATTGCTCGGGCGTTGAAATTAACTTAATTTCATAACTTTTCTTTATTTTTTTATTGCAAAACACTTAATCATGAAAAACGTTAAGAGCGAAGACTGCATGGGAGATGATTGCCACCGTAAAACGTCAGGAATCTTAGAGTCTCGAGATCGACGGGAGGTCGTCGTGACGACGAGCCCTCTGCCGGTGGAGAATTAGCATTCTAATTTGGCTTTCCTTAGCTCGTTCGTGAGCGCTCGTAAACTTTGGTAATTAACGTTCTTGGCGACCGCGAGGATCACTACTATATAGACTCGTTCCTGTCATCGCATCGTTTTTCCCGGAGTATTATTACGTCGTCCTTATGCAACGCCTTGAAAATAGCTATGGACCGGGATTTACTACTATTAACTTGGAGGAAGAAATCTCTTTTAACCCGCTGAGTGTCTTCCATTAAAAATGTCGTAGTTCTCGTGACTATCAACAACAGACAACTATAAGTACACCCACTCTTGGCATACGATAAATCATAAAAATTAATATTAAAATAACGTACAACATTAATTTGTATGGTTTTCATTAGCAATGTCGTTATCAGAATCTTGTGATTACATATTTCGTGGTGAGTTTATTTACTCAATTAACCCTTGCAAAGAAAAATCAAGATATTTCTTTGGAGATTGTCACTAATCTTTCGCTTTTCACTAACGATAAATGAAAAGACACGTTATTCCCTCAACCGTTACCGGAAAACCGTGTTGAATGAATGTGATTTTCAGGCGTGAGGGATCAAACTGAGAGATCTTGGAATAGTGTTAAATAAAAATGTATTCGCGTTAATCCGGAGTTGTGGACGTTGCTGTATGTCCTTTGGCTTCTTTTCCTCAGGGTTACAAAAGCCGGGAGGCCGCAAGAGTGAGAGAGAGAGAGAGAGAGAGAGAGAGAGAGAGTCAAAGGAAAGGCGAGAAAATGAAAAAGGTAAGAGCTAGTGAAGAAGGAGACGGAATGCCAACACAGAGGAACATAAAGAGAGAGAGAGAGAGGGAGTCCTTTTGATGCTCGAGCTCGTAATGAGGAGTCAGGATCCTTTCAAGGATCTGTCCTATAGAGAGAGCCCCGCGGGATTTGATAATTACAAGGATTATATTTCGGTTTTAAAAAGGTTTCCAGCACGCGCGGCCTCCTCCGTTCCCCCTTATCGCCAGACCGCGAAGAAAATTCTAAATCTGCTCGTTAAACCTGCGCCCGTTTGGTCCTTCTCTCATTTGCCCTCTCCCCATTTCTCTCTCTCTCTCACGCTCTCTGTCTCTCCCGGTGCCAGGTGAAACGCGACAATTTTTTTGTTGTCTCTCATCTGGTACTTTCCTTCTTGGGTTGCGAAAAAAATCAGAGACCTCGGTGGTTCCCGTGGGGCACACTTGGCTCCCCTCGTCCTCTCGTCATCGATCCTGCGACTCGTGCACTTTGACACTGTGGCCCCGGAATTTTTAATTGAGCGGTCCCCTCCTAGTCAACCTTGTGTGCTGTGCACGAAAGGCCAACTTAATTAATTTACAAGCCAGAGTTAATTAGCAAATTTTAATTAACCCCCTGCGCACAAACCGCAAGGACATTACGTCTCACGCGTCTTACCTTGAATATGATGTAACAATCAACAGAGCTTCAGACTTCCAACACCTCGTTTAACCCTTTGGTTTTCGTGTCGAGGAAATGAGCTATCGATATCTTGTAATTTTTTTTTTCGATTCAATTCATTTTTACTAAATCTCCGATATATATATATATATATTTTTTTTTTATTGCACTAATGCTTCGTAGATTATTTTCAGGATACTCGAGAGCTTTCGGTGCGTCGTCGGAAATGAGAGAGCGGCGAAGAAGTCAGGTGGACCGAGAGCTTTGTTTCGTACTTTTGACGAGCTTTCGCGCGTCAGCGCTTCTCGTGGACTCTTCACAAGGGTCTTGGGTGAAATAATTGGGCTCGGTACATCTCGAGAGGTCGAAAGCTCCGGCTCGATTTCATTGGGATCGCGAAAGCTCCGTGTCTCGTGGAGATATCTCGCTCGACCGGAAGGGACGGAGCGCGATATTTTCTGATAGGTTATTAAATTAAACGATACATCTTATTAGAGGGCTGCTTCCCCGTCCATCCCCGTCCATCCCCTTCCCCATCCACACTGGGAAAAGCTTAACGTGAAATCCGGCACCCTTGTAGCGGCCTGTCTCCTTCTCAACGAGCTACACAGCTATACCTAACAGCATGGGCTCCCATGGGCCACTTCTGGCGCACTGTAACACCGTACTCGTTTCGTAGCAACCCCCGAGCCATTGTAATTACGCTTTTCTTTTTATGTCCGCACCATTTCATAGCGCCCTGATATAATAAGGCATCGTTGCCATCCGGCTCGCACTTTCGAACTCACTACGCTCTTCAACTTCTCCGTACACATAACAGCCCCCATTTTAGAGAACATCCGGCTAATCAGAAATTCGTAATGACACGTGCCCTGAATCATTTCCACGTTCCCTTATGTGAGCCCCGATGAAAATCTCCACTATACCCTGAAACCGATTCATTCGATCACCATTCATTTTTGGGAAACTTTGGTTCACATCCCACGACGATATTTTATTTTTTAATTTTGCAATTCTGGTACAAACAGTGAGGCAATTATGAAAGAGGAAAGGAATCCAAGAGTTTGCTTGGATTATCAACAAATGGTTTTCAATTCACGCCAGTAAAATGGTTCTCCAAATGAAACAGGTGAATTTAGTGTTATTTTTATGGGTACGCCGTAGCGGTGCGAGAAAACGCCGTACAACGCTTCGTTGGATTTTATAGAAATGCTAAACGACAGCGGGTTATTCGCGCTTGGAGGTATTAGCTTTTCCGGGACAGCCTCCCGGCGAGCTGGGACAGCCCATTGAAACGCAAAAGTCACCGGAGAACCAACAATCGTCGAAACTACGGGACCAGACTGAGTTACAACGCGACTTGCGCCACCGAGTCGCGCCCACAGCCGAGATTCAAACTGCCACGCGTTATAACGTCGGCTGTTTGCCGTGGCTTGTAATCGTATGGAAATAAGGCGCTAAGGAGAAGTTAGGAGCGAGCGTGTTTGCTCGCGTGGCGCCACTACACGTCACCGCAATCTTTCGCTATTCTCCCTTTATTTTCATACTCCATTTTTATATTTCTTCCCAACATACCGATTCAATATTTTACAATAAAAATTGATGATTTTTTTCGCAGATATCCCGAATAAAATTTTATTCAAAGCGAAAAAGCGTGAGAAATAATTAAATCTCTACAATGAATGTAGTTATTCATGATTGTTAATTTGCAAAAATAATTTTCTATTTGGCTCCTGGTTATGATTTATCAAAAATGAATTTCACAAAGTCCGGAGTTCGGAATGCACGTCTATTTAAATGCTCGACCTGAATCCCTCGGTTTATATAGGTCAACTGGTATCTCCCGCAGCGTTGAGACGTCATTGTCTCCAGGAATATTCGAGCATCGCTGTGCGAAGCCTGAAAAGCTCGAGACAACCGAAAGCACAGTGGATATCGTTGGTGGAACTTTGAGGAGCTTCACACGCGAAAGCAACTCTATTTAAAACGTTTCCATTGGCAGTGGGTCTGTTGGGAGCTGCGAGGAACGACCCCCGGCCGAGAGGTCGACGAAAGCTCGCGTGGGGAAAAGCTGCAGGCGAGACAACGTCGAGCAAAGTGAACGGGTAAAGCGAAGAGACCGCGGAAACTTTTGTCCGAGCTTAACTCGCGGAGGTGGGAGTCTCCATAGCCACACGACTGCCACTTTTACAGGCGATTTTACGCGGGCGTAACTTACGAGCTTTCGGGCTTTCCCACGAGCGCGGTAGAAAGCGGAGAAAGAGATAGCGGGACAAACGAGATACGGCGGTGCGCGGCATTTTCCATTGCCGGGGAAAAAGAAGAGGAAAAAAGTAATAAAAAGAAAAAAGGCGAAAAGAGGAAGACGTAGAAAATGATAACATTACTTTGTTGGCTTAGGTCAGGATCCGATGAGAAGAGTCAGACAAGGTCGCCGACCCGAAAGCTCCGTCATCAGCTTCTCTTCCGCTTCTTCGACCTCCGCACACGTCCCTCGAACTTTGAGTATTTATTTTTCATCTTCAGGATCGACGAGTTTCCATTGTCACTTAAAAATGGCGACTGTTCGTTTATTTTTCAAGTCATGTGACGTTGTTTCACAATGTCAATGACCTTGAGATAATAATGCATATAGATGTATTTTTTTTTTCTTTTTAATACCAATGAAAGAGCAGAGTGTCGCAATATCTTGAGAGTGGAAAAATGCGCGCGGCAAAAATGAAAAAAGAGGAAGAAGAAGAAGAAGAAGATGAAGGAGAAAAAGGAAAATCATAAAAGATATCTCGGCGTAGTAAATATAAGTGCTCGGATAAGAAGGGATGGTTTTAAACATTTTTATTCGGCATCGCGCGTACCGAGGGATTGGGTGTAGCGCATTTCATCGTGAGGGAGGGTCGGGGAGGTTTGAAAGAAGGAGAGAGTCGGCTGAGGGTAACCGAAGGCTTGCTGGCTACGCGCTCGAGAACTTTGGGGGGACTTGTCGGATATAATCACTGCGGCGGATCCCTTCGACCTCCTTCTCTTCGTCTCTCTCTCTCTCTCTCTCTCTCAACCACCCAACCAACCTTCACCCTTGGTCCCTCTCTTTTCTTCTTCGACATCTTGCTTCAGGAAGCAAGGCATTCTCCCCCTCCTCCTTCTCACTTTCCTTCGCTCTCCTTCGCTCTTGAGCAATGTCGCAGCTCGAAATTCCTTCTCCGTTTCACCAACACTTTTATCCGTTCCTATTTTGTCCCACGAAGCAGCCATTGTCCCTTTCAGTTCCCGTGGGATTGCGTGGGGCCAACACGCCGAGATATCGGATCAATTTTTTAAGCCGAGGGTGCCGAGAGACTTTACACTTCTCCTTGAGGGAAAGTCGCGCCGAAAGAAGAAGGACCTCGCGGAGCGAGAAGTGTAACAAGGGGTGCGAATCCTGGAGAGCGAGTGAGAGAGAGGGATGAAAAACGAAAATAAATAAAAAAGGAAGAAGATCGGCTCGGCGGGTGTCGGGAGGCGCGGGGTGAAATCAACCCGCGAAGAAAATTAAAACGAGCCAAACCGAAGGACGTGGGTATCTTGGTGAAAAGGACGAGCGACCAAACTCTTCCATCGACAATCCGGGACACATCCGACCAAGACACCAAGAGGAATCTCTCTCTTCGGGGTGTTGGAGAACATTTCACGCTCGCCGTCTCGCTCTCCTTCCTCTTCACATCGCTGCACCCTTCGCAGCCTCAGCCCCACAAGCTTTCGCCGCGCTCCTCGCTTCTTCCCAGGATCTTTTTCGTTCTTATTTACCAAACCGACGTTGCTCATTGTCCGCACGGCCTACCAATTTCAGTAACGAGAACTCTCCGCAAAAGTCTTACTCTCGTGAGGGAAAAAATAAATAAAAGAGAGAGAGTGAGGTGCTTTTTTTCTTCCTTCCGAAAGCAAATATCTTGGGAGTGCGAGACAATATTTTTAATAATTTTTTTTAATAATATGTTTTTTCTCTCAAACTAATGGCAACGCCGTAAATAAAGATTCTGTAATGGAATTTTTTCTATGAAAAATGGTTGATAGAAATCACGAAAATAATCGTAAAAGCTGTATGACGTTTTTTTTTAACCAATAGTAAAATCGTAAATAAATATTTCGCGATGGGATTTTTTGCGAGTGAATTTCATTAATTCTCGGTGAGTTTTTCTTTTTATGGCTATTAACGCGAGAATTGCCATAGCCCGGTGTCGCACACGGGTAACCGCCTCCGTGTAAAGCTCTTTTCGCTCGAACAATCGCTTAATTTTTCAGTCGCGGGATATAATAACAGCGGCGAACGGGCGAAAGAGAGAGGATAAAAGAAGTCGCGATAAAATAAATCACTGGCTCGTAAAGGCCATCCGTCATGTGGCTGGGTCTTGCTACATGGACTACAAGCAGAAGCAATATACACTCAGTGACAGAGAGAACGAGACTGGCCGGAACGCTTTCCGCTTTGCTTTGCCGGTCCGAGCCGTCGCGCTTTCGCGTTACCACTCACCCATAGTTGAGTTTGCGGTTGTAATATAGTTTAGTGCTAACGCACGAATGCTTAGGCGCGATCTGCCATAGTCGACTAAAGCCGGCTATATTTCTTTATTTAATGTTGGCAGTAACGCCTTGATGGCAATTCGTTTTATTCCTGCGCTGAGTCAGCCTACAAAAGGTGCCTCGTTGTATTGGAAGCAAACCGCGGTTCTTCTTCTTCTTCTTCACAGAACGTACTGATACATCACCCGAGCGACAATCTACACAGATATATGTATGTACTTGGCAGTGTTACGTCTCTCGATTTCGAGGTGAATTGTGCCATCTTCCTTCTTTTCACAATTTGAGAGCTCACTTGAGTACCGATCTTAGTTTGTTGCCAATGCGACGCCTCGAATTTACTGTGGAATATTGTCGGTACCTATCGCTATACGACAGCATCAGCTTCACGGAATTTCGCACTTATCTGGGACATCAAATCTGGGACTTTTGGTCAATTTTATTCACGGTGAAATCTGTGCAAAAAATATTATACATTTTATTTTTCTGGTATTATTATGTTAATTTCAAGCGACGGGTTATTTTTGTTGTATCGATTAAATTATATAATGAGGCTTACACTTTTATTCAATAAACGTGGTATTAAAAAAAAAGGGCGTTAAATTTTTTTTAATTTAACGTATCTCTCTTACATATATTCTTGCATATATTTAACCTACATAAGTTTGGCACTTAAAAAACACTGAATCGAGGGACTTTGAGAATGGCGAATCGATTTGCCAATATAATGTCAAGTAGGACAAAGGATAATGAAGAGTGACTTTTAATCAGATTTTATTGGCCGAAGGTGTAGCGATTTTTACGAGACTCTCGTATATGACATCTTAATCTTTGGAGTCGAGCTCTCGTCACGGAATGGCGAATGCGCCCGTTTGCAAATTGCGTTCAGCGTCAACGGACATAAAGTGCAGAGAGGTTGGCAAGCCGAGGGAAAGCGAGAGAGAAGTTTTATGGGACGTTATACGCGACCGCGTATCCGAACCAATAAAAATGGCAAATAATAACCGAGAGCTGGTGGTGGTTCGGAGGGTCGCGCGGCACCTTCACCCGAGCCCGTGGCTTTTCGGTGGCGCGTCCCGTTTTCAACCCCCTCGACGAGCAACGAACAACCCTTGAACCAGGCTCAATTCTTCCCGCCAACTCTTTGCATTTATTCGCCATATTTTACGATATTTATTTCTCCTCACGAATATATCTGTGGTATACGACGGTGTACAATTCAATATATCCCGATATCTCAGAGCAAACAGTGAGACCCCTGTCACTCACAGCAGATGCTTGCGCCCTGCGTGGCTCAACTCGCTCGCCTTAAACAAGCTCCCCTTTCCGTGCCCTTCGGCTTGACAATCAAACCAAGAAGAAGCAGAAAAAGCTTACCCACGATTACATAAAATGCACGGTGCGGATATGGACCGAATTTCTGAGGCAATTTTCCCCACAATCCGACAGTGGGCCATAAAACAATGGCTGACTCGATGAAAATTCGGTTCCAATATTTAGTATACAATTTAAATGCCACCCTTTTTCGTGGCTCTCAAGGTTCATTTTTTCTCAAGGATCATTTTTTCAAGTACATTTTACATTACATTACAATGTAATCGATAATCAGAATGAAAAGCGAGCGACATTAGCCCGGGTATTTTGGTGTTCGGCCACCACATAACGTCCCGGGTGCGGTACTAGGTAGGCATAAAGTGACAAATGTCTTTCTCGAGAAGTACCCCGTTGAATATCGTCTTAAAAGCCCCCCTTCCCCCATAAGTGATAAAGTCTCTGGGTGCGAGAGTAGTGAAATAAATATTATATGGTTACGAAATAAAAATACGTAAAAAGCGGAGTCGTTGGGTGAGTGAGATACATAAAGCAGCGGGCCGAGTGGTTGGTCGCCGGGCCATTTGGCCTCACATTTACACACGTACACCTGTGCATATCTCAAACACAATACGCAGCGGCAGAAGCGCGTCATCGCTTCGACAATAAGTTATTGCGGCGAGCGTTGCGGCGGCTCAAGATCGAGGGCGTTAACGCTTGCCGTGAAAATCGAATGTGAAAAGGAAATTAGCTTCCGTGGCCGGTTCTGAAATATCCACTTTTCCACCGAGCATAAAGATAAAGAAGCCGCGAGAGCGCTGGCTTATACGATCAAACTTTCGCGCTTCGGGAAAAGCCTCGACGAGAAATAAAAGTCTCTTTCCCATTTTTCCTTCCCCCTTCACCTTTTCCACTGTAATAATAACCAGCGAGGCTGTCTATTCTCTATTTATCTTTCAAGATCGCCGAGTAACTCGAGGCAAAGTTTATTCGCGACATAAGCTCCGAGCAAAAGTCGTCCGGTGTCTATTCGCCAAAGAGTTTCATCCCTTTTCCTGCGAATCAGCCCCCCCCCCCCCTCCCTTTCTCCTTTCTCTCTCCCACCCCCTCTTCGGCGGGTCTTCGAAAAGTCGATCGAGACTCGTGTCTCGCGCTCCTTTACAACCGCGAATGCAAATCCCGCTCGTATCCGGTCTGGCCACTCCACTTCCTGGACAGGAGGGTAAAAGCCACGCGCGATTCAAGAAAACTTCACGAGGATATCGTGCGAAGGAGAGAGGAGAGGGGGTGGGTGGGTGGGTGGAGGTGAGTTTTCGACGGTTCGCTTAACTACCCGGCCAGAAATAATAAAATGCAGATTTTTCCCTGCCGGATCCTTTGGCTCTTTTCGGTACAGAGACGCATCATCTTCCCCCCCCCCCATGAGCTTCTCCGCTCCCTCGCTCTCCCATTCACCTCATCTGCCTCTCTTTCCGTCACTCGGATCAAGAGCAATGCACACCCCGTTTATTCTCATACCACTTTCATCCCTGGCGGATTTTTAAACGAGATCGCACAGCAAGCCACTCTTCAGCAAAGAAAGTCACCCTGCTTCTCTATTCCAGAGCCAAACTTTTCATGGTTCCTCTCTCACTTTTATGTACTCGCAACGCACCGTTACGGCAGCTTATCTTTTTTTAAATGACTTTTTAGCGGTGCTTCCTACCATTCCACGCAAAAATACGAGGTGAATGTGCTTGGGTTTCAAAAAAAAATAAAACAAAAATAATGTACTCCCGGTAAGTCGTACGATTTCACATACTTTTCACGTACGAAAATCGTTATCGAGAATAAGAGTGTGCTGAGGATTATAAAAAAATATCGTGAAAATCGATTTTCGATGGTCCTGTGGAACAACAGGAAAATCTTGGTTGATGCGAGGAGGTGGGAAAAAAATGTTATTTCGGGAAGAGATGGCGAGACAAAATATCATCTAACCCCTGGCATTATTTACGGGTCCTTTTCCAAATGCAGCTACAATCGCTCATTTTTTTTTCCTTCTTCTCTCCGCCACGCGGTAGTTTCTCACTTTCGGTTGTGGACCCGCCCCCTGTCGGCAAAGTCGCGCGTCGTTTTGGCTCTGCCGAGGGAAAAACGCGTCGCCCGACCTCCGGGCATTAGCGGTGATATTTTATTCATGAAGTAAGCGTACACGTTCCTTATATAGAGCGGCGTGCGCGAAGAGCGAATGATAGAAGAAGAGGAATCCGGGAGGAGTGAGGAGCTACTAAATAAAACATCCATACGCGCCTCACCCATAAATTTGTATCCTCACAGCCGATAGATTTACAAGCTACCAGCGCTACCAAACACCCCATATAATGCAAGCCCAAACTGATATTTAAATTAGTCCGAGTT
Organism: Clistopyga incitator; assembly: GCA_947507545.1. NCBI lineage: Eukaryota > Metazoa > Arthropoda > Insecta > Hymenoptera > Ichneumonidae > Clistopyga > Clistopyga incitator. The sequence goes on along the minus strand of OX382183.1, from coordinate 11,105,789 downwards.
AGACTTTGGAGTGAGTTACTCAGCGGCGTGTATGCCAGGGGGTGGCTTTTATCTTTCGGGAAATATGCTTTTCCCCAAACTTTCCCACTCTCCCATCCTCAATTTCCTCCCTAATACCCTCAAAGCCATCCATTTATCCGAAAACTTCAAGTTCCCTGTTCACCTGTACGCTGAAATATTAATTAACTACTCGAGAGTGGATTCAATGAACCCGAGATTAATTGTCGTACGTGCACACGGCAAATTATGCGGTTCATTAACTACACGGTGAATTAATTATAATATTTTCTCGTAGGAAAATCATTGGGAAAAATTATTTCGGTGGAAAGTTCGTTCGAAAAGTGCAACATCCTTTTTTTCAAGATTCACATTTTTCCCATTGAATTTTTTCCTTGTTCACCTGAAATATTAATTAACTACTCGAGAGTGGAGTCAATGAACCCGAGACTAATTAGCGGAGAAAATAGTGCGGTTAGTCATAAATACAAACTGCACTGTGAATTAATGAAAATATTGTTCTAGTGGGAGAATCATCGGGATGAAAAATATTTCGATGGCAGGTGAGCATTACTTTAATGAAAGAGAAAATAAAGATACGGGGGATGGAGGAGGAGAGGAGAATGTAGAGTGCATCTCTCGACTGCGTTTAGTAGCCCACTGGCCCACTTGCAAAGAGCCAAGGGTTGAAAAATCCGAGTGAACACGAGAGTTCGCCAAGTGCATCACCAGTGCACCAGCACCGGGTCCAACCCCTTTACCGCTCTTCACTCTCTTGGCTTCTCTCGTTTTCTTTCTCTTTTTTTTCGTGCCCTCCACTCTCTCTCCCTTTCTAAGGGCTGTGACGTTTCAAATGCAGCGAACATGCACGCCACCAACACGCGAATCGACCCTCACTCACTGAGGGTGTAAATAATGAACGAAGGGACGATGTGCACCGCCCTCGCGACAGAGACGCGAAAAGGGTACTCTCACTGGGTCAACATCCCACTCGGTCCTTCGGGAAACGAGAATTCTTCAGGAGTGAAGATGTTAAAAAATGGTAGAAAGAAAAAAAAATTAATCTCAACGTATCACTGAATTGAAGCTCAAAAATAAACAAACTAGAAGAAAAAATCTGAACGTTAATAAATAATTCAGCAGGACTCTGTTGTGATTTTCGAGGATGTGAAATTTGAGGGTGATGAAAAAACGAGGAGAAAGTACTTTCATCAATGCACAATGTTTCTCAACATTTCCTAAAATCCACTTATTGCAAAAATAAAACTAAAATGCCTTTATAGGTAATAACATCCCGATCTCCGTAATTCGAATTCGGATATTGTACTTTTTTTTCGACGAATTGGACTAGTGATTTAAGAATGGTCGTTCCCGGGACATTGGACCTGCGGGAATACTTCGGAGACCTACATACCGTTTTGTAACGCAGTAGAACCATTTTACGATGCTATTCTCGAATCCAACGTCTACGTACAACGAGTGCTTCGGAACGGAGATGAGGAGGAATTCGAACCACTCTTTGAATATGCTAAACCGGCGAATTCCGCGTTATCCGGAAACTCGGGACGAGCGTGGTGCGGATTTCCTCACTCCTGCTCTTCCCCCCAGCCGGTATACGGGCACATTCATGCGGGGGAGCATGCAAATCCGTTGCTGGCAAGCTCTAATGACGGTCCCAATACCGTGGGCGCAAATCGTCGCCACCAATTTTCCCTCACCGACTTTCTTCTCCTTCTTTTCGCTCGCCCCCTTCCTCATCATCCTCTCACTTTCGATTACCGGGAGCCTCGTGCTGCGCTTACACGCACCAAAATCGTCCGCTCGCCATTCGAATGCAAAACAAGTCGTATCACTTTGCGAGCAAACCCGAGGACGGTACCTCCTCGTATTTCCTCGCTTCCTTTACTCCCTCCGGATTTTTCCATTTCGAATTTTTCCTCCCAAATGTCCAACGATCTCGAACTCTTCGCCGAGGCAGTCGCGAAAAGCTATTTTCTGAAAAGAAACAAAAAAAAATCTATCGAACAATGTTGCAGACTCGTACCGTGAGAAAACAGGGCTTTTTCTCACGACCTCGAAAGCAAACTCCATCGCAAATCATCAATAATTCATATTTCTCGCAACACGGTGTTGTTATCAGGGTACAAAATATACCGAGAGATAATGGGCGAAGGGATGGTCATTACTTCCCGCATCAGGCTGACCGGAAGTTGGACGGTAGAGTCCAGAAAACAAGAAAAAAAAAAAAGGTAAACCACTCGGTAAACTAATCCAGGTCAAGATACTCGCGCGTGACACGTGCGATTGATTAAGTAATAACGTGCAGTGTATATGTCATAACGTGATCGCGGAGCCCATAATAGGAGTATAGCTATCGTAGCTGCTGTAATAGAGGCAACGAAATCGTCCTGGGCAAACGGGACGAAGACTAACGACGGGAAATACGTTTTCCTCTTTTTGTTTCTTTCTTTTTTTTTTCCTCGTGACCAAATAAATGTCTTGATTCATTTAATGTTTGCCTGTTCATTTATTTAGGGTCAATTTGATGGGGAATTGGGTCAAAGGGGGTGGTTTTCGGGCGGGCCCTTCGGGTGAGATACTGCGACGATGAAGCGAAGGCAACAAAAAGAGAGTGGAGCAATCGAACGACACGACATAGGACAAATAACCGGGCTACGAGTGTGTGTGTGTGTGTGTGTGTATGTCAGAATCGGAGTTAAGGGTCTCTCCTTTTTTCCCTCCTCGAGCTGCTGCTGCTGCTGCTGCACCTCTTCGTCGTTCTCGCCTCACTCTCGAGGTCCTACTCAACCTTCTGCTCGAGTCGGCCACGGCTATGGGGAAGACTAACGATGAGGGCGTAATCTTACACCTCTTCGCTCTTTGCCCTCCGAGTTCCCTTACGCCGGAGGTCACGTTCACCACCTATTTGTCCTCTTTATTACATACCCTCGGCGAAACGTTGAGAGGGAGAGAGAGAGAGAGGTGAGCTCGCGAGCCAGAAACAAAAAGTCCTTCGAGATAAATCGACGACGCACTTGATGCAAGGGTGCGATAGCGATGGGAAGGAAAAGGGCAACAAAAAAAAAGGTCCTTTGAACCTTGAAGTCACGGATACATAGGAAACATATGAATCCGTATGTGGATCATCTTACGCACGAAACATCATTGGCCCAACTACTTTTGCTTCGCGATACTGTTGAATTTCATGGAGACTTCATATGACACATATCATCAAGTAATCCCCCGAAAAATGAGTCCCGAGATCATTATGTCCGAGGGACTAAACAGTCCACGAGGATTCGGGCAAACAAGCCACTGGGTTTCAATCATTTTAATTCCGACTAATTAATTCGTCCAATTAAATGGCAACTGGTTAGAGGCAGACAAGAGGAAGAAAGTCCCGGGAGAGGGAAAAGCGGACCGGGAATCTCGCTGCAATCGAAAGGGTTGAAATTCGACGCTGATGCTCCCTCGAGTATAACTTCCTACCATCATCCCTCTGTCTACTTTGGTGTATACTCCGAACGTGCAGCTTACCCAAGCTCATTCAACGGCAAGTACGAATCTCTCTCTCTCTCTCTCTCTCTCTCGCCCTCTCCGATAAGTTAACCATGCGCGGCGCTCTCCCATAGCAGCAACCCAGTCTCCACCATATATCTACCTTTAATATTTATCGCTTAATAGAATATAACCGAGCGGGGGAAAGGCGAAACGGGCGAACGAGACGAGACGATACGATAGCCCGCGTTTACGTGGCCGGTTAACCCAGGAAACCTTGCCGACGTCATAAACTCGAAAACTAAATCCGAGCAAACCCGCTCCGGTACTATTATCCGGTAGTAGGTGCTCCGAGCCGTGCTCTGCACCAAGTACAAGCTATACCACCTATCCTAATACATATTACTGTGTTCCTCGTCGTGTACAAGCCGCACCGGTTACCGTACGCCCACCGACCACCGACCACCACCATCCCCATGATTTCCCTACAGCGAAATCTCTTCGTACGCGGTTTCCTGTTCTCCCCGGACTCTTCACTGTTCTGTAACGTTCTATCAGATATCCACCCTGTTCCTCCTCCTCCTCCCCCCCGCCCCCCATACCCCTGCGAGAGAGGATACTCGGACTCGTTACCTACAAGTGCATACTCCATGTTTCCCAAACAATGTAGACTCCCAATCGCCTGACGGCTAACTTGTTATAATTTCATTACTGGAATTTAACTCGCGAGGTTAATTTTGAGGTTATTAAACATCCAGGACCATCGTCTGCGTTTCATGGACTGGTGAAAGAGTCCTGAAAAATTCGTGCTTCGAGAAAAATAAATTGTTGAATTGCCAACATAGCAAATTTTTCGATATTCTCTATTTTGAGGCCCAACCGATTGTAGCCGATTTTGCCAATACATTTCAAACAAAATAATTGTATCGATGAAACATCCATGAACCCTATTGTCAATCAAAGGACACTTTTCGTGACAATTATTTCAACCTCGTCCGATTAATTGTTGCAGAGGTATTCGTTTCTGTACACAGTGTCATGAATGGACGCAACGAGGAAGAGAGCTCGGATAATAGACCCTTTGGCGAGCCCAGCTGGGTTCGCTGCTTCCACGTCCATGGGACTCTGTCGCTTACTGGCTGCGACCTCCATGCACACACACACACATACATACATATGTATATACGAAGCGAACGTGGAAGTTGGAAGCATTGTTTGTGGTCGAAAGGCAGCGGTGACCACTGGTCAACCAGCACGTACATCCGTGCGTGTCGCAGGATATCCCCGATGGGATACTCGTCCAGCATGTGTATACGAGACTATGTACACGTTTCCCGTAACTCTGACTCTTTGTAAAACTGTATATTTGCGGATAGTACGATGAATGCGGATTCAAGTTGGGCTATACTCTCCCTCTTACCACATATCCACGAATATATTCACGATAAAACGTCCACATATTCGGTACAGCGTGTGGAATTTAAGCGAAACCGGGGAGATGCATTTGTGTACACGTCGATGTGTCATGCGCAATCGTAAACCGGTAGATATTAAAGTTTTACAATCCCCAGCTCGTTGCTCTCACTGGTGTGGTGGTGGTGCTCTTCGTGGTATGGCTTGTCCGCGTCGGACAAGAGACGTTATGATGATTAGATGTAACTCGATAATACGCTTGGCGGTCGAGGCGAGCTCCTGTTGCGGAGAGCGAACGAGAGAAGAAGATTCGAGGGGAACGAGGGAGAGAAAGAGATTCAGGGCAAGCTTCAGTATGTTGGCAAAGCCCTGGTCGTTAAAGGCTCTGCCGTTAAATCGGCGAAAGCTAAAAATCGTAAAACACCGCTTCCCATCCTTCCTGCGTTTTCCCTCCCTCTTTTCGTTTGTTTTTTTTTTTTCTTTTTTTTTTGTGTACACATTCGCCCTGCATACACTGATGCATCGGCGTTGCGTTTTTTTTTATTTCACGTATAAACGAAGAAGCTGGGATGAAAAAAAAATATATAAACCCGCGAGCGGGAATAATAATCTGGAGGGACGGACATCGGGCTTGTAAATCTCCATTGTTTTATTTCACTGACATTGGTCGTATTGTTATTGAGTCGATAGTTATTGGGACGGTTGTTCGTAACTTTTATTTTTTCATCTTCAGCTCCTGAGACTGATGATGATTTTTTTTTTAATTGTGAAAAATATTTCTTATAAATTATCATTTTTAAATCATAATTAATACATTACTGATTGAAACGAGTAAATAGAATAATAATTTTTGAATTCCAATCGTATCCTGAGAATGCGCCACGCGCAATAAATAAATAAATTATTAATATAATGTCGATAGTGACGTTTGTCCATTTGATCCGGAAGTCGAAATAAGAAGCACACACGCGTGTCTGACGAACCGAACCCCGATAGTTAACGCACCACGATTTTTATGCGACAACATAAACGCAAGTAAAGCCGGGGGAAAGGAGTTACATGCGCGCGTGTCACGGCCATAAACAAATCCGTGGATTACCTACCGCTGAAGTGTATTTGTATGATTCAAAGTGCACATGTGTATTTGGACCCTCGTCGACGCTCCAGAAAGTCCATATTACGGCGCGAGGATAATTCCGCGTATTGTTGAAGCGTACACTCTGTATTATTAACGTTTAACTGGTGAGATAACGTTCGAGCGGATGTTCGAACGTTGTACGAAACGATCTAAGCGTCCAGCGCATGAACTTGCGTCCCTTCGCTTCGAGCGAAAGCACATTACGCAACTGTAGGGCCGAATAACGCCGTTTCCAATAGCGGTAGTCGCGAGTGGAAGCGTTTACAATTCCGGTTATTGGCGCACAATTCGTGATTGGCAGCCGGCACTTTATCGGCTTAGTGCTAATAAATTCGAAGCAGCTCCGCCGATATGTGCACGATTTCGCTGCTGTATGACAGCGGGGATCGCGACGGCCTTCCTCCGGAGCAGCCGTCGCAACATTATACGAGCGGAGAGTATGGGGTGTGACAATCGTTCCGAAGACTCCCACAAATAAAGCAGTTTTGGTCCGATGATTTTATGAATATGCTTCTCCCTCATGATATCGACGAAATATGTCCTCTGCACACTCGGCGAAAATTACGGAAGAAAATGTCAGCCATTCGATCAAGACCACTTACATTTTTTTCCATCTTCGAGGAGACACGTAAACGTTAAAAAACGATACGTTTTTTTTTTTTATTGCAAAACTTAATATATACAAAAGTCTGAAGTGAGAAAAAAAACAGTGTTAATGTAATTAAATTTCATATTTTATAATGTAAAGAGAGGAAAAAAATTCAATCTGTAAAAAAGTCTGTCGGATAAATGACTTGTACTGCTAGTAAGTAATAAATAATAAATAATAAATAATAAGGAGAAATAGCGGTGGACTCGTTTTTATTTTTCTTTTGGGGGGATGCCTCCAGTTGGAAAGCCCTGCTGGAAATCCACCTCCCTCGTGATAGCCTGACAAACTCGTGTTTTATCGCATTATTTATTGCTTCTGGTAGGTAGGGAGAACTCCGCGCCATTTCGCTCGCTTTCGACAGTCGAGAATCACACATGTACATACGTACTTACGACTACCAAGAGTGAAATGTGGTCCATGGTTACACGCGCTCTTACGCATCCGCGCAACCGTATGTAGCACAAGAATTCACTAAAATGTGTACTGCCCACATACGTAGCACTCTCGCGACGAACGCGGACCCCTTATTGATGGATTCCTCCCTTATATGAAATATCTCGAAGCCCGTACGAATTTATTGCTCTGCACTTCGACCTGCTTTATCTCGTTGTATTGTTCATGATAAAGCCGCAGTGATATCTGTGGATATGTCGAGGACGATCATTCGCCACCGATTGTCCTGCTCACTGTCCTCCTAAAACACCACCCCCGATCTCATGGTTACGACTTTTTTTCCCACTGTCTTCGTACGACTTCATCTCACTTCCGCGGTATTCTTCATGGTCCCGACAATTTTTCCACCGCGCCATCGAAAGGATGAGGAACTTTATATCTTGAGGAACTGCCTGAGGAATTTTTTTTTTTTTGTGGAAAAATTCCAATATCCATATTTCCAGCAAATCAAGTACATGATCTGTAATTACTCTTGGTCGTTTTTACGTATAAAAATGACATACATATTTTTTTGACGTTTTGATGTCGAAGAGGATTTCGTTCACTTCCCAAATTAATTGTATACCAGAGTCCATCTGTTACCACGTGGAAAACCATCCAATTAAATCGTCCTGTCTCATGAAAAAAAATACGTCAGAATAATTAAAAAAAAGAAAGAAAAAATGACGAGGGGAAATAGAAAAGCCGAGCTAGAGTTGATATCAAAGAAATTTCGATAATCGCGGATGTTGCGATGCTAACGTGAAAAGGGAAAGCACTTTTTTTCCGGAGCTTTGCTCGTCGTTAAAAGAATTTGCACGCTCTCTCGTCAGCCGCTCGTTCATCCGTGACTCGAGCTTGGAGTTTGTACTAAGAACCTGGGGGCTTTGCACCGGTGTATGCCGTGTTTTTTTTATTTTTATTTTTATTATTATTATTTATCTCCTGCAGTAGCGGGAATCCCCCTTTTCCAGGTTTTTGCAAAAAAAGAAAAAAAGGTAAAGAAAAAATCCGATAATAATGATGTGCCCACCTTTCGTGTGGTTCCCCTCATCCCTTCGCGTATTACACGTTTTGTAACCTATCGCAAAAGAATACACGCACGTAGAATTCTCGAGGCTGATATCCGATCACGTGTGCGCTCTTTATTATCGCCCAGCACGTAATAATATATTGCGCAGTAGGCAGGTCGTTATTTCTATTAAGGGGAGAAATTAGGACAGCTTGTGGTTTCGGCAATGCACGCGATCTCCTCGATTGCGGATAAAATTATTGACGTTGAAACGACCGCTTTACTCTTAGCGCTATTATTACGAAAACGGCCGACACTGAAATTCTATAAATACATTTTATTCTTAAGAAAAATGGGAGTAGACCAAGCTCACGATAAAATGCACTCTTCGACAGATCAAATAAATCCAACGAACACAAATTTTTTATAAAAATTTATGAATTATAATTCTGAGTGTATACTTGATGACATTTAAATGTAAGATTTGAATAAAAAGCTATCATCTGCAAAAAAAAATTTCTTATCAATTTTTTTTTTCTACAACCCCTCAAAATACTTGCTCGTTAACTTTGTAAAAAGCCAGGAGAAAATGCGGAAGTAATGTGCGAGGTTTGACTTGGCAACTTGTTATTTTTAGTGAGCACAAAGGCTTGCATCACCGAGAAACCAAGAAACGAGGGAATGACTGTCGAAGATGCAATATCCGGATGAGGCTAATGCATCTGTTAGCGGGGCGCGGTCTGGAGATTTGGATCTGCACGCAACAATTCAATTATCTCAGTGCGTCACGAGTACAATTAAGCGCCGATTGTCGTCTCGGTGTTGGATAGGAGGTAAGTGAACGCCCGGGTTTTAAGCTCGTTACGGAGACTTGAATTCCGCGAGCGGAGGCGATGTCGACGATATTCCGTGTTCACCGCGAGATCTCAAACACAGATAGGCTTTTAGCGTATTAGCAGGCACAATGTGACAATGGACGTAGTCGCGGGTGGAATAGCAATGGCCCGTCGTTGTCGATGTCGGCGCACTCTATCCCCGCTTCGCATATTCGTACTTACCTATACACCGCCCGATACCTATTGTACGCACCTACAGCAATGTCGAGAAGCAACTTGGTGCTCTCATACCGAGGCGAGACACGTATTTCATAAACGCTACCGCACGCCGTGCCAGACGCTCAATGTCTTCCTGCTGCGGCCGCGTCTCGTCCTCGTGGGAAAGCCTCCTCTCTACTTTACGCATCTTATAATCCAATGAAAATCAACAAAGACGTCGAATCATTGACCGACGTTCCAACCACTGACAATGAAGAAAATGTGTCCAGCGATCCGAGGACAGGATTAAAAATTCGCTCGGCTGTTCGAATTGATCTTCGATAGATTTCAATGATACTGATTTTAATCTTGAAATCCAGATTAAAAAATATAACCATTGACATTTGCTAACGTTAAATGGACGATACCAATTAAGATTTTTTTTTTTAAATTCTTACCACTGTTTTTTTTGTTATGAAAATGAAAGCCCAAATCTTTCCGATTTGAACAAAGTGAAAATCTATCAAACATTGTCAGGGACGTATAATAAAATGCAGGATCAAGCGAAGAGCTATTGTGGAGCTTCCTATCAACGATCACTTGAACGATATATCCCACGGATTATACTCCGGGTGGGATCCCTCGACGTAGCTGGACATTCGGACGTGGAATCGCGGAAAGCCACTACGTTATCTGGTCTGCCGGGCGTGGAACATGATGGTCGATGGAGAGGACGGAGGACGTGTTGAGGGTTGATGGGCGGTTTAGGAGAGGATACCAGGACGACGGACCCAACGCCTCGATCCGTTGTCCAACTCTGTATACGCCTGGCGTCACTTTTGGGACTAACCCAACGGCGGAGAGTCACTTTGACCGCTGGTGTTCCGAGGTATTCCGAGGGATGCTGCTACGTTCGAGGCAAATGTTCGTGGTACACGCGTCGTAAAGTGACGATCAGATCAGAACCGCCGGGAAATTGGCCGGATTCGCGGGCAATGGGGCGTGCTGATACTGCGAGGCTGGACCGCTACGTTTGACCCGCTCGTCGCGGCTTCGCTATCTCCACTAACGTATCTCTGTTCTGTTCTCTGTAATGCTTATACCCACTTGTCGAGGTGTGTTGTGTCTATCTCGCTGATTTGCTTTTGGGATACACTGTACGGCATGTAGAGAGTATCCTATTAAATGTAGATACAGAACATGACCGCATTTAAAGCCGACTATGAACACGGTCAAAATAATTGTTTATATATCAACACCATACGCACTCCCCGGTACTTCCGGTACCGGGTATGATACTTCAAAACTATTTCATGCCAGATATTTGCCTTGTACTGTATATTATTACCGCGAATGACCCGAGAAATTTATTTGGTTTTCCAGACGGGGCCTTTTCGTGGCCTGGTCTTGGCCATTCGAGGGCCCTGATTCCCAATTTCTTCCCGGGAAAGTCGAATATCTTCGTTTATATTCGTTAAATGACGAAATTAATGGGAAGATTGGCTTTCAAGCGATGTCGCCATTAAGCTACATACAGGCCTGTGTTGTGGTGCACTTCGAATGGAGAGACAGTGGATGGAGGGAGGGAGGGATAAAGGGGGAGAGATGACGCGGAGAGACACCGAGCAATATTGAATGGGCTGTATAGGTAGTTTGCCGGGGGCCTGGCCAGGCGTTGCGTGCAGGGAGGTTGTGCATTAGTGGCACCATTGTGTCTGGTACTCCTCAAATCCATATTACTCTCCCGGATAGTAGTCGGTCAGTGTCTGGCCAGTGATGACTGCTTCTCTTGGTCTTGCCAGGAGCGAACGTCGTGATGGCTATGACCAACCAGTGTGCAAAGCCCCGCTGCTCTCCCGTCTATATGCAAACCACTCGTAATGAGTCCGTCAACCCCGTAACGACGTTTGCCGCTATCCTTGCACTTAGCGCCGAGAGGGTGGTTCGTGGCGAACACGGCTGCTCGCCTGGCCTCCTTCCCTCTCACTATTTCGCCCGGATCCTTCGGTTTATCCATCCTCAATGCAAATTCACCCGTCTCGAACGGTTGCAATGCAGACTCTGCCAGATGCGATAATTCTCCTCGCATCATTGAGTGCCAACCGGTCGCTTCAACGCACACACACACACGCACACGGACTATTCCGATTGGTACCGATGATAAACAAGTTGGAAGACCGAACTAATCTGACAGGGGAAAAAATTAATTGGTAAAATAGATAATTGATTTGGGTACATTACTGTCCTGGGTTCATTTGATCCAATAAATTAGTTAATTTGCGTAGATCGAGAAAAAAATTTGCTTGAAATTTTGGGTACATGGAGGGAAATTTTTTGTTCATAAGCTACATACACTGCATTTTTTTTTGATACTGCAATTTTAATAGTTTGCCTTTATTTCACTGTAAAATTTCCACTCTCTTTTCCAGAGTACTTAAGTGCCGTTTCCAGAGTGCATTGTTTTAGTGCATTATTCGATGGGCCTGATGGAATGTCAGAATTTAATGAAGAGGGTCAATATCCAGCGGTACGAAGGTCCTGTTGACACAACTGCCCATATAGGAGCCAGAAAAAAAGCTTCACCCCTTTTAATCTCCCTGTAATTGCGGGCCAACGTGATTATCAAGGAAGGCTTGACATTTACCCACATAAATGCACCCTCCCCCGCCCTCCCGACGTGTCCTTCGAGCGCTCGACATGTTCCACCGCATAAACACGCAAAGTATTTCTAAAACACGACGGCGGGAAAAAAACGCACGCGCACCCTCGACATTCCGGGCGTACCTTATACCCAATGTGATCGAAGAGAGAGAGAGAGAGAGAGAGAGAGAGAGAGAAGGGGGTGAGATTCGCCGACAAATGACCGTGCATGGTCGGGATCTTTACGCGTCATGGAATATACTCCATATATCGGGGGATGGAATATAGCAGTAGTCATTCACGGTGAAAACGAGATGGAGGACGAAGCGACAGTGCGAAAAGGGCGATTCGAGAGAGGAGCACGGAAGCGAGAAAGCACGCGGAGTGCACGTGATAATTATTCTCTGACTCGCACATATATCCCGGAGTATAATAACGGACTGGGGGTAGTTGACTAGCCACCCTAATCCTCCCCTAGGTCCGGGACACACATATCCGAGCGGATATCAGCGCAACACCCCAAACAGGCTGTCGATATATATATGTATTCATGTATGTACACATAGGGCAGGGGGGAGGGGGTATGTATATGTCATGGTATTCTCAGGACCGATACGTATCCTTCCACCAGTGAGTTCGCAATGACAGCAGGAATACGGCATGAGCATCAGGGCGCATCAGAGAGAGTCAAATGAGATGTGCGTATTAGCGAACTGGGTTGTGTCTCGGCATCCACCACTCCCTCCCCACCCCGTCGTTGTCGTCCTCGACAGTGCTAACTCTCCCTCTCTCTCTCTCTCTCTCTCTCTCTCTCTCTTGCACCTCTCCATGTTGGCATAATGTTTAGGATAGCTCGTCGCAATATGTTAACCTTGCTAGAGGGTTGCACTGGATGCTGACCACACATGCGAATTGGGTTTAAGTGTGTTTGCCGCGTGGATATGTGCACGAATACACGCATGAGTGGAGGATGTACACAGCGCAAAACTTCAGAGGAGACAGGGGCACGTTGGCACAGTCAAGCTCTAACCCTGTTTCACTTTTGTCGAGGCTTTAACATGAACCGGCAATTTTTTTTACTCTAGCATCAATAATTTAAACTCACTTCTCTCTGGCGTCATTCCCGTCAATTCCATAAAGACATTTGTACGGGGTCTGATATGTCCCTGTGTCACTTGACCCCGTCATCCCATATCTATAGCGTATATATCTGTAACGCGATGATAGCTCGGAGGTATGGTTAGAGGTGGACGTGTACAGATGCCCGTGAGCAACTAGCTGCAGCCGGTGGGCCGCTGGGTTAGCGTGAGTGAACGGTGGGTGGTGTTGGGGGTTATTCCATATAGTATAATACCAGCCTGTACATGCATATATACATGTATACACACACACTATGCATGCCAGGAAAATGTACGGCGAGGGGGGGGGGGGGGGGGGGGGGGGGGGTGAAACGATTCTGGCACCGGATGAGGGAAAGGGGTCCAGGGGATGCGGCTGTCAGCGTATGCTAATCATGGTAATAGGGCGTACATTGTAGGCTGCTCTTCGGGTTGAGCTAATATTTCGAATAACGTCGATTCAACTCTGACTCCTGCCCTCCATCGTGTTCTCTCTCTCGCTGTTTCGATAATCTCATCTCTTCCCTGGCCGATATCTCTCAGTCACCGTAACTCATACCCTCACTTATGACTATGGATGCAGGTTTACATACAGGACAATATGGGAGATGGGGTGAAAAGAGGAGAATTGGGATAGTCAGTCTACGATAGCGACACGAGACTCGAGGACCACCTGATGTTACAAGCCCCAACATAGTTGGCTGCGATTGCTGGGATCGCCTTCCATCCCTATGCGGGACTTCCAATGGCATCATCGTCAAGGCCTACCCGTAACTTCGATATATCCCCACCGTGTCATAATTATGCATCGTTTCCATGACGCGAGTTAACGACGAAAATTGGTGAAAATCGAGTGGCGAGTATAATATGTATGCATAATAATATGAGTCGGATATATGGTGGGTGTCTGGGTTAAATGCAGGGGAAGGATTAGTGGACGGTGGTCATAACGAACGGATCGAAAACTCGTGTCGTTATTATCATCCCCCCCCCCCCCTCCCCCCTCGTCTCTTTTCCTCGGTAAAATCATAACGCCCGGTATTCATCCACTCGACGACTATGATAATTTTCTACTTTCCATCCATTTTCCACGCTGATTTATATTCCACGGAATGAGGGAACCCACTCGTGGTGCGGTGGGACCACATTCCGACGAATAAACCGTCATCGAATTGGCTCTCGGTGATATGCACTCAATGACTAATTTAAATGATCTATTATAAATGAGTTCCGTTCGATCGGTATTAACGTTTTTTATGACCCTGACAAAATACGGGTTTATCTGGACGAGCGATTTGATGGCTTAAGTGGTTTTGGTAATGCCACTGAAAAATGTGAAAGCTCGGAGAATGAAATGTGGGGGGTCGGAACGTTGGGGCGAGAGAAAAAAATAAATACGAAAGCGCGACCCTTATTGGTGAGGGCACGATGAGTACTTGGGCGAAGAACGCATTAGCGAGTCAACTCTAGTATGGGATATGGGTCCCAGGGTACCAATACCGTACAATCGTACTTTGTACGGTGGTATCGTCGATCGACGCTCCACCTATTTCGGATATTATAAATTCAAACTCAAATGTAGCGTATTGTAATTTTTAAGGGATATCACTTAATGCAATCTGCAAGTTGCTCCTGCTGGTCTCATCCACGGACATCGAAGAAATTACCATCCCGCGCCTTTTTCAGGGAGCTCAAGAAATCTCTACCATTTCTTAGCCCAGACGATTTTTTATTTTATTTCAGCCCCCCTACATCGCTAATGGGGCTCTCTTTATTCTTGTGAGAATTATTTTCTTCTGAATAAAATGCATGCAGATTTTGTGTAAAATGAAAAGTGGAGGAAAAAATTATTTTTGTGTCACGGTAAAATTGAATTTCTACACGATTATTGTAAAATAGATTTTGCTGTGACATTTCGTCATTTCGAACATTTACATGTACTTTTGGAGTACCGAATTTTCTTGAGCGTGTAATCATCGTCTTCTTTTGCATTTCTCGGTCCCTCTGCGCTCGAGAAAAAATAGTGAGGGTGGATGCTGTGGGGAAGGGAGGAAAAAAATAAATACCCCGGAGCGCGAGGAGAAAAATAAGCCTTTAAAGAGTCTGATGAATTTTAAATCAGCCACCCATTGAAATCGGGAAAAAACGTCTCTTTTGCCAGAGGAGGACTCTTATTTTTTTGTTGTCTTCTTTATCTCCTTCTTTTTGCATTCGCCCTTCATCCACCACGCCCCTTCGTTCACTCGTTCGCTTCCCACCCCCTCCCCCTCCCCTGCCCACGTTGAACTTTCCGTCTCTTAATAATACAGAGGCACTAATACCCTGATCACATATTCCCCGGGATGAAAAGCAAATCTTTCGCTCCGGGCGGGTTATAAGGAGCACATTAATTCCATTAGAAAGACGACGGCGCTCTTCATCTTCGCTCTCTCTCTCTCTCTCGTTTTTTCAGGGACGAGCGGCAGACAAAACTCTGACATCTTTCGCCTTCTCATCTCCGAACCTCTTTCCTCGTATGCCATCACTCTGTCCCTGTCATCTCAACGATTCTTTGCGCGCCACAGCTTATATCCTTCTTCAGGGTCGCGCTCCACTCGGAGCCTTCACGAACCATGTATTCTTTAAGTACGTTCGTCAAAATCTTCATGGGAAAAATAAAAAGTTCATGAGAACTCCCAAAATTTCGTCTTCCCTAATTTATTCTCCAAATTTATATTCGACCATTGGCATCAGGTCAAAAATGATACTGAAATGGAAAATTCGATACGTCGAGGAGATAAATAAATTTGACAAAAATGTTTTTTTTTTGTCTGTCCATGATTATGAATTTTCTTATCCACATGTATTATGTAATTAAAAATGAAAATAAATGAGTTGAAAAAACTGGTAAAATGCAGTGTTTATTCGTGGTTCACCACGAAAATATGGAAAATGATGAAGCCTTTTTATTGCACATAGCAACGTCGGAATGTTATGTATAACCGAGCGGAGAGGGAGTATAGCGACATACTAAACCACACCATAGATGGTAGGCAACCGGGAGCCCGGACTTATGTACCGTGAGTATTATTAAATTTTCAGCTGGCTCACTTTTCCCGTGTCATTTTTCACGTGGTGCTTCTCGGCGGCGGGTAACAAGCGTTTGCATGTAGAAAATGCCATGCTCTCGTTTCTGGGGTTCATGGTGCGGGTTTGGTGAGAAAGGGAAGGAGCTAAATTTTTCCGCGGCAAAGTATATGAATACGAGAGCGCGAGTGGGAGGGCGCAATAACGGGAGAGCCTTCGTCTCTGTGGATGGCGGCAGTGAGCAGCAAGCAAAGCTCTGCAGCCAAAAGTTGGCAATAAGTCAGGACAAGGCGGGTTGCGAATTGGCGAACGGCTTGAAAGCCGGCGAAACCCCATATCCTCTGCTCTCCCTTCTTCCTTTCTCTCTTTCTCTCGCGAGAGAAAATAGTGAAGCCGCCCGATATCGAGTATGTCGCGACCACTGTTGTGCACCCTCTCCAGGGAAATCGCTCTAAACCTTTTAAATTCTAAGCCCCGAAAAAAAATAAACGTCTTCTCGCATCGTTGGTACTCGAACAGGAAAGTAAAGTATCGGTTCTTTTGCTTTATTCTCTTTTGTGTATATAGATATATTATATGGATATATATACATATATATATGTAGAGAGAGAGACGATAGTGTAGAATATGCACAGATTTATTCGCGCACTTGTATCACTCGTGCATATACAATGGTAGAGTAGATCCTCGGTTGTGTAAGTGGACAAGAGTGCGATATGTGCGCACCAGCGCCGATTGGAATGGGGGTATAAGCGCACGCGACCCCGGGTCGCCCGTGCACGGCACATAAATACATCCACAGCGGAAAAGGGAATCTGTTTAAAATATGTTCGTAGCAGTTTCGCCATGGTCGTTTGCCACGGGGAATAGCTAAATGCTTTTTGCGAGAGGGCATTTAAATCTTTACCTTTCAGCCTGGTCGCCGTCGCTAGTGGTGCCCCCTCACTCGAGCCCCCCTTCTCCCTATTTCTCTTTGCAGTTCCCTCCGCTTTATCCTCGTACAATTCGCCCGCTCTTCACTCCCTGTTTTCCTGTATTTCTCTCATTCCCGACTCTCAGCCTCTTTTCGAGCGAGAAGAAATAAAGTCGGGAAAAATTGAGGGTGAAGAGATGCAGCAGTTTTTCTCTCCGGAAACGAGAAGGGGGCAAGAAAATGCCTGGTGAGAGCTTGGCACACAGGAGTAATAGAAAGGTGAAAGTACCAGGAAAGAAACTCCTTTTCTCTCTACTTGTACGATCTTAGAATTGTTTGTTATCAATCCGCCGACGAAAAAAAAAAAAAGAATAAATATCCGTACCTATGTCTTTGGTTACCTCGTCCATGGAGAATATCTTTGAAGTGTATCAGCAAATACACACGCACGAGGCAACCAGACGCACTTTTCCCCGGGTGCTTGAAATTCTCCTCTTTTCTGCCTCGCGGCTCTTGTTCCTCTTTGCTTTTCCGCCTCCGGCTCGTCGCGGGACGCACTTTTTATCGAGATTGCTCGCGATTCCCAATGGAATTTAGACGACTTTACGACCGATCGACAAAACCATGGTCTTGGTTTTCAACATCCATCGAAAGACCTTGCTAAAGAACACGTGAGTAATCGGTAATAACGCTGCTTTCTTTTTTCCTTTCTGTAAATACAATACTCACAAATTTTTTCGCAACAAATGTTGGCCAGTTTGCCGGTCAATTATCCATGACGTTGATGGTCCCGCTTGCCCAGTCGTGGAAAATGATGAGGAAAGAGCGTAAAAAAAAACTGGAATCTTTGATCTCAAGTGGAGCGAAAGTACAAGGGAATATATCTCGAGCGACGAAAGTCCTCGCGAGGATTCTTTGATGTGACGAGGAGTCTTCAGGGCGTCGGTACATCCCGCCTCTTCTGGTCCCGGTGTCCATTGTAAGTAAATCGGTCACTTCGCCGTTCATAAATGCCAAGGGATAGAAAGAAACCCATAGCGACGGTAGATAAAGCAAGTGAGAGAAAGAGAGAAAGTCAGCAGCGAGGGTGACAGACGAGTGGCGCGTCGTTGCTGAAGAAGAGAGAGAAGAGAGCCGAGAGGCATGATAGAATATAGTCGGTGAGCGGGCGTTTTGGTCGGAGGCTCTCGCTCTCCTGAAAAGCGATGTCCGGTCGTCACCCTTGACTCGAACGTTGCCCTTCTCCCGATGTATTGGACTTTTATGGCGCATAAATATCAAGAGCTCGCTTCTAGCGCGTTGCCATTTTCCGTACGGACTCTCGGCCGAGTCGTTACCCTCTTTCATGCTCCTCTCACCCTCCGACATTCATCGATATCCGAACAGTATTACCGAAAATGTTTGCGGAAAGATAAGATGACCGGTGGTAACGATACCACTGAGTGTGTATCTCGCCAGTTATTTAGAGCTGCCCACCATCAGCCAATAACTCGGCCTGTCATCCTCGTGCTTTTCCGCAAACCCAATAAAAAAAGAATAGCAGGAAATTCCATGGGCGCTTCGCCACTGGAAAGAGAGAAGAGAGATGAAAAAAGTTGGTAGGACAATTCTCCAGTTACAGAACCTTGCGCAAGGCCGGACTTTCTCCGATTTTCCCAAGAAGTTCGCGCGGGATCGATTTCTGCCGTTTCGTCGAATTTAGTAACAAGATGTAGTACATCATCGGCGTGATCGTTCACGTGTTGCCGAAGGAAACACGAGACAACAGCAGGAAGGACAATGAAAAAAAAAAAAAAAAAAAAAAAAAATAGGAAAAAAAGAGCGGGAAGAGAAATCTCGAAGAAGCGAAGATTGAGAGATTCCGCCAGGAAACCGAACACGATATACCGTTACAATCGTTTACTGGAATTTGCGCGGTTCGATGGTAAACTCGGGTAATAGCGTTAGGATATCGATCGATCGATCGTTCGAACGGGTTTGGTATTATATTGATGAGATGCAAGTAAATGAGACGATCGATTGGACGCTCGGCTCGATGATCTCAGACTAGCCGCCGCTTCCGATCTCCTTCACCGTCCCTAATACTCGCCATCGGGAATCACAGAAGTGTTATGGGTTATAAGAGAATTCACTGAGATGGGGGCAACCCAGTGAACGAGCCAAGAAGAAGGAGATGCGCGAGATAAAGGAAGGAGGAAAGCCATCAGGATGAAGCAAGATGGAGAAGGATCGCATATTGTCAGGCCATCAGCGAAAAACCCACTCCACATCCGGCTGGAAGAGCTACTTCTTCTTCTTCTTCTTCTTCGTCTTCCTCTTCGTCTTCGACTCACATATACTTTCCATCGACTTTTCCCTCCCATTCTTCATATACACCCAGGTACATTTATATACGGCCATGTACGTAAATGGGTACACATAACCACGCGTCCATGTACAAATATCGGCCCCTATCCATATCCGTGTGTGGTACCAATAAAACGGGAACCACTCACAGCTTTTGTGTCCAGGATGGAGCGGGATGAATGGTGAGGGATGAAGCGAGGGCTACTGACTGGGTGAAGCGCCCAGTGGCTCTTCTGTTGGGGGCGCTAGTGGTTGTTATCGGCCATCAGGTTTTATATCCAACCGACCCACACTTGGTCCTCCTCTCTGTCTTCCTCATCCACAGGCTCATTTCTTCTTTCTTCGTTCGCTCTGCTATCGTTGATGCGGAACACCACCACGATGACGATGCTGAAGTGTGCGAAACGTTTGGACGTGAAATGAGTGAGGAAATGTGGAATGGTAGCAACGAGATCCACGCGAATACATGGGTCGTCGGCGGAGGTGGGGAGGCGAGGGTGAATGGCGTTACGTTCGCCACGACAGAGACGAGGAAACGGGCTGGCCATGGGGGACGATGGAGGAGAATCTCCCATCGAAACTCTCGACTATGGTAACACGATGGATACCGCCGTGTTTCACAAAGATTCTATGAAGATTGCGCGGGATTTTATTACGGGAGAAACGTCGGTTAATAAAAATGAATACGCGGAGGGTACGGGAGAAGAGGGTGCATCGCTCGGTGCTTGTGGGCCTTATGGTGCTTCACTGCCAACCGTGAGATACTATACCAGTTTCTTCGCTTCCTGTGTGTAGCGCGATGAGGTTTATACTATACTGGCTGGTGGTATATATATATAGAGTTGCAGTTAGAGACGCCAGACGTGGGGAAGATACGAGCGCGTTGGATAGACCCTGAGGAGATTTAAAAGTGCTACGGCGATTCGGCAGCGGACGTAAATTTTCATGGAGATCCGGTCGAGGAGATATTCTTCGGTATCCGCATTGCATCTACTGCTGCAGTGGTGCCACTGTATCCCGTCACCTACGGGCAACCTATTTCTTTCTATTTCACTTGGCCCCCACCCACCTCCTCTTTTCGCACCATTTTATCAATGCTACCGCTGTTCGTCTTATTCCCGTGGAATAAATTGTCAATTGGAATGAGTAAAATATTTCTGGGCTTTTGTCTAACGCATATTGGCATTTACTCGGTTGACGATTCAATTCGAATGAAGATTAGTTGCCGAAGACGTTTTTAATAACGGCACTATTTTCTTTCAGACGTCAATGATGAAATGCAATACGTAACGATTAAGCGGCGAATGAAAATAACGATTTGGTGGTTCGAGACTCCACACGAACGATTGAAGTCGATGATGATGGTGATCCTCTTCGGTGGGTAGAGCTCGAAGCTCGAGTGAATCTCCGTCGGTAATCCGATACCCAATTGGCCACCGTGAGTTTCGTTAATTCATGCGAGCTCCGAGAAGCGATAAATCGAAAGCACTGTGGAAAGATCGAGTGGTGAATAGGGTGGTGAATGGGGACAGCTGTCTCAGTGTCTCCACGCGTTAAATCCAATGAAACGTTGGCGATAAGCGTCCTGGCGCCTCGTGACCACCGGAAAGTCGAGCTCTTCGAGGGATAACTTTGACCGGTGAACCATATCAACGACTGCGAATGAAAAATCTGCAGACTCCGCGGATTTCTCCTCTTCGCGTTCCATTCCGACGTTATTTTTAATCTTCAAAAATTTGACTATGAGAAGATAACTCAGTTGAACGAAATTTCAAGCCGCTCATGCGATCGCAGCTTGAAAACTCTTCGGCATCGCTACACAATACGCCACGCCGATTTGTCTTCGTACGAAGAGAGTATCTCTTGGCCTTTCCCCCTCGGGTTTCCCCCGAGACGTCGTCCACGAGGACGACTCTGTTTCATTCAATTTTTCAACTGTGCAAGATGCCACGAAAGTTGGAGGCGAAGGCGAACGAGACTTAATCCCGTTGAATCTCGCTGACGCTGAAAACGTACACAGAAGCGAAGCTTTTACGAATTCCAACTGGCGATAGCTCAACGTCCGAGACGAAACGGGATGCATTTGTCGAGGGCCAAGCCCGAGTTCGTCGAGCGAGTGAGTATAGTATCCTCCGTACACGACCGAACCCGAGAAGAACATCCGAGAGGAAGAGGTAGAATAAAAGAGGGATGATGCTGGTGTCTCTTGTTGTCTCGGGATCCGATTGAACCCGCGCGGAGACGCGGGAGACTCTTCGGCTAAGCGAATCGACTCCGAGCGCTCCCGTGTCATTTGTAACAATAAAAAGCCACGTACCAAACTCGGAACTGACTTCACTGCTCTCCGGAGGCACTTCTGTAGTGACCCTCTTCGATAGACGACGAGGAACGCGATGTCCGGATGGGCCGGCAATCAAGTTACGTTGGATCGAGAAAAAAGGGAACCGTGACGAAAAAGCCCGATGCATCAAACGAAGGAAAGCTCGATGGTACATCGATCAACCCAGGATATCAACGTTGGCACATTTGTTTTTTTTTTCCTCATTCCTGTACCATTGTGTCTATCGCTCACAATATTTATTCCAAAAGAATTTGAACCACCAAATTGGTTCCCACGTTTGCCCGTTTATTCGGTGAGCCTTTGCTTGGATATTCCTCCCGTTAATATTAAGACAAGCGTTACGTCTGTGTGTCGTCCTCTGGCACCGAACGAATCGTAATAACCGAGCGAGGAAATTCTTTCGCTCCCTTTCTCTCATTTCGGGGCTCCTCTATTTTGATTCTTACCTTTGTAGAAGGGAAATAAGTTTCTCCGGTGGTACACACAATGATACTGACGTATGGCAGACATAAGTCAGCCGACAAAGAGACTCGGCCGGGGGTGACTTTGTCTCTCACGCCTGACAAAGGCGACTCCACCAATGCTAACCTGAAGAACGAAGCCAAAACGCTGGACCACTTTGGAGACAGTGCAAGTTGCGACGTTGTTTTCTTCCTCCTCGTCCACATCCTTTGGCTTCCTTCACCGGTATCCGGCAAGGATTCGTCATGGTTCCCTACGAAGTTTTGGAAATATTGAGTCTGCTTTGCCCACGGTGAAGCAGACGCGTGTCCCAATATTTTTTTTCCCTCGTCACTCGGACACTTTGGACTCCGGTCACAGTTTCATGCGAGATTTATCACCGAGGTCGTACCTTTTCCGGCGACGATTTCCATCGCGGAAAAGATTCGGTTGTTGTGAAAGTTACAAGCCATTCGCAGTGATGTCTTTATCCGTGGATCTCTTCGTATTCTTCTGGTCTCCTTGCGGCGTCTCTATTAAGGCCTTTGCCAAAGTTGGGCTAGATAAATTCAACCGTGTCTGCTAATTGTCCGTGGAGAATCGACGGGGACGTCTAAACTCGCGGTGCTCTTCGTGGCCGCACCGTGAAAGCCCAATAGGGCGACTTCTTTGTTGGGAAAATATTTTTCCGATCGTGCTCTCTTTGGCACGCCGACTGACCTGACGTTTCGAAAAGGCATCTCAATTTTGGCAATGGACGGAAAGTGGGACACGGACCACCGGAGTAGCTGGTGACCTTCGTCGCAGAAAAAAAGGACTTGCAGTGATTTCAATATTACAACTCGTCGTAACGGTATATCGTAACGATACTGTACTTGAAAAACAGTGGACCAATGATTCTGTGGAAAATTTTTTTCTTTGTTCCTCAGCATCCAATGCAACGAAGAAAAGCCAACGATTCTCACTGGTCTCTCGGAAGAGTCCGGCAATTTTACGTGTAGAAACGCAGTGTGGATGTCCACGCGTCATCCAGGCTCGTAAAGAGGAACGAGGAAGGCGGTATTTCACGTGGAGTCATCGGAGGACGAAGGAGTCACGTACCTATCAGCGGACAAATGCCAGGACGTTATCGGTAATTGTAATAATTGTAGACCGGTAACGTCGCCACTGGTTGGGAATTTCTTGGGGCACTCGTCACGGTGTAAGAAACTCGTGCGTGTGGTACGTACCCGAGGACTCCGAAGTTGGAGTCGAAGAGGAGCAACCAGAGTTGCGGTTGTGAGCGATGCTCCGATGAGTGTATTGCGCACTGCCATGCCAAGGAGGCGGAAAGGACGCCATGTGTCCGACAACAAGTGCGGGAAATGTATTGTGTCTCAACGTCCCCGTTGATTCTTCTTTCTAATTTCCGTCGCCCCGTCGGTCTCATTGTTTTCCCAGTGGCTCGTTGGTAATCCACGTGGTACACAACCTGGCGCGTATCGAAGTTACCATGGTTTAGATTCTTCGAGTCTATCATTAAAATGGTCAAGTGTGTGCGAGTGTCTTTTCGCAATGGTACGCACGCAAATGCCGACCTGAGCTTCTTCTCTTTTATTTTCCTCGTCGTGCCGAGCACAAAGTTTATTGTGTCGTTGTCTCTTCGGCAATGAGACACCGTGAGAAAATTCTTTGGATCCTCTTCGGTGCTCGAGGGCTCAAAGTGAAGAGCGAATATAAAAATTTTTAATGACCCCGAGAGGGTGCACGTGCAAATGTTACCATGTGAAAATCCAACCGGTCTCGGGGTGGGCATTTAAAGATGTATCGCGACTGTGATGGAAGTCACATCAACAAAAGACCGGAAAGTAGAATTACACCTGAAGAGAGCTTGTTTATTGGCATTCGGTGAACCAGAAAAGTGTTTGAATCAGATACGAGATTTTTGTGGGAGATTGATAAAATTTTTTTAGAAATAAAAAAAAAGTTGTTTGGAGTCATGTGATTTATTTTGAATTAAATAAATTCTATTTGTCTTTTAAATAAATGATGTTTGATGGAAATAAATCCATAAGAAGGATGCCTCAGGGTGTCTAAAAAAATATTTGTCTCACATAGCCCCGAATAAATGGACAATGAATATTCCGTGATTGAAAACCAGAATCCAATGACTAAGACTGTAATTTTTTGGATCCATGGCAGTTAATCTTCGTGGTGTAAGTCCCTGAATAAACATACGATAAATGACAGCCAAACTCTTGAGGATCTCTTGAGTAAACACGTTTTTGTTCGTCGCGATGGAAAATGAAATGGTACGAGGACGAATGAAGGATTGATATTGAGATTTCGAGATCGAGAAGAGGATAAGAGGAGACTCGCATTCCTGAAGAATCGGGGGAACGCTCGAAATCCACACGCATAAACAGATAGATAAAAGAAATAAGAAAGGTATCGCTCACCGATAGGAATACACGTCGGGACGTCTCGCTTCTCACCTCGTGACGCATTGCATAATGCTTAGTTAGCCCTTATTGTATACACGGGGTATAAACGCGCGTGCACATATGCATCACAATGCTTGTCTTAGGGCGCCTGCCACGCTCTTTAGTGACGCTCGATTTTTTTTCTTCCCTCTTCGATTTCATTTCCCTTTTTTTTTCTCGCTGCGGTGATGCATGCCTAGACTGAATCACGTGTGTGACTGCGCAACTCTGACCGCAATTTTGTCACGGAGCATCCGTCATGTGCACGACAGTTTTGCATAACCGTCTGGAGCAAATGTTTTTTTTTACTTTCATTTTTTGTTACCGACAATGACGGCGCATGGAAATTATTGGAAAAAATGTTCATCGATTGTGGTCGATATTGAAAAATCAATAGTAGGAGATGTTGAATATTGTTGTTTTTTTTTTCATGAAAAAAAATAAGAGACTTTTAAATGTTATATTTCCGGGTCTAATTTCTATGAGTATTTTATTTTGTTCGTGCGTTTGAAAGACGTATTTCAGTCGATCGTAAAATAGTATTACATATTTATGGTTCCAATTATTTCCGACACCCATAACCGGCTCGAACTTTAGCCCCAGTTCACGAAGAGCTCCCGCAGTGACCAGGATGTCGCGGTCCACGTGGAGACCATTTGTAACATTGTAGCGACTTATTGACTCGTTCGTTACGAGAGCAATTCTCACGTCGTTTTAATGCTCCGGGTGGAGACTCGTAAACCTCGGACTCGAGAGCGGAATATAATAACGCTTCCACAAAATCCAACAAAATAATAAAGAGAAGATAAAAATACAAATGAAATAGAGCCCGGTTTTTCGCTGGAACTCGAGGTGACACGTAAGTGCGCGAGCTCGTAACGCTCTTCAGCATCGTAGCCGGTAATACTATCGAGAGAATTATATTTAACTTCGAGGAATAACGATCTAGGAGAAATTTCCGAGAGCGTGACGCTCCGAAGCTGTCGTGAAATTCAACTTCGACAACTGGTATCCTCGTTGGTACTCTTCAGGGCCGGCAGTCAACGAGAAAAAGAAGACAAAGTCGATAGGAAAAAATGCCCACTTCTCGTTTACTTCAAGATTACGACGTCGCGGAATTTAAGTATTTCGCCTACTTGTTATTCGTCGTCAAATTCAACTTCGACTACTGGTATCCTCGTTGGTACTCTTCAGGACAAGCAGCCAAGAAGAAGGAGGAGACGAAATCAAGAGAGAATAAAAAAAAAAAAATAGAAACTGGGCGAAGGGAGAAAGAAAGGTATAAACCTGAAGACTCCGTCGTGCCTTCCTGCCCACTCCTCGTTTCCTCAAGATTACGACGTTGCGGAGTTAAAGTATTTTGCCTACAATGACTCGGTCACGGCTCCTAAGAATTTAACAGCCTCGTTCTCGTCGAAAGGCCCTTTGCCTCATGATTTTCGTTCTCGCCGGTGTACCGCCGATACTGTAACGGCCGTATCCGTTTTAAAAGCCCTTAAGCGTACTTAGGGCGTTGCGGAGTTGCACAAAGTGGCACAAAGTTGCGGGCGACGAGCGAGCCCGGCGGTCGCAGTGAAGACCCCGAGCCGAAGGGCCACCTTCCGTCGCCGCCCTTCCCGCTCGGATTTTACGGCTCTCGCCGTTCCGAAACCCATTCGTCCACGCTTCGACCCACGGATTATTGGCTTTGATGGCCCGTACTCGCCGAACAACCGACCAACGCCGGTGAAGCTTCTTCGAGGCGCGACACAGGATCCTCAACAGTCCACGACACTTCTGTATTAACAACGGACTGGTGGTGCCAGCAAATCTGACCACCCACGTCGACCCCGTGACCCTTTTACCTTCACTGCTAATTTTTCTAATGGATTTTCGGCACGACCTTATTTTCTTCGGGAAATAAAAATGAAAATAGGAATCATATATAAATTTATCGTATCGAGAATGTAAATAAGACTCTGTGAAGCTATAAAAAATCAATAATTTGCATCATACTCTTGCGTATTACAAAACAGTATGCAGAAATGAGTGCGTTGGCGACGAGTCGCGTTTCTCGATGCGTGGCAAAGATCAAAGAACCTTTTATCCGAGTATTTATAAATAAATGAGAAGACACGTGATCCCGAGTGAGAGAAGCTGGCTTATTATCTCTATAGTTACTATATACGGTGTACCCACGCGACGACAGGTCGTCGGCGTGGTCGTCCCAGACGAGGAAGCTCGCCGATGTCCGTCAATCGCTTTATCGTGAACGTGCCGAAACGTATAAGGAAATGCGTGTTATCGTTAATGGGAACGGCGTGCGTGCCTGCGAATCGAACGTCGCTTGTATCGCAACGCCTGCGAGAATGAATAAGAAAAAAAAAAAAAAAAAAAAAAAAACATCAAGAGTCATTGCAGCGGGGACAGGAGACGAACGACAGCAAGTGGAAACTTGCGAATGTGTCTCAGTGGGCCGACATCCCACACGCGCCTGTGCACGACGGTCCGTGACGTTCTGTGTACACATAATTCTCCTACGAGGCATTCTCCGTCAGTTCAACAATTTTTAGAGCGACACAATACAAAATTTCTCCCGATTTTAGTCCTAATTTAATGTACACCCGGTATTTTAATTTTTGTATTTTTACCAAAAAATTTAATATTCTCATATGGACAAAAAGCTCTTTTTTTTTTTTGGATTAAAAAAATTTTAGAATTCGAAATTCTAAACGCCGGGAAGAAATTCTGATGTATAAATACACTGATTGACATATTCGTGGTTTTGAAAATACAAAAAGAAAGAAAAAAAAATGGTCCATCCGACAGAGAATACCCGGTATATCGTGTATACCACCGGGTACCTCTAATACGATATCCTTTTCATTCATCGATTCTAGTTTGTCTCTCTGTCTGCGGTCGACGTTGCGTGTAAAAACGCGGCATTCGCCTATATGGCGAACGCCACAAGAGGCGATTCTTCATTCCAGCTCGTGGAACATGTGCGCACGAGACCTCCTCCTTTTTCTCGTGTTGTGCGCGGGCGCGCGCGCGACTTGCACAAGCGGCGCGCGCGCGCAGCTAGTTTGACCGGCTCTGCGCCGAGGTTTCCCGCGTTTTCTCCGATCAATGATTCCCGATTGGTTCTCCTTTCGCGCTGGAATATATTACAAATGCTCCCCTCGTACACTGACCTACTGCAGTTACGTTGTACACAATTCGCTGGACTCGTTGCCACTGCACGTTGGGGCAATGCGGATCGTTGAGAAAAGAATTCACTCGCGAAGCTGCGGATACTCTCGACACTTTTGCCTCGACTAATAAAAGCGGTTGTGACATACGAGATTACCTTGGAATCGAGAGTCAGCGTTTTTTACAGCGGAGCGCGTCGAATTGTCTTTTATCCGCGGCGATGATAAATAGCGGCAGAAATGTGCCGCCTCCTATGGGTCATTCCCATTGGAAATTCCCTGGGACAGTTTCAATCACTTTTTTTCAATCTCATTAATATTTATTTGCACTATCTTACGTGGAGAAAAATATACTGGGTGAAAAAAAAAAAAAAGTTCATTATCGCGGTAAGATAGCGATTTTGAGCTGTGAGAATGTATGGGAAAATTGATTTAAAAAAAAATTAATTTCTTATGGTAGTGTCTTTGTTTAAAAGTCTTTTATGGGGGAAAAATGAGCGCTAGGTTAGCATGGAATATCCTGTAGCTTGGATATCGAGTAGAGTGTAATACTGGATTTCACTCCTGAGCACATAATAATTTGTGGAAATGGTTTAGAAAATGACTAAGGGTATACAATAACATGGATTAGATCTGACTGCCCAATATCTCCGTTGATAAATACTGAAGCATATGCCGTTTCCACTTATTATTACACATCGCGCACTCCCGTTATCTAATAATAATGACGTAAGCGACGTTCGACTGACAGCGTTAAATAAGCGTGTTACAGATAATAGGAATTTCGATATGTAAAGCATACACCATACGCGTAATCCTTGCACGCCTCAACTTTCTTTATACCATTTATATCGCGGTCATAAATTTTACGATTGATTTACAATACCAGCCACGTGCGCTTTTCTACAGTCTCCATCGGAGGGAAGCCAACCTTGCCTGCAGGTGAGAGGCCAATTAATCCGATGATCCTGACAGATATCGGCACCCCTTTGTAAATAGTGAGGGAAAATAATTCGTCAAACGTATGCTCAAATTTTCACTTTTCCACAAAGTAATACACGAATGTGTACGTTCGATTTTTTATATTCTTCCGAATCGACAAAAAAAAAATCAGCTTTCGAGACATCGCAAATTTTTTGAATTGCAGAAAAAAGGTTTTTTTCAACGGGGAAGTAATAAATCCGAAGGTGGATTTGAATGACTCCTACTACTGTATGCTAAGCAGCATAAATACGTCGGAAAAGTGAAAGTAATCGGGTACAGGAGAGTTAATGGAAGAAACGAATAATATCGCAACTGCGAAGAAAAAGTCACTAGTGCCAGTTATATACGCATATATATATATATGTATAGATATGTATGAAAGAGAGCAATTTGCTTTGAAAGCTGAAGTGAATAACGTTGTGTGTAGCGTTTATTCGGTTCACACCGCTTTACATTCGCAGCGGATAATTTAACAAGGATCGGGGCTTAAAAGTACGCGTAGGTCAGCACCTGCGGAGCGTTACACGCGCGTTCATGCAGCTAATATAATACGCTCGCCGGGAGCGCAAAGAGAGGCGTGTATTATAACTATGCGCAAAGAGTCGCTATTTAATGTACATACAGTGGTGGTGGTGGTGGTGGTGGTGGTGCAGTGCACCGAGTTAGACGTTGGAGTATGACGAGAGCATCGAGTATATGGAAAAACAGCTTTCTCTCTCGACAGGTTCAGGTGGCACGGGCATACGTAAGAATTAAGTAGATAAACATACGCGGAGTAATGGACCCGCGTAATATCTACGCATTTGGCCATTATATATCCACGAGACGGTGTAAAACTGTGATACGTACCGTCGAGCGTAATACAACCGACCCGCTCCGCGAATAATGTGCCCTGAAAGGGATATTATTTGATTCCGTCAAATGCGTACCATTATCACCGCAATTTTCCGCACTCCGTATTATTACACTCAATTATCGTGCATTATTCTTTGGCTCGCGACGCAATTCCGATTTCTTCGCTTGTATTATCGTGACGCACGGTTTTGAAAAATCGTAAACCGCTTTTCCGCATCTTGCATTTTTTTGCATTATTGTGCAATTTTTTTTTGGGCTTCCTAATATCTAATATTAATTATTGACAAAATATAAGAGACAGATTTTTTTTTTTGCTTTTTTGCAAATAATTCGGTTAAGCAGTATTTGGTGAAAACCGATGTGGTTTTTATTTTTTTTGTAAGAAATGTGAGAATTATGTCTGGAGTTTGATTGCATTTTTGTTTTTGAGAATCTCCAGGGGTTTTTGAGAAATGATAATTAATATCGCTCGATGCAACGACGCTGTAAATTATGCAATTCACTTTATTATACTCTTTACCGTATACCGCGTGAAACCGTGATACGCATGTACCGCTCGATGTCCGCAATTATCTAGAAGGGAAACTCTCGATTGTACTGCGTAAATGATTATTTCTCGTTGCATACCGAGCAGGAGCACTTTCTTCCGACGCGGTACTTTCATTTTTCTGCATTCTACTTAATTATTCAAGCTCAATTTAACCCGAATGATTTGAGCGAATGGTCGGTGGATTCGTTGAGGGGAGAAAAAAAAAAACACATCACAAACCCAGTGAAAGACGCAATTGGTTCATCGAGCGGGAAAATGTAGGCACTTTGAGCGAGTAGATTCCGCAGTAATTTAACCGGAAGCTCCTTCGCGGGCTCTAACGACGTAACGAGCCGTTAGAGGCCGCTTTTTCGGGACCGCCGTATAAAGCAACGGACACGATACGGGAGGAGATCTCGCTCTTGACTTTGGCCAACATTTTACGAGCCTCGACGTACACGAGTTTAATTCAATCAGGCCACGATCCCCTGATTACCCTCCGCAAAAGCGAATACGTCGACAATTCGATCCTGATTAAAAGGTTCCACGACTTGTACGCGTCATTCCGTGTCACTTCGATGCTGAAGAGTGAAGAAATGAGGAATGAAAGTCAAAGAAACTACTGTCCACGCGTTCCTTTCAATTCCTATTAGCTTTCAATTCCTAGTAAAGTTCGTGACTGCGAGACAGTGACGTTATTTTTTTTTATTTTTTTTATTTACAGTTTTATCTCGACGCGAGTGTTGGAAGTCGGGCCATTAGGATTAGTGGCACTTTGACTCGTTCGCTTTGTAACGCGTTCTCAATCAGCTACGAGACGGTCAGAGCACTGCGCCCAAAAATTATGACACACTCTTCGGGTTCGGAAGTTGTGATGGGTTCGGTAGCGAGGACAAATGGACGTCCCGTTATCGCATGGTTCACTTATCGCTCGTAAAAGCCACTTTTCCATATTGGTTAAAAGGCACGCGTTCGATGTAAAATTGTATCGAAGCTGTTGGGGATGCTGAAGACCACTTGGTCCCTGAGATTTTCACTTGGGAACATCGGCGCCACTTCTCTTTGAAATGTCATTTCATTTTGAGGCAGTTTGAGGATTTTTTCATCGTCGACGTCAAGTGAAAAACTGTGTACTAAGGATGAAGAATGAATTTTCGTGGTGATCGATGAGAAAAAATCATTTTCGTGGTTAAGGTGGCAAAGTCGCAAATCAGTTTCGTTAACCGCGAGCCACGTAGCGGAGAGCCAGTGATTATACTTTCCCTCGTTAGTCGCCGAAGAGGATGAATTGCGAAATTATCCACGTCGATTCCCGATTGGTTGTTCCATCGGTTAGCCGCTCTGTTGATGTTCGCACTTGCGTGGCGTATATAATTAGCGATCAACAAAACTCACTTGAGCGCTCGTAAATCAGCAGGCTCGTAAATTGGTGTCATCACCTGATTTAAAAAAAAAACGTCAACTGCACGAAGAAAAAAAAAATTTGTTTAATAGCCCCCGATGAAATAAGTTGGGCCAATAAACTCGTTGATTATGAAAATAATTATTCAGCCTTAGCAAAAAATTCAATCGACAAATTTAATAATTTGAATGTCCATGCAAATTCACGATCTAAACGAAAATCCAAACATTTCTCCTCGCATTATACTCAAGTACTTGCAAGCAACGCGAATGACAGTGCGAAAAGGTTTACGAAGACTCGAGGTCAGAAACTTCATTTCCGTCAGTGGTGCCAATTTCCCGTGAATCAGAGGCTCGGTACACCATAGCGGAGAGATAGCGCGCTTGTATGCAGAGAGTGTATGCGATTCGGGAAAATCAACGACGCGTGACAAAGGGCTTTATCAGGGAAGGAGAAGAGGCTGAAGAGGAGGGAGAATCGAGCCATCGCCCAGGGCGTTACATTGCACTATCGCTGCTACTGGGATGCGCGTAACATAATAACTGTGTCATCTCACTCTGATCCTCTCCTCTCCGGCCGCCCCCACCCCCGCCGCCCTTACCGTAATGCCTTTCTCTCCTCTCGTTTGGTCTCTCTGCATGCGTTGATGCTGCTTTCTCCCTCCCAATATCCACAGCATCAACCTCGTTCACTTCATCTCTCTCGGTGACGTTGACTGCCTACACTACTGCCACCGGGTTGATTGGATCCACTTAACGGAGTATACGCCATGCGACATTACTGCTCTATGGTGTATGGCGAAGTGTGTTGCGCCACCGCCGTAACCTGCCGCTACTCTCCGTCTGTTTCCCACTACATTCTGTACGCGCTATCCTCGCTCCGATGGAACGAAGCTTTCCTCCAAACTCCACTCAAGTGTATCCGACAAATGTGGAACACGGAAAGTCTCCGATAATTATGCGTGCATTGATACACGTGGATTCGATATTTTCAATGGCTACATTATTTGTCACTTGTCACTTTTCAGTGTCTCGTTAGTGAAATTTACACTGTCATTTTTTTTTTTATACAAATAAATAAATGGAATGATGTACAAAATAATAATGGTTGAAAGTCCGTTAAGGGACAACGTAAATTGACAGTCGTAATTGGAAGTACGATTTGTATCTGCTCATTTTTTTTTTTTTTTTTTTTTTTTTTTAACGACAGAAACTATTTTAGGAGTGCGAGACTTTGCTACTGTGGCTGGCGTTAATAGGAGCAACGATTTAGGGAGAGGAGCTCGCAGGAAGCATCGCTGCTGACGTTAAGTGGACTCCGCTAAGTAACAAGGGCCAGCCTAATGACTCGAAAGACCCAGATTATTTTATTATCGCGTCGCCAGTGATTTTGGTAGGAGACGTCGACGAGAATGATGAGGAAAACGGGTACCTACTCTCGTAACTCGTAAACCGAGTGACCCTTCGCACTGTAGTGACGATGGGCTATGGGCGAGATGGAAAGCGCAATGGACCATCGAACGAGGTGCTGGACCTTGTACATCGTGAGGTCATCCAGCTTCGAGATTCGTCTAAACTTCCTTGTATCCCTCCCTCGCATTAGCTCACTTTTCATGTTACCATTAAATTCTATGGGACACCAGAAACGCTATTACGCTGTGCAATATCCCACGTCACCGACAAAAGACGACGAGGGACCGACCAACAGCACTTTATTAACCAGAGTAAAATCATTATCATGATTTCAATTAATCAGTAATTACTCAGAAAAATTATTTTTAAGTCAACGAATTTATAGAATCCCAGTGACTCATTTTACACCAAAATTGGAACGCAAACTTCATTGGTTTTTTTTTTATTACCCCATTATTTTTATTCAATGATTCAACAACAAAATATTTTTGTCATCTTACAAAAATATTTTTCAGACGTTTCCCACATAATATCGTTCCTTAAAATTTCAAATAAATTTTTCACTGTGTAATTATTCGATAAAAAATGACATCTGTATTAAATTCGTAATGGTATTGATACGAATGCGTCCTTGGCCACTAAATTCGGAGACACAGGAAGGAGACGCGCACGCTGAAGACGTCACGTGTATAACGGCTTATTCACGGTCCCTCGGGCGTTTCTATTTCCGTAGGTGAACGTCGCGTAATTCGGTACACGGCTCGTCGACGATGCCTCGCCGTTCATGCGTACATTATCCGTCCTGTCGCGTTGCGTGTCTTACAACGTGATAAGCCGAGAAGGTACATACGCTCGTCGCGTCACGAATCGTGCAGTTGATGTTGCGCGGCTCTCTTCAGCTTCGCTGGAGGCCGAGAGCGTGAACCCAAGTACGTATTTCGCTTCTCTCTCGCGTTTACCTCCGCCGATAATCTCCCGCACTTCTCTATGTAATATTCTTCCCTCGTATCGATCTTAAATCTACGCGAGAGAATAATACTCCACGTATAACCCGTTCTCTCGTTACCAACGTGTCCCGTGAAATGACCATGACTATAATAAGCCGAGACAGGCTCGCCGATAACGGAAAATATATTAATAATAATCATAAGATTGTTCTCTCAATCTCGCCGATGAGCCGCGCCTTTGTTCCATTTTCCATTTACTTTAATTCACCTTCGATAAATCATTATTCCTATGGAAATTAATTTATTCATATGTGCATTCGTTATTAATATAATATACGACACGATGAAAAACAATAAACAGCAAATTTTGTTTATATTGCATTGAGATTATTCGAATATTAAATCGGATATTTGCAGAATGGAAAATGTCGAGAAAATAGCCGGACGGTGAAATTGATATGTATATGTCGATCAATTTATTAGTTTAAAATAATAAAATAATAAAAATAATAAATACCATATTTTGTACAGTTAACATAAAAATTATTTCACTACAATTGAACGATTTAAAAAATCGGCTGATATTTGCACTTGGAGAAATGTAAAAAAAAAAAAAAAAAAATCGCTGAGCGGTACAACTGAAAATGCAAGCTCGTCAAGCATATTGATGATGCGCATGGCAAATTTGTATATCGAAAGCGCGAGCCTTGATCGGCTTTGCGGTGTGATGAATAAAAAATCATCCGTCGGAGATAAACGAGACGTCCTCTATTATCGAAACGATACGTGGCAATTAAGGAACTCGGGCTGAGGGAATAATTCATTAAGCGAACGGATGTCGCGGCGCGCGGCGCGCGGCGGAGAAGAATCCCGCGCGCTTATTGGAACACTTGGAAGCTCATGAATCGGAGACGGGTGTTAATCCTCCCCGCGTGTTTGTCTACCCGCGCGGACAGATAACGTCGCACATCCGAGCGACGGGCGAGGAGAGCGCACACGATCGGCTAAATGAGAGCCACTTCGAGCCACTTTAAAAACTCATAAATCAACGTTCGCTCGGCCGACCGAGCAAAATATATACAGCCACAGGCCACAGGGTACGTACGTATAGGCGAATCGATAGCAAAAGCGATGTTGCGGCTCGACTCTTTGCGAGAATAGCCCCCCAGGCGCCCTACCAAGCCTCCATCCGCTTCTCACACACGGAGTAATTAAGTCGTGAGTGTTAATGAACGGATAATAAGTTGGAGCTTATGCACCTGTGATCGACTTTGATCTTCGCGCGACGCATTTACTCGGCAATCGGTTTCCATAAGTTTCGTATGTGCGATATGGAAATACTCGAATGTCTTCATTGGATGATATTGTAATTAATCAAGTAACCGATGGGTCTTCGTGTATCGGTACGAATACGTACGTACGTACGAATACAATACGATTTGAGGATGAATTAAAATTAGAAAATTTTTTTAATTACAAAAAATAATATATCACGAAGAAATGATTGTGGATTTTTTTGAAAAATTTCAAGGCTGACAATTTTATGGTGTGGGATATATTTTTTTATTCGCTTTTAAATCGGTTTGTTTTTTATGCGGATTTTTTTTTTAACGGCCAAGCATCAGCTGCTAGGAGCTCAAGACGAACCGTCCACCCTTTCAATGGAAGGAAGGTAAAAGGATTCGCTTCAGGACTCGGGAAGCTTAATTAATTAAGTCCTTAACAAAGACTCAGGTGGCGGTGCGAAATCTGACGGGGTCTCTCCGTCGAGCCAACTCATCCCCCTTAAGTTTCGACCCTCTAAGGACCCTCTCCGCAATAATGGCGGCATTATCATACACACGACCTACTTAGCTCCTGTCTCGATCCCGTCTCTCACCCTCCAAATTTCATGCTACCCTCAAACCACCCCCCACCCCCTCTCTGGTTAGTAGTCTCAGGTGTTTCGGCACATTGCCATTGGGAGCGTGAATTGTTCGCGGGCTGAGCGGGCGCATGGATCGATGGAATTGATTAGACTGGCTATGGTGCATGCTGAGCGAGTTAATCCGGCGTAAGGATCATGTACATCGTCAAATCTTTATCGACTCGGCTATTTATCGTGACATTTTTGACGATACACAACATTTTCAAATTAATATAATACACTAACGAGATTAAGATTTTTTTGAAAATTTGAAAATTTATAATACAACTTAGGAGAAAGTTCACATTAAAAAATCAAATGTAATGGAATCGGTTGCGGTGTTATCTTCGGATTAAAATACGCGTCTGACGGACATTTCGTCGATGTTTACACCATACATCGCATCTACAATAATAAACCTTTCTTGGGCAGCCCCAGCTCTTATCACTAGTTTCGTATTAGATAAGAATTATCTCGAGCGGGTTTAAAGGAGAAATTTTAAAAGAAATTTTGTCAACGATGCAACATATT
Source organism: Clistopyga incitator (assembly GCA_947507545.1). NCBI lineage: Eukaryota > Metazoa > Arthropoda > Insecta > Hymenoptera > Ichneumonidae > Clistopyga > Clistopyga incitator. The sequence goes on along the minus strand of OX382183.1, from coordinate 11,069,550 downwards.
TTTATCGTTGTTGAACTTAGGAATAATCTCAAGAACCAATTAAATTCTCCATCGATCAGTCTTAAGATAAATTCGGTTACCCCCGTCATAAATAGTGTTGTCATTTTTAGAAATGCAGTACGCGACACAATGGAAACTCTTTGATCCAAGAGATTGCTCCATTTATCAAGAAGTTGTATGCCAAACGTGAAGCGGCACGACAGTGACAATGTGCTCTGGGGTCTCCGACGATCGCAAGAAGAATAAGAAGATTAAGGCGAAGAAGAATACGCGAGAGGACGCGTTTTGCATACGAGGAATCCTTTCGCTTTCGATGCACCGACGCAGCGAGACAAAAGACTCTGCGACGCAGTCACTCAGTGCCTTAACAAGACGAGAATAATGGAACGTTGCGTCGGACATTGTTCTGAGTGAGATGCCGAGAATCCATGAGATGAAAAAAAAAAAAAAAAAAAAAGTGACATGTATACGGAAAATGGAGAAGAATGTATGAAATGAAAAAAAAAATTAAATACACATAGAAAAAATGGAGAAAAATTCAGGAGATAAAAAAAAAATTGAGAAATGTATAGAGAAAATGGAGAAGAAATCGCGTTGCGAAATTTCGCGAAACTCGAGAGGTAATGTCGATTGAATCGCCGCGGTGGCTATTATATTTTGCTATTTTATCTTGAAAATTGGTTTATTACGTGCCCTTTCCTTTTCGCAAATGGCCGTACGTACGTTTCTCTCCCGACCACGTACTATTGACGTATTACATATGAATACGCCAGATAGTATTTCCAACGAGGCGTATTCGCTATTTCGCATTAGAGGTGAGCACGAGTGAAAGAGTCCGAGACAGACGTGCCTGAGCGTATCTCCCGTCGCCGTGGAGTCTCCCTGTACAGCCTCCTGACGTCGGATATGGAACCTCCTTCGACGTTTCTAAAGGATTTCGTAATTTTCCAATAACAGTCGCACCTCTCACCGTTACATTATCCGCGACTTCGTGTAATACAGTAGTGCAGTTCATACACAAGCAGCACTCTACAATATTTTTCACACACTCGAATGCAAAACATAAATGTAACTATTGAATTATTTTTTAAACCAGTACTGAATATATAATAATTAATTAATTACTCAATTAATATCCAATTTTTTATATTTTCCATACATAATGTATTTATTTTAATATTGCAATTTTTCTACTGTATTGCCCGAATATAATATTATATTACAAAAATAGTAATATAACACGTCCGCGGATAATTTTCATTTTCGGATTCGGTGAAGGAAAATTTCGTGCGATAAAATTTTTTTCAACAGGGGCTCGACGGTAAATTCCGTTTTATCGCACTAGTGTCGTAAAGCTGGTAACTATAGCGCAGAAAATAAATTAGGTAGGAGCGATAAATGCTTCGAGTCGCGTTAACGGTACGTAAGACTCCCCCGTCCTTTCATTTCCCGTAGTAGATCACACGTAGCTTCAAGGCTTCACTGGCACGCGTCTCTAGTCTCTCTCTGCATCGTAGCAGCGACACGCAAACTGGCAGGAGCCCCGGCGATTAAGTATGCGAAGTGCGCCGGTGGTAGCGCACAGCCGGGAGACCTTCGCGAACCGTGTGCTGCTCCGTTGCTGTATAACCTGGATCGAGTCGCGAGGCGCAGCCTCTCGAGGACGACGGGAAAGCTAAAAATCCGTGGAAAACTGCGCAGTCTGCGAGAAAAACGGGTCTCCATAGGTGCAATACACTATATACGAGGCGTTCCATACTAAATCGACCTGGATCTCACCCTCGACCTCCTCCATTTTATTTTCCCAATTTTCAATATTTTTCTTCTATCTCAAAACAGCAACTACGATTTTTTATTAATTTTTTTTTTCGTAATCATGATTGTTTATATTTCACAAGGAAAATAGTGAAGGGCATTTTTTGGCATTTGGAGAAAAAATTAAATTTTATATCGGAATATCAATTTTTTCAGGCTCACTATCAAATTGGGCGGGATTTCGATTTTGATTTTTATACGAATTTATGCTTAATACTCTGGTGGTTGTTGACGCGGAATGACCCGTATAATCCAACGATTTATGTACGCGTAGCTTCTGGTTAACAGTTACCGCAGGGAGCAATCGGTCGATGGTTTTGATGAACGGCACACACGGAGTACGTCACATCCAGTGTATGGGCTGTTCCATGTGAAATCGTCTTTGTTAAAAACGTCTATTTTCAAAACTAAATGGTACTGTAGGTAATCCCAAGAAAAGAAGATCAATTAAAGTGCCAATCGAAATTCACTTTTAAAAAAAAATGTATAAAAGTACCGAAGCGTATTCGAACAAACACTTTTCATTTTCCCGATTTACTAAATCGTGAAATAAAAGTGAAATAAAATGGTGAAGATAAAGAGTCGGTGAATAATTCTCGCAGGTGGATTAGCGAATAATATTGGGGCCAAGGTTACTATATACATGGTTGCTGGCGTATGAAACTATAATACAGAGAAGCGCATCAGCGCGTCTAGCGAGACAATGAAATGTTATGCGAATAGACTCGTTTACTCTGTAACGCCCTGCCAGGATATCTTCCGAGGCTCTGATGGCTAACTCGCGCGGCTCGATATAATCGTTGCGCTGTGTTCTACGCGCAAAAATGGTAATTTACCGGAGCGCGAGGCCATTGTTCCGTTCCGCGGAGCGCGTAACCCGACTTTATCACGGCCGCGCTATTTTTCCCCAACGTAACGCGAGTGTGCATAAGTTTACAGTGATCCGCGCTCGCCCGCGCGCGGCTTACATCCACGCAAAACGCTTGCGGATGTACGCGAAGCGGCGCACGCGCCCTTAGAGCGTTTCCGCTTCTCACGAGTCATCGCGAGATTAGCGATACCAATCGGCGTCCTAATCGTCGACACTTAGGCACTTTTATTCTTCGTCGAGTCAACGAAACAACCGCCGCTTATCACCAATCTCAACTGCTTTTCGTTTTCCTATCACAATCGCTGACTAATTATGCAATTTGTTGGTAGCTAATTGGCGATGTACATTCCTAAATGAAACAATGAATCATTTCTATTGTTTATCAGACTATTTTTGTTCTTTCCAAAAATAGTATCAAATGTTCATATGGATATCCAAATATCAAAAAGTAAATCGATATCTGAAAATCACAATTTTTTTTGTTAAACCTTCTAATATGAATTCCTACGTGTGAAAGGAAAACAGAAGTGAAGAATGAAAAAAAAAAGGAAGAAAAAACAATAACAGTACAAATGAGATGTAATTATGATCATGGTTATTTAAAAACAGTTATATCTCGCGACGATCTTAAGTTACCTTATATGACTTGTCCGAGTCAACGTTCGAGTTACGATTACCATAATCGATCTAGCGGAAAGAAGAAAATCTGCTATGCAGATGGAGAACGACGGTGAGCGTTTATTTGATTTAATTAACATTTCAAGCGGGCGAGACAGTGATAGTCCAGAATAGCGAGGCCGTACAATGTTTCGCACAATTCGAGTCAATGCCATAACGCGGACACACTTTTTACTTCACAACTGACAAACAGTCGTTACATTGACGACATTATATTTAACGAGGGAAACGATGGAAAAGCCACTCTCGAGAGACTCATAAATTATTATCGACTGATGCCGATGCTACTGAGCAGCTTCCACGAGCGTTCGCGGTGGATGCTGCGCTCGACGAACGTGATCCTCGTTATATTCTCCGTTGCCCAACGCGTCCTCGCTTTGGCCAACGGAGACTAATAACCCTCGACGTTGTTGCTAATCGTCGCGATACCGCAAACGAGACAAAAATCGAGGGCCAAGTGCAAGAAAAATCTCTTCGCAATTATCGAACTGACCGATTTATCGAATCGATGCTGCTCCATTGGAATCGAATCCAAAAAATTGGCTGAATTGACAGAGATGCATAATATATATATATATTTTGTAATTTCCACCCTGACAATTTTTTTCCAATTTCCAATATTAGCAATCCTTCGAAGATGGGGAAAAAAATGGAATTTCTTCCCCTTCGGAAAAGCGTTAATTTCCGCGCGAGTCCCAGAGAGATTAAATGGGCGCTCGCTTGTGCCATGTGTCAATTAAGGCCAAGGAGCGGAAAATGGTCCAGTGGACATTCTCAACCGTCGCAGCCTCTCGAAGCATCTTGCGGTACGACAGAAGCTTATATTCCGCTGTTGCTGGTGCAGTTTAATGCGGCCGAGAAGCGGGAGAGGGCGGGGGGTGGTTTCGCAAGTCGAGAAATGGTTATAAACTACGTAGCTGCTCGCGATCGGCCTCCTCCCACCGTATTCAAAGTCCGCACACGCACACGCGTCTCTCCCCATACGTACACTCGTGCAGTATCGATGCACGGAACGTCGCGGAGAGCAGACACTTGTACACATAATAGTTACGCCTTGAACGTCCGGGCGGCCGGCGCAGCCCCACCGGACTCAGCGAGAGCGTGCGCTCTGCGATTTTTATCCTTCGGGAGAGTTATGACGGATTTACAGCTTACCGGTTGTCCGTCGTCGGTTATATTCGCTGCGCTCTATCCGCGCGCTCGATCGTTCACCATTACGTTATGCCTCGGCTTCTGCATGATATCGTACGTCTCTACTGTTCCTATTCGAAGAATGGTGAGCTACGAATAGGGGAACCCTGAAGATCGAGGTGAGACCGGGGCACGTTGAACCAAAGGCCCTTAAACGTCAACGGTGACATTTTTTTTTTTTTTTTTTTTTTTTTTCGTGCTCGGCCAAATTATTCATATTCATAATACACTATTTTTTGTGTTATTGTACTGAAAGCGATCAGCTGGGGAAAATGTATATAAAAAAAAATTTAGGGCGAGTATAAATTTCCAAATGATTAAAAAACTTTGAAAAAAGGTGCGAATCCGCGCGATGCAAAATGCCAACGGCTCCACCACCGAAGACACGTGACGCAAGTTATCTCGTCGCCGCGTACGTCGAGTGCAACTCGAGCTATGGCCCTCCTCTTTGGAAACGTGCGAACGACTCCCACTGTAAAATCTAACCATCGCAACTATACACGGATCCACGATATTTTCTCCAATATCTTTTTCACTTTTCTCCCGATGAGAGCGACACGCAATCGCAAACACTCGCTACACTCTCCGCGCGCGCGCGCGCGCGTGTGTGTGTGGATTACTGCCAGCAGCCGCTCCCCATCGTCTATCCGAGGCAATATCGAACGCGGGAATACAAATGAAAAGCGAGAAATGAAAATCGGGTCGGGAAACCCATTTAAATTCATATTCTCAGAAGCCACGACGCCTCGAAGCTCCGAAATAAATTCACTTTCCACCTTATTCTCACTCCTCGCCTGTTTTCACCGAGCGCCCACGAATTTTTCGGGGATTCCCCTAAGCGACGTCAAACTCACTCGGCTGTATAGAGATCGCTACTTCGTCCGCCGAACTCTCGAGCACACGAGGAGTTCCTTGACTCCGCGAACCATCGGCGCGGTCCTTGTCGTCGCGGTGCATTTTTCCGGATAGAGAGAGAGAGAGGCTCGTATACACACCATGCACACGTATTTGAATTGGTAATTCTGAGGTCCTGTACCCACTCGACTTGCTCTTTCCGTATATCCTATACCCCGTGCAACGCGCATTGTGTATACGGGGCTTTCTCCGTCAGACGAACCCCTTTCTATTTTATTTTCTCCGGAATAACGAAGATTTCGAGGGGATCCTATCTGAAAATGAATTTCCACGAAATTTTGTCAGTCTTTTCTCTCGAATATCGACGAGGTAGGATTTTTCTTCAAAGTTATTTTCGTAAGAATGAAAATTACGATTCGCGAGTGGAGTGAAAAATCGACATTGCAGGCATCGAATTTCTGATCGGTTAAACAATGCACATTGGAATTAATCGATTATTGAAATTATTGAAAACTTTTCACCGGTAATTTCATTTGTCATAAAAAACAATGTTAATGCAATTGTTTTAAAAATGGAAAAATTCCCTGCGAGCATCTAGAGAATTGTACGCATTGGAGAATCGGGTACAGGAAAGAGTGAATATGTGCGGGAGATAGCGAGACAAGTTCGGTGTACGCTTTTACACAGCGAGAGGTTACATATACATGCGGAGAGTGCGAAGCCGCGCGGCGATGCGAGCGCAACGATGAAAATGTTCCGGTAGGTCCTGAACGCAATGTCTTGTCGTAGGACGCGATTTGCGCGAGACAACAGGGGCAAAAATTCAATCGAGAAAAGGCGAGACGAGGCCGAGAAGTTGTCGTTGTCGTCGTCGTCGTCGTCGTCGTTCCGCAACGACACTCGGCACACGGGTCGACGATCGTTGGCAACGAGCCTCGGGCTCTCTTTCTCTCTTTCTCTCTTCGTCGCGCCGCAGTCTTCGGCGATCCTCTTCAACGACACTGCGTTACGGTTCTTTTGATAACTCCGGCAAACTGCGTCGCCTCGTCCTTTGCATTCTATCCTTCCTATACCTACTTTCATTATCTCCTTTATTTCCTCTCCATTCTTCCCTTTCCGTTTTACTTACACTCGATTTTCTTTCCGAAACTCTGTCTCGCATCGCGACTCCTTCGGCTAGTGTCGTTGGCCTCGGATCATAGTCATTGACTCTCCAAAAACGACACCTACTTTCGAGATACCGTAATACACGCATCTACACAAATTATATTACGTTACTCTGGATTAATCATAAATTTTCGAGAAAAAGTGTGAATTACCAAAACGCCTTCGAACAAATTAATCTGCACGTTGAAGAGTTGCATTTTTTTTCTTTTAAATCCGTACGCTGACCTGCCTCAACGTTTTATCTCCGACTCTACAGCATCCGTTTTTTTTTCTTCGGCTTTTTTCATCTTTCCGTTTTACGAAGGAAACTGCACGTTCGTGGCGTCTCGACCGGAGGACGTTACCGACTCGTCCTCGTGAATTCGGACACACTCCCGCACATTCTCGAATATACGTGTATAAAACTGTCTGGTCCATTCCTCCGACTCGAAGGGAACCGGAGACTGTGACGCTACTGGTCCAGACTCGAGAATGACTCTTCTACTCTCGCGAGGACATTCGACTCTCGAGCGAAATGGACATTCGTCGCTATTCACGAGACTTTAGAGAGACGTTTGAATCAATAGGATTCCGTCAGTGGAGCATTACATCGAAGCGCACGAAATTTATGCCACGTGTCGAGGCGAACAATTGAAAATGACACGAGCCCAACGAAAGGTCAAGGACACACCGAGAACCGACAGACCCAAAGACATTTTCTATGACACCTGTGCACTTTACGGTCGCGATGACATATTCCCCTCACTTTTCTTGACCTTATGAACGATCATGACAACGAGACGACGATCACGAGTCACTCTACAGAACGATAAACACGTCGATTTATTTGAAGCGAGACAAATATTTACTTTAAATTTAATGTACGTGTACTGGAAGTTTTTATTCAAAAATTTCATTCATTTTTAGTGTAAATTTTTTTGAAAATCTTTCTTCTATTTCATTGACGAGTTTATTATGAATAAAAGTGTCCAGTTTTTTTTTTGCATTGGTTTACGGAAAATATATAACGTATTATTTTCGCCGGGGTCTCGATAATGGATTTCCGGAAAGGAAATTTTTCACGTTGCGGAAAGTGATTTGTATCTCGCACTCGCTCGCCGGTTCATTGCGGCACATATTACACCGCGTATTGTCTCGAAAGTACATTATTCGAGCTCCTGGCTAAATTAAGCGAGTGATCGAATGGCCGATTGTTGCGTTTGCGCGCTTTTAACTTTCTCTCGCGTTATAGCAAAGCCCATTATTTCGTAACAAGCACCTGTAACATTTTTTTTCTGAAAAAATTAGCGGCGTTTTAGGGTGTAAGTGTACCAATTGCGGGACACTGAGCGAATATTTTTGGAAAATAACGATAAAATCCGCAATTAATGCGAATTTAAATGACGTACGTGAAAAAATGTTAAATATTACGTACATTATGTTTTTTGACTAAATATAGTATATAGTCAGAAAATTATTTTTTTCAATAATACGAAATTTTTTCTATATTGGCAAAAAAATTGGATAATACTAATTATCAAAGAAAACGAAAGATTTCAGACATTCAAGGTGTCCTTCGCTTGGGCCCTGAAGAAAACTTGCCCAGGTGTTTATTTTCCGCCCCCACATTTATCGCAACCTCCCGAGCCGGTTCTTTCTCCGACGCTGGCAACTCGCGCGCGATGTTGTTATCATTATTTTCCGCGCGGACTGTACCTGTTGGACCATGCACGCTGAGACACGTTTTACCAGGCTCGTCTCCGCTCTCGCTCGAAATTAACGACGAAAATAATCATCGCGTCCAACGAACGGGATTCGCCGGGATCTCACTTTTCTTTCATTCGATACTTTGCTCGTCCCGCAAAATCCCACAAAGTCTTTCAAGCATTTCACATTTACGTACACAATATTATTCATCTCGCAAAAAAATTACGACATCCTCATTTTACTGCGAAAATTGAATTAATCACGAAAAACTACTAAATTCACATTCAGAAAGAAAACAAAGTAACCGTCAAAAATCGTCATATCATCTTTTGATCAATTAATTTTCAAGGTCAAAAGACGTTGCAAGAAAAAAGAAAACATAACAGAAAGTGACCTTGAGTATCGGAACATTGTACCAAAGTGTTTCTCTGGCTTTTGCTGAAAAGGGCTTTTGCTAGAATGACAAATCACTTACATACCGAATCCAAAAATCCCGAGATTAGTCGAAAAACAAGTGCCTCCGAAGCACCTGATGTTGACTTTTTGAAGAGTTCGGGCAGGTTCGAATATCCCGTGTCATTTGTTGCCGCGCGCTGCTCTAATGTTATGATCGAAACTGTTGGCGCGGAGTGTACCGGGTTGTGCAGGCTGGGACACGTTTTCCGTCGGCGCTCGTCGCTGGTCTCGCGTGCGCCGCGCGCACAGTCTGCACCTCCGAGCGCGGTGCGGAGGAGTGCGCGGGGTCGTTCCCCGTCTTTATCTGTGCAGCAGAGGTGCGCGGGGTGGCGCGGAGAGGCTCGGAAGAAACCGGGACTGGCCGAAGCGCGTCAGCGAGCTCGACTGAGAGAGAGAGAGAGAGAAAGGTGTTATCGGGAGAGTCAAACACAAAGGAGAAAGAGAGAAGACGAAAGCAAGGCAAACGAGAGAGAGAGAGAGAGAGAGAGAGAGAGAGAGAAAGGTAAGTTTATAAAAGGAAATAACAAATATAAAAAACACAATCTCTGGAAAGAAAGAAAGTAAAAAAAAAAGATAAAGATAGATATAGATATAGAGAAAGAGCATGGAAAGCGATGGTCGAGCACCAGAAGAAGAAGAAGAAGAAGAAGAAGAAGAAGCAGAGGTTCTCCCTTTCCACACGGAACAGTGCCAGTGCGACGCGAGTTGCATTATAACTTCACTGTGCACTTCTCTAACCCCTTCCACGGTATCTTTCGTATCGCGCTGAGCATGCTCACGAGCTGTGTAGCAGCGGCAACACACCAGGAGCCGTGGTATCAAGCTTCAACGTAGCAAAGGCTGTCTTCATCTTCTTTCCTCTTGCTTCGGTCTCCTTCGAGCGGAGTCCCGACGAGTCCACGGCGGCGACAACGCCCCACCCTCGCTTTACTTTTACTCGAGCTCTCTGGCTCACCAGTTTCGCTACTGACACTCACACCGCTACTTCTCCCGAAGCCTTACTCTCTCTCTCGCTCGCTCGCTCAGTTACGATGCCACTCGGTCTTGGCTGCAACGCCGAGCGTCGCCATCAGGGACTCCTCTCCGCTCTTCTAGCGAGTAAAACCGTCCTTGATCCACGGGCCACGCTTCCACACGATCGTATACAGGTTCTTCTCGATCCTCTCCCGCTGCTGCTACAAGACAATCCCGCTTTCTCTCACTCTTTGCTCGTTGGCGCACGTGGTCGCGACCACTGACGTCACCGCTGCCGCGAATCCTCACGATTATTTCGCGCCCGACCAGTAAATCTCACACCACGAGGTACGTAATCTTTATTACGTAATCTCTCGGATTTCAATTTTTCATTCACCTCGACGCAAAGTAATCCACGGCAAACATTTTCAAAATTGTCGTGGTAAATCTGTTTTATCGGCGGGAACTGTGCACTCTGTACTTTGTAATTGTGATTCAATTACTGACTCGATGTCTCTGATCTAAAGGAAAAAAAAAAGAAAATTCACGCTCGCAAGATTCGGAATCGTAGGTAACGAATGTAAATTGTGGGTTAAACGCCACTGTTTTTATAGTTACATTCACTTTTTTCCGACTATGACATAGTTACGATAATCACTGGTAAATTACGAGCAATTACTGGAAACTCAAGCTAACGATTGTTACGTCGATACTGCAGAGGCGGTTTTAAATATTTTATTACGGAAATAAAGTTTTATGGAAAACATTGTTATTTCATCGAGAGCTGAAGCTTCCAGCAAAATATTATGGATATTTCTGTGATGCGATGAATTGAATGTAAAAGGGGGGCATTTTTTTTAATGGACAAACAAACTTTCCGGTTGATGAAAATTGTAGTTTTGCGTCAAATAATTATTTATAAGTGTTTTTGACGTTTATTTTATATGAATTATAAATTGAGGGAGGTGAGAGGTTTTTGCTGGAGAAAGGAAATACTATATGTAACGCAGAGTCGAGTGCTGACCTGATGCACTGACTCTGCGCTACCACTGGAGAATTGCGAGAGTGCAGAGGGGACTGGAGATCAGCCTCCTCGTAGTACTACGAGAGACACGTGGTCACCACTGACGTCACGAGCCTCCACTCGATTATATCTCTCGCGAGAGATGCTTAAGCTTCTCTCACAACTGCAAAAAATATTTTCTCTTTAATACTTATCAACGATATAAATCTTCAGTGACAGCAACAAATCGTTCCTTTCACTTTCTCAGTCATTGATGCAATTAAAAGTGCAGCACAAAAATTAAATGATTATTTTTTCCGTCTTCGTCCTTTTCGATAATTTCCCAAAAAATGAGTGAAATCTTGCTTAACGTACAAAGATAATTGACTAAATATATCGATAAATCAAATTTTGAAAAAAAAAAATTTTTTCTTTAATATGTCGTTTTGGGGAAATTTCCGATATCGAGCTTTTGAATGATCGCGTTGACTTTTGTTTTTCTCATCTTTTAATATTTATTCCGTACTTGGGTTGGCGCGTTAACCAGACGAGTATCGTCTACCTGCTTTGCATAAAAGCGCGACTCTAAATCTACTCCCGTAATAATAACAATATACAATAACGCTAATAGGTGGCCTCGGTGAGCGCACTAAGCACAGGATAAATCCGCAGCAGCAGCAGTCTTGCTGACGCCATCCCTAGACAGCTCTCCTACATGGCGCATGCACGTATTTACCGCAGTATACTACATATATGTACCGTACCTAGTATATCTCGCGTGTATGCACGCGCCGAAGCACCTCGCACACTCGCCTCGATGCGCTTATATGCGTTAGCTCTCGCCCTCTCTGCGTGTCACTGTATTTATGTTCATATTATACCGAGAGATACACGAGAGTGCCAGTGAGTCTCTCGCTCGCCATTTACGCTTCTGTAGAATACCCTTAAGATACGTGCGTTCATATGGGAATAAATCTTTTTTTTTTTTTTTTTTTTTTTCATAACAACAAATTAATACTTTATCATAATTATGACGACTCTTCTTCAGGTGCAGCAGAGTCTTAAATCACAGCACACTTTTAGCGGTAATTTATAATTCGTGCATTTATTAAATAACGAGTATAATGTTTGAAAAATTTACTTTATCAAAAATAATAATCTCGAAGAGTAAATAAAAAATTATAAAAAATCATTACTACGATTAATACGCTCTGATTGAATTTTATGGGTAAACAATATCTCGTATTGTACTTAATATGGGCACTAGCGTAATTTTTCCTCGACACCTTGTTCCTTATCGTCGAATCCATTGAAATGCCTCTCTCGCACCTATCTAATATCCCTCGCAATAGAATATCTCAAATCAGATGTGGTAATCGTCGTCGGTCTCGGGAGCGGCCCGTTACGTTTTATTGCCACCTGGATATCATCGAGTTCTCGACGAGAGGTTGCCCGTATGTGAGTCGCTCGATTGTCCGTTAGCTTAACTTCAACGTAAATCATTCGATCTTTAACCCCCGGACCATATTCCCTCACCGTTGACTCTTACTTTGACATAACACAAATGATTAGGATACGTGAGAAATCGTGCGTACTATCTTATCCCTTCCGCTGTGCTGCGCTTTGTCATCGCCACGTGTTGAATTAACCAATTTTTCATTTCATTTTCATATTACGAAAAAAAAAAATTTCCCTCGGACAGATAAAAAACTGAAAAAAAAAAAAAAAAAGTATTTGAATATCATTTTCAATAAAAATCTACAGCGAAAACTTGGAATAATAAAAAACACACACACACAATAAACAAAATAAATGATAAAATAAAGAAATTTGCGTTGCGAAAGTGTAATTAAAGTAAAAAAAGAAAATTTATCATTGGGTACGACAATGTCGTTTTCGTGGGGAATAAATCGTGTATATATCTACCAATGATACTGAGAATGCCTCCTAAACAAAGGCCTGGCATTGGCGTATCGACGTAGCGCGCGGCTCGTTCGTCGCGTAGAGATTCGAAGATAGATGTGTCAGTGTGGACTCGACTACAGTCGCAACCAATGGGGCCATATACGTACTCGTGAACGTGCTAGCGTAGTAGGTACAAATATACTCCCACTACGCGTCAGTTTTACGTTCGCCACGTTGGTATTAGTGTCGTGGCTACGAAGCGAGCACACTCGAATGTATCGGAGAGCGCAGAGCCACTGCAGGTTTTACTACGTGCTGCTGGCCCAGCCACCGAGAGATTGTGGTCTTGGTGTTAGCCAGCCCAAGGCCAGCACCTGCATCGAATCCCCTCCACCGGTCCACCAACTTCCAGATACTAACGTCCACACAACTCTGCCACAGAAGTGTACCGACACCATCGCACAATCTTTTTTTTCTCTCTTCTTCTTCTTCTTCTTCTTCGAGTGAAGCGACATTAAATGAACCAGCGCACGTTTACTATCTTTGTGTCTTTCCTTGATTTCCGAGAGATCGAAAAGTCAATTTATCAAATAGAAACAATGAAAATAATAATTTGTGGGTTTTTCTTATCAAGAGAATTACGAATGCACGATATTTTGGATTTTTATGAAACAGTGATAGGTTTATTTCCTGGGTCGGGGGAAATATTTTTTTTAATTAGAAAATCATAAAATTTTGCAAAAACATTTGGTGACCTTGAAAATGTGTGTCCAATTGGTTACGTGACGTAATGACCAATAATGACAAAGGAAATAATCGGCGAATGTGAATTTGCGAAGGGCGTGAGTGATATTTTTAATGCAATTGCACTTCCGCCATTTTTTATGAATATTTTATAAAATATTGCCAAAATGTCGGGAATATTTAACGCCAGTAAAATATATCTCCGCGTATAATTCGACCGATGATAACTTATATCCAGAGAGTATTTCGGAATATTGTTAATCAGATGTGGCGGTAGGTGTCGTGATTGCAGTTAAGGATCGACACTCGCAAACGCCCACACTAAAAACACGTATGTTAATGCGTGGCTATTGAGAGCCACGAGGACTGTTAGCCGCGTGTAATGAATACGTCTCGTGACGTCAGTTGCGCATTGAATGAGCGGAGCTCGACTATTATTACTGCAGTTCAATGAATCTAACATCTAACGGTATAAACACGGCTGTGAACTGCGATAAAAAGGTGATCGGACGTGTGCGTTATTTCCATCGGGACTTTAATATATAAAAAAGAACAACAACAACAATCGCCGCGACAACTCGGACAATAATTTTCCAGCCGGAGACTCGATGTCGATACTCGCTGACGCAAGGATTCCCGACTCTTGGCATATGCATATCATCGTAACTGTGTATTTTCCTTCGCGCGCGTAAATCACCCGCTTATCCACTCATTTTATTCCATATACGAACTACTTTTAATTTATTCATCGTTTCATTCCACTCGCCAATCCCACTTTCTCATTAATTAATTCTACCGTCTATAATGTGCGATTTAATTACTGACTTAATGGCTTCCCTGACCTATCTTTCGATAAAAAAAAAGCAACCAACAACTTTTCAACCGCCAAGCACGAAGAATCGCACTTTTTTTATTAGTTACATTAACTCGGTGCTAATGATTAAGTAATTATTCAATAATTACAGTTACTTAACTATTGTTTCCAAATTTATCTATCGTCTAATTAATTCTCCCTTTACGTTAATATTACATTACTCACCGACAACAATTTTAATTACTCGGTGTATCTTAGCACAAACGCCGGCGTTTTCGACGAGTTCTTCAACCTGCTTAATTAAATCGAACTCAAACGGTCCACAACGAAACCACACACACACACACACACACACACATCTACCCTTTTCCTTTTTCTGCCTACGCATCCCTGTCGTGTCCTCCGTTAGCCTTTGCCGATACATTTGCACTTTAAACGCATAAACCACATCACAAAGACGTGGGTCGAAAGACTGTGAACGTATGCATAACGCTTAAAATATATATATATATATACCTTCGTCTAAAAAAAAAAATAAACCATCGGATATTAGATACGAATGATTAAAATCGATCGTATTTAACAAATGACATTTTCACCGATCAATTGAATAATATTGGATATCCCTGCGGATATCGATTCTATGGAATTGAATAAATTAGACGTACCAATGAATATTATTGCACCGCGTCGTCAGATACGACCCACGCCTTCGCTCTTCGCCGGTAGCACGTTCCAGTTGAACAGTTTCTTCGAGCGATAGTAGCTGGAGTCGGAACGCGATGCGGTGAGGGCATCGGGGAAAGACGAGGCTAGCGCGCGCGCGAGCGAGCTATTCGTGCAAATCGGCTACTCGACGAGATACGATGGCATTGACGTCGAGTGCCACCGAGAAACGGCGAAAGTAGTGCAACACTGTAACGAACCTCTCTCTCTCTCTCTCTTTGTCGCTCGCGCGCGGCCGAGTAAAGCTATAAGCTAGGCTAAGCCGCTTCGGGAGTCGACGTACGATCTGTTGGTCGGATAGAACGTACACAACATTCGACACGCCGACGGTCACATTGCTGCTCGCCCAAGCACACCGTTTCTAGGTTACTACTACTACAGTATGCGTAAACCCGGTAGCACGACTCGACTCACCGGTGTCCGGTTCCAGGAATCTTCGACTCACTCGAGAAGTGCAAATGCTGCGCACCTTTCCTCTGACCATCCGAGTCAAGTGAGGTACGGGCAAAAATCTGTGGAATTTACAATGTCGGTTATTGACAATCATTTTGGAATCATTTTCCCTTCGCGAAAAGTTCGAGAAAATAAATTTCCTCATTTCTCCACATAATTCCGAGAAATAATCGAATCTTTGGTGAAATAAATTTTTTCATAAATCTCATTTCAGCCACCCGCTGTATCCCCCGAGGCGATTTACATGATATTATCAATAACGTGCGGTTCGACCATTAATAATTCGCTGTTGTGCGATCAAATGGTTGCACACATGCGCCGAGGTTCACGACGATCTCTCTGTTAATCGTAAACCGGCTGGGATTAACTATACATAGTATCGCAAGCCTCCCTGTCCTCCGCGGACAGGGGGCCCCCCCGTTTGAGTACTTACCGGCGTTGTTCATAGCTCGAACGTAAGTACCAACGCAGACTCACCTAGAGCACCGAGCTCGGTGTATACACTGAGATTTCGTAACGATTCCGCGCGCGCTGTGCGCACTCATGCGTGCGACGACCTGAATCTTTGTGCGCATGCAGAAAAGCCCCCGGGGAGCACCTCTCTTTTGCGCGCGCTCCACCCCGATATTAGGTAATGGAAACAAGGCGCGAGAGCGGCTTCATGACTTATCAATCTTGAGGCTCGATACGCGGAGCACGAGCGCGCCTGCATCGCGTTCCGCGTTCGAACCGATTATTCGGACCGTTGCGCACACCTTCGAACCTGTCCCCGACGAGTCTATTGTTGCTGTGCACAAACTCTGCGGACATTTTATCATCGAGGGCACCAGCGACAGCAGCAAAAATTTTAAACATATAAATATAGTTGACTATCGATAGTGACTATTATGACACTCGATGGTGTAATGTTCATTAAATGATAAATGAATAAATGATTTTACTGTAGCGAGCAAGTCCTGGAGCGAATGTGAGTAAATTTCATTGTCTCCAGCTGCATAATTTCTCCATGCACATATCGCTGAAATTATTTCCATGGAATTAGTGGATGAATCTGCGAGTTGAAAGAGACATTAGCTCATAAGACAGTGCCGAACTACTCGGAGCGATTAGTTGGGTCAATTGATAAGGTCCAACGCCTGATCAGTCCTCGCACGTTTCTAGCTCATCGCCGGCGCGATTTCCAATTTATTAATCCGCCAATTCCAAAGAGCCACGTATTCCCACAAATGGTGTCCTAACCGCTCAACTCTTTTTCCGTGCCCTGCTAAATTCTTCCGATCAAAAATCGCATCACAATTTAACAACACACACACACACGTATACATATATGTATATGCGTGTGTTGCCTACGTGAGTACAAATGCATAAACAGCATAACCCAAGACCACAATATTTCATGCACACAAGGGACGTGGTCGCTCGCGTATTCGTGAAGTCTTGGGTTACGACAGAGTAGAGTAGGCCCGTTATCGGAAGGGGGGAGGCGCGCTGATTGCCTCGTGAACAAAGAGAGTGTCTCGGCTTTGGCCATACGAACGACGAGGATGCTCGAGCTCTAAGCAAGAGCGCGCTGCTAGCTGCAGTTCGCCTCGGCAGCGTCGGCAGCGTCGGCAGCGTCGGGGCGCAGGGCGGAGGGGGCAGGGCAACCGGGTTGCAGCGGGGAAAGGAGGGGGGACGAAAAAAAGAGTAACGCGAGGAGATTGTTCGTGATGAGGTGGTTAAACCGGTTTGGGCACGCGTGTGCGTGAAACGTGGAGGGCCCCCCCTGCCCCTCCGCCACCGCTGCCCCCTCTCCTTCCATCCTCGTCATATTCTCGATCACGCGTTCGTTTGTTTTCCGTCCAACTCACTTGCTCTTTAACTCTCTTCAGCGTTCTCTTCGTTCTCTTGGTGCAACGCGTCCGACTCTCCTCGCCGTAAGGGGAGAGACCTCAGCGTTCTTTTTTTCTTGCATCCTTTTTTCGTTGTACCCTCCTTCACCTCCCCCACCGTGCCCCTCCTCCCTCGACGCTCCATATCTCTTGCTCCCTCTTGGTTTACTCTTGTATTTCTTTCTGTTTCTACAATACTATAGTGGATAGTCGCCACTGGACGTTCTCTCTCTCTCCCTCGCTTGTCGACTCTTCGGCATACGAGTGTCCTTCTCACTCTCACGGTGCTTGCTCCCCTCTGCGGTTTCGCCGAGCTCTGCTTTATCCAGTTTTCATATTTTATCAACCGTTCATACAGCGGCACGACATATCATTATTATCTCTCGGGTTACGTTGCCTAATGGAAAATATTCGAGGATTGTTTGATTTCTAATGAAAATGAAAATTTTTGCCAAATTGTTTGAACGGTGAGACAAGGTTTTTGTTGATCCAGGAAAGGGTAAGATTGATTTTTATTATTGGTTTGAAGAAGTTTCGTATTTCGTTCACTGAAGAATAAATAAATAACAATCGTAACAGGAGCTTAAGTCAATGAACTCAAGGATCGTTGACTAGTCAATTTTTCGTTGATATCAGTATCACCAATTTTTGCTCTGCTATGAGCGGAAGAGACGATAGCATGTTTTCGTGGTATTCCCGAAGGAATTGAAATCGGCGAAAGCGGAGAAGCTCAACGTGGCGATGACCTCGCTCGGATCGGAGCCACGAGAGGTCCGCGACTTCCGTGAACTTGAACTCGCGGGCCGTCGAGATTTCAGGTCGTTGTAACTCGCGAGCCCGGCGAACCGTGATCTCTTCAGCAACCATCATCAGCCACTTCTCCAAACGGTTATGGATGAACGGTAGCGATCCATGAGTACAGCCCTCAAATCCCTTGGTGTCCCTTTTACAAGAAGCTAATTGTCGGTGAAAGAACAAAAGTGAACTGCTCGCCGTTGGATCGTGGTAATCGTTTAGCAGCGAGAAGATCGTCCGAACTTTTTTTTTTTAAATCCTCTTTGCCGTGGTCCTCGGGGGACAGAAAATTGCCGGGGCAACTTCTTCACCAGCAGAAACTGGACCTTCTCTCATTTTTTTATTCGAAAACCAATCACAAACGTTGACGTTGGCAAAGCATCGATGATCTATCCTCTGCGGTTTCCAAGTGCTTCTCGAATTTTATCGCTCTTCATCATCCTCCAGCAGCAGTCTTCATCTTTGCTTTTGTCCAGCGGCTTGTTTATCACTCCATCACCGTTCTCCATGTCATATTTGGTTTTTTTCTCCGGCTACTCGTTAATTTGCAACTTTTCAAAGAGAACTACGTTGTTGGATGATTATTACCATTGTGTTTCCCAAGTTTTCTCTCCAATTCGGATTATGGACAAACGTTTGTCATATTGCGTCCTGCCTTTTTGTCCATATTCCTTTATTTCTCAATTCGTTTTTTTTTTTTTTTTTTTTCTTTTCCACAAGATCTGCGGTGAGCGGTCCAGTCAGCATTATTACGTTTTATATTTCGAGTAGCGTGAAACGACGCAAGAACGTAGCTCGCTGAGGCAATCGAGTTCCTTGAACTGTCCACGGTTGTTATCGTGTCCGAATGTAAACCGACATCCACAAAGTTTTCCTCGGAAGGTCCTGAATATATTATCCAGATGTCCCCGGTGAATTTGGAGCTCCTAAAAGTCACTGCTGGAAGTTGCATATGAATTTTGTCATTGCACGTTCCGCATATCATTGTCAAAATCCGGCCATCGTAAAGTGAGACATCCTCCCATGGAAGTTGACTCGATGGGCGTTTCACTCCCGACGGAAAATCATCATTTTTCAGTCGCCGGACATTTATTACCTTCCCGACCTCTCACCCGAATGATCGATAACGCGCATCTTCGTTCTCTCCTCCACTAACCCATTGGATTTTGCTTCTGGACTTCAAGATTGATCGTCGAGGCGATACTGGAGGTTCGTTCCTGTTCCAAAAAATGTCAGGAGTCTTTGTGCGGTAGCATCGATATATTCTCCATCGAACGATTCCAAATCCATTGACTCTGCAGGGATTTTTCATTTTATAGTCACTTCAACAGGTATTTTGGGGAGTTTTCTTAGATGCCGTTTTGACCTCGGGACAACGAGGAGTGTATGTAAAGTGACATCGAGAAAATTCGTCGAACAATGAAAAATTGAGAATAGGAGATGCGTGTTGAGGGTCGGGACGTTGCGATAGTGTTGTACGCTTCTTTTCTTCGGTATCCTCAACACTGGATTTCTCAAGGACAACGAGTAGTAATCCAGAATGTCGGATGGTCCGCGATACGAAGAGCCGGACAGTCTCGATTTGCTTGTTGATCACAGTCTCCGGGTCTCCTCCTGCGGTGTCGGAAATCTCCCGGGCCGTAATTACTTTGTATTTTGATCCTTTCTCGGTCAGAGTCCAGGGGAGAAACGCGGGCGTTTGCCTCGGTTGGATCCTTCCAGCCCCTTTTTCTAATTTATTTCTGAGAATCCGAAGGGCATGAGGCGCGACGATGATGAGAACCGGCCATTGGTCCAGCTGGTTCGGACAATCCACGTAGAGGAAACTTTGGCTCCCGACACCCTTCTGATCCTTCGTCTTCTTCTGCGGTCTCCTTTTCTTTTTTTTCTTCTTCTTCTTCTTCTTCTTCTTCATCGAGGTTTTTTTGTTGCTCCGCCCTCAAAACGTGACTCGACGAAAGAGGGACCGTTTTGTTTTGACAAATCTTCGGGGTCTCTGCTTGTTTTCAAGAGCATCAGCACACTCCTTCCTAGGGGACCGACCTCCATAGGACACCATAAATACAATCGCAGCTCTTCCAAGCCAACGAGTGTGTTTGTCCGTGTGTGTGTGTGTACTGCACCATTAATACACAGAAGCCCCGACTGGATGTCTCCTGGTGATGGTGTAGGGCCCTCCAATTTTGCTTCTCGTGTTTTGTCCAAGGGGGGCCCCCGTTGAGTCCTCGGGAATCGGTCTCCCCTCTTACTGCGCCACTGCTCGTGTGCTCCGATGTAAACACGAGTGGCTGATAGCCGTAGGGCCCAGTAGACGGGCCCCGATAGCCACAGCTCTAACGGGAGACTATAGTATAGTAGTAAAGCGAAGAAAAGAGAGAAAGCCAAGTTCGACAGAGAGAAAGAGATGCTGAAGAGAAGAAGAAGAGTAGGCAGGGAGCCGTTGGACGTTAGCCGAGGGGCTCTTCGAGGCAATGCGAACCGGACCAAGAAAAGGGAGAGAAAGAGAGAGAGGCAGAAAAACCTGGCCAGCTCGAGATACAAACCCAACGACGAGAGAAAGAGAGAGAGAGAGGGAACCCAGAGAAAAAGGTAAAACACGATACTCGCGCGCGATCGAGTGGCGAGGGAGGGTCGAGGGGAGCAAAGTGCAGCTGAGGAGAAGCTCTCTGCTCGTGCAGTAGCGTAGGACCCCTCAGGCCCTGTGCGCTGTGGTCTCATCAGCGCTGGTCTCATTGGCTTCGTACGTCGAGATCCACAAGAGAAGAAGGAGGAAGATCTCGGGGACCACGAGCTCAGCTGATATCTTCGGAGCTTCGGGCTATTGCCCGTACGTATGCGTGCTCGACGAATGAAAACGATAAACAGGTTCTTGCACCCGGAATTGTGGATGATTTTCATCAATCCCACCATAACCGATCTCCTGGTACCAGTTCACCAAAACAAAAATCATCGTACCACTTCTCCGAGCAAGTACAGAGTGCAGGATTTTTTTTCTTTTTTTTTTCTGGGGCAGGAGTCGAACCTGGACCACCTGTGGATCGGGGTCACCGTGTCGAAAAAATCAATGCAGGGCCCAGAAAAAATTTCCCTCATGAAAAAACATCCTACATGAGCTCAGAGGCTGCTGTAGGAAGAGAACAAAAAATGAGAATGGGTTGCTAGATTTATTTTCCGGTATCCAAAGTCGTCAGGGTGCTCGTGAGGTTCTCCAGGCAAGTGAACACAAGGGAAGAGACGACCCTCCTTCGCACTAGGGTACATCAGTGCGTAAACGTGTCGAACAAGCGCGAAGGTTCATTGTGCCCTGCTGCAAGTCAGTTTTCAATAGAGCTCACCTGGTTCGTCGCGTGTTTTTTTTTTTTTTTTTTTTCCGATGCTACCAACATGAACCCACTGACGCAGTGTTTGAATCCTGTCCGTGAGGTGCATGATGTTACACTCATGCTCGCCTGTTCAGTTAGAACGCTTCGGTGTGCTCAGCTAAATACAAGGAAGGAGGAATACGGTAGCTGCGTTTGTATTCTCCTCGTCGAGCTCTGCCCTCTTCCATGCTGTCCACTGAAGTAGGTCACACCAAAGTGCTTGATTTTATCCTTTTTCATTTTTTTTTGTACCACGTTTCCTCAGTTGCATTCACAGTGAACATGCACCTACACTATGTTATGATGTAGTTAGCTCGACGTTGGCTCTTATTACCGCTGATAGTGTTGGTGTTTTTTTTGTACTAACGCTACCAGGAGCAACGCCAACAACGCATCAGCATGAAAACTGGCTCATCTTTCGTCTCTCTTTCTCCGAAGACTTCTCGCGGGCCCTACGACGCTCCTGGAACCCTTCGGACGATACCATGTTCCTTTTTTTTTTTTTTGTTTCTTTCTCTTCGTCTCTTCTCCTTTACCCGCCGGTTTTTTTCCTCGTACCTTCGCAGGGAGAGGGTTTACCTTATTCGTTCCCGTGAGACAGAAGAGAGGAGAGGCGTTATTATGAAAATGATACTGTATATCCAGTACCTGGAGCTGGAGAAGGCGACAGGGAGAGACCGCAACAGCAGCAGCAGCAGCAGCAGCAGAAGAGCCCACGGCAATTACTCGTAATGAAACGCCCCGGTCCACCCGAGAGCTTACAGTCCACACGGCGTGGTACCCTGAAGAGAGCGAGAGAAGAGGACGAACTGGCCAATTATCGAGGACGTTTATATACTCTTCGTCTCGATGCTAAGCCCCTTTCTTTATTCTCGCGGGGTGGAATTGAAACTCGGGTAAAATTGTACGAGGCTAACTCTTCGTGGTTGTTGAAGAGCGTTGGACTTTTCCACTTGCTCTCCACTGGCTACGAGTACTCGGCCTCTCTCTCTCTCTCTTCACTACGACGTTGCATCGCGTGCAAATAAGTCGTAAAAATTTTGGTTCCCCTTGCACCCTACTTCAAGCGCCTTCGACTCTCTTCCTTTTTCCACTCGGTGCCTGTTGTTTTTTTTTTCTTCTTCTCTTATTGGTCTTTTGCTCCTCTCACAACCAAGTTTCTCCTTGCAGCAACTCGGCCCTACACCCTGAAATGAAAATTATTGCTGACGTCGGGGCGTAAAGTTCTCGCTCTTACGCTCACGACCCTGAAGAAAAAGGAATCTGCACGTACGTCGCGCTCCGTTGCTGCTCCTACTTCGATTTTTCTCTCCCCCCTTCACGTCGCACTCGTTGATTCTTTTTTCTCTCTTCTTCTTTTTATGCTTTTTTTTCGTATTTTTATCATCCTTCCAACGTTTTACCTCTTCTGGTTTATTCGTACTGCCCGTTGCAACGCGATGTTAACGGCTTCGTAATCGCATCCGAGCATGGAAGCATAATAATCGTGAGGGGCCCATCGAGGACTCTGCAAACTCTCGTCGGGATTGGGTCGTTTAAGAAGCGTGAAATCCAATCATTATTAGCCACTGGGCAATAGGCCTCATATTCACTGTACGACTTTGCCGGACCGAGGAAGCTCATCGCCTTTTATATTAACGATAATACCTTGAATTATTTACATTTACTTCGTTCTGTGCATTCACTGAAATCATAGTCGATTCGAATTACAGGGGGAATAGAAATTAATGCGACAAAAATCTGCGACAAAATATTTCTATGTACTTCGCTAAAGTGTTTCGATTTTTAACGAGCTTGGAATTTCCAACTTCGGATTTTAATGGCGAGAATGATAACACGGAAATCTTTTCCACTTTGACCTTTTTCTTTCCTTCAAAGGAAAAAATTTTAAGAAACTTTTATACCTTTTAATTTTAAAGATTCAATCGAAAGACTCTATTACGAATGATGTAATCCCAGGTCCCGAAGAATTATCAAGGCGACAATCGCACATACGAGCGCACGACCCGAAGACATGTGTAAATACGGTGTACGCCCGGTGATGACGAAGGGCGGGCGTATCTGAAATTCCAGTATTATACACGTGTTCAACCCGGAGTCGCGGACAATGTTCGGACTTTTGTTTGACATGAATCATCGGAGAGGCGGTGTGTGTAGCAGCGAGAGAGAGAGAGAGAGAGAGAGAGGGCGAAATCGAATGGTTGGTGTAACGCGGCGTATAATTCTATACATAGAGGTGCATATTCAGAGAGGAGCTCAACAGGTACGCGCCGAGAGGGCCGAGGGACCGCCCTTCGCACGTAACTGGTACCTAGGTACCTCCCTATACGCGGAAATAACATTTCTGTACACGAACGCATACGAGCGCATTGCATTGCCACCAGTTTATCCGACCTGCGTGATGAAGGGCTCCCGCGGCATATTGTCTCCGGTTCCCGAGTCTATGACTCACTAGACCACTAGGCATAAAATAGTCATAGACCTGTACCGTGAGTTATGCCTCAGCCCAGCGGACCAACACTTTGAGAATATTGTATTAGGCAGAACACTCATAATGTAAGCAGACTTGAGAATGTGAAATACAAACGAAGACACACATCGATGAAAAATTAAATAACAGACCTGTGATCAATTGTGTCATGTGTCCTAAATTTTGGTTAAACGTGGCAAAAATAGTACTCCTCACTCATCTAGAGAATTGGAAAAATTGACTTTGTGTGAAAAAAACAGGACATTTCATTTCACCTTGTCCAGCTGAGCATGAACCTTGCGATTGATAAAATAATTGCGGTGGAGGGAATAAAAGAAACGCGTGGAAAATGCGAAGAGACGTTGAGGAGTTTCCGGATCTGCACTTGCACGTGCAGCTCGTGTCGTGGTCACTGGATCGTTGATCCGGGTTCGCGGATCACTGACGACATCGTCATTCTCGCTGATCGCTCCTTACTCGTATCGTTGAATCTGAGCTCCGTTGGTTCTCTTCTGTCTGGAAGAGAGCCTCGTGTAACGATCGAACTCGTTTGGTTTCCGATGCACGTAGCCGATGGTGGACCACGCGAGGGTCAGCTTCACCGAGCGACGATCCTTTCGATCTCGTATAGAAAAACGAAATCGAGTTGTCGTACGGATACTCGGATGGTTCTTGTATTCCCGAGCTCTTCTCATCTCTCTTAATGGTATACTCGATGGCTCTCGATCTCGACGACACTACCGCCGTTGACCCAGATCTCAAGTGGCTGATAATTACATCGAGTACTCAACGAGAACGGGACGAAGACTCCCGCAAAGCAAACTGGCGAACAACTTCTTCAACATCGCACAGAGAAAAATAGTGGAAGCGAGATAATGGTCAACCGGAGAGACTGAAAACAAGCGAATACCGAAAGTCCAACAACCGGACTGACCATCGGGCGTCACAGAATCGTTCCGACAATTTATTCAACCTCGATCTGTACCATGAATCCAAAAGTGAGCTGAGAACCTCACTGTGCTCGCGCATCAAGTGCGAGGATTAGGGTCGAACGAGTTTCAAGAGAATATACGAGACAGATACGAGATCCAAGAGCCCACTGACTCAATCGCCACTGCTCGCAACAATTTATTTTCAATAGAAAATAGAACTACGGTTATAACAGGATCCGAACCCATCTACGCTCAGGAAAACTGGATCTGTGAATAAGCGTACTTTATTTCACCAGTTGTAGTTGAAACATTGATGCGGGTGTCGGGGATAACAATGTCTAATTATTCATTGTCGAGTACAATGTTTATTCAGACTCCTCTTCGGGGTGTACTCAAATAAATCTGCCAATTAACGAATGAGCGTGATACAATGATGGATGAATTATTTTTTTCGGATCACGAGACACCCCCGGGAGGAAAAAGCCTCTTTACCGTTTTTTTGTATCATCACAAATCCACCGCCTCGACCCTCTCATTATCTTCCCCTTTTTTTCCCTGGATTCATTCTCTTCATGGTCTGTCTGTTCATTTTTTTTCTTCTTCTTTATCTTCTTCTTCTTCTTCGCCCTCCGAAAGACTTACGGAGCAACGTGCCGTGTGTCGAACGGTGTTGGATTACGAAATAGTCTGTCGCTCTCTTCTATGCTCTCGCCCTGGCTGAGCACCCGATGTGATTCACTGTATTTGCGGAGCGAGTCGAGCCCCATCTTCACTCTGCTTCTCCTCGTTCCATCCTCCTCTTTCGCCTCGTTTATTCGCCGTTACACTCGTCGCACTCGTATTCACTCTCTTCCGTAACCCGGTCCCCGATTCCCTTGCGTTGGCCTCCTTGCCACTGCCCCGCCCGCCGCCTCCTCTTTCCCCGCTTTAGCCTGGGTTCCGCCGGAGTAACCGGTGACTAGTGACATAATTATACACACCGCCTCGAGGTTACACCACCTGAGTCACTCTCCTTCGCTCGCTCGTTTCCTCCTTCTCCTCTTCCATCGCAACTTTCTTTTGTTCTCGTTGTCGTCGCGATAACCCACAACGTCAAGGTAATCACGACCTGGATAACACATTTATGCGTATTTTCTTCATTCAATATGTACTATCGATAACTAAACAAACAAATCCTGTAACAAAAGCTTCGTATGTGTCACTTTGCCATAATTGGAATGACCGGGTACAGTGGTTGGCATGGGTTGACATAATAGCAAAGTAAATGGTACACCTATAGAAACAAAGTCATATGGTCTAACCATTCATAATTGTCCAACAGAGGGTCGATCCAAGCGTTGGTATTCCGTCAAACGAATCAATTTTATATCCAGAAATCACCCCACAGTCTCGAATAAGTAATCCGTGTACTTAACCTAATCTCGAGGTTAGGACAGCATTCACCTACAGAGTCTGAGAAAGTCCTTTGTTCTCCCAAACCTATAATCTCTTCTCACCCCTGGCAAAGCACATTTATGGTCCGTCTCACCCTCGTTATTTTCATCGAGTTGGATGTGTGTGTGTGTGTGTGTGTGTGTGGAAGAAGGGTGTAACGTAACCGGTATCTGCATATAAAAACGCGGCTTCGTTCCTGGTTGCTCCCTACGAACTTTCGCAGGTGTACATGCCTGCATTCAGGTTGTATGTGCCGTGTGGAGTAGACAATAATAATACATAGAGGAGAGCCAGTGAAGGGAAGCCTGGAAGACAAGTGTGTTACAAAGTACTAGGATGGCTGGTTCAACTCGGAGAAACGGTTACACCATGATTTTTTTTTCTCTTCCCCACTGCCCGTCCAGGTCCTATACTTATTCTTCTCAGAACCCACTCGCCATTTCACTCGCGACTCCCCTATGCGTGATCTCTCTTTTTGGCTCCGTATTTGTGGGGTCGTGAGTTCTATGCCGTCGAGGGATAGCCAGAAGATGAAGAAGAGGGTGGGCCAAAGGGAAACTGTCGGTGTATGGGAATCTCACAGGTGCACGTGGCTCTCTTCAAAGGGGAGAAGTTCCCTTGCTCATCGAATACTGGAAGAACCACGGCTTATGCTATGGTTGAACTCTATAAACGTTCACCAATCGGTACCAGAGCTACGGGGGCGAACTAACTGCCATTCGCTTGTGTTATACTGCGGTCGTTGTAGTGGTGACGACATTAAAACACAATATATCCCTTGGAAGGTAGCGAAAACGAGGCAGCTCCGCTCTCAGCCATAATATCCATACAATCTTATACATATATGTATATAACACTTTTGTACCAGTTCACAATAATTCCCGTAGACGCGTACACGTGACAGACGAGCCAACGAAACCCGCGTTTGAGGTGATGACACTGCTCGAATGCACGTGCATGGGAATTCGATACCGGGACGCGACCCCGCTTCAAATCCCCGGGTCAACGAGTACAACCATAGCGTTGCTAGTTGTGTGTTAACCATGGTAAAATCCCACGGGTCGCACTCGGAGGTTTGTCGTATAGAAACAGGAGCCCTTCGTTGTCGATGAAGACCGAGGGTGCGAGAGAGAGAGAGAGAGAGAGAAACAGTGACGGGGAAAGAGGTTGATCGATCTTTTTGTACGACGATAGATCCCCGAGGGATCGATCCCCTTCGACCTCCACATGTGCCTCTTCGTGTGCCCTC
Source organism: Clistopyga incitator (assembly GCA_947507545.1). NCBI lineage: Eukaryota > Metazoa > Arthropoda > Insecta > Hymenoptera > Ichneumonidae > Clistopyga > Clistopyga incitator. Next base: position 11,042,119 of record OX382183.1, on the reverse strand, counting down.
TTTACCGCCCCTCATTTAAACTCTCGTGTATTACAGGTGTGTTTTTCATCCGAAAGGAATTTTCCTGCCGTCTCACTGTTCTGTTGGGGGGGGGACCAATGTAAATTTAAAATAATTCCCGGGTCATCGAACGCTCACTGTTGTGAGGTTATGATTTCTCTCGAATTCTTGCAATTTTCACGAGTATTCTATCTCATTGAAATTGCAGATTGGATGGTATTCGATGAAAACCAGTTTACCGAGTCTCTTCGGATCTCTGTCGCGACCTTGACCGTTCTTTTCTCGAGTAGCAGAGTCAATTCGTCTCCGTCGAGTGGACCGAAGAAGAGGGAAACTGAAGGGAAAGGTACAGGAAAGAGGAACGAGGAGTTATGGGCGAAACGAGAATCGTGGACTGTCTCGAATGGAGAGTCGAACCTCGGGTTAACCTTGGAAGGGTTAACGCGATGGCTGACTCTGTTCAAAGTGAATCTGGACTGCGACTGCGGAGAAATCCGTGAGAGGAGAGGAACACGACTGAGAAGCAGAAATATAGGAAACAAAGAGGTGGAAGAACGAAGGAGCAAAAAAAGTAATATATAAAAGAGAAGAAGAAGAAGAAAAAGAAAACGAAAACGAAAACGAAAACGTAATATGGAATGAAAGGTTCCACGCAAGGGATCCATGATCGATATTGTCGTGTTCACACATACACACAGAGATGGCGCGTTTTCCGTTGTTAAAGCTTTCCCCCAAAGCGCGTGTGGGACGTAAATCGATCGGACACTGGCTCTTCGGCTTGCATTTGCTCCGTGTCCGTGTGCAAGTGAACCTGTATGCGATGTGCTTCTCGGTGTTTTGTTCGTTTTTGGGCCCTGCTCCCGTACGAGAGGGAGTCGAGGGGCCTGATGAGTCACGGACGGTGCCCCGCGGCGAGGGCCCAGTGGCTCCCATCGTCCGACTCCCGCATCTCCGATACTTTCTTCACCGCCCACTCAACTCCATCTTTCCTTACTAAATTTCCATTCAAATCCTAATAACCAATCCACGATTATCCAAAATCTCAATCAAAATCCCTCCCATTTTCTCACCTACTTTCCTCCGCAACGTAATACACCAAATTACCAATAGAAAAAAAAATTCCCGATCTTCATGGGACCCCGAAAAATCACTGACCAATATTCCGAATAAATAGTCATAATAATATTTCGAAAAATTCTCAGCTCTTGTAAAAATCTATCTCCAACAATCCGAAATATCATACCAATCGGTACCTCGACGATTATTCGTTCAATTTGCAAGTACACGTGTGAATAAATAATTTATTTATTTAATCGAGAGTGCGTTTATTGTAAATGAAGTGAAATAAATTTTTCCGTCGCAATGGGAAGCAATGGAGGATTGTCGCTGAGCGAAACGTAGAGGAGAATCGCTGGAGCTTGAGAACCTTTTCACGAAGCCAAGGGTTTGGGTACGTTAGGAACACGTGCAGTCTCGAACGGTCCAGGGTCCCCCCGTGTTCACGTTCGGATGGGGCTCTCTTTGCCTCGACTCTCTTTCTCTACGTGTGTTTGCCGTTGCTGCTGCTGTTGCTGTTGCTGCTGCTGCTGCTGTTGCTCCTCTTGCTTCCTTGGCATATATGTGGTCGTGGAAGTCTGTGAACGTGCTGCGCACTCGGTGTAACACTGCTCCCCCCTCTCATCCCTCGTTTACTCGGCGCTCCAAAGTTGTGTGAGTTGAGATATCGGAGCCTTCACCCCGACTTGCTAAGTTATATCGCGAGGGAAGGGAAAAACTATGGATAAAGAGACAGGGGAGAGAGAAGGGAGAGTGAGATTTTGTATTTGTGCATTGGAAGTATTGTTTGTGTAGGTTTGGATCCCCCCCTGGCAGGTTAGCCACCTGTTGACTAACCTTAAGGTACTCGGCAGGTCTGCCCACACGAGACCCCATCCGAAGATGTTTTTTAAACTACCCTACCCACTGTTAAGGAGAGAACGAAAAGCGAATGTTGCGTACAAGAGGCGACGAATGACGAAGAGAGAGAGAGAGAGAGAGTTGGGGAGAGAGGGGGGACACCGTTCTTTAATTCTTTATTTGTACTCAGCCCTCAGGGGTTAGGGACCTCTCGATCCCTCGGCTCTTCGCTCTTCGCTAGCGCATTTTAAATCGATCCTATCTGCCCGCAAGATCCTCGGGCGTCCCTCGATCGATCCCGCGCAGACACGCCAAAGTCAACGGACAAACGGATGATCACTATACTTTTTTTTTTTTTTTTCAACCCTCTGCGACAATTGAATTTAATGAGGGATGGAAATAAAAACAAATCATGTGGACCAAAGAAGATGCTGCTATTAATTCTTAGGCTAATACAAGTTTAACCTACCTTTATAATTAATTGTTTTATTTTATTACTTTGAAGAGACGTATATTCATTAAATCTGCTCTTTTCGTGAATTTTCTCCTGGCGAATATATTTAGCATAGAAAGCGATTTATCCCAAAGCAATTGTTGTCTAGCTGTTTTATCGTTATCCGATCTAGCAATTTTCAGTTGATACTCGGACAGGGCTTAGCATATTCCTTGGTTCGACCTTAGAATCCGGTGATCGTCTTTCCTCCGGCGCGATGCAATCTCGGGACGAATCCTCCGAGAATAACAGAGAGCATGGCGATGCTTTGAATGAGATTTACATCCGGAATCGAGAAGGTCTGGCCCGCTTCCAGATGGACCCCGTGAATCCTGTTCCTGCTCTGCACATGGATTGCCGGACTCCACGGCAACATACCTTCGGGTTTGCATACCCACCAACGGCCAAACCGGCAAATTCATTCAAACATATTCAAAGCTATTCTCGACACGCGGATATATACCTGCAACACAAGATGCGCTGTCAACCGTGTCTTCTTCGGTCTCGTGAATAATAATAAAGACGAAAGACCTTTTCTATCTTGTTACCACTCTTCCGCGTTAAACAAAATCAAATACTCACTCGCTACACGTGCTCTGGTCATTATATACTTAAGTAAACACCGGATAATAAATTTAATAATATATATATTTTTTTCATTTTATTTATTACATGGATATCTTATTTTACAAAAATACGAAAAATTTAACCAATCAATAATTGGTGTAAAAATATTAAAAAATTATTTTTCCGCAATATCTCGACGCACGTAACAAAATTTTGCCCTCACGTTGCTAAAGACGTTGCAATAGTAATATACATTTGGATGAAGAGAGGCTAATGACGATATTACAGGACTTCATGACTCTTCATCAGTCGGACTCGAGATGGTATTTAACGAGCGTAAAAAATGATAGTTTAAAAATTCGCGTTCAAGTCCCGCATACTCCAGATAAATAATCAGCGGTAATTATGCAAATAAGGTGGAGTAAAGCCATCATCGATCGACGCGCACAATGAAGTCTAATGACACGCGAATGTGTAATGGTCCGTCGGATCCGCGGCTCGTTCGCTCGCTCGGGCAGGTAATCAACCGTTGTGTAAGGTTAAGGTGTCACGGTCGGCGTTGTTTGCATTGTGTACGTCGTAAGAAGCAGCGAGCGAGTTGGCGAGAAAATGAGAGAGATGGAAAATCGGAAAGTAAGGTGGACAGTAACGAGCAGACTGTTGGTCTATGCAAGAAAATTGCGCTCAGAGTCGGCCATTAAAATCATAAAACTCTTAAGGCGGTTCGCATATAAATTTCATTTAAAAAAAAAATAATTTCAATATCAATGACTACCTCAATATTTTATTTCAGTATTAAATATTTATCGCAATTAATCATTATGTTCATCTGTCACTTTCAGAAAAAAATCGAGCTATTCATTTTTTATCGAGGCGATTATTTTTCTTCAGCTATTCAATAGTTACTCACTAACGATAAACTATTACAATTATTAATATTTCGTTTTTCCGAAAAAAAGCTCAAATTAATCATCAAATAATTGACAAAAGTCCTTGAAAAAAAATTGCACCGTTACGATTGTGCGTGGAAATAATAGTGTCTCGTGTCTTCTTCTCGCATTAGAATCCCACCGGCCGATCCCTCTTGCGGAGGGACGCAAGGCCAAGTTTAGATCATCGTCGATTCCGTGCCTGGAGATCGTACTTTCATTATTCAATGATTATATTTCTGCGCGATGGTTAACACACCGATTATGGCAGTACTTGAGCTTCTGCGAGCGCAGCTACGCCACCAAGACCCTAAGGAATGACGTAGCCGAGCACTCCTCTCGTGACTGGGACTCCGATACTTTTTTTTTCTTCTCCGCACATTTTCACAATATGCAGCATTTATCTTTTTTTTTTTTTTTGTTCGAGTTCTCACTTATCTCCGGTACAGCATCTCCCCATGGGGTCTCGTTCCCTTCAGGCACCCGGCCGATAATTATTGCTGCTCAACGCGACGCTGATAATTGCTCTATCGAATAACTCACGGTGTTCGCCGATCGTGACAGTGCATTCAAGGTATCGCGACGTCACTTGCTATAAACTAATTGCTCTATCAACGGTTTTATGTGCAGACACTGTCCAAGCTCAGCTTTCCATGGTTTTACCGTTAGCTCGACTCGCGAGCAGCATCAGGATTATCGGCTCTCTTTGTTTACCACGCTATTCTAATTCATTCGATCGTAGATACTATTGCCGATAACGACAGAAATGTGTATTGTGATCTCCAACTCTCATATTTATATTACTGTTATGCACTGGGTATTATTATTATTTTTTTCGCCAAGCTAATGTACCAGTGGAAATCTTTTTTTTTTTTTTTTTTCAATTTTCTCCATTCAAAGGACACGTTGCGATCGTCGGTGAGTAGATAATGCGAAGATCCTTGTCACTGCATGACGGATCGCTAAGTAGCTGTATTATAGTGCCTTTCGCTTCTTCGGCTTCGTCTTCGGCTCGGTTGAAACAATACGTCGAAGGTGTTTGCTATGTTGATGTGGCCTCAGGGTATAACGATGACGCGAGCATGCTCGATGGTATGATCCATGGATCCTCTTTCCTCGCTGCAGCAGCAACACCAGCAGCTCCGTAATGTGAGCATGACCACGTGTCATTTTTTCTCGTTTCTCGTTTCTGTCACTCTCTCTCGCTTTTTTCTCTTTTTTCGAGAGAGAGAGAGAGAGAGAGAGAGAGGGAGGAAGGGTCCTGTAAGGATGAGAGGATCGCAACACGTGTTTCGCCCGGTGCCACAGTAAAAATAAATCACCGAGGAGTCTTGTACAGTTGCGCGAGAACGTGCGAAGAGGCCCGTTGAGGATAGGGAAACTCGAGAAAGCCAACATCCCATGAGCTGCAAGACGAGACCCTCGTCTTGTCGGAGTTGTCTCGTGCCGAACGACGCGCACTCTCTCGACATCGAGTCTCCGAACGTCGACTACACCCCCTTAAAGAAAACAAGAGAATTTATTTGTTTATCGTCAATTGAATGCGACTTAAGACAGTGGATAGATTTGATAATAATAAAATGGATAAATAATTACCGTTGCCACCATAAGCAGAGAATAATTAAATTTGATTAAGCGCGCAATTATAATAAATTCTACTCTTCGAAAAAAGAGCTTGTATTTAATTCGCCGGAACGTTACAATGTTAAAGAAATAATCTTGCGATCTATCGTGGTTTTTCTCTCACTGTTTCATCATCCGCAAGAGCGAGGCAAATGCACACGGGAGATGTGCGAATTTCAATGAAAGACTAACGAGTGTTGGGAACGGGCATCACAGGGATGAAACGTACATTCAATGAACGAAGGTGGTCTCCTTTTCGAGCGAAGAACATTGCGAAATTGCAAACTGAGAATCGAGCTCTCGTCACACAGGATCTTCCCAGAGTCGCAGACAAGTCGCGGTGACGTTGGGCACGATTCTTCCACGATGAGTATGTCACTGCCGTGCGGTTCTCACGGAAGAGGAAAAGTAATCTGAAGGTAAGACGCAGGTGTCTCATTCCGAGATACTCCCCAAGGTCGATTTCTATCGCACAAGGGATCATAGTTTTATTCAATGCTTCTGGAAATTTAAACATTTCTATAATACAATATCAGCAGGATTCACGAATATGAACCGTGGTATCCAGCAAACTCAATGGTCCTCTTCTCTCTTCGGATCCCGGGACCTTCGAATACGCGTACTCGAGTGACACACATCGACGTGTCTAATTAGCGATGCGAGGGAACTAATTTCTGTTGGGTAAGCGAAGCCCTGAGCAAACAAGCGAGGGAATGCCAGGATGTTGTTGGATCCCCGAGGCTCAACCGGGAGAATATCCAGGGCTGTGTGTGTACATCTGGGCTGAGGAAATAATTCAGGCTCCGCTGCTGGTCATCAATGATAACGGTAGCCATCGTGAAGCCGAGGAGTGTCTTCATGTTTGCGTGGTGTTGTGAACTCGCGCGTGCTCGCGGGTAGAAAACCATCGTTAAAAGAAAGGAAAAAAGATGAAGACGAAGAAGAAGAAGGAGAAGAAGAGGCACGAGGAGATGAAGATGCAGATAGAGAAGAAGAAGAAGAAGAAGGTAGGTTTATACGCTGGACGCGCGTTCGAGCAGCTGCGTATTCTTCGCTAACCCGAGTCCCTATCCCCTGGTGCATTATGCCATCGCGTAATGCCTATCTCACTCAAGGCCAGTTGTACTACAGTGGTGGCACGTCGGGCGTACGTATCGCAAGCGGAAAATAAATCGTTGCGCAACCACCACCGAGACTCCAACGACCCAGCGGTCCAGTACAAGTCTCCAAAGAGACTTGGTACATGCAACGGCTATTCTGTGCTCCAGGCGAGCTCACTACGACTGGCCAGCCTCGCCAACTCGATGACTGCGGTGCGAGGGTGCTGCTGCTGTTGCTGCCACTCTGCACGATAGTGCGCCGCATAAAATTATTGCCTCGTTTATTCCAGGCAATGATCTCATTGCCCCCACCGCCGCAATCACACGCTTTGCTCAGCCACATTATCGCCGTTGCCGATCATTTTTCTCGCGACCTGGAAGAGATCGACGAGCTGTCTCTTTCGCAGTACCCTCTCCCACTTGGGCAACTTTCAGTCCGTTTCATCTCTTCGTGGTCCTTGATGGATCAATGTAAACGTCAGTTTCCCTCATTTGAATACATTTTAGGAAGATGAGAGACAAAGGGAAAGAGACTCTGTGGTGAGAGGTTGACTCAGGCACAAAGTGGAGAACGCTTTTTCAAGGTACACGAGACACTGATGAATCGATCCATGATCTTGATGCCAAATTATAAAAAGTAGGTGGAATGAGGTGGTGAAATTAAAAAAGCAAGCGAAAGATGCCATCGAGAGTGGCTGCGAGAAACACAAGAATCTGATTAAGCTTCGAGCTTTACGAACACGCGAAGATGACGCGGGGAACATTGCGTGCACGTGCTTAGCCGTGGCCACTTAAATTTCAGAGGTGTGTATATGCACGCACGAAACGACGAATTTTCAGAGGAACGAGGGAAGATCACATCGAGACTCTCGGGCATAAATACATAGTGCGCAACGGGTAAAGCGCTCGACGCTCTTGCCAGAAATGTATAGCAATGTTGAGAAGACAAAAAAATATGAAGGGACCCCGACTGAGACGGAACGATCCGAAGAACCGAGAGGATAAATGTCGGCGGAACGGGGAAACGGACGATAAAAAGAATAAGAAGAAGAGGGTGAAAAACAAGGTGAAACAAAAGTTCATATCGGAGAACCGGCTCATCAGCTGGTCGAGACACAGGTCCGTTCTCTTCCACCGACCGAGGCCAAATTTGTTCTTCCACGAATAAAGCTCTCTTATAAATTCAATCCTGAAATTGTTTTCCAACGAAAACGTTACAACAACTCAAACAAGTTACCATGATGAAGTAGAACAACAAAAATACGACTTTCGATAAAATGTCATTTTACAGAATATTTTGTTCTCCACACATGCAAATTCGGTAGATTGTGATCTTTTGTTCTGTCATAAACCATAATTATTTTAGTACTTGAAGAGATTTGTTCATTCCTTGGTGTGAATGATGTTTTTATAGCTGTCAGTGGGTGTGTGTGTGTGTGTGTGTGTGTGTGTGTTGTTGAAAACTGAATTTCTTGATTGATTTCTTGGAGTTTGGGTGTCGCCCGAGGCGCGACGCTCCCGTTCGCCAAGAGTGTCGTTACAGTGGGAGCGAAGAGGAGAAGATGAAAGGCTCGAAGAGGTGCGTACAACAAGCAACTTGCCCACCAGATCCATTTGATCTTCTCGACTGAGTGCCGGAGGGTTGCTCAAGGATGAAGAGGACCTTCAACTCTAGCTTCCCCATTACCTGCGGATTTCAATTCGTATCTTACGACGTGCTGTCCGCAAAATCGAATCCGGACCAAGGCATCGTCTCGCAGACGATTTTCCAGACCGCGTGCAATTTGGATATCACAGCGCTCTGTGAACGACAGCATCTGGCGCTCGCTGCGTGTCGCGAGCTTCGTGGAAACCTCGACAATCCCCTTGACGCAATTTCCTCCAGGTAATACAGACGATAGTTAAACGCTAGGACCTTTCTCCGTCTCGCCTGTTATCTCCGAGTCACCCAATATCCCGTCTTCCTTCTCTTCCTCATCTATCACGATAATTTACGAGATGGTACCAAGATAGTTTCACGGTTCCTGGCTTCGTTTCCATCCAGCTTTACGGTTCCCTTCCCCATTCAAGGACTTTTTTATACCTCGTGTCTGCGGAGTTTCCATAGCCTGACTTCAACTAACGAGTATCATAAAAATGGGTCACGAAGACGTGCATAGAATGCGACACTTTGGTGCACTCTTCCATGAAAATCTCAATTATAAGAAGAGCAATTAATACAAATTTCATCAAATATGGAATAAGTTGTGTCAGTTCTGAGACTCCTGTGATTACCGCTAAATATTAAAAAATTTCGTGTCCTGTGATTCAACGCTAAATCCGGCAAAATGTCGTTTTAGTCAGCAACGTCAAATCTCCGGTCCCTGCTCTGCTCTCCTGTCTCTCTTTATACATTTTCTTCTGCTCTACTCGCGGCTAAAGTCGTCTGTTGTCTTGTAGTACTGCTCTTCAACATCTCCTTGGTCTCTTCATCGTTCCACCGGGCAAGACAGGCGAAGCTTTACCTCGAGGAGTACCACGAAGTTGGTAGTGGTAAGAGAGGCTGTAGAAAAGCCGAGTAGTTCTTTGGCTACTGCCCGTGGCGCGCGCGAGGCCCGAGGCATATAATTTTCTCGGTGTTTTTATTGCGGGGTAACTTGTCTTCAGGTGAGCCGGTCGGAAAGTGGAGGTGGTAGAGACAGGGCTGGTGCGCTGGTCCCTCGCTCGCTCGCTCGCTCGCTCACTCGCTGGAGCTCTCCTCCATAGTACTCGGATCTTGGTGGAGTACTACAGGCACAGCTAACACGCAGTAGCCTTACACTCCCTCTCTTCAGCACCCGCCCGCGTCCGCTTTGCTCGGTTGCCCCCTCAGCGCACGACTCTCTTTCGCTTTCCGACTTGCTCGCTGCCTCACCTCGTCCATCCATCGTCCACTATTTTCCTCTCCGTTTCGTTCTATCTCTCACTTACCAACTCGCTTCGCGAGCCTCCAATGCTGCTTCGAGAGATCGTTTTTCCCTCTCACCGTCCGCTCCGCAGTATAGCCCACAAACCGTGTGCACACATTCGCCTCTCGTGCACTCACACATTCGCCAATTGTTCGTGTCTTACTACTCCTTCGAGCCAGCGAAACTCGAATTTCTCGTCGGAGCGTCCTTATCTTATTCCCGAAGACTCGGTATCCTTTCTCCACCTGGTTCTCCGTGAACATAGTTTCTCTTCCTTTTCTCGTGCGATCCTGCGACCACTTCCTTCGACCAGGCACAAGGATTTTCACCTTTCTTTCGTGTGCCTCGCCGGTCGTCGCGTACTTGAGAGGAGTGCATTTTTTAACGGTCCTGATTTTAGGTCACTCGACGTCAAGTTGAACGAAGGCTCGTGGTGATAAGATTACGTTGGTAAAAGCATAACCATGGTCAAGGATAGTCTTGCTGTGAATTTTGTATCGACTACGTACATTGCACGTTATGTAGAGGTCTGGATTATGTAGTGTGCACGAAAGCATATACGAGGTCCGAAGGTTGGCAGCAGGTCCTCGGGGCGGTTATAGTAGCAAGCAGCAGCAGATCCGATCGGGCCACCGCGACCAGAGAGTGGTCTTATTGTCCCGAGGTCCTTGACGTTGTGCTGAACGACGCTGTGCACCGTGGCGAGCGTGTATTTCTGCCTCCCTTGCACTCTTCCGAGCGTCCATTTCGTCGAGAAGGACAGGACGCCAATGCCGGGCTCGCTGACCCATCCTCACTCCTTAAACCATCTCTTCAGCATGACAGATTCGATCCAAGGGATCCTTCCAAATCGATTGACACAAGGAAATTGATCATTCACCCCTTTTGGGATGCTGGTCCTTGAATGTCGTGAGACAAGCTTCGCCAAATGGTTCGTGGTTTATCGGTAACTGGAATATTCAATTGGGAACCATCGTCGTAAGCATATCGGACAAAAGGGAGACTCCGGAATGAGCAACACTCGTCCCTTGATGGTTCTTCGAGTACCAAAGCAATGTGCTTGCGCTTAGGTCGGATAGTTCCAGGTAGAAGTTGAAAATAATGGTCCATGGGTTCCTGAAAAATCCACCGATCGTGTCATAAGTACTTTACACGAATACCCACAGATATTGCATTTGTATAAACGAGTTCTTTGGTGTCCATGGAAGTGCACAGTCATCGATGGCTTTATGAGTACGCTTTTCATAAGCGATTCGCTATCGTATAACTCGGACGAGATTCGACAACGAGTTGGGAATTGTCCAAAGTGCAAGTAACTACGACGGTGCACGATTGCCCAGAAGGGAAAAAGAGGAATCGTTGATAGGGAACCGCGGGAAAATAAGGGTTCGGGGGAAAATAGGAGAGCATTGGGTATCTGGGTAAAAGTTTTCGTTGTAAAGTTCGGCTCCGAGTATAATATCGGCTAGTGGAGCAAAACGATAAGGAAGCTCGTATACCACGAGCTCCAATATCTCGTTCGCCAGCCCGGATAATTCTTCTTACCGAGATATCCTGGACTAACTGGAGATTTCGAAAAGTTTTAGCAGACGAATGGTGTTGTGCCGGCGAACGTCTGCAATTTTGTATTTTTCACGTTGCGAAACGGCTTCGTTGAATTACGACGCAGTTTTGGAGGGAGGTTTTTCACTGGGTTGGGGTCAATGAACCCTGAAAAGAGGTCATCTTCGAGTTCAAATAATTCTATTGAATAAAATTGTCAGGCTTGCACAAATAGCACATTAGGAGGTCTGAAAAAAAATAATGATATATTCAACAAAGTTAAATGATCACTTGTTCAATTAGCTTCAAAGGATTTTTTTATTATCATCAGGACTACCATATATCAAGTTAACATTTTTTTTTTTTAATCGGCGAGTCTTACGTTTATGATTGCTATCGATCATTGCCTCACTTCGTGTCGCAATAAAAGCGTATTATCGAACACATGCACCACGTAACTTCGCAGTTGCGACAAATGGCGATGACAGTTTGGATGAGGATAAGGAATTATCGAAAAGAAGGACAGAGAGGAAAACGGAGGAACGTCATTCTCGTGTCGTGAGTTATCGCAAAAGGCGTTGAAGTTCGTAATTAGATGATCGACTGGTTGCACCTGCACTTTGGATGACGCGTTTCGTGTCTCCCCGGTGGTTAAATAAACAACAGCCGGATTGCAGTCGCTGTGCTCACTGCCTTACCATTGCAGTCTCGCCGAAGGTACCGGCTGCGTGCGGCTTCGGGTTAACGCGCGAGGGATTTTTTCAAATCTCGTCACTCCCGATTTGTCAATACAGGATCTCAAGAGGGAGAGAGAGATTAGTCACGCCCGGACATTGTTCGCCATTTGCAGAAAGACTGAGCCCCCTTCGCGTTAAAATAATTGTTTCAAATTGTGATCATAAATTGACGACTCAAAAAATGCCATTTTTCAGACGCGTTAGAATAAAAAAATCTCAGAAACACACAATTTTTCTGACAAACATCTTAATATCTTTTGGCTCAAGGTACCAAAAAAGAATGGCACTTTTATATACCAACCTTCTTCATGCTTCCAAACAGCTATGAAAAATATTAAATTACAAAAACGCAACATTTTCATGTACAATACAAAAACAGTAGTCGATCGCCTCAAGACATCCGATAATCTTCAGGCATCCTCACAGCATTAAAAAAAAAAAAACACGCAGCTCCGGGTATAATGCCTAACCATATATACCTTCACAATAATCCGTCTTAATTTCCAATACCAATATTGTCTTTCGGAAAGACTGAAGTGAGCGATGTCCATAAAGTTATTTTTTCGTTGTTTTTCTCTCTCGTCTGTTGCACGGCAGAGCGTCCCTCCTCCTTCTTCTTGTTCTCCATCATCTTTATTCCTTCCTTGTACCTTTTTCTTCGTCGTCTTCTTGCACCGCGCACTCTGGCCCCGAGGGCTACCGTGCAGGAGAATCAGCGGCTAATCCTCGCCGGGCGTCGGGCTCGAGTTGCGGTAGCCGAACCGCAGGAGCCGAGCATCGGTGTATACGGCTGCGGAATAGCCGTAGTGTGTTATTAGCAGGAGGCAGGAGAAACAGCAGAAGCATCCCCAGCGAGATGGTCTCGCGGCGCGCGTTGTTGTACATTGCCTCTGGGCTACGGTGCTGCTCCTCGTCGGCGTCCACGGAACTGATGCACCGCGAGGAGGACTGGTTCGCGCGAGCGCCACCTTTCGCCCGGGGCTTACGGCTCCGATAGCGCAATCCGGGAGTATAATAGCCACTACCAATGAGTACCAGTACTCGTAGTTGAATACCACGGACAGCATAACAGTACAAGTGCGTTTGCTCGCTTCAGTTTCCAATATATCCAACGATCCATCGCAAAATATTATTATATCCATTCAACAAACCACATTTTAATAATAAAAAAAAAAACACATTAATTTAGTGTATTGAATTGTATTTATTTCCAAAAATAGAAAGTGTAGATTACAACAAAAATTTGATGAAATTCTACGAATTCTGTTGATCCTCTTCATCGTCTATCTGGCAATTTGTCGGTGCGTTTGCTTACATTCGAGTCTTGGAACAAGTGGCAATTGCAACGAGGAACAACGCGCCTGGAGGGATCCTGGAGCTGGGAGCTGTGTGGACGATAGACCGGGAGGCAGAGGCTCATTGTTGATCACTAATTATGCTACCCCGCAATTACGTTCAATTATCCGGCACGCACACAGAGCAACTCCGCTGCGACTTGCGCGCCTAAGTCTCTCGCATTATCTCCTGCGTTCGTATTCTTTCTTATCCTCTACTTTTTCTTACGACGTTCCCCGGTTGAAGAGAGCCGCGATTTGTGGAATCCTTTCGCTGACTCCTCGCAACATCCTTTATCGCCACTTTGGCCACGACGAGCTTTCCGCTCATTTTGCATGTGCGCTAAATACGCGCGGTCAAGCCGAGGAGTTGCTTCTTTGATGCCACTGGCCACTTTCGGTTTTTTCGTTCGTTTATTCTATGATCCCGAAGAGCTCGTGTACGTAGTAATACGAGCTCGATCGTGTTTTCTGTACTTGAACACGTGTGGATTTAACGTGTGGTGGTGCTTATCGCTACTTGGCTCGGTAAGAGTGTATCTGTGGCCGAAGAAGACGAAGAAGAAGAAGAAGAAGAAGAAGCTGAAGGGGGCAGGCGAAACCGGTGTACCCGACAGCGTGACGCCACATCGCTCGTCTATCCTGTTCCTTCTTCTTCACTTGCACCGTTCTCTCGTTCGTTCCACTCCCGCCTTTTTCCTCCTTCCTTTATCGTTGTAGTCTTTGGAGGATGTTAGTGAGGCCTCGCGAAGCAACAGCAGTTCGCCTCGCTATCACCGTCCAATCTGTGCAGGCCTCTTTATCGCTCGCGAGCGCGAGCGCGCGACTCAGGCTAAAGCCCCGGGTAACATCGGAGTCCCTCTCGCGAGCTCGAATCACGAGAAAAGAAAATAAAGAGAAGGTGGAGCAGTCACAGTTATCACAATAATCATTCCCATTCGGCTGATCGCTCGGAAAAATTATATACGGTCCGACAAATATCATCAATTATCGGACTTAGTCGTGAATTTCTTATCATGTGGCTGAACAATTATTTTTTATCCAGTTAACATCCAAAAAAATGTATAGTTTTACATTTATAAATGAATGAATAAACAATAATTTATATGCAGATCTCAATATCCAATATAAATATAATAAGTGCATGTCAAGACAAGACATGTCAAATATATACACAATGCAATTTATATACAATTTATTTTCAGCAAAACAAACGGTGTCTTTTTTTATGTACAACTCACATAACATTTATATAGAACTAGACTATCGGTGTGGCACATATACGTTGTGATATATATATATATACAAATTATAGGGCACAGTTGATACTTTTCCAATATCATATACACAGCGGAAATACATCACCGCGATTTATGAATAATTTATGCCGCAATGAGGTATACGGAAGATTGCCATTTTATTTCCAAGTACAGAGATTGCGCCGATGCTTCTAATTTTCTCAGACTACGTGTTACCTGCGACAAATATTTTTTTCCAAACACATCAATATCATACTAGACATATAATCGTGCGAATAGTACATAATGTAGTTTGCACGCGACCCATAGATACGCTCGAGAAAATGTATGGCCAAGTTGTGCGTGACATCGAGATAATACCAAGGGCAAAAAAAATTGTCGTCGCATTTCTCTTTCTTCGTTTTATCGAACCCCGTATTTACGAAAACACGTACGTATGTCGAGGATCGGCGATGACGGACAGCGATGCACTCCCAGTGCATCGGGCTCCCAGTGCAGGGACCATTGTCCCTGCCGAGCTTCGGTTAAATATAGTCTTTTCCTCCCCGGGACGATGGCGAGGTTCACCAATGCAGTTTTTCCGAAAAATTGCACGTCTCGGTTACACCGATGTGTCGACTTCGGACAGCGCGACAAAAGAACTGGTCGCGAGTTGTCGCAAACTTGTTCCGTCCACAGTGATTTGTCATGTTTCGGGTCGTGATGTCGTGATGCCAGCTATTCGATGGCTTCGCGTACCCTCCTTTTTTTCTTGGAATGTTGTACCTCGAGGGCGGGAAAACTTGGATCCCCAAAGTACCCACCTAAGTATAGGAAAACTAAGCGTTTTCGCTTCAGGACTGAAATATTTATACACAGGAAGAATGAAAAGGCAGCCTCTGCAACGAACGATACCCAACGTTTCGGGCATTATCCGGTATTTCGCTTCGGAAAAAAAGTGAAAAATCACGCCAAAACTACAACGTAGCTCGAAATGTTCTCGTGTGTCGAGGGAGGAGGGATTATTCTTATAGCCCAGAAGATACAGGAAAGGATTCTGTTTCCAGTACGCAGTGTAAGTTCTCCAGGACGGCGGACCCGTCCCGCGGGGTTCAAGGTGACTTCGTGATCGAGCCAGCGTGCATTACCGGCTCTGGTACCTCGGCGGTCCTCCTTCCTCTCGCGGTTCGGCGAGGAGTCTCGCCACCGGCTCGTATCCTCGCTCGCTCCCTCCCTCCTCTTCGGCTCTCTCCGCAAACGTGCTCCGCGTGCATGCAACAAGTTCCACTCGCCGTACCGTTGCAACGGGTATACTATACGCGCGCCCATCGACCCCAAAAGAAACGCCGTAAAGCTGTGCGGGTGTGTATATCGCATGTTCTCCCTTCCCCTCCCCTTCCACCAGCTCTTCTCCAGCCCAGCAAACTGCACTGTGGTACCTGATGTCGCTCTTCGTTGCATTTTACTCCGGAGTCCACCAAACAGCTGTGCACGTTCATTGAAAATATTTGCAACCAAAACAAAAGGCTTCAGAAATAATTTCTTATTAGGCAGGAGGATCCTAAAGTGCAGAGACAAGATCGTATTAAATGTTGTTATGCCTAGAAGTATCGCAAGTTGCGAACTGCGAGTTCTCCAGTGAACTCCAGCGAGTGAGGGGACAGGCTATAAAAATGAGCGTGGTTCAGATGTACAACTGGTGGAAGTTGCGAGTGGTCCGTAGGAGTTTTATAGGTGATTCGTAATTATCGATACAACTCTCGTTGGTTTGGTCCTCTCTCGCTCCCTCGGCCATTAAATATGGGCGAGATACCGAGCAACGGTGTCCACGAGAGAAGGAATAATAATAGTAGTGAACTTTGAGGCTTCTGTTTTACTTCGTTGCTTTATTACCACTCGTTATTACATGCACTTATCGTATAGAAGGCATGGAATACATCATAGAGAGAGAAAGAAGTGGTGGATTCTAAGCTGCGCACAGTTTCCGAACGTCGAGATGAGGTTGTTCCAGTGGCGAGTTGAGCTCCAGTGCCTGGTACGTTGTAAATACGATATGATCCTCCATATTTGGTATCCTACGTCTCTCTCTCTCTTCTTCAAGTTCGTGAACGATACTCATTTTTCTCTCCTTCTAAACTTGACGGCGCAGTCGCCGAGCGAGCCTCATTTCGAAGCACCTCGAGGACCTGTGCTATAGATATGGATACCAGTTTAGGTGTGTATATATATCGCAGTACCTTCGCAGTATCCCAAGCTAATTACCGAGGTATTGCACCGTCCTCCTCTCCTTCCCTCCCTCTTGTATTTTGTAACCCGAGTCCATGAGCAATGTCTCAACTTACCCTCGTCAGCTCGACGGGCTTCGCGATAACCGTAGGGCAAACCTCGTCCTCGAGGAGGATGTTTGTGCGGGAAATATCCATAATTCCATAGTTAACCCCACGGGACATTGTTCCACGAATCGTTGGACGGACCTCTTGGTTACGATCCGAATTGTCGATGAGAATTTTTCGAAAAAATTCCCATGAAATCATTTCGATGTCCAATTGGATGGTGATGAAAGGGGAATTTAAATCACCGTTCGAAGGCACGAAGCAGTGACGGCGAGGAGTGAGCTTTCTTCAGCGTCCTTTGAATCGAATATTTAATTAGGATTAATTCAATAAGACCTTTATTTGCACTCGGCTGGTCGTGGGGTGGCCGAGTAACAATGAGAACACGCCAGCAATGCCGCAAGCACGTCCCTTTGCTCTTCGACTTGCCTTGGCACTCCCCCTTTCGCTTCTCTTCTTCTTCTTCTTTTTTTTTCGTTCTTCCCGTTCATTTCTATTTTCACTCGAACGGGTGAAAAGCCAGGGTCGCTTTTGGAGAAGCACCCCGAATCGATATACCTTGAAGTCCGGGCGACAAATTGGTGGGATTTTGTCGCGGGTTCCTCTTCATACTTGGCGTCTGATAAATGCGGGGGTTCACCGAGCCGTGGTACACAGGAGACGCCGGTAATTCTCTCATTCTCGAGCGCTTTCTCGCCCTCGTTGGTGGGTTTCCGAGTTTGACGTGGTCCTCTTGAATCGGGCCAAGTAGTATCGTCCCTCTCATTTTCGAAGCCCTCCTACGAAGGCCAGAAATAGGGGGTCAGACGTTACGAAAAAGATCGTGCGATACTCTTAGCGATATTACTATAGCCTGCCTATAACCGCTATATATTTCCGAGGATTCGGAATACCCTGAAGAACCGAGGCTAGCCAACATTTCCGCGCGCTCACGGTTAATGATCCATGGCCAAGGACCTCGGCTGAGTGTGGCTGAGGGCGTCCTTATTCCTTGCCGAGCCAACTTCTTCACCTTCGCCTCTTCCCCTCTCTCGCCTCCTTTCACCCCGTGCACCCTACAAACTGCGCCCGTCCCCCCCATCTCTCGACTTAAAACTCAAGTAGTACACAATATCGTCGTCGCGGGGTCAACGACACCCCCCGAGCACTGTTCTTCTTATTTCTCTCCATTTTCTTGCGCACTCTGTACGTTCCTCCCATTTCTATTGACCCTGAAAGCAGCTTCCGAACATGCTTGGAATTAAAATGCTTTAACGTGGTGGAAAAAAATTACAGCGCTGCAAAACGAGTACCGTCTCACCGTACCTTTTTATATCTTATTTATATATACAAAAATTTATATCTACGAGCTTAATTAATGCAATTGTGGTCTTTGAATATTTTATCTAAAAAATGACAATCGGATTGTATGATTTTTAATGAAATCGAGGTAACTCCGTTAAGAGGTGAAATCGTCGGAGGCATGATTGAGCATTGTGAACCACAATACGGTGGCTTGTGTACTACGTACGTGCTCAGCCACTGTAGGCTTCGGTTATTCGCTGGGGCACGAGTTGTTACGTATGTATATACAGCGGTATAGTGTACACACTATTCGGTAGTATAGTGTATACCGTACAGAGTAAAGTCAAGTACATAGGAGCAACTGGACCATGATTGACGACGTGCTCTTCGCTTTCTTCCTTTTCTCTATCTCCCTCTCTTTATCTTTCTTTCCGATCCGCCTCTTTCTCGCCTCTTCTTCATCACACTGCTGCTTCGACGGCTTTGTACATTTCTCCCTCTCTCTCACTCTCTCCCCTCCGCTCGCTTACTCCGGACACAGCGAGAGGTAGTAATCCTCCACGAGCTCAACATCACGCCAGAGGCGAGTACGATTCTTCGGAGCTCCTCTTTTTTTTCCTCCCTCTTCCACATTCGCCGTCTCACTCTATTTCTTATTTCTTCCAATATCGCGTTCGTACCTCCTTTTATTGCCGGACAACTTTGCATTCGTGCTTGCCGTGATTGTCTTCTTCGTCATCTTCTTCAGCCTCCTTTTCGAGTAATCACGACACGACAGCACACCCGAGGTAAACATTTTTTTTTGTTTTTTTTTTTTTTTTATGGCGAATGGACAACCTATAAAATTAATCAACAGGATCCTTTACATGTCGTTGATTGCACTGCCTACCATGAAATATGATTAACCTGGACATTTCCTAAAGATTAAGCTAATTTTAAATAACCATCATCAGCTATCGTTTGGTTGGTCATGTATACATTTTATTTTAGTTGATGGTCAGTGAATCGTCCTTGGTTCACAGATGAAAATCTTTGCCTCTGGAATAATGTTTAACTGGTGAGGACATCGAAAATTTAATTATATCGAAATATACTTTTTCTGCTTCTGCTGACGGCAACGAGAACGAGGAAAAGGGTTGACACGCTACCGAGAGGGTTGAAACGCCGTCCGATGCAGAATCTACGTGGACATGGGGCTACTACTGTTGAAATTCTTCGGTGAAGTGTATTTATGAAAACAAGAAAAATCGGATCGAGTCGGGTAAGTCACGTTGCTCACATCGACGGATGTCGAGTTAGCGAACACGTTGAAAGCGTTGAATCGGACACATTCCACTGCCTTTTTAGATCGTGAAAAAGGCCGAAATGTTTGCTCGTAACGTTTGCTAATTGCCATGTCAAGGATATCGCAAAACCAAACGACAACCAATTTTTTTTTTCAATCCATTTCATCGTATGTCCCGAGCACAACCAAATGTCTGATTCACGCGTAAAATTCTCGACTTCGTGACGCAAAGTCCCTTTGATTGAGAAATCAATCGATCGGAACAAAAATTATACATCCATTTATGTGCTGCGTTTTTTTGTGTAGGACCATTTTCCGGAATCCGGATTTTATTAAAGGCCTCAAATTTTGTTAGAACTTGGAAGGTAGAAATCTAGGTATAGAAATTTCAGATTGTTGATAGGGTTAAATTTGATATTGACGATTATTGCATTAATCGATGAAGGACTTTGTGTAAATATATTTTCGATATTTGTAGGAAAAGAGGATTAAAGAAAATGAGGAAAAGCAACTGACCACTGAAACAGAAGGTATTCGTTTTATACATAATGTACATGGGGCTATGTACATATAGACTATATAGCGTTCGTGGAGGGAACTCGCTCGACTCTCTCGCTTCGGGTCAACCAACTCAAACGTATAGTAGAGAGTTGTGCAGTGGCAAGCCCGAGAGAGCCTGCTACACGCCACCGCTCTGCCCTCTCCCCTCAGCGCGGCAGTCAGTGGCAAGTTGGCAAGTTGTGTGTACTGTCCGAGGCAGCGCAACCTCCCACCTCAAGAGCACGTTGGTGCTATGCGCTACGGAAACCCCACCAGGTTGATCGGCTGACTCGTGCCGTCGTGACTCTTCCTACCTATAGCTATATTTATTTAACGTATATTATGTCTAATATGCCGAGGCTACGATGCTACTCTGTGTTCAGATTATATACAGAAACGTAAATGAGATTCTGGAAAAATTCAGCAAAATATTATTTTCTGAAAAATAGTTATAAAATTATTTCCTGCAAAAAAATAATAATTTATATGAAAAAATGCGAATAGACTCGTGCGTTGCATGTGGAATATATGCACGATATGAATTTATTGAACTTCCAGGTAAGCTCAACGTGGGGGGGGGGGTATAAATGAGAATTTAAAAGGTACGTAGTGTCAAGTGATCAACGAGGGAAACTTTGACGTCGATTTCCGGTGCCGTATATTATTTTCCGCGGTAAACTTAGAAATGGTTTGCACATTGTATTACTACCGTGAAGTGGGTGTAAAAACGGTCGACAGGTCACGAACTTATGACATACGGCAGGGTGTTTCGTGCTTTCGGATGAGTTTGCATTCACGCCCCTTGGCCAATGGTCGAGTGACGTACAGGTCGGTATTTCGCACAGCAGTGACATAAGCGAGCAACGCGAAGTTCCAACAGCCGGAATATTCTTCGAGAACTCGAGCGGCTAATTAGCCCGTCAGCACAGCCGCAATAACTGGTCACTTCACTCACCGCACGCTTATTATTAAGGCCAGCTCTTCCCGTTTAATTTTTTTTCTCTTTCGTTCGCTCACGTACCATTGTTTTTCATTGTTACACCCTTTCCGCATTCGGGGGCATGTTTTTTTTTTTTTTTTTCCTCTTCGCAATTGTAACGCCCGCCAGATGATTCACTGGAGTAATATTAATAATAGCTCATCGCGCAACATTGTCGGGTGCTAAAGACAAGCTACGACCTCACGTCACTAAACGTGAAATGCTAAAACAGCCATTTGGTGTGTGATAATATATATATATTTTTTTTTTACCTGGAGCACCCGTTACCCGTAATTCGAAGAAAAATGATTAATTTCATGTCACAAACCATTACCGGCTGCTAAATTGTACGAGTTAGGACTGTAGATCACAGAATTATGGACAGTCCGTTTTTTGTTTTTCTTGCGGAGAATTAAATTTTACCAGACTTTCGGGTAGGAAAAAAAAAACCTTTGCGCCGGAGTATCGATTCCAGTGTGAGATAAGTGCGGCAATGCTCGTTGGGGGTCGAAGTAACGAATTTGTTGCAATTTGTGGTTCCGCAAGCACCTCCTGGTCTCGCCGTCGGGAAATAATAATTGGTATTAAATCGCTCGGGGCTAGATCGAATCTCTCCTGTGGCCGAGTCCGGCATGATTACCTTCCGGCGCGACAGGTGGTACCGGTTTGTCTTTTTATCGTTAGACCAGATCGCATACGTTGCGGCGTGTCCGATATTGGATATATGCGCACGCCAAGTCCATTTAGATCAGAATGATAATATCAAGCCGGCCGCCTAATCAGAAATAGTGTGGTTATTTTTATTTATTTTTCTTCCCAAAGCATTGTTCATGAAGTACTTGTACACGGACATGCGACTGTGATCCTGGAAATCCTGGAAAAATCGTTGCTTCCGTTAATTCTTATTAAATCCACATTCGACATATTTACATTTATTATTATATTACCGATTATTATTACCACTTATTCTTAAAAATTTACGTCTGTAATTTGATATTAATAAATCAGTTCATTATTGATATTTTTTATTTTTCCCAAACTTCCACTGAAATAATTACCATTATCATTATTATTATTAAAGCACACGCGTAAAAATTGAAAAAAAAATAATAACCATCGCCTCGAATGCACGATCTGTCATTTACATTTCCATTCGCGAGTGAGCTAAACATTGAAATATCGTTAGTGTGTCGTTCACTGACTCGGAGCTTAAACGGGAGAGAAGTGACGTTAAATTTTTTCGGTTCGGTTTGATTGCAAGAAACGTCGGATGGAGGGAAAGAGGTCGAAAGGGGTGCACGTGCGGGCGAGCAAATGCAGCAGTGGCAGGACACATAACGCCGAACATTAACGAAAGAATAACACACAGCGACGGAGAGAGAAAGAGAGCTTAAAGCGCTACAAAGATTACGCGTGTCGCGCGAGTGCCACAGGGCAATGCGGGACTGCCAAGCCCGAAGCTGAAGCCGAGTGACTTCGCAGTCTGAAATAGAATCAGTGGAATAAGAAAAAATGAAAGGAAAACAAAAAAAAGGGAATGAAAACTGCTGCTGGTGCTGCTGCTGCTGCTGCTGTTACTCACAAGAGAAGCCCTAAAGAGAAATCGGGATTGAGCGAAGAAAGGGGAGGGCTAACACCCCGTTTCTTCAGCATCAACTGTAAAGAAACGTTTTTTATTTCGCGCAACTGTGATTCTATTTGAGGAGAGGCGGAAAGTATAGAGAAAGGGGCAGAGAGCCCGGTTATCGTTGTGCTTATATGACGGCTCAGCTTGTATGTAAGCTGCTCTCCGCAAGCTCGTTCCAAAAATTACGCCGGTCGTTGCACCACGTGGTCCATACGCTGGACCACTTTTCGCACTGCAAGCCCAATTTATCCTCTTGTATCTAAAAATATACTCGCCAATTTAGAGAACAACCTCACATTCGACGAAACAATGTTGCACCAAATTCTGAAGAAATTCATAATTCATAAAAATAATAACGTTAGAACCCTTTTTCACAGCAATTACCCTCAATTGTGATTGGGACCAGTTTTGAAGGTGGAATTTAAAAAAAAGGTTACAAGTTTACTGTTAAATAAAAAAGGGAAAAGCATTTTGGTCTTAAAAGGCGATGCTTCCACTGCGTGACCTCAAACAGCGTCACACACGCGTTTATTAGCACCTCGACCCTGTCTCGCGTTACGTACGTGTGTACTCTACATGTGTACTCTGGTTACTACGGTCGCCTACTGCACGAGAGCACGTAGGTGCGTTGTACTCACCTTCGCGTCGAGCGCGAGCGATTACGAACAAGGGGCAACCCGCAACGCCACGCTACACGGTGCAAGTTTAAGCGTTTCGTCAGGCGAAGGTCGCCACCTCGGCCTTGCGCCCGCGGCAAACCGTTTGTGACCGCCTTCAAGCGTATTGTAATGCCTACTTACACGCGTGTACTTTGGTGTGCGTGTAACGGTAGCACAATCGTTCGGTAACACTCGTGAGCTCGTGTGCTGCCTCAGTCAGCTGATGTCTCACAAATTCTCCGTCTTACATCGACCGAAACCGCTGCTCCAATTTATTCTTTCCTCGGCGTCTTAACACTCCTCGTGAATTAGTATTCTATGTCCAAAGTAGACAATTTTTATGACTTTTCTTCTCACCGAAAAAAAATTTTTATTACTTATCAGGTTCATCATTTTTATATTACGAAAAAAAAAAAAAAAAAAAAAAAAAAAAAAAAAAAAAAAAAAAAATTGGAAATTGCATTCCTGATGCAATTCCAACAATTGGCAAAAGTATCCAGAATTAAAAAATATAAACTAACAACAAAGTCTTATGTAGTTGTGAAAAAAACAAAAATTATTTATCAAAACCGAATAATTGGACTCTGAGTGCACAGGTGTGTTCAACAGGTCGCTGTACGTCATGGAAGTTGAAGCCACCGCAGATGAAGTTCGTCCCTCATCCGGGCGACGACAACCTGGCACCTCCAACCCCGCCAGTGTCCATATGTATGAGAAGTGAGCTAGGCCGAATAGGAGAAAAAGGTGCGAGATAAATAGGACGAGAAAATCCAAACTGGTTTCTCTCCCTTTTTCACACCTTCGTTACATTATTCACCGTACATCGGAACATGGGATCCAACAGGTTGGGAAAGGTCCCCCGCATAAACGTGTTCACCCCGTTCACCGTAAAAAGTTAAAGCAATTGAGCAATTGAAATTTTTATCGTGCCACTGAATTCACCACTGGAATATCATCAATCTATGCGCAATGTTACTTTTTTTTTTCCTTGCCAGAATATAAAATCTCTGTGGGTACTTCGAAAAAAGCAGAAGCACGAACGAGAGGAGAAAGGTGCAGAAAAAGCAGTCGGAGAAAATGAAGAATGGAGTGATGGAAATTTTTATTGAGTCACTGGGATGTACTAGTGGAGTATCATTGATTGGTTTCGGTTTTTTTTTTTTTTTTCGTCTTTGGACCATCGAGACACCATCGTGATTCGGAAAATGGAGAAGAAGGACGTATAGTGAAAAGAAGTGAAAGGGAAAACAAGCAGAGGGACGTGTTACCCGCGTTAACTAGCGCGTCGCGACGTTCTCGGATTTATGAGCGTCGTCGACACTGGCAATGGTCCAGCGAGCTCGCGTTCTCCCCCCAATAGCGCAGCATCACAGTTAGCATTTATCCCGGTGTACAACCACCGCTGGTTCCTCTTCGGCGCGGGGTTGCGACCCGCGGGCGTTACCCGGCCCCGACCCCCCGAAATTTATACGAGGCATTCTTCACCAATTGGCCCGAGATTTTTCGCCATCTTGGAATTAAAACAAAAATTTACCAAATTAATCTACGGGTCCATGAAAACTTGATTCCGTAAATTGAGATTGTGATCAATAATTGGATATTCAAAATAATTTATTCAATGACGAAAATAAATATTTTATATATTTGCGGATATTTTTTTTTGTGACAAATAGTTTATAGGATGAACATATAAATGTTGAGAAGATTTTCTAATTTAGTTCTGATAAAAAATGAATAAATAAAATGCAAGAATTCACTTGATAAAAATGGTGCATTTGATGGAGAATGCCTCGTATACGAAGTATCGGCGGATGCACTACGGCAAGTAAAAGGGAGGAGTGAGAAACGAATGAGAGTAACTCACTCCATCTTTCGTCGTGCTATCTCCGCCGCAGAGTACAGAAGCTCTATCCGAGCGATCCCTCCGGGCGCACTCCCGAGCGGCGACCCTATATTACCCTATAGAACGCTAAATTATGCACGAGAGGTTTTTACTACCGTGGAAATCGCCGGACGACAAGCCCGACCACCCCTAAATCGCAGTATCTCTGAAAAGCCGAATATTCGCGAAGCCACCAATGTCTTCTCCACAGTGGTACCTACGGTGCTTTAGGTAGGTGATGTATGGCAAAAGGAAAAAGGGTTTTCCGAGAGTCCGGGAAATAGTAATACTTGGATATTGATAAATTGCCCGTAAACATTCAATGGTACATACATATCACTCATTGTACTGAAATTTAATTTTCTTGTTCCTCATGCATAGGGAAATTTTCAAAAAAACACACACCCAATCAGCCAAAATACATAGTAAAATTTGTATAATTTATGGTAAAAGCCAAATGAAAATTCGTACCGAATAAACGAGCAAAGAAATATCTGCTGGATTAAGATAAACATTTTTTTAGCGTGACGACCAAAAATTTTTATAATTCAAATCGCACTATATGTGGAAAAATGTTCAATCTCACAAATTCTTTCTCCTTTGCTGCGAATAAAAAAAAAAGTAACCAAACTTGCCTGAAATCAGCGGAAGGAAAAAAAACTATTTTACCGGGAAATAAAAACGTTGGTAGTCTTATCAGATCGTATTACTTTTTCGTCAGCCCTGTATCATATCCTGAGGGGGATACGATCGAGCAGAAACCCCGAATCATCACACGGGTGCAGCCTCGATCGTCCAATTAAAAGTGCCCGAACGAGTTTTTTATACGTGAGGAAGGGTGGGTGAGCGGGGAACGCGGGAAGGGGGTGGAGTCACTGCGAGGAAAAAAAATGATGCTAGTCAACAAGAAATAATAAAGGTGCTCGTGACGGTACAGTGGATGTTGGTGGTGGGGAAGCATCGTTGCTTATAATGTAGCACCGAGAATCCAGTAGCTCGAGCTAAGTTATATTTGATGCGTTGATAATTAGTTTTCAAGAGAAATCCTCTCCCTTCCGCCTCGCTCCGGCCCTTTTTTTATTCCATTTTTATTTCTCCTCGCCGAGCTCTCTTTTTTTTTTTTTGTCGTCCCTTTATACCACGAGAACCAGTCGAGCTGTTAATTCGCTCTCATCGCCATTCACATAATGGAACCTAAAAATCAACAATTATTTTCAACTATTATTCATGTTCGTACGTCGAGTCGTTGCCGAGATCGAAAACGTCCACCCCATAATATTATCGATGGGCCATACGTTTTTCAAGGTACAAAGTCTGCCCCGAAGACCGTTACACTCCCCTCTTTCATTCCGACCTCAAGTTACTTCTTAATCTTTACGGATTCATTTAACCCTGATGCGCCAATTACTCGCCTGACCCAGAAAACATAACGAGCCTCGGTATTCAATCGTTATTATGCACCGCATATATTCCCTTCGCAAAATCTGACCTTCCCTTCGACGAGCTTTTTTTTTTCCAACTGTTACTTTTTACCGTGTTCGCCATTCATCACACAACTCAGGTGACCCAGAAATAATGGATAATAGACGCTATTGGTAATAGTAAATAAAACGTCTCGTTGCGTAAAAGTAGAGGAGTATAAGCGACGAAGGTCGAGGCACCTTCACTCATCAGCAACGCTGATTGCTGTGGCAACGCACCTCGCAGTGCATTTCATAGATCGTTTGGAGAACGTAGAATCTGACATGGTTGCATATGTTTCATGGTCATCGACATAGAAGCGTCAATATTATCGATACTCCACTTGGACTTGGTCAATATTACGCCATTTTTGTAAATCATTTTTATTTATTTTTATAATAGTGTGATTTTTTTTTTTTTCATTAGCCCTCCGTTGGCACTCGGGGACGTAACGAGCGGGGTGGAAAAAAAAAGTAAAATATATTATACACATCATCATGAGTATTTTAACAGAATTTATTTATTCAGAATGAATAATATTGCGGAAAGGATGAGAAAAAAAGTGCATCGCGAAATGCATTTTCCAGTACAAAAGCCCAGCCTCTTTGCAGGACGTTCCGTATTCACGTCTCGCGCAAAAGTAGTCATCGGTGCACTATGTTGGACATCTTTGCGCAGTAGATCCGTGCGAGGACACGGAGAGCCCGTGCAGCACCGAGGATAGTGCACGTTGAAGTAGCATAGAGAAGAATAAAAAGAGAAGGGACGATCAAGGACGAGTGTTCTAGCTCGACGATCAAAATTATCCTCGCGTTCTCACCGCAAGTATCCACGCGTTTTTTCTTTTTCTTTTTTTTTTCTCTCACGTCTTCTTCTTATTTTACCTCTTCACCAGCGTTGCTTTATCACAAAGAGTCGAGAACAAAGTGACATAAATATAAAACTGGTCGAGAGGAATTAACGAAGAAAAATCCGTGTCAACGAGGACGTTAGGAAACTCTCGAGACGACTCTCCACGCTCTCGTTTCATTTTTCCGATGATTTATAACAGTGAGAGTGATGATAGGGCGCGAACGAAGGAATAAATTGAAGCGTTGTTATTTCTCGACTATTAAAAAAATTAGTACAATTTTTTCAACGTTTTTCTGACGAAGCTTTTTGACGAGTAGGCCTTGAAAAAAAAAAAATGCCTTTACTATCATTTTTCATGCTTTTAGATTTCATTTAACGAAAAAATGTATTTATTTTCGAGCTTCCCGTATTCACGCGTTTTGCGCAGTTGATTAAAAATTCGGAAGAGGCAATGTGTACGATGCATACGTTATCTCAGCATATCTGATTGCGGATCCTCAATCTTGAGATCTTGACAAAAAGTAACGTCGTCGAAAACAATAAAATGAACTCGGCAAATTATTGCGGTTGTTTGTATAAAATCGGTGTGTTGAGATCGCGTCCACCTGGCAATGTCGAGGCGCCTCATTTCGGCTCTCTTTCGCTTGCTCTCGTAAGCTGCACTTTCCTCTTTCCCTCTCGCACATTAATCCAGCCCTGCTCTTTAGGACTCGTATGTAAATGCGACGCTATATTTAGACTCGTATCTCGAGTGTATTATAGCGTATAGCGGGCATCTCCCTTGGGCCGTATTCCTGCTCCTCTTCCAAACCCCTTTGCCTCACGCTCACACTTGCGTTCGTGAAACGCGCACGCCACCTTCTCCATCTACTCAACGATGGATCTCGTGCGTCTCCATGGCTCACACACACACGCACACTCACACGCACCCTCACAGTCCCAATCACAGTGACAGTCACACTCACATGCACGGACAAAAACGCACATGAAAATGAATACAAAGATGCGCACGCACACACCCGCACACACTCACACACCCATACACGAGCAGTGAAACGCACGGTACATGCGAGAAGACTAAAAGTGCAACTGGGGAGCGCAGAGAGCGCACAACCCGTCAAACCGGTTGCCCACGCGGCCGTGCCAGTGGCTCCCGACGGCAACACCAGCCGAGCGCTCCAAGCAAGAGCCCAGCTCTCGGCAAGGAGTACCAAGACACCAACTCCAACACCCTCGTGCTCCTCATCGAGCTCGCATCGACTCCGCTGCCCTCGCAAACAAGAAAAGAATTATATGAGCCATCAACTCGACTACTTTTTTTACTCAACGTCTTAGATATACATATATATTTGTTTTTTTTTTCTTTTTTTTTGTTCAAAATTCGTCAGAACAGTTTTACAGAAGATCAGTGATTTTTTTTTATTCGAGATTTCAGAAATTCAACTTCCACTTCAGGGTATCGCGTAAACTATATCGATGCCTCATTTCATTCGTTTTGTCGTATCCGCCATTTTTCCCTTTTCTCAATTCAATTTGTGGGCTTACACAGATTTATGTATTTTTTACTTTGCTTCATTATTGTTTGTCATATTTACGTTTTTATTTGAACGGGCTGAAAGGAGTTAGCAGTAAAGAGAAGATGATGGTGATGATGATGAAGACGGAGAAGCCCGTTCACCTTTCCCGCATGAGGCGAAACGTCGAGAGTGTTATATCTTTGGTATGACGATGAAGGGAGAGCGAGCGAGACGCAGGCCGGACGATGGATGCATATGCATGAGCGTGTCATCATCCGGCTGGATCTTGAGTATCGTTCCCTTCTGCGCCATATTATTATTACCTCGGGTAGCCACGATACCCCAGGTATCATATATATTTTTTCAATTTTGCTGCTTGACGAGAAGAAAAAAAAAGCAAAAAGAAACGCTGACCCTCTGATGTCTCAATGCAATTTTTCATGCACATTTATTAAATTGAGCAAAAATAATAAATAATTATATAATTACCCCCAATTCGTTTTTTAACTTCACAGACATTAAACACATGAATAAAATTATAATATCCTTAATGTCAATTATTGTTAGTCAATTTACAGCTGCATTCGATCATTGACACAATTTCACAAGAAAAAATGTTTGACAGCCCAACAAATTTCACAATTGAATTTTTCAGGAAATTCAGTGTACGAAGAGATTTTTATTCCGGTACTTTTTTTTATTTCAATTAAATGCTCGGGTAATTGAATGTCAATTAACCAATAAATAAAACTGAGCTAAAAAATAAATGAAGGGTTCTTGCATCGACGAAGGGATTATTGCCCATTGCTCACGAGGCAACCTTGAGAGTAGGAATTCTCCTCTTCGCTTCTCTTCAGGATTGTGTTCCTCATAGTACCTGACGTAACGGCACGACGAATTGCACTCGAGTCTGTACCACGCGTTGTATTCATTGCGTGGGTGCCCAACGTCACCGGTAGCGTGGTCTCGGTGTGCGTAAGCCCTCACGCGCACGTGATCTCCTCGGATATTTATGGTCGCCGTGTTACACCGAGATTCACCGAGAGACGAATGCTCGGCATACTCCACTAGTGCCGCACTTGCTTTCTGGACCGCGAGCTGCTGATCGCCGGCAACAATTCCTTTGACAAAAAGTGTGTGTTTCGTGATAAAGAAAGAAAAAAAAAAAAATCACCTTACAAGATTGTTGAGGAACGTGGTTGTTTATTACCCTTCACGATTTAATAGCATATTTCCGCGTTCTCCGAATCTTCTTCATCTTCTTTTTCCGTGGAAAAACGCTACCGGTTCAATGTCATCGAACACTCCGAATTTTCCGATTATTCTTCAGACTGAGGATTGATATTAAAAAATTGAAAGCTTAAAATAAGTGCAATAATTCATATCGCAAGGTATTCTCATATCACAAAAGCATCAAGTACAATGAACAATGGAAATTCCACTGGCAGCGAAAGAGAAGAAACAAAAAGCACGCCTCTTCGGCTTGTCTAGGGCGTGATCGCGTGTCTGTCAGTCACAGAAGTACTTCTCGACCGGCGGCTTCAGCTCCGGTGAACTCGGGACTCGAATTACGTGCCTCTGGACTCGATTATTGTGTTTCTCCCGTGCATGTCCAAGTCACCGAGGCTCTTCATCGAGTTCGTCATTATCGAAGTTAATGTACAACTTCAGGTTCAACCCACAACAGCTAAAAAAGAAATACGATCATTGAAATGGGACGTGAAAAGAAATTTCAAAGATTGCCATATAATTTACAGTCATTTTCGTCTCCTACGCGTTACATCGACGGGCGCATCGATAATCGATTCCTCTCTTCTTCAGCATCCACAACAAATGACCAGAATGATTTCGCGAGCGTGAAAACCGTTAGAACTGGGTAATAATCAATGTGCAACATTTTATTGTCAGCACTTACAGCTCCACCTTGCATCGCCTCGCAAGAAATCGAGTGATCGCATCACCCATTTTTATTTCTTTTATTTTTTCTTCATCTTCGTTCTCATCACCGCATTTCCGATAACGCGAATCATAGAGCGAGAGAGAGAGAGAGAGAGAGAGAAAAAGGTGAGGGCAGTGGCCGCTACGGTACATTCGATTCAGTCGTCGTGTCGTTGTTGTCCAAGTTTTACCGCAATAAGGTTTCTAGCTAGGATAATCTGCGGCAGCGCCTCAGAGGTGCTACTGCTCTTCAGCAACAGCAACAACAACAACATCAACACTGGAGCAGTGGAAGTTGTAGCTACGGTAGGCGCAACGAGTGCCGGAGTTTCCGAGAGCGGATAATGACAGACCATGACTCGTTAGGTACACCAAGACCATGAAGAAAAAAGCATCCGCGACGAAGCTCGCTGAACGAAGCGGCGAGCGGAGTTGCAGTGGAAAGGGGAAGAACTGAGAGAAGAAGGAGAATATATAGAAAAGAAAGAGAAAAAGGACAAAGAAAAAAAAACAAATGAAACGGAAAAACCAGGGCGCACCTGTGCCCAGCGGTAACACTTTACTACCTCGATGATGTAAACGTGAACGTAAATGAGAATAAGTGGCGGGACTTAAGAAAATTGCATAGGAACTGAGAGAGAACTCGAGCGGCGTTGGGCGGGAAAATCGCGCTCCTATCGATATTACACTCGGCCGAGAAGGAGAATATATCGCGGAGCCACAACCAGAGACACAGTCGAACAACTGAGAGAGAGCAACCGAAGCCAACAGAAGCGGTAAATAATCACTGTTACTCCACCTTTTATACGCTTTCGATTCAACACCCTCCGTTGGCATATCAAATCAGTAGGTAGAAGTACCTTATGTATATTTAGATTCTGGGTGCTCGTTCATCACACTATTTCCTTGGATCTGAACGCGATGGTAATTGGTAATTATTTATTTAGTACCGTAGATACATTCGAATTTTTTGTAATAGTATTAAAAATTAATATATCACATTGTAAATATTTTGAAATAAATTTTGTGTCCACTGAATCCAGGTCATTGTGTGTACCCGAAGAATTGACATGTGGCCAAGCGGTTAGTTATTTAGCTTGAAATAATATATACCGAACATGAAGAGAGTGAGGAAAAGAGTCGTTAATCGAGGACTGGCTCTCGAAAATTGACACAGCAGCCGTTTAGTCGCAAGGCAAGGAGGAAGGGGAGCAGCGGAGCGAATGGTTACAGTGGATGGAAAAGGAGAGACGTGGAAGTTTCTTCCGCGTGACACTGGAATCATTTATCACTTGTCAGAGGGCAATGCGTGCTGTGTTCACGGGGCATCTCGTTCGGAGCCCAAGAGCAACGACGGTTAAGAAGAAGTCGAGTAAAAAGTAAGCGACGATGAAGAAGAGCAATGGAAAAAACAAATAGGAGCCTCCCGACACTGCAGCAACCATCGCTGGATGGGCGACGAGTGACCGTACGCGTTCACCACTCTCGATTGCTTAATTAGAAAATCCCTAGCTCTGATTAACCGGAGGACAGCTGCGAGCTAGCGGATCACGCGATCGACTTCCACCGTCATCATCATCTTCGCGATTATCGTTTTTTCTGTTTTTTTTTACATTTTTTTTTCATTTATCATTACGATGGTACTACCCTCGATTACTATTCCCCATTATTGGACTTTTATAGATATGTAATGCACTACGATCAACAATCATTTATTTTCCTACGATACACTCGAGTGCCTCGAATACCTCGCAAACAATTTTCTCATCACGCAATCCCAGCTCCATTATAAAGGTCTTTGGATTGATATATTATGCCCGCATCCAGTCGGCAACTTGTTGCAAATTAATTAATTAAACGCACCAGTTTTCGTCAACATTCCATTTTTTTTCGTCATTTAAAAGCTTTATCCTGCAGAACGAAATATTTACACAAATACGTACAGTGATTACTCGAACAGGGGTGGAATTCGATATTTTCAGCTGCGTTCAATTAAACGAGAAATTAATTTTTGGATAAGCTTCCGCAAAATACAAATTCAATTTGTCTATTTAATTATAATTTCCTGATAAACGTTATTCGAAAGATTATTTATTGCTAGCCACTGTCACGCGGTTCTTTCTATCGACTCAGAATCAAGATGACATTTCCCTAAAAATACATTTTTTTTTTTTTTTTCAGTACATCAACAAAAAAAATAGTGCACCCACACTGGCTTGGGGCAATTCACCCAGCTCAACCCTCGAACAAGGGTTAACATTTTTCTAGTACACGAGGACGTGTACACGTTAACCGCGCGCGTGTACCTATTGAAAAGGCACATAATGCTTTGGTACACCGGTTTAAATGTTATATATCAACCCGAAGAGAAGACGAAGAACGAGAGAGAGGGAGAGAGAGGGAGAGAGAGAGTGCTTGGAGAACATAAACACGGACCATTATACACACATAAAAGCAGTATCGCTTCGTACAGCGACGAGGAGGTGAAGTTCATTGCCTCCATCCAGGCGCTTTGCTCGTTGCTGGTGCATCAGTGGTTGATGCGTGCGCCTGCGTAAGTGAATGCTTACGCGTGAGTGTCTCACACGTACGTATCACGATCCTGTGCTCTTGGGACGTATGGGGTACCATACACTGAGTCGCGCGGTGCGTACACGCGTCGCACTCTACCACCGACTCATATTCCCTTTATTTATTTTTTTTTGCCCTCCTCCTCCTCCTCCACCTCTTCATGGTCTCTCTCCTTCTCGTTCTCCATCCCTCGGTTTCTTCATGGCCGCCATACGCTCGCGATAACCGGCCTTATACCGAGAGTCCAGCGACAGCGGTAGCGAGCAGCACATGGGTCGTTCGTAAATATACAAGTCACGTGCTGCTGGCGCAGCGTGGACGTCAAAATGTTGGAGAGAGCCTCACGAGCAGCGAGGCAACGAAGAAGAGGCGCACGCCAGGCTCGACGTTTCTTCTTCTCCTTCTTCTTCTTCTTCTTCTTCTTGGAGAGAGTCGCTTCGTAACTCGGTAGCTCAAAGAGCTACTCAGCCACTTCGTAAGGCCGCGACTAATCCGTCGGAGGAAAGGCTGAAGTTACGAGGCTGGACCTTGCGGAGACCCTTCTTCGAGATCTATGACTCGGTGATTGATAATTTATCGGGGGGGGATGTACGAGCCAAAAGGTAAATTAAATAAACGTCCCTTTAGGGACATTCGCTTCGTTTTATCGGCACGAAGTTTGAGGAAGCGATTGTTGGACCCGAGATTGGTATTCTTCAAGGGTTGCCAATGAAAAATATGCTTTCAATTATTACGACGCATACGCACATAGATGGGAGTCCACGATGCAAGGAGAATGACGTGGTCTTCCTGATTGTCATCTCGATAATTGACTACGTTTCGATAATGAATAGTTGCGATAAATTTTCAACCGTAACCAGTGAAGACGATGGCCTTTGGCTCGCACGGGTTTGTAAAACGTCAGAAATTGCTACAAGTTCTCCAGAAATGAAATAGCGAGTACGTTTGCGAAGGGTCGGGAGTTTCGAGGGAGTGAAGAAGGACGAAAAGAGCAGAAGAGAAAAAAGAAAAAAAAGGAACGTCGAGGAGAGGAAAATAAAATTGAAAAAAAAAACAGAAAAGGAGGCGGGAAGAGCGAGAAAGTACCGTTTCGACTGTTCGTTGAAAAGGGACGAAGAAATTGCGTTGTGGCGCAGCTTATGCGCCCTGGGGCACCATTATATGGTAATCTCTGCATCTCCCTCTCTCCTTTCATCCACGCTCTCGACCATCCTTCTCTTTTACTCACTTCCCCGCCCTCCTCCCTCTGACTTTGCTGGCCGCACCTTCTTGTCTCTTTTCTTCAGGGCTACGGCTCTCCTTTCCACTCGGCCAACGGCCTATCTCCTTTCTCTCGCTTACTTGACTCGCTTAGCCTTCTTCTCTCCTTCCACATATTTCTCTTTTCTCTTTTCTATACGTCGTTTCTGCTCCTCTCTTTCTCCCACCCTGGTGCGTTTCATCATAGCCTCTCTTCAGCTCCTCATCTGCCTTTTTCCTTCACTCTGTCTTTCTTACACTCTCTCGGACACACCCGATAATCCTGTTTCTCTTATTTTCCCTACGCTAGCAGTGCCTACACCACTTGCACCGAGTTTGCCACAGTGTGCCTGTGCTTTATGTCCCTCTCTCTCTCTCTCTCTCCCTCTCTCTTATTTTCTCCTTTTCTCTCTTCCGCGCTCTTCGAGTGTGCCCCTTTTAGTTTGTTTTTCCATTGCCAGTGGGTAATTGCACTCTCTCGCTTTTACCTCCTCGCAACATTTTCTTCTTCTTATTCGCGGTCCCGCGCATGCCCGCGTGCTCTCCTATTCGTTTCCGGATGTTTTTTTTTCTCCCTCTCTCTCTCTGTCTTCATTCTCTCGGGTTTTCTGCTTCTGCTCCCTCTCCGAATATAATTCCTACCTCGTTTTACTCACTGCCTCTTCATCTTGTCGTTCTCCGTTCGCCATCGCGTGGTACCGATTTGTGTGTTTTCTTCTTGTTCTTTTTTTCGACAAGCAGATCCAGCGCACAGTAGCGCTTGGGGGTAGTCCGAGTGAGCCATGAGCTGGAAAGTAACAGTGCCGGGGTTACTTCGACTCGTAATGGAAGACGATCGGGGGAACCCGAAACGAAACCAGCGCCAGAAACATCAACAACACGTGGAGTAAAAGGAGCCTCGGGGCACTCATCTCCGGTGCTTCTGCTCCGCGTGCATTAAAAAAATGTAAGCCGCTTCGATCGACATTTTTCGCACTGAGCGAGGTACAGTTATAAGCCTGAAAGTTAGCTGTAAGAATATTTACTTTATTCCTTGAGGTGAAATGAAAATTTTCTTCATTTGGTATCCTTGTTTATGACATTGCTACTGAAGATTAATTTATTTTTTCGTTAATAATTACATACGAAGAAAAAGAAAATTGAGTGAAAAAATTGAATAATTAAAAAAATTCCTTTAGCGACAAATAAATTGTAATAGAAAATTAGCAAGAGAGAGACCGCGAGAATTTGAAGAGGGACTTCGCAAGAGGTTGAAAAAAAAAAGTTAATTACCTTTGTCCAACTATAAATCAAAGCAGCGACGAGTGCGCGAACGATGAGGACCTCGATAAACCGCTAGTGTTGTTATATTATACGAATTAGAAGAGCAAAGTGATGCATATAGGCGAGTGAGGCGTTTAAGCCTATTATCACTTGCCGTCGAATTGCTCGTCTTCGGTACTACATGAGAAGTTATAGTTCATCTGTACGTGAGGAGGAGGTTGGCGCGTGCTACTTGCGGTCCACACGACACTTCTCTAACAGCTTCCAACAAACAAACCCCTCTACTCGCGCTTCTCCCCCCCACCATCGCTCTCTTATTATATTATACTGGTTATTATCTACTTATCGAGTTATTCTGGCGTATTGAGTTCGTTGAGTCTGATACCACGTGCGCCTTGCTGTCTGGCCAGACACTGCGACAATTTCTCTCCGCGTGCAGCTGCTGGAAACGATCTCCGGCTCACTTGATGGAGAATACTCTCTGAAGAATTCATCCAGCTTACACAGAACGTATTTACTCTTAAGAAATTGGTAATAGGATTGAAAAAAAAATTCGTTGCCAATCGCGAACAAAACCTTTTTTTTTATTGCAGTATAATTTTCACGGTACTATTAATTGTATTGGTAAATAATTGATAATTTTTTTTGTAATACAGTGCGAATAAAATGTTTGACCGTAAATGCTACCGTCGATCGACTAATGATTTTTGAGGTCGCCCCGATGAAGGAGACTCTATCACTGCATCGTCGTCGGGAGGTTTTTCGACTCATCGAATCGTGCGTATATTATCAAGGTATGTTAGATACACGCCTCGTATTTCTCTATGGGGGTATAAGGATGCTTCGTTTACGTGCGAGTGAGCCATAACTGGTATAAGAATCCAGAGAGCTCATTGTAAAAGGATAGGGCTTCCTTTACCGGCTGCTGTATAGATACCCCATGGCCACGTCCTTATACACGTACCGTAAAATACACGTCGCGCGCGTAACTAGAGGTAACACTAAACCTCGAGACGAGACGAGAGCAGCGGGTTGTAGTAATGCCACATTGTAACCCAATAGGAGAACCCGCGCGTTCAGCACACTTGTGGCTCGCGCCGCTTGCTCTCCTCTCTTCCTATTCCGAACCGCGTGCTCACTCGGCTAACCCCCGTCGTCGTTACATTGTCGTTAAACACCTCAAAAGAAATAATTCAAAATAATTTATAAAAGCTAATTGTCACATTGCACTCCTCGAAGAACAGTTGGCAATTATTGAAACTTTTTTTTAAATTTTAATTCCTGATGAATTTGAAAAATACTTTTCTCAGCTTATTAGGATTTTGGTTAGAAATATTAACTGGTCTATTTTTTTTGTTCATGAGAATTTTAGTGTCCTGATCGTTAGGCAAAAACCAAGAGACGCAGAAATGAGCTCAAAAAGTGCACAGAAAGTTGTATCGCAAAAAAAATTCATTCTTGTCAAAACGCTATTTCTTGCGTCCTTTTTTCTTGCTTCGGAAAATTCCCCTCGGCGATGAGTGCACGTGCGATTACGCTCCGCTCGTATTCGTCATCAGGAGTCGTGTCGTGGTATGCGAGCATCAACCCCGCACTAGTTAGTAGTAAAATGCACCTTGCTGGCGGAGCTCGTCAGGAACATAAGTGCGGTAAGGAAAAGGAAGAAGAGGCTCGCCGCGGAGTGGGCGAAGGGGCACGTGGGGGGCTTGTAGCGGTCTCGCGCGCGCACCTTATTTACGATCAAGACGAAGAGGAGACGTCTGGAGTTTCACGGCACGCTACTTGCCAGTGCTCGAGCGTGTGCACTCGTCTTACGCCAGTACGAGCTACTGGCACGCGTATAAACATACTCTGGCGCGCGACTGCTTTAATATATCTCATGGTGTACGTTTATGTGTATCAGTGGAGGGGGGCGAGGGGTTATACCCGCGATGTGGACGATAGCGCGCGAGCAGGATGCCGAAGAGCCTATCCACGATAAACCATCGGCCGAGTTGCATATATGCATAGCTGTGTCGTCTTCGGCGCCTCGCCGACTCGTAATTGCAGCTAACCCTGAGGCCTGAACCCACATGGGGTCCCAACGTCACGTCACGTCAGCCCTGCAACGTTGAGTAATAATTGTGCCGGGGCAGAGGAAATATGTGAAGGAAAAAGAGAGGGGAAAATCGGCAAGACCATGTGGCGTTCCTATCTTTCCCTTTCCGAAGGCGGGGGGGGGGGGGAAGGGAGCCCTTTTGACTCGTTCAAGACGATGCGGGAGTGCATCCACTCGT
Organism: Clistopyga incitator; assembly: GCA_947507545.1. Classification (NCBI taxonomy): domain Eukaryota; kingdom Metazoa; phylum Arthropoda; class Insecta; order Hymenoptera; family Ichneumonidae; genus Clistopyga; species Clistopyga incitator. The sequence goes on along the minus strand of OX382183.1, from coordinate 11,004,027 downwards.
TATGGTCTCCACCTTTGGAATTGCGATGGGGAACGATTCCGAGACTAATTAATCGAAGCGATCCCCGGAGTAACCGCCTGGATAGTCGAAAAAATCGTTAATCCGCAAATATGTGTAATCAATAATATTATTTGTATTTAAAAAATACATTATTTCGTAATGAATATAATTAATAATGATGAATAATGTCGTTGTGGAATGATGGAAAAATAGTTATAATTTGATTAATAATTAATCTACATTGTAACTTTTATGAGAGATTGTCGAGTAAGGGATCCCTCGATTTCTAAGCACACAGAAGAACGGAACAATCGCTTGAGCGAGTCGAAGAGCATTTAAGTGCACGACAAAGAGTCGCAGCTCAGTCGCGGAGTATGAGTTAGCCCGTAATAAGTATGGTTACGCGGTGACTGTGACTCTGTATACGTCGAGTCGATCTCGTGGCTCGAGTTTTAGTTAGCCTAATGCCAGGGTAAAAGAGCGAGGAGCAAGTACGAAGGCCGTTCCATGTAAAAGGGCTCTCGTATTTTCGACGAAATGCGGGGAGCGCACGCTCGCGTGCGCGAAACCCGCGCTCCCTCGCGAGCACGGAATGGCGAATTGCGAGCTGCGATCCTCCGCGTCGAGCTCATGCCGAAGAGAGACGGAAAATGTCGGGAGCGCGGAAGCGGGAGGGAAGCGAGGGCCACGCGTGCACGTTCTGGGCGGAGTAGGAGTGATCCGCGGGGGCCAGGAGTCACCGCGCGAGCGAGTGACACACGCACGACTGCCACGCTTCGTGGTCACGGTCGGAGAACACATACGCGAGCGCGCGCCCTAGGGAACTGCTGCGCTATGGGGGAACGCACGAGGAACGCGCCACCGCCTCGACCGCGAAAGGGTCACGCTTCGATTGCTCCGGGAGTATAAAACGAGAAGGAGAACCGAGGCACATACGCCCGAGATATACGACAAGTTGTTGCACTCTCTCGCGTCGCTCGAGAAACCTTCGAGACGCGTTCCACCACCCCGGCGCGCGCTCTCGTGTCAAAGGTCGCTCCGCTCGTGTCGTCGTCGTCGTCCACGTCCTCCTCACGGAATTCCATCTTTCTGGCTCTTGGTTCAACAATGCAAAATTACATTTTGTGGAAAAAATAATTACTTTCTATTTCCATAACATTTTTATGCCGAAAATGGAATGAAATAATGGATTAAATTTTTTTTTTGTATTCCAGGATATCGTACAAAAATATGCGAAGTGAAAATTTGCTGGTGTGAATTTGCGGGTGTAAAATAGAAAGCTCAGGAATCGCCGAACGTATTCCAAAAGGTCATTGACCTCAGTGCCGGCTTATAAATCCATCGCTTTTCTGGAAACCTGACTTGTTCCAGCGGTTAAGATACTGGCGGCCGGTTTGCACCCACATCACCGGATGATCTCGTTACACCGGTGATTGTAACGCGATAGGTTGGATCGAAAACGATCTGTATCGCCGTGTCTCGCACACGGTGCGTGTGCGGATCTTCGGCACTCCCTCTCTCTCGCGCCTCTTTCGCTCTGTTCTTGATACGTACTCGGTGAGGGGCACGTGTAATATTATAGGAAGCAGGAGATACGCCGAGAATGGAGAATCTAGCCTTCCACGTTGGTTGCCTTTGACGTCGTCGTTATAAAAAAAAAAAAACCAAATTATTTTCGCACTCGTAGTTCCAAATATTGCAATCACGAATCTGACATCATGCAAACTGAAATTTACGCATTTCTCATTCAAGCATTTTTTCCACCCTCAAATTTTTCTGTCCATTCTCTGTATGTATTCACTGAGATAAACTTGTGGTACCATGAAGAAAGAGATATGGAAAAAATGGTCCGGTCAGTGGCTTCACCTCAATCACAGCACAAAAGTATACGTAGTAAGTGCGCAGAAGTCGTAGCCAGAAGTTTCTTGGCTGGAGTTGGAGCGGCCGAGCGAACCACTGGTCGTGGTTAATGAATGTTATGAGCCCAGTCTGAGGGAGTCTCCTGCACTTTCGCCGAGCGCAGAGTATAGGCATCACAACCGAGTAAGAGAGTTGTAGGCAGCGGGAGAAGCAGCAACAGTAGTAATAGCACGCTAATACCAGACAATTAGCCTAGCAGCGGTAGCCAAGGTGGAGTCATCCAACCTTTCCATGTCATCCTTCGACCATCAGCCTCAGGAGTCACGTACTTACCCTTGTTCTTCCATTTATTCTTCACCCTTCTCTTCGTCCAACGTCAAATATCTTCCAAATCCCTTGCTATACATATTTTTATATGTATATTTAGTTAATAATCGTTGGACCATCTTTTGGTCGCTTTGTGACGACCCGAGGCAACTTTAATCATCGCTACGTGACACGACTCACTCTTAATTAGGGTTTGTCTGTGGGCACTCGAGATTCCACCTGGATAAACTCACCGTTTCCCTAGAATAAACTCTGGAGGCTGGCGTGACATCCGCCGCGCAATGTCAACCCTTTACCTCGAGGACGAGGCCAATTTGGTGGTTCTACTTGCGAAGACACAGTCTCCTTTATTCCTTCCGTTCTCCATCGACGTTCGGACACCCCGAAGAGGCCTTATTTAGACGCTCGGCAAGGTTGCCAGTTGTCGAATGGCGGAGTGGCGGATGCAATGTAGTGAATACGAGAAAAAGGACAGGTAATCAAAGAAGTGGAGTGGATGAAAAGAACGAGGCCAATGTGAGGAGGAAGCTCGTGATAAGGAAGAAACTGAGCGGATCTTTCTTTGCGATGACCACAAAGTTCTTCGCGAAGTGCTCGCTCACATTTGCTCAGAGAGATTGCCATGATTCTCACTGAACTCCAGAGATGCTCCTCTTCTCGCGCATCCCTTCGCAAGGTATAATCAAACCTGAAGAGATGTTCGGGTCAGTGACTGATAGCACCGTTGTTTTTTGTTTTGTTTTGTTTTTTTTTTTCTTTCTCTCGACCCACTCCTCGGCTTCTTATTATTATTCTTCGACTCGTTCTTCCTGTTCTTCTTCCTCTTCTGCGCCTGCTTCTTCGTCTTCTTCTTCTTCTGCTGCTCATTACGCGTCGCTTCGCTCGCTATACTCAGGCACGAAGTGCATACGTGCAGACGAGTCCGTTTTCTTTTTTTTTCTTCACTCTTCCACGCACACGTGAGGTGCTGCAATCTTCGAGAGAGAGAGAGAGAGAGAGAGATGTCGACGTCTGCAGAACCTGAAGAGAGTTATCACTCGACGTATTTGGGTAAACATGACATTTTTCATGACGATTATCTACTGGAAGGTACACCACCAATTAACATAACCATTGTTCTTCAGCAATTGGACCCTGCGGAATATTTTAATTGCTTCTCCCAAAAAAAGTCCGAGTTATTTCCATTTCTTTGTTACATTATTGAAGCCACAAATATGCCATACGTTCTCCAAATTCTCCCCCAAAAATTCACCGGAATAATAGGTAACATCGTGGCTTAATTTAACCCTTTCTGACAGGACTGTTATTGATGTGTCGAGTGTTCCCCAAATTCCAAGTAACGTCGAACACGTCGATCGATCTCGAAGCGTCATTGTTGGGGATGGTGAGCAATCTGTCATGATATATATATATAAATAAATGTATGTACCTACAGAAAAGGCGGATGCATCGATTGGGCCACTTTTCGGGTTAATTGATAGAATTGTGGGTCCGTGCACCGCATGACGTTTATCGCCACATGTGAGCTTGTCTTCTTGTTTACTTCGAAATGTTTTCGGTGAGGGTGTAAGCCGAGCGGGAGTTTAGTCACCGGAGTAACAAAAAAAGGGTATATTACACTCGATCTTCTCCGATGTAACGTCACATTACAAGTCCACCGTCTGTCCCTATAAAGTGACCTGCATTGCCGCACATTAATTTCGCACCGTATGATGTTTTTGTCAAGTATCGCGACGCCCACGAAATTGTCCAAGTACACGCACATCAGCGTCTGTCGCTGGTTCTTTTTTTTTTTCGGAAAAACCAATTCAACCCGAGTATTTGCCTCCGGTAGCCGGTATTTTACGTACTACAGGCGTTACAATCCGCAACCGCCTACACCGCAACCGCACGCGACAGATAGTCACGTGCTCCACTTTGCAAAAAGTTCAATGTCATTTAATATCATTACAACCAAACGACGCGAAGCACCTCGACGTTGCACATAAATTATTATCGCCATATGCGCGATTTTTATGCTCATTTAATTCTCCCAATCGATCATTTATCATACATTCGATAACACTATAATTCACTCGACTGCGTAATTTCAGTTTAATAATCCATAACTGCGGAAGTTGGGTTGATTTTCATTGCGATACACTTGCTCGTTGTGACGTCAAACTTTCCCCATAAGAAAGCAAAGTGACGCAAGGATGGCAGTGGTGTACCGCATGGTGTACGCGAGCTTTCAGTCAGATATCGCGATCGGTTAGATAGGACGTGACGCATTTGTGCAATATAAATTTATGGGAATTTAGCCGAGCTACGCATACACAATATAACGCGTACCCGCATGTGTACCATGAAGACCGAGCGGTTGGCAAATTCTAGGCAATTACGGTCCGAGGATAGCAGGGATTTATCTCCGCGGCGATTCCCGGCGGAAAGGTGCAATTTCCTCTGATCGAAGGAATCGACAAGATCGCTCGTGTTCTTGTTTCTCTCTTGGTCCCTCGTTTAATTCGCGTTGTCGTGTGTGCACACTAACCACGCGCAATACCAGAAACAAGCTCTGTACCGCTATCGCAGCTTCGCTGTTGATGGACGCACTCCGCGCCGAGCGGCGGAGCTTTATTGGCCTAATTTAAATAACGGCCGGGTTCGACGGCAGAGGAAAATAGTGGGGAGTGGGTCGCGACGCAAGAATACTCACTCGCTCTCGGAGATAACGCGCCCGCGGCTCTGCGCTCTTTGCTATCGGAGCTTTATCGGCGATCTTGTCAAGCTACGTTATCCCATGTCGCTCGGTTTTGCTTCATGGCAATCGGCCGAGATGATGCCTCTGCGTGTGAGCTTCGCTGTGATGACTGAAGGATCTACGGACTTTTACTACACGCATTCTCTCAAATTTTATTTCTCCTTTCTGCGTTCTTCAGGTTCGGGCGGATTTAGATTCCGATGCTAGGCCGAGTAGCCGATTTCGATGGGATCAGGAGACGAGAAAGTGGCCGCGATGAAACGACGCGGGGATCAAGGGATAAAAGTCAAATAGACGAGAGCGAAGAGGAACGAACAAGTGCTACTTCGTTCCTGAAGAGTGAAAGCTTTTTATCGTACGCTTGAAAACATTATTATCATAGATCAAAGAGACTTACAAAATATAGAAATATAGTCGAAAAATTTATTGAAAAATATGAGTGTTCGAATAAAAACGAAAATGACATATCCAACTAAACTCAATTCTATAGCTAACCACCTCGCTGTTATACGAGCCACTAGCCCTTGCCCCTTTCTCTCTCTCTCTCTCTTATTGCGGTCGGTGTTTCTAGCTCCCGCGTAGTTCACGGAGCATCAGAAGCCACAAGTACTTGATGCTTTGAGGGTACTACTTAACTTTACGACTCGGCGGCGACTCCGCTCGGCGAGTAACGCCGACGAAGAAGACAATTTTTAAAGCCGAACGAGGTCTCGGGCAAATTGCGTCGTGGACTTTGTGTGTTTACGTTCAATAATAATAATTTAATTTTCCATCAACGATTTGTTGAGGCACATTGATTGAATTTAAAAAAAAAAAAAACAGTTTGCCGAAATTTTGGATTTTATAACCTTTATAGCGTTATCAAAGCAGCACTAACGGATGATAACACGATATTTGGTTTTCATAACGTGGATAGGAGGCATATTGAGGATTTCGCTGTGAGGCATCGACGTCCGGAGGGTAGCGAGACTGCAGAACAAACAGATCATTCACGCTGATTAACTTTACTAATTCAGTGCGTTGAGCTCGGATAACCAACCTGGATGCCAAGTAAATGAAATACAAAAATAATGCTGCCGATCGAGCGATGTTTCCGCCCAGGCAAAGCAGCACCCTCAATCTTTTACTTTCTTTTTTTTTTTTTTTGTTTCCTGTCGCTCTCGATATCGACGAGACTATACTTTATTCGCAGAGCAATATATCAACTCCCGTATCAATATTAGTCCGGCGTCGAACTTCCAACATGCTCGTTATTAATTATACCTGCTGCATTTGCGAACAATTTTTTTCCCCTTTCAACATTTTCCCATCAATCCTCTCGTCATTGACGCTCGGCGTGTACGAAAAAATATCGACTAAACTGTGCCTTAAAAAAAAAAAAAAGTTTTTAAATGTACCTTGGTTTACAAAAAAAGTATCACAAAATATACGTAAATTTAAAAAAAAATAGCTTTTCGTGCTTTTTCAATTTTAATGAAAACTTGTAAATGAACATGAAAATTGAATCAGCCTTTTTTTTGTATCGCGATCTGCTAATGAGCAGAATGACGATGTACATAAATTTCGATATAATTTATCGTGACAATCGGTTAACGACACTGAGCACCAGGACATCCGCACGTAAAAGAGCAACAGTATTGTATTGTAATGGCAGATGTAGATGCAAGCCTAGCGCCGAGAGCTTCGAGTCGATGTCAATCGAATCATGTACACGGAAGCTCGCTCGAGAATAGTAAGTTAAATGGCAGTCCGATTACGGCGCATCGCGGTGTCTCCTTTTCCAGAGGCAATGCGTTATGGGTGTGCACACGGCTATCACTTAATCCCGTCACGAAAGTTATACGTGCGAAATTTCTCGGACGTGGTTACTTCGTGCGATGCAAGGGTTCGACTTATCGTCTTTGCGAAATGTGAGAAGAAATTATATCGACCGAAGTGCAATTTTTTAAAATCATCCAATCACATTATAGATCGAGAAAAAAAAAAAAAAAAAGTGGCAAGAACTAAAGGATGTCATTAAATAAATTTTTTTTAAATCTCCTTGAATACACAAATTATATATTTGATATATCATTAAGAATTTATTTATCAAATTTTTTAAGTTTTTTTCTCTCAGTGCAATCCTAAAAATATAAACATTTCTCGGATAATTCGTCATCGATGTCGATGATAGTATTGACAGAACGGAAAATACTCGTTTCTGGGTGATCGAGAGCCGAATATAGACACACCCTCCTGGAAGTCGAAAATCCAGCCCCCACCGTACCCCCGACCCCCCTTAATGCGTATACTCGGGAATAATATCGCAGCAATCATATTACGAAACAGCCAAACACGTAAACGTGTATACATGCGTGGGTACTAAATGTACACAGATATTGCGGGGGAGGGAGAGGCGGGGTGTGTATGCACTGAATAATGCATTGTTGGTGAAGCTAATGCACGGTCAGCTACCGTACGGATAGACCGTGTAATTGAGGTCCGTGTTTGCGAATCAAAGTCATGACCGACCGTCATCGCGCGGCGCTCTCTCGGTGCAGCATACCGCGAGACTCCCAACAGCATCCTGGTCCAACATTGATGAAACGAGCAGCGAACGATAATGATGATGATGATAACGATGATGGTGAGCCAGCGATTTTCGTTGTGCAAACACCGCCAGCGGCACCGACAAGAGTATACACTCATCTTTGCAATATGCGTAACATCAATCTGCGTTGGTATTGCTCTCGATGCTCTGCCACTGATGTCACGAAACCGGCTAAATTATCCCACCGATCGTCAATAACCAATCAATTTTCTATCTACTACTTTTCCAACTTGCCAATATATTTTTCCTCCGAGTCAATAAATACAGGATTGGCATTTAATTGCAGATTACAATGAAAATACTATTTTGTGAAAGGCAGATTCAAATAAACATTAACATTTTTTATATATCATATTTTGAGACTTACGTATTAAATTCTGTATTAATTACTACCCAATGTCGAATTAATTAAAGGAGTCGAGAAAAAAAATAATAACAAAAAAAAAATAAGCGCTTTTAGAAAATAATTTTGTTGTTGTAATTACCCAATTCTTGGAAATGTTCATTTTTTTACGTAATATGTTGAAGCCCCAGCGACGAGTAAATCGGAATAAACGTGCATTAACTGCTACGCAACTTCCACCGGTAAATCGCTGTTCCTTTTTCTTTAATAAGTGCGAGTTTTCATGAGGGGATATATTTGGCTGTCTCCGGTCGGAGAATCCGCTCGGTGGACAGGGAGCAATTTAATTTCGTATGTGATATCTTTACGCAGCAAGAGAAACAGCGGCGGCCAGTAGAGTCACGTTACTTTCACGAAACATTCGTGACGTCCCGTGAGCGGGGAGACACAATGGTGTAGCCGCTATTAAGCACGCTCGTGGCCTCGGCGACAAACCCGAAGAGCCGGAGACTCGAGAATCGTCAGGGTCTCAATAATGGACGGTCGGAAAGGTTTTATATAGGTCGGTGGCCAGTGGCAGCGCGATTCTCCGACGTTTGCCTATATCCGCTCGGCGGAGTGAGTGTCAACGCTGCGCGCGCGAGCCAATAAGTCCGAACATGTCCGGGAAGCGGTTCGGACATGCGAGAGAAGAGTACAGCCGAGAATTTCGCCGGGATGAAATTACATTCCGCCTCGCATATATCGCTGTTGTTCGGGTGGAAACGTCAGCCAGTAACGCAGCATCTCCGCGCGCTCTTGTTCCTCGAAAGAGAGCGACAGGAATTTCTCTAACGAGAACTTTGCAGCAGGGAAGAAAAGCGGGAGCAATTAGCTATGACGATTTAGCTCCGATTGCAATACCGAGGATCCCCGAAAAATTCTCCGCGATGTTTCGGGATTTAATCAAGCGTATGTAATTTCGTTAATACGTCGAAAAGTATTTGTCATTGAAAATGAGCTTAAACAAATAATTTGGAAAAATGCTATTAATATTGAGAGTGAAAATCTGATTATTTTTGTAATAGCGATTATAAAATGAATAAATTATTGAATAATAATTAAATCGCAGAGGATTGAATATTTATTTAGGGAATTAGAATTTAGTGGGATTTCTTGTAACGTTATTCTTAGATCTTTCTGGAGGTGAAAAGACTCGAATCTGGATTACAGGAGAGGAGATTTTTCGGTGGCTACGCCAATGGCGCGTAGCTCGGTAGCCGGTCCCCATCCCACACCTGCAAACTGGCAGCCCCTCTCTCTGCCTCTCATTATCCCAACCTGATCTTCCAAAAGATATACCAGACTTTCGTTATTTACCAGAGGGGGTCAACGATCACTATTTCTAAAGGGGATCCCACCACTCGAAACACCTACCCCTCGACGTGCCTCCCTCCCTTATTTCTCTATTCTACCCATCGCGATGCATCGACCGCTGCGCAGTATCCATCCAGAATGACACATTTTTCATGGTCTCGTCGACGATCCACTGAAATTCTCTCTCTCTCTTGGACTCGTGATAGTCGTATAATATTTTATGTGCAAGAAAAGTAGTCTTTTCCTTCCACCGAGACAAATAACATGTGGGTCCTCTGTAAAATCTCCAGGATCCTCGTTCTTTATAATCTTTTGTAATGTTGATGGATCAAACCTGATGACAGATCGGTAGTTTTATTAATTTTTATTTTTTTTTTAATACATCCTTTCCCCAATATCGATAATTTCTCACTATTCGGCTAATCGATAATTTTAAATAAATAATAAATAAATATAAATAATTATGCGGCCAATGACCGAAAATTACAGATAAATAAATAGAAGAAAGCGAAGATGAAGAGACGAAGATAGCGAGTAAAATGAGTAAGATCGGGTTTGTAAGCTCTAGCAGCTGACTTACGACGACGACGACGAACCTCGGCTTCTCTCGCCAGTGCTCGGGTTGACTCTCTCTCTCGCGCATATATACCGTGCCCACATGTGCGATAATAAACTGTTGCGCCCGGCGGCGTAACACGCTGTGTAACCCGGCGTGACACGAGAGTTGGCCAGACGAACGAGCTGGAACTACCGGGCTGAAGCTGATGCTGCGCTCCGCGAGGGCGTGTCAGGCTTACGAGATGAAGAAAGAAGAAAAAAACACACACACACACACACACACACATCAAATGAAGCAAAAGAAACAACGAGAGAAATAAAAGAGCTCCGAAAGAAGATAAATAAAACAGAGTGGAGACGAGCTGAAACGAGTGCAGGGCAATTCGACTCCCTCAATTTGTAATAACATACTAAATAACTTTCTCAATGTATCGAGTGAACAATAAAACTGATTTTCACTCACTGTTCGTCTGTACTTAAACCATTTGACACTGGAAAAAATTTGGAGACGATTAAATTCATTTATTTATATACTTCTTTTTTTTTTTTGGTATTTCTCTTTGGTGCATTTTTTTAAGCAGTCGAAAATTAATTAAAATTAATTTTTTTTAATTTCGGTATGATTGTGGACGACGAAATATCCACATTTTTTTTAGCTTTCATTTGTTTTTATAATTGAAAGAGAGAGAGAGAGACAAAAAGGAAAAAGATAATTTTTTTTAAATGGACCAGTGATGCTGCGGCGCATCGAGACTGCAACGCTTAGCCTCGCGCGATGCGTTGGTGAAAAAGCGCGTCGCAGAAGCGCGGAGGATGAGAGAAGGAGCAAGAGGAGGGCCGCGATAAAAAAAATCTGAGAGACAGGACTTGCGCCGCAAGGTAATCGACCGATCCACCGAGCGTAAAACAGGATCCGCACCTCCCGCTGCTACTGCTTCTGCGCTTCTCCTCTTTTGCTCTTCCGTGCTCTCGGATGCGTACTGTCTTACAGGATAGTCGTACACACTGCATATCGAGCTCTCTTTTATTTAAAAAAAATTATTTTTGTTTTTATACGTTTGGTATTTTTCGCTTTTACAAAATTTAGTGTAGAAGGTAAACGTAAGAAAGCTAACAATCGACTAACACATTTTCTGCTACCTCTCTAATAAACAAACAAACAATGAAAAATGATAAAGAAGCAATGAGAAAGGTTCTATTTTTATTTTTATTTTTTTCACCAGGGTAATTTATAAATTCTTAAGCAAAAAAAAAATTAATGTAAATAGTCCAAGACTTTACGAATTTTTCATGGTTTACTTCTCGCTGAAACTTTCGCTTTTGTTGTTGTTGTTGCTGTTATCATTATCATTGTCATTGCAACAGATCGGAGCGTAACTCCATCGCGAAAAGATTTAAGTGAGCTCTCATCTCGCGAGCATTACCATTTTATTGCTCCGAGCAACTCGACCCATTTTCCGATGTTCCGCAAGATATTCGATCTATGAACCGCCATGTCAATGATACTGTTCACCGCGGCTTTGAACGGCGTATTTTAAAATGCCCGTGGCTATTTTTTTTTGTTAATTCTTCAACTTTACTGAAATTTCGTGTGTTGAGTGCGCCTTTTATGTGGCAATTACTTCAAGAAATTTACTTTCTAACCTGGATGACGATAATTTCGAGATATCACTAGATTTTTGTTAGTCTATGAGATATGGAAATTGGAGAAAATATATAAAAATATAAAATATAAGGAATTTATTCACGTGAAGAAAAAAATCCCAACACTTTAAAAAGTGAATAAAAAAATGCGAAAAAATCAGCGAAATTCCAGTGCAATTGACAAATCGAAGAATTTCATTTTTTTCTAATGGCCCAGTTGGCAAAGAATTCTTCATACATCAAACATATGCGTCGATACACTTTATTCTGTATAGGTATAAATATTTCCATAGGATATAGAGAAGCGAATGAGAGAACCCTCCTCGACTTCGGAATGATAATAGCTCTCGTAATCCGTCTAGTCAGAGTGGTGAGGCCTGTGCGAGCGGTAATTGGGGTTGCGGAGTGAATAGGGTGGATGGGCTCCGAGTTTTCGTTGTGAACTAGGAAGGGGATGAAGGGAAAGGAAGTTTCACCTATGGGGGTCGTTCCCGCTATTATATTTATGTACTCGACACTCGCTTCTATACATACGCTATCCTTGTACAAGTATTATAATACCACTGGTATAGCATACAGTAGCCAAATAGAAAAAAAAAAAAAAAAAAAAAAAAAAAAAAAAAAACATGAACCATATGGCGTTGCAGGTGTACGAGGAAGCCGATTAGAAGCCTCGCATGAATTTACATTAATGCACTCCGAGTTTAGGACGTTTATGTGGATTTATTATAAGGTGCGTGCTGACCCTGCTGATCATGCTCGCGGGTCAGGTCGAACAGTCACTCACTCCACTCCTCCATCCACCTGACTTGATTCACCAAATCAATGCGTTTGTCGACTACGTTTCCTTGGATTGTCCATTTTTTTTAAATTCATAATTTTGGGTAATTATATTGTAATTATTGATATTGCGTTAACTTGATTTATTAAATGAAGGATTGATTTTTTTTTTCGTTTTCGTTTTCCCTCCACCGTCTAAAATTTTTGAGATTACGCAATACGTTCGTTTTCTCTTGATAAGACGGTGTGAATCGATTTTGCGGTAAACCGAAGGGAGCTAATATTCTCCCAGTTGATGCGAATAGTCTACGTGGCTATCTATAGATAGCCATGTTACCGTTACAGCTGAAATGATTTAGCCACGAGCATTACTTCATGATCACGCTTTGAAAGCGTGTTCAACAGGTTTTTCGAGAGGTACACGCGAATCGATGATCTCTGTACTTGATGAAAATTAACAGGTTGCGGAGATTCTCGCTTTACGATCCAGTTGCCTACTGGCACGCCTACGTAGAGCTAGGCAAGTGTCTAGGCGATATTTAACCCGTAGATCATCAAGAAAAGTGATTTCTAAAAAAAATTGTTTTTTTTTTTTTTCGTTTAATTCCCGGATTAAAATTATTTTGTAACTATTTTTTTTTTTCAGTTTGATCATGATAACGGTAACCGTGAAAAATTTGGCGTGCCATAAGACCACATGCGTTGTTCGTGTATTCGGCAGCTTTAGTTATTGACGTCATCGCGAGACGATAGCGCACAGAGGAGCACGCGATGGCCACCTGTGCGAGCGCGTAAGCGTATTATAATTTCCGATATAGGCCCCGAAGTGCCGATTGGTGCACACAGATACCAACTTCGTCGGATGCATTAACGATTTTCATTAGCATAGATCGATCGTAGATTTTGGCCCTGCGATAGCATCGCCAAAACTCGACGCCCTTCCGAATACCTATTGTGGACCACGTGGTTGGACTCTTTAATGCGCGTGCCTCGTCACGTTGCGTACTCTCTTCAACGTCCGCGATGCGCCACGACGCCACGCACCGATACGCACCAGTGATCACCAAGCAGATTCATATCATATACGAGCTATAATTTGGAAATCGCGAATTTAAAAAATAAACACTTGCTGCAAAGAAAAAAAAAACAATATTTTAGTTACTTTCATCATAGATAAGAACATTTAAAAAAATCCAATACATCCAACCGATCACAAATTTTTTCTGATTTATTGATCACCGATAAAAAAATAAAAAATATTTCCCAAAATTGAAGCAATTGAATGTTCTTGAATTAAAATTTAAACGACTCAAAATCCTTCAAACATTTTTTAATCGCGAGCTCATGGCGAATAATAATAATCATATAAAAAATTTTATACGATTATCTTAAGGTAAATATATAATATAATATAATATAATATAATATAATGTGATATACGGTGTGAGTGTTTGGTTAAGTAGGCCAATATGGCTTCGGTGTCTATGATACTCTCGGATTCCCCTCGTTTTTTTGTAAATCCAGTGGAGCGATATTTGTCGACACGGAGGATGAGTCATCCTCCAACTGTACTGTCCAGACTCCAGTGCAGAGTTAGAGCGCAGGCGCGTTCTAAAATCACAAGCTGTGTCGAGAGCGGCGATGGCGAAGCGGCGGGAGCGGCGGCAGCGGCGACGGGGTTACGTGTAGCATCGTCGGGCGGTTTGCAACGGGAACGAGGTGAGTCACCTCCTCGTCGTCGTCGGCGGATTTGCCGATGCTCGCAGGGGCTCTCTTCCGTCTGGTGGGACGGGCGGTCGCCGCAGGTGAACCTGCTACTTCCCCACCGTGGCCTTCGCATTGGTGACTCGTGGTTTCGAATATTAGCTCTATCCGCTACCTGCTACTTTCACCGCCATGTATTACCATTTTATCCCAAACGATCAGTCATCATGGATTTTTTTTTTTTTTTTTTTTTTTTTTTCATTAAAATAGAAGCTTACCGATTTTTAAAAACGAAATTGAGGAATAAAAATAACTGCATTTTGAAAATCTTTCTTTGTAATTAATATTTTGATTAATTGCTATATAAAACTGAAGGGTTTATTATCGTCTGACATTCTATTGTAATTAAATAATTATCAATATTCATTGACATCAAATGATTATCGAATCTCATTGAACTTCATGACGGTAATAAAGTCCAAAATCCTTGAAGTCGAATGCGTGTGACGGTGAATCAAAAATGTGATGTATGACTTCACCTGGTGTCTGACTGCACCTTATGACACGGTAAACAAAGTCATTACACGATAGTGAAATATAGAGTCGAGCATAAGGTGGACAAATGGTGTGTTTAGTCAAGCAGAGTCGGTAATAGAAAAAAATAAAATAAAAATAAAAATAAAAAATCAGAGTGGATTATGAAGGGTCGCTCATATGCGTTTCTGCCAGTGGCACTGGCAGGTACACGCCCCTCATAATCGTCGGTCGTGCTCCAAAAATGTTTTGTGCCCTACCCTCGTTACCATTAGTGCCTCATACGGACATTTCACTGGGCACACGGAAAACTTCGTCTCTGCAAATTAAATACCGTTGACTCGGTAACACTTACCACGTGATACATTAACAGCTCAATTCTAAATCACTGTCAGCTACAATAGACCACTCGACGAGGTGAACTTTGATTGCAGGCTATACTCACTAGGGTTTGTGGACTCTGCTATAAATTGCCCGGTGATAAGATAAAACCACTGTTCGATCGGTTAGCTCTTTTTTTTTTTTTTTACAGAAAAGTGCAATCTCTTTATTATCATTTCTTCTCTATAAATAGGACCATTGTTCTCCTCATTGATTTTCAATAAAAATAAAGATTTTTTTTTTTAAATAAAAATACGGACGTTGCAATTTGAATATAAATCATTAATTTTAACAAATAACAAATAAATTATGATATATGATAATACATTTACATGCTACATATTTTCTTTTTTACGACAAATTTTTTCCGACTGCATATGTGAAATTCCATTGTCAATTTTTTTGTGATTTTTTGAGGAATCCAATTGCACCGAGCTGTTAAAGGGAGTGAAAGAGGAGTGAAAGGTTGAGAGGGTTGAACCGCCAGGATATGCCCAGCTCCCGTCGTCGCGACAGACCGTTGCATGATGCGCTGCGATTGTATGTATATATATATATATATACATAGAGAGAGAGAAAGGGCAACGAAAAGCAACCGGAGAGAGAGTTCCCGACATCTCGACGCCGTCGTGCGTGCGACGAAGGGAGGATGCGGAATTTTATGTCTCGTAACTCCCTCGGGATAGAGGCGAAAAACCGAGAATAGAAAGACTAGAGAGAAAGCTCTCGAGGCCCTCGTTTATGTTCTATACTGTCATCATGATGTCCACCTAACCCGTGGACGAAACAAAACACAATCCACCGTCCGAATTCCCCCATACTCTCCACCGTACTCCATAATGTCACTGGAAACATGGAAGAAGAGCCCGATAAAAGAATTTCCGGAATTTCCTCTCGAGGGGACGAGATAATCGCTCGCTGTTTGATTTCATTAAGACAAAATTAAATCCCATTCTGTCTGCGTCAATCTTCGTCCGGAAATTTATCCGAAACCATGAAAATCGGAGAAATCGCAATAATACCATCAACAATAACGTGACGACTATTGATTGTTGTCCGTGCAACTGTTTTCATGGTTATGGTAGCTATTCGATAGTTTTGACGACTAAAAAAAAAATTATATCATCCGAACTCAAAATGAATAGCCGTCGTCCCTTTGTATCTACCGATACCATAATTTTCCCTCGTTGCATACGCCACATTTGGGGCTGAGAAAAATCAGTGCCCACCACCAGGAATACGTTGAATTCGTCCGAGGATTTTCATTGTAAGTTTTATCGTCGAAAACCGTCGACTTTGACATTTTTAACGTCGCGATGCATCCAAACCCGTTTTTAAGTATCATTTGAGGATTTTACGACGGGACCGCACGCCCTTCCGTTTTTCCATTGAGAATAGCTTCAGCTATTTTATATGGGATCGAATCGAAGACTTGATCCAACAACGACAATGACAATGACACCTTAAGGGCTCTTCTGGAGTGTATTTGAAGAAATTTATCATCGGTTTTGCAGGATATACCGATCAGAGGCGTGAAGAAGGATCTCCTGGTGGTGACGCTGAAGAATCGAAGGACGAGCGAGTTTCGGATCGCACATTATAGTGATTTCTACGTTTTGTAGCACCTGTGATCGTCGATGCGTGTCTCCCTCGAAAATTCACGTCGTTCACGTGCAACGAATACTCCACACGTCGCTTAATCTCGTAAATCCGATGAGTTATTAGCGCGCGAAAACGGCTAGGCGAGCATGAACACATCGGGCTGTCGCACTTTCCTTTCGATGTAACCACTCGAGCGGGAGAACCTTGAAAATAATCCGGAATAGGGCGTTATCCGCTGTTTCAAACGGCTCGCGGATACCGCGCTCGTTTAACATCAACGGAGATTAATTTCGAAGGTCCGTCAGGTAATCCTGCCGCTGATGTTACAAGGGATTACGTGTAATACAGTGTGGAGCACGGCATATGTGAATTCGGAGGGTTTAGAGGGTCCGAGTTGATGATTAACGGCTAGTGAATCGGTGGATAACATTTCTTTGGTTATTCAAATGATAATAGGTACATTTTTTTAAAATTATTTTCATCATTTCGTTGAAGGTTTCTCAATAATATATGTACAATGGATTGATATTTATCACGATTATATCATTTTAAATCGCGATTTTGAAAGCGAATGGTAAAAACGACAGAAATTTGGAGAGGGTAATTGGATTATTTGAATAATGTGTTAGGAATTAAGAGGTTGCCCCTTATGGTTCGTCCAAGTATCACGTTTTCGATAAATGCCGTGATTTTCTTAGGACGAGGGCCTCTCCCTCACGAGTAATCACGAATGTATTTACTACTCGCAATTCTTGCTTCGGTGGTTAATGATGATGAAGAGGTGTGTACGTGAGGGGTTAATTGTTTCGCGGCAGATTGACGCGTTTCCTCGTCAGTCGGTAGCCGAACGTCAGCGAATCTACTCTGCGCGATGTATTCGAGGTCCGTGGAACGTATTTACGTACCAATAACCGTAAAATTGGCCTAACTGCTCCGAGAGCCGGGCAATCGTGCGTAATTGAATTCACCTTTGTACGGGAGTCGCTCACGAGGGTTCGAAACTCCGGAGCTTCTCACTCCCCACCACCACCACCACCCACATAACCATCACGATCCTGGGACCTCGTATGAATATTCAATTCCTCAATTTGCCTCGCGAGCATAGTATAGTATGTACGTTCAATTTGCCGCGCTACCGTCAAAGAGTATGGAGCGCCGCTGCTGTGTCTCTGCACTAGATACACTGTCGATTTATTAATCGGTGAATATGCTTGCGGGATTCGATGCTCATCAATGAGAGACTGACAAATTTCTCACAGGGAAAAGTTCGATGAAAGCTAAAAGAAATTTTGCATTTAAATATTTCGACAATTCTCGTCGATTATTATTTATAAAGATAAGGTTTTTTGTCAACCCTTCGGTAATGTTAATTGTGTAATACACGATACTCAAAATTGTTCGAGCCAATTTTTGGTTCGTTTGAATGAGAACTTATTCGTCGAACAAAATATTTTGCATGGCACAAGACAACAATTATTTTCCTGTAGCCAATTTTTAGAAAAAAAAAACTATCTTTAATTTGGATATTTTTTCGAGTATCCCAGTTAATTACGCGCTGCAGAGTTTCCCCCTCGGCCAATGGAACCCCGTGAAAATAAGCAATTCGTTATTAGCGCCAATTTCAGTGTAAAACAAGCTCTCTTCTTCTTTCCTCCCCCGGGACATCGATGCTGGCATTGACGATTTTCTCGTGGCGCGTAACTCGTCGAAGTCTAGCTGTCGATGCGTGAATATCTCTATTTCAGTGCACGGCCGTGCACTGCGTGTACCGCAGACACACGAAGAAGCGAAGGACCAGGACGATGCGGATACACGAAACACGAATTACTTACACCCGATGATTACAATCAGTGGGCATTCACAGAAACTACCCCTACACGCGACCAACCACCGCAGCATCACTCCGTTGGTCCAGTTATTGCGTATCAGGAGTGGGAAGATGCGAGTGCTTACGTCCAAAGCGCGTGTATCGTATATCTATAGACAAGTGCGATGGTCAAACTGGCGAACGTTCACCGTTTTACTTTCCGTTTGAATAATGCGAGGTGCCACGTGACCGCAATCACGTTCCCGTTTGTGGCCAGTACTTAAGCTACTGTTTAACAAACATCGAGTCGAACCGCGCGGCTGAGATATATGTGGCTCTATATATATATATATATATATATATATATATAGAGTGGCTCGGTCGAAAAGGGCGGGATTCTGCGCCACTGGCAATTTTCTCTGTTCTGCAATCCCTTCTCTCCTCCTCTTCGTCTCTTTGCGCTCCCTCTTCACTTCCGTAATCCTCGCCTCCGCGTTATTACACTGCACGAATTACAGAGTGTATGACTGGCGCTCCGCGTGTTGTACTCGGTCAACCGCCCGTGAACCACATTCGCAACAGGAAGATTTATGGTTCCATGAATAATTTTGTGGATAGATAAAATCATCAAAAATGTGTGTTTTTTTTTTTTTTTTTTTTTACGGAGAAATCTAAGATTGTATTAGTTTGTAAATTACTGTGTGCAAATATTATATTTACAAAATATAAAAATATGACTGTAATTGTTTCGCGGTTATATTATTATATTAGTTTGAAAAATAGCTAAAAATAAATAGAATTTTTTCATATTAAATATATATTTTTGGCAATTAATATTGAATATTGTTTAGAGCATAAAATCCTCACTTTTTTCTTTTACGACGTATAACGCGAGCAGTAAAGAAACGAAAGAGAGATTTGCGGAAGTGGCTGAACATGCATTTGGGGGATGCGGCCGGGCCGGACATTATACGTATGTACACTCGTCGGATTCTCGTCAGGGCGAGCGAAAAAGGAGTTAAAGAGAATCGCAGCCAAATTATCGTGCATCACTCGACACGGCGCATGGCTCTCGACACTCGTGCTCTCTTCGCAATCCGCTGGCTCGCTACGCTCTTTTTTCTTTTTTCTTTTTGTTTTTTACACTCTTTAGCGTGTTTTCTGTACGGTATGCACTA
The DNA here is from genome assembly GCA_947507545.1 of Clistopyga incitator. Taxonomy (NCBI): domain Eukaryota; kingdom Metazoa; phylum Arthropoda; class Insecta; order Hymenoptera; family Ichneumonidae; genus Clistopyga; species Clistopyga incitator. Next base: position 10,984,623 of record OX382183.1, on the reverse strand, counting down.
CGTGGGAACCTGAGGGGCTCATCCGCTCTTTGTTTTCCGCTGGGCGCGAGCGCGAACCCCACGTTCGTGGCAATTAAAATTAGTTCTGATAATTTACCCTGAGAGGAACGACGTCGACACGATGAGGCGTTGCCCGAGCCTCCTCTGCACTTGTTAACGCCAGTGCGCATGAGACTACACAGCTCAGACATCCTAAAAACCCCCGAAAATTAAACGACCCTACAAAACGTAATGCGTCCATCGCTAAATGCAAATCCTGCCACCTTTTTGCATCGCTTTACTTCCCGCTCATTAAATCCTCTCATTTTTCACCTGTGCATATGAGTTGTAATTTTTTTTTACCCTTTCTTTCTTCGTTACCTGCCTGGAGGAATTTTAACTCGAATGACGTGACTTTATTTAGATCACCATTTAGATTGCGGAAAGTGCGCAACATTACATTTTCCTTTCCGGAAATAATTATTTGTACGAGTGAATTTTAAAGAACGGAGACTTTCTGGATTAAATAGCTGGCTGAATATTTTCTTTGAGTGGAGAATCGGCTTTCTGAAAAATGATGAGCAAAGCAATTTGCTATTTCTGCTTTGCATTGCTTTTTTCATGACGGCCGATTGATCGTGTGTATGGAGAATTCGATTATTCATTGACACAGCGCTCTTTCAGTGAAGCTGCGTGCCGGCGCTGCCTATGCATCATTGAAATATAAAAAATTCAAGTGGGGATCCAGCCCGGAAGTGCAGCGAGCAAGTTTTGCAGTCGCGAATTCCAACCGCCCGGGTGAAAATGTCCACTTTCGATGGGGGAACGAGAAAAAACAAAACAAGAAAAAGAGCATCGAGTCTCGATGAATCGGCGGGGTCAGAATGGATGGGAATGAAGCACGGACTCGATGAAAATCCCATCAGTACGAAACCACATGAATAAATAAATATACACCGTATATACATATATCCGTACACAATATATGACAGTTGGGGTTATCACGGGACATCTGGACGAATGTCACTGTATGGGCTATTCAGTGTCACAACTGACGCACTTTATGAACGCTTTCCTCGTTTGATTCGATAATAATGACGCTCTAATGTCTCTATCGATGATCCGATGACATCGCTGATTCGACATATTTACCGTTATTTATGCCATCGCTTGATTTAGAGAGATAAAAAAGGAAAAAAATTTGCCCCTAAATAAGCTAATACAGAGACCCCTCGTTCCGCAACTCCAACTCCACTCGAGGCTTACACACACACATATACAGGAACAATTTTTTTTCCGTGGTTTTTTTTTGTGTTCGCTTGCGTTTTTTTTACAACTGTCGCAGGTTAAACGCGAGGCACCAGCGCGCGAGCGTGTAATGACGCTGGTGGTGTTCAACGATGGGTGAAAAAAATGCTCATGCGTGCCCCAGTCCAGAGTTGCAGGGTGGCCCTGGCCACCCCTTAGTCGGAGTGATAATCGAGCCTGGGGGACGTTTTCCTCTCTTGGACAGCGAGAAGATATGATATTTTTTATTTATTTTTTTTTTGCTTTCGCGGGTTAACTCGAAAGCGAATTGACATTAATAAAAGTAAATTGACGGTCTTACGGTCAATAATTCAAAGTCTGGGCGCCCATGGTGGTCCATTGCGTTTTTTTCACCCGGAAAAGTGTGGGGATCATTTGATCTCTCGATATCTGACAATCGTAAGATGATCTCGTCGACAACGAAAGCTCTTTCAACAAAGTTTTCGGTGGTCCCACTGAGCGAGAAAGAGAAATCGATTTCGGTAAGCCAAGAAAATTTTGCAGGTCCGAAGAAGTTATTGTAACCAATAATAAATAATTGGTTAAGATGGTCAATTAAAATTCTCCAATTAAGACATTTTGCATCGCATAATTAGTAAAAATAATTTTTTTATCAACAGCATTCAAAACGATCTTCGCGTATTTTTCAATTTCCCTTTTCTTTCACTTAGATTTACTATCTAAATTTTTTTTTTTTTTCAATCACGTGATTACCTTTTTTTGGAAAAAATTGTACTTTCTCTTTCACGAATAATTTTTCGACCCCGGTGGAAATTTTGTTACCGACGAAAAGAAAAATCGTGTCGTGTACTAAGTGACAGGGAATCACAATTTTTTTTCCCTTCCGCTTCATCACTAATGTCATCGATACACGTGCAGCTGTGATATTCTCCGACTGGTCTTATACTACTACTTCTTTTTTTTTCTTTTTCGTTTCATTTTTCCATTCGCTCTAACGGAAACAAATGACACGTCGTTCGTATAATCGTATTGAGTCGTCGTGCGGCGACTGGAGCATCGAAATCGGGTTCCCTCGTTTTTTCGCGGGATTTTAATCTCGTAATGTCAAAGCCCGTGCGCGGTAAGGCGATTCGGAGGCCGCGGATCATTAGTCAACCTGTCATATCGATATTAATAGTATAAGCTCGACAGTGGTATGAAAATACACAGGGTTCTCGCTCGTGGAAATGCATTTCATTTATTCGCCGGAGAATAGTGACATTGTTGAATGACTCCGTGGCACCTCTCGCGCAAACCGAATTTCGTCCTCGACGACCAAATATACCCTTCGACTCGCTCTCTATCGATTTTAATAATCCAAATACGAAAAGCGTGTTCGCCACTGACAATGAGTGATATTTATCGAGAGAAGTGCCTTCGAATAATTACGTATTTCGAATAATTGCATTTGTTATGAGAGACAATGAAACGTCATTATTGTTATTTAATAAACAGAGGATCGTGGAAATTATTCATTCCAATTTCGATAATTATTTATACATGAGAACTGTGCCCAACATTTTCTATTTATTTTTAATTACTCTGGATAATCCTGATAATAATTTAATAATTCCTGTACACAATTAACGATAAAAAAAATCATAATATGATTCACCATAATTTATTTTGGAATATCAAATAATTGATTTTTCATAAAAAAAATAGAGTCAAAGATTATTATGATTTTTTAAAAATCCTTTTTATGACACATAATTCATTTTTTAATTCTTCTTTTACGTAATAGAGCTATTTGTTTCTATTGATTATTCAAATCATTCTGTTTACAAGTTCGAGTTCGTCTCGCGACTACGACACGGTGAAAAAAAGTCGATTAGCGAGTAGGTGTAAGGTGTACGCGAGATATCGCCTAACGAGGTTAGCCAGTCTGCTAAATCCTATGGCAAAAAGAACAGCGAATAGCTGCGCAACCTGTCGAAGCGCACGCACCTTTCTTCACACTTTTGTGCGCAAAGCGTGTTCCGGCATCACGTGGTATCCGAGATGAGTCACGCACGCGGGAGAAGGCATGGCATGGTCACCATCACCGAGCGAGATGGGCCGCCGCCGCCGCCGCCGGCACCCCTTAGGAAGTCACCCCTCTTCGCTGCACTCTTCAAGCGCATACGTGCACTTACACACCGACGAGCGCACAGTGAGCGCTTCTTCCTGCCCCACGTGCATGCATTACTCTCTTAGTCATCATGGGTTCCATGGGCACTTTTTTTTTTCTTTTTCTTCTAGTCTGTAGTTTAATGCGGCAAAACCAATTCAAAGCGGTACTTGTGATTCACCTGAGGAGAAATTTTTACCTTCAAAGGTAAATATTGCCCATTTCATTGATACGCACGAAATTGGTGTATCAATTTGACTGATGGAAAATTCCGTGTGCATTAAATTTCAATTGGATTTTTATTCTCGCTTGCCGAGATTAACGGCGTTTTTCGAGATACATCATTGAGGGTAACGCGGAATATGCGTCATTTTAATAATTTCCTCGTAGGAGGTTCCGTGCACTTCACGGTCTGCTGGTAGCACGAGAAGTGATTCAGAAGTCGTTGATGCAGCCTTTGTCTCACTCTCGGTATTCCGGGTTCGGTTTATAGTGGGTCCTGCACGATGGTACGCGATACCTGTGCTATGACTCTAACTCGGCGAAAGCACTTTCGACTCGCATCCTCGCATCGCGACTCGATTCTCGGTCCCACTTGCCCTCCTCTCATCCAGGAGAGGCTTGCACAATCGGACGTTGCACCGTTCGTGAGATGACGCATCTGCTCGCCGCTGGTTTAACGGGAGAGCCCATCAGGTGACACAACCGAACTCCTTTTCTACATTATTAATATTCGGTGACCCGAATACATCATATCAATTACCATTATAATTTCCGTCGTTCGGCACTTGGAAAAAAATGTCGTGGGTTATTTATTTATTTATTTATTTATTTATTTATTTATTTATTTATTTGTGACAAGGATGCCGTTAATTTTAATCAGGCGATACGAATAGCGAAACATTATACGAGCGATCTTAGTTTCTGTGGCGTAGCATATTTAAAAGAGACCTTGAAATGATTCAACATCGCTTCCTGAGAAAATTCGTGAGATAGAGTTCCGAGAGACGAAGATGAAGAGCAAATACGAGTTTTATTACAGCGTAAGGCAAAAATACGAGGTTGGGACTCGAGCGATGCGCTACCGAGAAATTTCTTAGCCGAAATGTAAACACGTGGCATTGACGAAGACGAAGAGAAACGTTCGTTGAAACAAACAAACATTCGATGCGAGCTGCGGTGAGGATTTAGGAGATAAGGGATCGCAACGAGCTGTCGCTTATTTACTAATCCCACGGGCCTTAAGCCGCTCGAGCGTATCCTTTCCTCATTTGCATACTGCAATCGGAAATTTCTAGTTCCAGTTGCCAGAAAATTGCGACTATTTTAACGATTCCTTTCCCACCGAGATTACACCACCGGCAGATATATGTATTTAGTTTTTTTTTACCTCCCTCAAAAGCCGTGGGAATATCTTGGGTTCGAAAAAAAAAATGTTCGACAGGTTGTATACATTTCTTCGGGAGTGGACGCAAAAAAGTGGGCATCCAATGGATCGGGCAATGAGAAACGAGTGGGCAGAAAGAAAGAGTTTCTCCAACGTTTATCTCCGGGGAGAAAAGATGACCAGAAGTTCGTGGCGAACCCGTAATTTCGGCGAGCCCTTGAGCTCCCTTCTTCGGAAGCCCAGAAAACCACTCGTTTACGGTACTAGACCACTTTTTATGGCCTCTCGCAATTTATTCGTAATTTAGAATAAATTGAATGCAAAAATTTTGCAATCTTTCACTTGGCGAATTTTTTTAGCAACGATGAAAAGTTTAGGAACAATTGAAATTTATTTTAATAATTATCTGTAATACAATTAAATCTTGAGAAGTAATAATTTTTTTTTTTTTTCATAAATTTATCCCTAAAGGTGCCATGAGCGAAGATGGATTGAAAAAATATTGTTGTAAAAATTGAATTAGTACGGTAGAAAATATTTTACAAACCCGGGAGAAATAGCGTGGAGCTAATGGTGTATTTTTAGTGTGTTTTTTTTTTTTCGCTTTGACCTCGACTGCGTTTTCTTATTACCGCGATCGCGTTCAACCCTGGTGCGAAGACGAGTCTCAGAACCGATTTATCATTATTTTTGGCTTGCCATAATCGCGTCGAGTCCGCCCACCGATTACGCGCACGTTGACCGCTCGAGGCGATTTCCCATACGGCAACACCGTCGGGCTCTTCGACGCTTTTTCTCTCTCTCTCTCGCTCTTCGCCTTACACCCTCTTATTCCCCCGTACACTTTACCTTTCTCGAGTTGCAGCTCAGCGAGGCTGAGGGTTGTGCAGACTCGAGCTGTTATCCTGAGCTGTTTATTAAAATTCTGCGATGGGAGAGCGACGGCTCCCAACGGAAAATAACTGTGATTAGTCGAGGCACACACTGCCCTCCCACGCAAACCACTCTCCTCCTCCCCCTTAGCCCAATTTCTATAATGCATTTTCGTCAAATCCATTTTTTATTCTGTTCCTTCTGCATTTCATTATTTTTCACAAGGAAATTTTTTCTCACACGTTTCATTTTTTTTTTGTTATTTTTGGAGCTAAACACTCTGCAAAAGTGGCATAAGAAAAATTAATTATTCTCATTTTATGTCAAAAAATTGCTAGTGGATAAATAAGCAAAAATAATATATATATGTTTTGTATAAAAAAATGTCCAAATAACAAAAAATTTCTTGACCCGATAAAAAAGAGGCAAGAAAAAGCCCGTGGGGAAAAAAATCGGATAACCACTTTGTTTTGTCTTTATTTTTCGGTTGACCGGAGAAAGGGTTATACTGTTACGCTGATTGAAGCGGAGATATCGAAACACCGAATTTCCGATGGAACAGCATCGAGTATTTAACGACTGGAGATTTAAGTGCGTCGGCGATCGAGTCGGGGAGAAAACACCGACGAAATTTCGGTCTAAATCAGTGGGGAGATTCGAGGGAGTGCCCGGGCCCAGTAACAGGCCCAGGGGCTTCGCGGTAACAGGCCCAAAACTCCGAGAAAACCTCGATGAATTCCAGGAAGCCCCCCAGACTGGAACCCTCGTCCCCCTCAAGACTCCCCCTCCCTCGGCTTTGTCAGTGTCCCATGGAAGAGCCCATAAAGATGGGCATCAGCCGAGGGACCAGTTTTACCAGCTCTTAGGGCCCCTCCCCCCTCCCCCCCGTCTGCCCCACCAGTCGCCCTCTATTATACCCCGGTGTTCGCTGCAGCTCTTTTCGAGAAATCACCGAAAGGGAGGCCCCCGAGCCAGATGTGCTCGTGCTCGGTGGTGGCAAGGCCCCGACGGACCTATTTTCCCCCTCCCCGCCAATCCTCACGCGTTATTTCATTATTTCTCTCTTGCTTTCGCTTTCTTTTCGTCCCTTCCTCCCCTGAACCCAATTCTTTTCCTTTTCGGATTTTTCTCGCCTCTCTCTCTCTCTCTCTCTCTCTCTCTCTCTCTCTCTCTCTCTTTGAATTCGGACACCCAGTTGATTTTTTATATTTTAGATTGTATATCTTATATCCATTTAAAGGAGGGAATTTTTTTTTTCGGTGATTTTACGTGGCGAAAATGTCCGGTAAAATATAGTTGACTATTGAAATTATAATTGAATTTGATTAATTGGAAATAATGAATTAGAGAAGCATTATTGGTAATTATATTTGCGTAGATCTCCGAGAATATTTAATTTATAAAAAAATGTTTTGTGGACTGACGATATTTTATTTTGAGGCTGCTACTCCAGCGAAGAGAAACATTTTTCCAGCCTCGATTTTCTAATCGTTCGGTCAATTAGCAAGCAAATTGCCTTGACTTTTACCCCTGACCTTTTCACTCCCCCGGAGCAAAAGGTTAATCGACCTTTTTTTATTTTCTACTTTAGTGCGACATAAAATCAAACTGCGACGGTCTACGAAAAAGAACGGTGATAAAATTGAGGTGAAAAATTGCATTTCATTTAGCCTATTATTGACATTGAGTATTTTAGTATGGAGATACACTTGATTCAAAGAAAATAGAAAAATATCCAAGAGGCAGTAATTCGGGGAGACTCGGAGCGACCTGTTACGACCTGTTCAGGCTCGCAGGTGTATCCTTGAGTCTGAGTCTCGGGGAGTCGAAGGGCAAAAAAACGAAAATGACCTCCCCCCACTTCTCCCCTCCCCTCCCCTCCTCGCCCCTCGGTGGCATAATACTTACGCGCCACTTTATGGCAGGACAAAAGCAAACGCGCGCCCTTTCCGCTTGGTTATGAAAAATTTCTTGAGTCGAGACGCGCCCCCCTCCTCCACTTTTTAGCCGAGATACACGCAGGCATAGGTCAGGTTTCACCACTCGCACTCGATTCCTGTTGAAACGCGTCCAAAGGGAGCCACGAGACAGTGCTGCTGGGCATCTCTCCCACTCTCATAAAAACTCTCCAAGACAATAGAAAATCTTGCATTGCTATTTTGGCTCGAACATGAAGAACGAGAATATTCAGTCTATTGTGGGATTCGTAGGATGTTATTGTTATTACAGATTCTGTCTAATTTAAAGTTTTTTGCGTGAAATTTAAAAGCGACGAGGAGAAAGTGATTAAAAAATAGTGGTTGTCTAAATGTTTCCTGTAATTCCCTTATTTTTATTAATTCAGTGGAGAATTCACGAAGATTAAAGATTACGTAACATGTAAAACTCGAGAATAAAGGTGCACACTCTTGTGCACGAATAAAATGACAACGTTCAAGTATTTTGCGAAACAACAGTTTCTACATTTGTCGATGAAATAATAAGCTCGTGTTGTACTTACGAGGCATGCCCACTGTATAACCACTTTTAGAATGTTTCTGCATGTGTAAACACGACTGCGGTCTCTTGAGTGTACAGCGCGCTTAGCTCGCTCACAGCGAGCGCGTGCTCTCGCCTAGCTGCATATTTTGTTGTGTAGTGTATACATCTGTACGCGTGGACGTAGGCGAACGAGACTCGGTGCGGATCGTACGGCTCACGTTGCGGTTGAATAATTCTGGCCTGTAATTATTGCGCGTGTCTGTTAACTCGCGCTCGATCCTATAAGTTCATCGACGCTTCATTAGCCGGAGTCTATGTTCACGAGAAAATTAACTGCCCACCATTGGCAAATGGTCAACGATTATTAATATTTACGTCGGTGAGCTCGGCACTAGAATTTTTCGAAAATCACCATTTTTCAGGGGCTCAACATTTTTTGAAAAAAAGAAATAATGAATACGAAAAAAAAACAAAACAACAACAACGCGACTTTTTAAATATTTATTTAATATTTAATATAAATTTAAAGAGTTCTTGCCAGTTTATGGTTATAAATAAATAAATAAACACGATTGAATGATTCCAGAGTAGAAATTCTCTGGGCGCGAATAACGTTTCCGGTTTGAACGGCAAAGTCTGCCGGAAATGTTTGCGGGAAAATTCAGTGGTACAAAAAGGAAGCGAAATCTGATTTCGTTTATTCATTGCGTTCAGGGAGATTGATATTTGATAAGGATACAAAGTGCACCGTGTAAATACACGTAATGGGGTCTTAAATACGACGCGAACGAGATACGCCCGAGATACGCGCCCAACGAGAGAGATGCGTGTGTGTGTGTGTGCGTATGCATATAATGAAAGCTACCACTGCACAGTGATTCATACACCGGAGATCTACGAATACATCCGAGGTCAATCACGAGTCTTTTGCGATCTCTCTTTCTCGATGACCATCTTTCGGATAATGGATCCAAGTTCTATTGTTATTTGGAATAAATCATTTTAATTTCATCTATTCCATTGAAATTCTTACATTATTTTAAAAAATATTTTTTAATTATGAAAATTTTTATCAGTTATGTCACTGGATTTCTCATTAGTTCATTTATTCCATTAAAATTGGTTCATAATTTTTTTATTTCAATGATTTTCATTTTTTAATGAAAAATTTAATTAATTATTATTTCGGTAGGTTTTTAATTGCATCTTTGGAAGAGACGAAAAACTCACGATATTCTTCCAAGAAAATTCGATCGAAAATGAATTCTGTTTTCGCAATTCCGTTCCTCTCATCGTTGGTGAGTCATCGAGTTCATTTCCTTCGGACACTCGACTTCGCGATCCTGTCTAACCCTTTGACTGAATTCCTCGCTTCCTCGTTATTATGGCAGTTCGACTAGAAGCAAAAAAATTACCAGCCAGTCCATGGAAGCGAACCTGTTTCGTCGACAAAATAAAAATAACAAATAAAACGAAATGGAAAAAAAAAAAAGCGAAGAACCTGAACCTGACGTGATTCACCTTCTGACTAACCCGTTTAGCGATCTTTATTGGCATTTCGTCTCGATGAGTCAATAGATACCCAACAATTCGTTAACAAAAATATATAAATAACAGCATCACTGGATTTTTAATCAAAACATTGCAGAAAATCCAACAATTTTAAGCTGCATTTAAAAAACACCATGACATTATAAAATTTTGGAAAAAATTCAAGTGCAATTCGTGAATTCACCGTCACAAATCAACGTTTTTGAAGTATCGCATTACATTGTATACATTAGATGTATAGAAATGTTGAGGACGGTTTGTCGTATGGGAAGTGCGAAGCTTGAGTCGAAAAAAAAAAGAAAAAAGAAAAATCTGACAAAGACGCGTTATCGTTCGCGAGAGATACTATACGCCGTGAGTCACGATCTTGGCATGGACCAATCGCGAGCTATGGAGAACAGGAGACCAGTTTCCAATTGGACATCGGACATGGCGTGTTCACTGGCGGTGAACCGGCCATTGGACGGACCCCATGTTCGCACGTATCGCCACCAACGAGACTCTGTGTCACTCTTCGCTGACATTCTATGCGCGACTTACTTTCTTAGTGCACTACAATTTAGCGTTTATTTGGCAAGCCCTTCGCACTGATTTTTTAAATCGTTCGTTCATTTTTGTTGTATTTTTCGTGATGGAAAATATTTTTTGTTGACCCTATATTTATCAGTTGGAAAATCAATAATATGAATAATCGCGTGGATGGAAGCTTCTGACAATAATGAAAGGTAGCGAAAAGGTAGTTGTAAAGATACACCTGTTGGCACTTGTTTCGAGATAAGCAAGCTTGCTCTTCGGGGCGCTTAGTCATAGCGTATTTATTAATTCGCGCGTAACATAGCACGGCCGAGGATTCGCAACGTTTTGTCAGCCGGTCGACGCCCGGATCAAGGCTGTGGACATTACCTACGCCAACAACGCTTTCGTTCTGGCAGCTCGTTTGCCGAGGAGCTCATCGTAAGGAGTCGTTGCGCTCGCACCACGAGTCCGCAACATTTTATGCTATACATTCTCCTTGGGAATTCCTCCTATCACTTGCGATAAGAATTATCGTGATTTCATCCATCGACTGCGTGCAATGTTATTATTATTTATTTCACTTCCTCATATGTAAACTTTTTTTTTTTTTTTTTCATTAATTTAGCACGCAGAATGGTCCAAAAAATTAGGACACTGGGATTTATTTAAAATTATGACTAGGAATTATTGAGTAAAATATTCCGACCACGATGACGATAATTTTAAGCATAGTCAACCGCGTAAGAAAATTCCATAATGATAGCGAGGAAGTTTCTCGTATTCGTGAATTTCTGTATTTTTATAGCGAGCAATTTGCGATTGATGTCTCGAGCACTGCGTAGTACGAGCTAAAACCACAAAAATTTCGACCGCAAAACGAAGACACATGACAAAATCGGCGGAATCGTCTATCCTCAATTTTCACCACATCCGCATCATCCTCTCGCGTGGCCTTGAGACAAGGCCTCGCTGTTAAAACTTCGTTGTATGTCTAATAAAACCTGTGTGTGTTTTTTTTTCTATTTCCTTTTTTTCGTAACACAAAACGTCAACAAGTCCACTTTGCTTCAAGCGATCGTCTCAGCATTTGGAAAAAACGAAAGCGAACGGTAACTCGCTCCTCTTCGGGGCTCGTGATGAGGGCTACACTTACGCTTACCTCTCGTTATTGTCACGCACGCACCGGACATGCCCAGAGGGTCTGCGTGACTAATCCACTGATTCGTAGAAAGGAATTCCGACTCTTCGGCAAAGTAAGCTCGTCCAATGGGAAAATAGCTCAAAAAGCAAGAGGATCACGTTATCTATTCAAAAATCAGAACATTTTCTCGGCTCGGGCCGTAATAATTACGCAAAGTGCACCGAAAAGTGCCTCTCGACTCAAAAGGCAAAAGATACACTTACGCAATAGACATTGAGTTAATTACATATTCATTAGTAATGGACTCGGAAAAATATTTATGGATAAATATTTTTTATCTATATATTTTCTGCACACAGAAAATTTTATTTATATTTGTGAAATTTATAGAAACAATTAAAAACGAATATAAACGAATATATATTTTTTCCATGTGGGATAGTAAATGTACCCGCTTGCAGGAAATAACACCATGTGATCGGTGCGGTTTACGCGATAAAAATAATAAAAGCCGCGCGGTGAGAATTAGTAGGAACTATCGACCCGCAGTTTTCCTTCCATTGTTTTTCCATCGCAGTTGTATTTTTTTTTTTTTTTTTCATTAGAGCTCATCTTTATCCAAGGTCAACACGTTTAGCCTTGGAAATGTATTGAATAATTTCATATTTTTAAAAATCATTATTCAGGAAAATAAATAATAGTGCGTGTATAAATTATCTGGTTGAGATATCGCTTATCACTTCACTCTTCACCTACTCCACTGTCATATCAAGCTGTTTCCTCAAAAGCAACATTTTCCACAAGCCGTTAATGCACATTGTATAATTATGCTAATCTGCCGAGCAAGAAACGTGAGATAACGAGAGGTCAAGTGTCTGAGCGCAATGTAACTTATTGATGCCTGCATGTGTCAGCTTTAATACGTCTCATGTCAAGTCGAACGTCATCGTGGTGCGACTGATAGCACCGCGACCACAAATGCGATAATTAGCTCGCGATAATTGCTTCTCAGACATAAATACGTTTTATTCGAAGAAATAAAATGGTGTGCCATTTATAAATTATTATTATTATTATTTTTTTTCATAAATATTTTCTATGATTTTTCAATTAAATTTTTTTAATTACGTTAATTTTTATAAAAATTTAATTAGATAACATTAGAAAATTAAAATATATTTGTAAAATTTAATTGGCAGATAAAAAAAGAAAAATATAAATGAACGTTTTGTTGAATGCCATGGAAGAAGTATCGAATTCGCGGTCCGCTGACCAGCATCCGCGCGCCCACGCGTCAGCGGTGGTCGTTCTAAATATAAATTTAGTGGTCCTCGCGTACGGAATTACCGGTTTCGAATCTCCTCCTCCTCTTCTTCTTCTTCTTCTTCTTCTCGGGTGCCACCTCTTCGTCTATATTACGCGCTGAGATCGCGCGCACGTGCACTCAGACTTTCGAGGGCCTCGAAGATCAAATATCTACCAATCTTTTAATCCTTGAACCCTCACAACTCATACGCTTAATCGATCGAGAATAAAAAAAGGATGTAAATTAAAACTTATCCATTGCTTTCTCCCTCTTTTTTACTTCTGGTCATTTTTTTTTATCGAATGAAAATTTATCCTGCACAAGGAAGCAAAAAAAGGAAGCACCGAATGCCGAACTAGGATCGATAAATTTAGAGTTCAGATTGCTGACCATTACACAATGGAATTATGATGACAATGTTGCGAATTATCGAAAAATTAGTAATATGATAAAAAATAAAGGTTCCACCGAGATTTGAACTCGGATCGCTGGATTCAGAGTCCAGAGTGCTAACCATTACACCATGGAACCTTGACATTATTTTTGTCAATTAAATTTACAATTAATTAATAATTTTATTGTAAACAAATAATAAAGAAAAATGAAGGTTCCACCGAGATTTGAACTCGGATCGCTGGATTCAGAGTCCAGAGTGCTAACCATTACACCATGGAACCTTGACATTATTTTTGTAAATTAAATTTACAATTAATTAATAATTTTATTGTAAACAAATAATAAAGAAAAATGAAGGTTCCACCGAGATTTGAACTCGGATCGCTGGATTCAGAGTCCAGAGTGCTAACCATTACACCATGGAACCTTGATGTAATTTGGGTAAATCAAGTTTGTCACTAATTAATATTTTTTTGTAAATAAATAATAAAGAAAAATGAAGGTTCCACCGAGATTTGAACTCGGATCGCTGGATTCAAAGTCCAGAGTGCTAACCATTACACCATGGAACCTCGATATGCGAGGAATAATCATAAATTTTGGTAAATCACATTGAATCATTAAAGTTTATCGATTAAAAAAAAGAAAGGTTCCACCGAGATTTGAACTCGGATCGCTGGATTCAGAGTCCAGAGTGCTAACCATTACACCATGGAACCTCGATATTCGTCACAAAACATCGAATCCTCAGCACCCCTTCACCGGACAGTCACTGATAAACGGAAGAAAAATTCAGTATTATTTTCGTCGCGCAGCAATAAATAAAAATCAACACCGCAATTCGTCGAGCGATAACAAACGCTTCGACGTATAAACCAGTGGCAAATATTGTGGCGGTGATTCAACTCGACTCTGTTATCGAAGGTATACGAGAAGTAGGAACGGAAGGATGGTAACGCATACTATCCTCTATTTCTTCATCGTCATACGCTCTTCGTGTGTGTCCAGTGGACACTTGTCATTGCACTTTGCCCGATATTCCGCCATAACGTCGGAAATTGCGCATTTATATTAATATGGGTCATTGGACGCTCTAAAAAATAAAAATAATACAAATTTAATTCCTAATAACAACGACAAAAAATCCCATTTTCAGTAAATTATTACTTTTTTTCTAACAAATTTATTTAAAATATTTTTTTATTAGCCAGAAGTTTTTTTTCCATCAAAATACTACTGATTAATTAAATAATTTTTAAATTCAATTTAGAGGAATTTGATAGTTGGTAGCAATGTCCAATAATCCGAAGCGAGATATTGGCTGTTGGAATAATAGTCAGCAGGATTGTAATCGTCGTAAATCAAGTGGGCCGAACGTGTGTGTGTGTGTAAGAGAGAGATTAACTAGGCGAATTGATGATCCAGACGATTGATGATCCAAAGATGGTTAGTGGCGCAGGGCAGAACGCAGGAATGAAGCGAGAAGCCCGACACTGGATATCGGATTATGGACTAAAGGGTGGGCAGGTGGACTGTCCGCGTTCGCTCGAGAGAACACCGCTCATAGACCCAAGAGCACCTACACCGAAGGTGTAGGTAGACTTCGGGGGTGACGTTACAGACATATGACATTACCACTATAGACATCGTGGAAACCGGAGCCGATATATACCGAGGGACACTCCGCAGGGACTGCATCAATACGACACCAAGACATCATAGCTCAATACCTTTCACAACATTCACTCGTTATTTTTTCTAACTTTTACCCCACAACAAATATTTCACATTAATCAATGTAACGCATATTCAAAATAATCATATTTTTTGTGTGATTGAATTTAAAAAAAATTTAAATCAATGCTAAATTCCCTACATTAATAAATTAAAAATAAAATATACACATATAAACATAAATTAACAGTAACAACAAAAATATGTTGCATTCGGTCGTCTATCGTCAGCGGCTCGGTTCCGTAACACGGTATGTAGTAGCATCTCGTATTCGGGCGACGATAGGGTTATATACATGCACGGCAGCTAAGAAGCCAAGCAGTGAGGCAGGCAACCGAGAGTCGCGCGAGTTCAAGCTGCAGCAGCAGCTACCCCCGCGTCGCCCGATGCCCCGAGTTCGGTGTACAAACTACGCAGTTACGCTCGAGTTGTCAGACCGGTGGTGGTGGTAAGTGGCAAGCGTATCTCGCATGGTGTGTAACGCCTTCTCTTCCTCTCTCTCTCTCTCTCTCTCGCCTTCTTCCCTTTTCTCTATCTTCCACAGGCTGCTTCTGCATACACAACGATGCCAAGACACACCGATGCATATACACGCGACAAGTACTCGCCTCGAAACGCTCAGAGTTTCACTGCCACACTCGCCTCACGCTCACATTTACATCTATCGTATCGTATCTCTCGTCGAGTAAATGCTCGAGATGATAAAAAGGAAAGCACGAGAAAAAGGAGAGGAAAGAAAAGCGAGAGAGACGCGAGGATAATTCCGTTTCGTATCCGAGCCTCTCTCGTTTGCTTCGTACTTTGTTATCGTCACACCTTGAAAACTTGGAGAAAGGGAAAGGGTATTAAGGGATACACAGAATTGTGTAAATGTGACGCGGAGAAAAGATTTTCGGAAAATTAGAAAGTGATTTTGAGAGGATTTACGCGGAATACGAGGAATCGATTTCACCGGAACCGGAAGTACGTGGAATGATAAGATTTTTGTGCATGTTTTGCAGATTTCATTCGCAGAATAGTTAACAAAAATTTTAATCGATCAGCTAGCGAAAAAGTTCAAAAAATTTCGATGGTCCATCAAAAAAAATGTTAATCCTTTATGAATCTGCACTCGCACATATATTTATCAGTTTTGGTTATTCGCACCCGGAATTTATCGAAATCAATTACATTGTTTCCATATTATATTTCACACAATACAATCACTTTAAGTTTCATAAAAAAAAAAAAATACATACATTCTGCTGCTTGCCACCGAAAGTAACCGAACAATTAACGCGTGACCGCGAAAAGCTATTACAGGAGACACTCCTCGATGTGAATTCGGAGGTTTAGTTATAAAGAGGGCGATGCAACCTGGCCACATTTAAAACGTGCCGGGCAAGCCATAACCATAGGAGAACCGTACACAGCTTTGAAAATAAGCAGGGAACACACGCTATCCCCGCTCCGTGGCCCCCTCCTCCCCCACCCCTCGCGCCACTTCTTTGCCTGCGCTCGGTTTGCCACAACCCCGCGTTGCGCGCGCAGCGAAAGCAGCCCCCTCCGCTTCTTCAGGAGCGTTGCGCGCGTGGTCCAAGTCCGCGGGGTGGGGATAAGGTTTACGAAGCGAGCGAGAGTGTGCTGTACGTCCGAAGGACCAGGGGAGCAACGTTCCCCGGAGTGCATTGCCGAGAGAATCATTACCACGACGGACCTCGAGGAGAATAGACGTGTTTTTCGTTCGCTTCAAGCTCAGTCGAGAGACACCGACTCGTGTCACATTCATCGTGTATCTCGCTCGCGCAAACTCACCGTGAACCCGCGAACGGAGGACCACCCGATACCTCGCGAATTTCGTGTGTTAAAAAAACAAATTTCCATTGATTTTCAACGCTCGTCGTTGTTTATCAATTTTTCTTAAAAACCAAATTCCGCATCGAAGCTCATCGAGTGCGTGGAAAATTGCGACATCGAAGAAGAGGAATCACCAAAGTTGCTCATCGGTGTCTTCGAGGTCGAAGGCAAAGGTCACGAACCACGTAAATCATCATTCCGAGGATCTCGTGACCTCGCAGCGCCCGGAATCGCAACGCACGTGTTTGGAGAACGTCCGCGCAGAGACCGACGCTTTTTGACATCACATTGTCAGTGATCAGTGTCGGGCAATCCGTACAGAGATTACAACCCCGCGATAAGATCGATGAAGATCTCGTCGTGTAATATCGATTGAAACTTTACGTTATTCGACCTCGTGCGATCAACGACGAAAGACCACAAGTGCATTCACAAAATCGTCTCGCGAGGACTCTCGATAACCCGCTGTTACTCGAGCTTGGCGATTTTTTCAATATCGCATGATAAGCGCCGATCAATCAACACCTATGGAAATTGATCCATTCGAGGATCCACCCTACAGGCGATTCAGACGGCGTGTCTGTTGAAACTTCGGATCATAGGCTCGGTTGTTACGGCTAAATCGACCGAGAATACATAGCGAAATATTTAGAAGGAAGAAAAAAAGTAAACTGTGGCAGCTGCGACGAGCTTACCGATAACGAGCTTGTGCTGCAGCGCTGAGATAAGAAAACGTGCTTCGGGGCCACGTGCTGTCCCGTGGACTCGCGTGTTCACCTAAAGGACATGACAATCGTAACTCACAACAACTGAACAGTGCGCGTCGATCCTTCGGATCCTTTTAGATCATTCGGCACCGATCGATCCAAAGTTGTTCACCCCGCTCGTAAATCTTTTCGTGTTCATTACTGTGAAAAAGTGCCCGAACATCTTCCGAACACTTGACGTTGGCTTGTTTTTCGTTTTTCTTTTTATTTTTCCCGAAAATTGTTTGTGGACAGACTGCGAAAGTGAAACGCATTTTTTCGTTGTTGTTGTTGTTGGTTCCGATTGAGAAGATACTCTTTTCACTTCGAGATAAAACTGTGTGTTTTTAGTTGTTGTTGTTGTTGTTGTTGTTGGTGGTGTACCACGGGTTGAGAGAGACTGAAATAAGAAGAACGACGATGGCGAGACCGTTCGCTCTGCCATCCGAAGACGAAGCTGAAGTGCAGGAACAGCAACTCGAGCAACTCATGCTCGACTTGTACGCTGCACTGCAACAGGTCCTTCGGAGCAGGAACGCTCAACAGCATCCTTCGCGCAATCGTGAGTACCGCTTGCTCCTATCGAACCCACGTACTTCGATTTTGATAACGCGACTACTGAGAATTATGATTTATGCACTGTTCGGGGTTCCCGACGATTGAAAAACGTCGTCGTTTCGTTAGATTCGAATATCCGGGAATCGTTCGTCAAAATTCGAAGTGAAGAGTGACGAAATAGCGAATATTCGCGTCAAGGTTAGATTGTTCTTACGACTTTAGGTAGGTAAAAAATTATTTTTCGTCGCTGAAAAGTTTCGTTGAGATCGTGACGTTGATCGCTTATCAAATGTGAGGCGGTCGTGTTATGACGTTTTTGCCTCGTTGAAGGAACTAGGGATTTTCGGTGGTAGATTTTCTTGTTGTCATTTCGGGAGCTATTTAAATGATGGATATAGTCACTTGTTTGTCGCGATGGAAAGAAAGAACGCGAGTGGCGAACGCGATATTGTTGACCTCCGAGTGTCCGAGTGATGAAGATGTATACAAACGTCGATGTAGATTTAAATACGGATTTTTCTTTATCGTAGTTTCGGCTAAATCGACATTTTCGTGATAACGGATTCACAAAAATTATGAGGCGAAACTATGGCAATAAGGTTAATGAAATGAATGCTTTTAAAAAATCATTCGTAGAGTGGATTTTGATGAGAATGTAAATTTGTCACTGAATTTTGACGTTTGATTAAAAATTTTCCATTCGGTGAATCGAAAAATGCTGTGCGTGAAAATTTGTTAATTAAATTCACTGAATATGCTCAGGAAGTGTGACATAATATTTGGAGAACAAAGACGACCAAATGTGCTTTAAATGTTTCGGGTAAAAAATAAATAAACATTGTGAAAAAAAATCAGATGTCACATTACAAGTGCGAAATTGTCACTTATTCGTTACTCAATTGCAAAAAAATCATGAAGAAAATAGTAAAAATAATCGAGCGTGAGATTGCGACACATTGAACAATTGGAGAAGCGCCGAAAATGCGGTCATCGACATTCTGACTCAGAGTGAAAATATTTTGGCCGTTCGACGGTCGCGTGTCTAACAGGTAGGAATTCCCGAGGCTCCAAAGGTTCAATGTCCAAAATTGCAGTGACACTTCAGTCAGTGACGTCCACCGTCCAAATTGACCCCAACAAAGTGTCGAATTATTATCAATCCCCTCAAAACTGCTAGTCATAATTTGTAAATAATTCATCGCGATAATTTACCGTAACCGCACACACCTTTTTTCTCGACTAATCAAGCATGTAAAAAACACTCTAATGCGTTTTTGTTAATAAAACACTAAAAAAGAAAAAAAAAAACAAAAAACACGAGAAATAATTTTCGAGCCTGTGTCGTTTATTCCTTTATTAAAATTTTTTAAATACTTATTTATAAAAACATGCACCGAGTATCACATGTAACAAAGTTACATGGTCGGTAAAGCGTTCTCCGTGCTCGATATTTACATATACGGAGGTGCGGTAAATTATACTTTACGTGTCTCCGAATGTTAAAAAGGGCACAAATATATTTGTAGTGCATGGGCTCGAGGGCGGCGATTCGCGTTACAGATGCAGTGTGGGTGCAGTGCCGAGAGTAAACTGGCAGACGATGTCCGGCCGTGACCCTGCAGCGGTTGCTAGTCGCGTCTTCTATTATCCGCCGCGTTAAGCGAGATGGATAGCAAACCGGGCGCGCACGCGGACTAAGAGCGAGAGTCGTTGCAGCGAGAGTGCAACGTCGTGATGCACCGCATGCACTAGACTGACTCTCCTGCCCGCACCATTTTATTCCCCGCGCTGAGATCTCGCTTTTTTTTTCACCCGGTTTACCACTTGCTACATTTTCACTGCTTATCTTATCGATTGCCAATTTTTATCTTCGATTATATCGTAATTAATAAGACGAAAATACGATGGCAAATGTTTCCAAATAAAATTAAAAGTACGTAAGCGTAAAATTGAAAAATAAAACGATAAACGATGAAGGAAAATGGGAAAAATGTATTGTGATTTGGAGGGAATGAAAGGAAAGGGGATTGGCGGGAAAGCAGGAAATTGATTGAAAAAATTTTGCGTGCAATCGCGTAACTGAATTACGATTGTAAAATTGATAAAAATTGTTGAGATAATCGTTTAGCGATGGATATTGCGGCGGGTACTAGAAATAGGAAATGAGGAGTGGTGTGCGTGGTGAAAAGTAAGAAAATAGAGTATAGGGTCAATAACCACACTCGGTGGGTTTATTTGCCAGCGAAGATGGAGAATTGCATCTGGAGAGGAGCGCACAAGGGAGAAAGAAGAAGAAGAAGAAGAAGAAGAAGAAGGGTTTGTTGCATCAGGTCCGCCGAGAGCTCTTCGTATTTATAGAAACAGCTGTGCTGCGCACTGCACCGAACCGGCAAAGAGAACACATAACGCGAGTTTGTGAAGAAAATTTCACTGTCGTAGTTACTCTCGTGCGGTCACGATTCGCGATCTTGCGGCCAGTACTCGCCAATACGACGGCGGCCCGAAGAAAGAGAGACGAGCGCGTGGTTCGCCGTCGGCTGCGGCGGTCACGTTCCACGCCTCGGATTTCTATAGATCATTGGCACGCGTTTCATCATCCCACTTGTAATCCTTTCGCATCGTCTTATCAAACGCTCTGTACATTTTTCTCCAATTTCACATACTAACTATCCAATCGGTATTTAATCCTGCAAATTCATAAATCTCAACAATCGATCAATCTCTAAATTCATTTCTCAACACCATTCCATAACAATCTCATCAATATCACGAATATCAATAATACGCACTATTCTCCTCTTATTCTCCGCACGATTTTCTAATACTCATGTAAACAGATACACAATATAATAATGGATAATCCAAAAATCCGAACAAAAGAAAAAAATCAAAAACTACGGAATATAAAAAAATTTGTCATCAGTCATTTCCGTTCGGTAAAAAAGTGTCAAAAGGAATCCGACGGCACGCGGTGAAAGTCTCTCCGTCGCGTTTATCTCTTATCAAAAACTCGAGTCATCCACCAGACTGTGTGGGTGTTTCTTTTTTATCCGTCGTTATTGTGATTTTTACGTTTTTTTCTTGCTCGCCGATAAAGAAGCGCTTTTCGCACTTATCAGTGTGCTCGAGTATTAATAGCGGTACAACATTATTTCACCGGAATAATGTATACATATATAGTATCACACATTTTCAGGCATTTGCGTCGAGCGACTTTGCCGTTCCCCGTCGTTGCGAGTGCGGCACGCGTTCTCCAGCCGCTCGTGAAATTCCCTCGATCTTAATCTCGAAGAGCTCGCCCTGCCGATTTTTGTGTTGCTTTATTTACTCGAGCCGTTGTCTCGCTCGACGCAATCGCGGGCGGCGATCGCGCGCGTCTTCGGAGCGTCAACGACGCGTGCAAAATGCTCGCGAGTGATTCTAGCGTGACGTAATTCTAGAATCCCTCGAATTTCCTGGGGTAACGATTGTTCACCGGGCGCCAAGTGTATTCACCTTAGTTCTCATTACGCGATGAATATTCGCCGAAAAAAAAAAGAAAAAAAAAAAAATCCGTTGATGGATAAAAGAACGACGGGAATTACACTGTGCAAAGATAATTGCAAGTGTTCGCTTGAGCGCGAAGGCGCGAAACGACAGCGCACAATAATTCAAGCAAAATCGTATCGTTTCTTGCAGCTATTTTGCCAATCTCAACAATTTTCCCCTTCGTTGACCGCGCTTTCCATATTTTATCATCGTAACTTTGCAACTGTGTTGCACGATTATGATTGACATAATGAGCATTATTGAATCAGAGAGCAAATAAAATATCGCAAGAAAGATAACGAGTTATTATAAATCGATAATTCGATAAACGTGAATGAGAAAAAAAAATGAGGTTACTGCATTTACTTAATGAGGAATCATAAGTAGCAATGATAATATTTGCGCATGAATAAAAATCGGTAGTTATGACTCAACAGAAACCAAAAAAACATTTTTTTTCAGGGTGCACTAAAATAGCATCGAATTTTAAATATAATTACTCTGAAATTTCCTTGTCCCTGAAAATAATTTCCAATAAAAAGTAGCTCAAAACATTCCATTCAACAAGAATAAATATTTTAATTCACCCTGAAATATATATTCGCATTTATCTTAGACACGAATTTGGAATCGTGCACTAAAATCACATGACAAAGCGCGAGACTGATACTAAAATCGCGCGTGTCGATTTTGTCGCCGATAGAATTGATCGTTGAGAAGAAGAATGAGAACCGACAATAAAAAACTGCCGCTTTGTCGTGTATTGTTCCATTGTTCCGGAAAACTGGTGGAAGTGCGATAAAAAGAAGAAGAAAAAAAAAAACTTGTTGCAAAGGCATGTAAACATTTACGCATATCTGACTACCGGTAAGACGGCAAAACTCGGGAAACGCAAATCAACGACTGGTTAGCAGTGATGAGGGGTTAGTCACTCGACACTTTGTAATGCACTATACTTTGCCAGAGTGCAGCATTTAGCACACTATACTTAGGCGAATATCGTCGCACTGCGAAATAGAGAAGAATTCAAACATATCAAATGAAACTCTCGCAAAGCAATCACTTTCTCATTTACTGGCAATCCCAATTTTTTAAATTCACGTCGAGGGAAATTTGTTTTTTTTTTCTTAATTTCATAAAAAATATGCTTTCCCATAAAATCGATGCATCGTCACACATTATTATCGAAATTGCCATTAAAAGAGATTTAAAAACCCCATTGCAGCGCCATCTGTACATTTATCACATATACTTAAGTACAAGCGCGGGAAAAGCGTATCAACGACTGGTTAACAGTGATGATGGGTTGACTCAGTCGACACTTTGTAATGCACTATACTTTGCCACGCTGCAGCATTTCGCACGCTATACTTACGCGAATATCGTCATTGGGAGAGACAGAGAGAGCGCCACGTATCAATCGGAACGAAAAAAAAAGAAAAAAAAAAAAAAACCAGTCAAATGAAACATTGAACGAAACGGGCTGGAAATATCGGGGCATGTGTATCAGTGGCTCAGCGTCGAGTACACGTAAGCCCCGCCGTGCGTTTTGCACTGCACACTCGCGGCCTTGAGAGAGTCTCTTTGTGCGAGCGACTGCTGTTGCACTTCGCCTGCGTGATCCGTCCGCGCGAGCCTCGAGAGAGCGAGAAAGTTCATTGCAGCGCTGAACGCGCGGAAAGCGAGAAAGAGAGAGATGCACCCTCACGATGCATTTACCAAGACAGCGACGCGAATCTGACCATGTGTGACTCACGTATATGAGCCATTCTCCGTCACTCGGCTACTTTTCGTTCATCAGGAATTTTATCTTTTTCAACGTATCAATAATTTTGAAATCAAGCATGTTTTTAATGTGGATGAAAAAAAAAAAATCTGACAAATGCACTGGGATTAAATAATCTGTATAATAATTGGGTAAGAAAGTAGCGTCCGAACTGACGGAGAATGGCTCGTATATTCGTGTAGTCGTGTTTTTCTCTCTGTCTCCTCCGCCGCCGCCGCCGCACATATGCCGCTACCGGTTCACTCGCCACCAAAAGGCTCACACGCACACACGGTGCATTAACTCGCCGCGCGAAGTGCATGCGGGCGTCAGCCACGTGCGCTGCACGCTGCAACTATCGTCCGACTCGCAATTTCAGTTTCCAAGCCCGAGTTGTGACCGCGCCAGCTCAATGCATCATACTCTCGGCTTTGCTGTCTCCCGTTGCGACTAAAGTGCACGGATACTCGATATCCACAATACACCTCGCCTCTTCGAGATATTACGTGTCACATACACTCGCTGTTAAACGTTCTCCAATGGGAAACAAAAAGCAAACTATTTGTAAACTCACCAAAATCATAATTATCGAATTAACGAAATTCAATTAATTACAAATAATTATTCACAAAAACACAAGCGAAAAAAATTTTTTTTTCAGTAAAGTAAAAAAAATAAAAGTAAAATAAGCGGCATATTGATTTAAGCGATTCCAGTCAACCAATTACCAGCAACAATAATGATGATAATATATTCGTAGAATCACGCGAACGTTAATTATTTAAATAACAAATTAATTAAGCAACGAAAATAAAAAGTGTCAAAAATTTTTCACTCCCGCGGCATTTTCCCATAGCTATTGCACATATCCGAAGATGGAGAAAGAGTTGAGGATGAAAGGGCCGCGAGAAAACCCGTCGCGGTTGCGCCACGGAGAAAAGTGACGTTTCTCATGCCCCTCTCGGCTCCCGTAAAGATTTGTTTTCTGCACAGGCCTACAGATCGCGGGATTTTATCGCGTCGATATTGGCGACGATGTTAGACGCCGGAGAGAGCGCGAGAGAGAGAGAGAGAGAAAAATATATATTCGCGATACACGTGCGCCCAGATATTGCACAACCGGTGAAAGAGTCACAGGCGCTGCGTGCGTGAGGTTCTCCAGTTGCTGGACGTTAAATGTCAAGGATGATGCTACAACCGTGAGCACACACTCGCTGCTGCGACGTTAGAGAAAATAATAAACACACCGAGAGAGACAGAGAGAGAGAGAGAGAGAGAAAGGAGAGGAACAATAGTAAGCTTTTGTCACGCTTCGTCCATCGGATTATTATAATAAGTGTGAATAATATAAAACTTTGAAATGGCACGTACTTTTCGCGATGATAAATGCGCAGCTGAATTTAATATATAAAAAAAAATAACAATGATAATAATAAACTTAACAAGTATCTCGTATACGTTGTTACGTGGATAAAACGTCTCTGGTGCTTTTCTATGTTCTCCATTATGTCCCACTAGACCAGCGACTACGAAATAAACCCTCTATACGTTAATTTGCCTCTCGTTTGCGCCGGCGGCTCTCTCGTTGTCTTCCACGTCTAGACTCGATAAACCAAGATATACAAGTGCACCATATGCACGCGGGGCTTTACGAGTGCATAAAACTTCGCGCCTCGAGCCTCTATTCGCGCGCTCGTCTCTTCCAGCGACGCGCTCTATCTCTTCAGGTATGCTCTTGGTCGTCTCTAGGCGCTCGCGGTTTATCTCTCTCACCTGGAGCTCTCTCCGGAGAAATGTCCGCATTCTCCGCTCCTAGAGCTCCTAGCGTGTTATCCACACGCTTCGTTATCACGGGATTACGCCTTTTGTATAATGCAAAAGAGTTGGCGCGCACGAAAATAGCGTCGCTGCTGCTTTATGACCTCGTTATCGACAGCTCCTTTCAAACATCCAATCTCGGTGATGGGACACTTTTATTATTTCTTTATTTAACCTTAGGCGTTAATGACGTGTAAGATACTAGGATTTATTAATTTATTGGTTTTTTTAATTAATATTTTCTTTATAGGATATTTAATAATTTAGGTGATTTGTTTTTTCTGAATTTTAGATCGCTTGCCACGTCGACCTGCCGATATTCCCGCAGCACGTGATCATCCGGTCGTTCTCGTCGACTCGGATCTCTCGAGACTCCCGCTCCCGGATTTGGTGCTCTCAGCAGTGGAACAACTACCCCCTGCGGCACCCCAGGTCACCGTGTCAGCGCCGAGCAGCCCGACTCGCGATGCTGCCTTCCAATTCCCGGAGTGCAGCCCACCGGTGCCCAGCCCAAGGCCCCGACCACGAAGACGAAGACTCACGTCCGAGGGCTCGGCCCTTGAAAAGGGTAGAGCCGAGGCCTCCAACGTCCGGGGCTCCTCTTGCGGAAATCTTGGACCCTCAATAAGCGAGAGGGAATGGGCAAGCGTGGGCGCCAATCTCCGAAATATCGCTGACGATTTCCACGCTTCCAAGACCAAGGTAAGATTCTATTTATTTATTTATTTATTTATTTGAAGGCCAAGATTCTGTCTACAAATGAGAAGGTGTTTTGGACATAAACAAAAAAAATTGCAATTTATTCAATGAGCTTAATTAAATTCGTTGATTGAATGACTCGAAAATGATGATAAATAATGTAATAATTAATGGAGCTGCGACGCGACGCCAGATGGGATGAATTATAACGTTGGCCAAACGGAGTAATTTAGAATTGAGATTCTCTCGGCGACGAAACGAGCGTCGCGACGCTCGTCGTATAAAGGCGTCCAGAGTTTCCACAACGCGATCCTTGTACCGGCAGTGCTTCCGGTTTATAACGTATCCCAGGACACCATCCGCGACGCCACTAACTAACTTTCCAACTTTTCCCTCTGCCAAACTCGCCACTCAACCCATTTCGTGTATAGGTTGTTTTCCAGTTGCAGTTATCCTAAAGTTTACGCATATTTATATACACTCCATGCGTATTAACCTTTATGAAAATGTTTCCGTGTTATTACTTCGAGTTTCACGGATACGAGCTCACATTGACTGTACTCTGTGGTAATAACTGGACTTTCGGACCTTCCAATTTCCACCCGCGCTAATTTTCACCCAAGAGACAACCGCAATTTTCTCGAATTATTATCAGGGAAAACGAATATTATATTTTTATTCTATACGAAATTCCATTTTTTTAATCGACTCGCGTCTTCTCCGATGCATCAGACGCCGAGGGAAAGTCTGGTGGCGAAAACTCGATAGCCATAAACGCGAATTTAGTTATCAGCCCCAACTTCCATTTCACGGGAGCAAGCTACCCCATGGGTGTAATAAATACCCAGGCGTTAAGACAGCAGGGCTGACGTATAGTCGAGCGGTCCACGGAATAGTGTGCACCAGTGGTTACAGCAGTTAACTACACAGATGAAGTTGCAACTCGAGCCCTTAAGGTCATCTCTTTGATCTTTCGATACAGCAGAGTTCACGCCCACTTCAAGGTCTCGCTTCGCTTCATCAGCGTTTAATTTGGTGGCATCCTTCTCCAATTTTTCCCACCCTCAAGATCAAATATGTATCGACTTATCGAAATAGGAGGAAGAAAAGTCTTTCTTTTTCTCCACCGGGAACTTTCACCCCTCGTCATAGTTGCCGATACTCATTGTAATACTTCTAGAAGAGCCAGCGACGACCCTTCGAGGGAATCTCTCTCGTTTCAACCCTCTTCCCTTTTGCTCCTTACCGCAAGCTTCTCCTACGTTTCACTTAACGTTGAGGGGGAGGCAAAGGATCGTCGATAGTCTCTCTCTCTCTCTCTTTTATCTGTTCCCTCTTGTTTGCCTGGCGAAGAGCCTCGGAGCAAGCATCGGATCTGTTTCCATTCTTGCCCTTTTCCACCTTTTATTCGTCCCTTTTCTCATGATCCGCTTTGGAGACTCGATACCTTCGCTCCTTTCGCTCTAATTATTACCGGCTAAGTGGCGGTAATTGGCCGGGGTAGTATTCACCTTGAAATTGAGAATTGGGAAAACAGTGATTTTCTTCGGGAATTAACCGCGGGAAAGTTGGCTCGATGTTCTTGAATAATGGCTTAACCTCGTCACAGTCTAAATGTTTTTGATAATTTTTTGGAATTTATCAATGAAGTCACAATAATTGGAAGAATCAAAGTAGAAATATTGATATAAATAATTTATAATCGATTTTGGAAGCAATTCGATGGGATGAGTCTTTGACATGAATAATAATTAACAATCGATTTTGCGGCTTCTGACTCATTTTATTGGTGAGTTGTCTATAAGTTTAATATCGCGGCCGATCGATTGTCTCTGTCACAGAGCACACGCTGCTGACACACATTAACTGCGAGGGCAAATCGAGCAATTCACTTGGGAATAATAATGATAATAATGGCATTACTCCAACTCGAACTGAGTCACCTCCAACGACTTACATTCTACAGTGAAATAAAAGCGCGTTTCACCTTTTTATTCTCGTTTCACTATTATTCCACTTCTTCCATCGTTCCGGCAGGCACCAACCTCGCAGTTACACTCGACGCTACGATCGCTATCATCGTCACTTGTTTTCCGTGATTAAACCAGAGTCGCCAGTTCCCGAGAAGAAATGGAGCAATTTGCATTCTGATTCCTCCTGTTTCTCGGCGAATACGCGTCGCACTATTCCACCTCCGCATTTATCTACTTTGTGCGCTCGAGATAAGTTTGCCGAGTTACGAGTCTCTTTAATTTTCAACGAGCAAACACGAGACGTCCACGGAAACTTCCGCTTTTCTTCACTGTAAACAATAGTTCTCGCTTTTTCCATTTTTCTCCAATATTTTATTCACCTTATTATTTATTAGAATTATTTATTAGACAGTAAACAAATGACTGAATCAATATTTTATTTTTCTCGCAATATACATTATTGATTCAAAATAATTTTCTTTGATTTTCCATTTTTTTTTTCCACAGCATGTTATGACACATTTTTGTTTGAAATTATGATTTTTGCATTCAAGTGGCGATTGCACATTACACTGTTAGCCGGGCTCGGTGAACAGCGTGAAAGTTAAGTGCTCGTGAATTTGCTCCAGTAATGCACAATACGAATGCCTCCAGTACGAGAAAATTATCCCCAATTATCTCGCCGACGATGCCTGCTTTTTCTCTTCCATTAGTCCATTCAATTTATCTATTTCGACAGAGCCTCATTGTGTGAATACTTTATTTCTCATTTTTACGAAAAATCCGAGCCTCAAAACAATCCGCCAGGCGTTTAAATAAATTCACTTTTGTTCGGTGCAACTTTCTTTCGTTCGTAACCCCAACCGATACAATAAACACCTGCCGTACAAAATGTTATTTACCTTTATTTATAATTTCCACACGAACAAAAATATTTCTCAATGTTCACTTTCATCAATATCTTGTCAAAAATATCACAAGAAAAAATATTTAAAAAAACGTAAAAATTGTGTAATCAAATTTAGCAATAATGGATAAGCGAATCAATTTTTATTGGTCCCGGAGGAGTGGAGGCATATTCTATTATTGATAAAAGATAGCGATCGACGAAGCGTGGATTGTGGAGGAAAGATTTATATTTATAAGGGCGGGAGAAAAGAGGGGGAAATAAATGTGGTGGTTGTGGGATATCGAAGAAAGCTTTCGGTGGGAAGCGAGACAATTAATTGACAAGCCGAAAGGAACTTTCACCGCTCCAAGTCCTCGGCTATCTCTTCGTATCCGCCATAATTCTCTCTTAATGTGACGTGTTCTTTTTTTTTTCTCTCCTCTTCTTCTTCGTCTTCATCTCACTCTCTCGATCTCATCCCTCTTGGCGATTGTTGCACGCCCGATAATCTCTTCCCTCGCGACGCGTTAGTCCGACGGTGTGACCAGACCGAATGTTTGTCAGTGGGGAGAAAACGAATGGAAACTGTTTCTCCTCGGTGATATTACTCGTGACCATAAAGGCGCCCACGAAGATTGGACTTTTCCGCGGGCGCGTTTATTATTGCAGTGCGCCTCACGGATTAAGCCGAAACGGGAGTCGGAAGTCGTGCCGGGGACAATCCACGACTCCTCGCACTCTCCCCCATGGACAAAGAATTACTCTTTGACCGTCTCGCCATTAATTGTTCGGAGCGGGAGGGACTCTATGGAATTTTCTCTTGTTAATCATCGGAGTTGGGCGACGAATCGGAAACTGACAAATAATTCATCGCAAGCTCGAAGCTCAAATTTCATACAAAATGCTCGATTTGTTCTCTTCAAGATGTACAATTTTTATTTCGAAAAGAAATATTCATTGCCCATTTGTTAATTGCCGCATAAAATATATGAAACGCAATTTATTAAACGCTTTGGATTTTTTTTTTTTTTTCATTTGTTCCAGGATGCCGAAGTGGAAAAGTCCAGGCTCCCTTTCATCGGTGCAAGCTTCCCAGGTGCAACGACCCCGAGTGCTCCATCGTCGACGGACGGTATTCTCTCGCTGCTCATTCCCGCTCCGCTGCGAGAGACTCTCTGGACGACAGTGGCTCTCTACCTCGGCTGGCGATTGGTATCGCGTTTGCGATAGAGAATAGCCCGGAGAAGTAAGCGTCGTAACGAGGCTTGCGATCCGTGATAGTCGATCGATTGTTGGAAGCCGGTCAGCCTGCCGATTCATCACCGCAGCTTCATTGCCGTTGGTCCATCGTTCACCAACGTTCACCAACGTGTTTCCGGTGATGCAGCAGACGAGCCCACCTTTAAAACGAAGTTACGAAAGATAACGAGACGTCGAGCTCATTCGTCATCGTAATTCGGAGAGGATTGTCGACGCTTCGATCGACAAACAGGTCAGAGGATCAGCGTCGGGAAAAAAATAAGGATAAATAAAAAAAACACACAAAAACACACACACACACACACAAACAACATAGAAAGCCTCTTGCGATAACGATGACGACTTTCTCCGTTCGTTTATTTCGCGATTAATAATAAAAGTGTAAAGCTGTAAGCTGCGAAGCGAAGCTTCGAGTCGTGGATCGTCTTGATTCGATAGTTCGTCTGTATTTTTCACCATCAGTGTCGCGGTTTGCGTCTCGATAATCGAGTACGTAATTAAATAATGTATTCCGAGAGGCGATTGATTTTATTGAAACCGACGACGAGATAATATATGTATAAATAGCGAAGAGAGGGGAGGTTTTTTTTTCACGAGTGGGTGGGGTGGGGGCTAAGGACGAGATCCAAAGAGGACTTAACCGAATAATCAAACGATGATCTCATTAAAGGATAAACAAAGAGGAATAAGGCATAAGGTAGGCAGTGTTTATTAAGGTGTGATAATGCGACAGAATGCGACGATGATAAGCCGTCTCGAGACTCTGATTTTTCAGGGCTCGTCGTTCGTCCGGCCGATCGTTGATCTTCTGGATCGAATTTAACAAAAAGCGAAATATTCACAGTCAATTCGACGACGATTAATCTCATTTTCACCAAAGTCCTGTTCTCTTTTCTTTTATTTTCGTTTTTGTAAATCAACGAACATTGATATTTATTCGACGATCAGCCCGACAGACTGCGATATTGAATTCCAAAAAAAAAAAAAAAAAAATGGTAGAAGAGGAGGAAGAATTGAAAGATGAAAATGCGTGGAAGTGGAATAAGCTCAACGCAGGAAGTGACGTGTATCTATATAGGAAACGATTAAAGATAAAGTAACTAAACTTAAAAGAACAAAAAAAAAAAAAAAACGAAAAAAAAAAAAATGAAAATAAAAATACCAGGCGCATCGCTGATAAGCCAAGGCATTTTCTTTTTTTTTCGTTTTAATAAAATAATTAAAGTAGATAATTGATATATAATACCAGGTACGCAGCATCTTGATTGGCTCGCTGCGAGGCCTGTGGACAGTTTTCAAATGATCTCCGGTAGCTTAGCTCTTAGAGACGCCCTCGTCCGTGCGTAATATTAAACACTTTGGAGAAGGCGTCCCCCTTGGCCCCTTTTACTCGACGACGACTATTCTGTTCTGTCCCACAAGCTATTTCTCTTTTTTCTCTCTCCTTCTCGTCAATCGTATCTGTTTTTTTTCCATTTCCTCTTCTGCGGATACTCGATATAATCTAATTTTTTTGACAAGGCCTCCTTAAGTTCTGATTCTTTTTTTTTTACTTTTGGTACCTCTTGCCAAATAAACAAAAATTCCTCTTTTCATTGACAAATGTTTGCGTTTCGTTTGACCAATTGACTTCCCATTCGCATCGATATAAGTACATCGTAACTCGTCTGTAATAAGTATTCCCAGTATGTAAAGAGAATAGTATTTATTTAGGTAATATAATAACGTCATGTATTTTCCTCGTCGAGGTTGATAACTTCGAAACTATTCCTCGTACTACCACACGATAAAAAAAAATTGAAAAAAGAAAGCACAATTAAGGAAAGCAAACTGCCATTGGTGTCTCACCGAGAGTCGCTCTTTAATTTCTCTTTTCTCCATTTCCACGATTTCGCAGCCTCTTCAACGCGGGGACGAGTCGTTTTTCTACTTTTATTCCTCGGTAATCGGAAATTTTCGCGGTCGAATTTTTCCGAAAAACCTTTCCAATTTTCCCCGTCGGTGAGAGCGATAAATTCCGTCTTAATTTCACCTTGTGAAATAATAATTTCGCAGCGAATGAAAAGGCGAGAATTTTTTTTTTTTTCGTGAGTGGATAAGAGAGATTGAAGATAAATGTTGGAAAAGAAAAAAGAAACAAAAAAAAAAAAGAAAACGAGAAAAGCTCTCGTGTCCTGATCGAAAAGAGAATCGTGATTATAACCATTTCGCATGTAAATAACCGCTTTACACATGAGAAAACGTATGCATTAATAAGGCAATGAAAAAAAAAGAAGAAGAAGAAGAAGATTAAAGCGAGCGGAGGAAAGCGAAGCTGATATCATTTTCGTTCCACGACGATCCTCTTTATTTTGTCAGCGCTTTACCTTCAATTCTCTTTCTTTTTTTTTGTTTTTCTTACTACGGACAGCTAGAACCCATAAGCGATTGTAGGAAGATTTTTTAGCTAGTAGTCAGCCATATTGAAAACGTAATAATTACCGAATAAACGTTGATAAACAAATATATATGTATACAGATTGAAAGGCGCGCGCACACACATAAATATATATATATATATAAATATATATAAAAAATATATGTATACATAAATGGATATATATATATATATATATCAATCAGTGTATATTTTAATCGGTACGTTCCCGTGATACCGGAAATTTGTTTGACCATTTTCATGGCGAAAAGTGAGAGGCGCCTGCGAGGAGCACAAGTCGACGAAAGTAATGAGATTTCTTCTTTTTTTTTTCTTTTCTTTTTTTTTTCGTTCCATCGCGATTTTGCATTTTTTGGAAAGAGGAGCGTAGTGTTATCATCTCGTCGTCGTAGATGATTAAGATGGTGTTTGATGATGATGAAGACTATACGTGTTTTTGTAGGACGAGAAAAAGGTGGAACATAAGCTGTAACTGTGACTATGTGGATCGTGGGGAGCAGGCTGTGCCATTTGTGTCATTTCCGTTGCTGAAATCGCCGCGTTCATTAAAAAAAAAAAAAAGTAAAAAAGTAAAAAAATGATAACGCAACGTGATTGGTCGAGAGCTTCGGACACTACAGCCCGCTCACCCGAGATCCCCGCGCGTCAAAGCGTCACTGTGATCTCGTAATTATTAATAAATATTCTAATTATAGAAACGATTAATCATATATGAATATTGTAATCCCGCTCCCCGTCCCTGCAACCGAGAGCAGCGCAAAAACTCCCCACGAGCCTGGAAAACTCTTTTCCCTTCTGTCCTCGAAAATATATACGTGAAAACATATACGATACACAAACACACACACACACACAATCGCGCATTTATCGTCGTGCTTATAAGTTGATTACCACGTGCGAGTTTATTTTTTAATTGTAAACCAATCAACTTTCATTTACGACCCACACAATTTCAAATGATCTCCTGGAAGAATCCATTGTGAGGCGAATTTAATTAATCCGGTGACTTTAGATTTATTTCAAGATTACTTCAAAATAAAATATAACAATTTTCTCACAAACATTTTCAACGAGGATTTATTGAATAACTTTCATATTAGTTCATATTGAAAATTCCCTGTTTATTGATATTTTACCGATTCGGTAAATCTAAAGTTATCGGAATTCTTCAATCACCTCACATAAAGTATATTTGTCGATATTCCGTTGATTATGTATAATAGTTAGTTTATTATTATTACATTATTATTATTATTATTATTATATTGAATTACGATTTATTATTATTATTATTATTATATTATAATTATTCGCATACGATTCTTATTATGATTATTACAAATATGAATTATTATCGTACTGTCGCATACGACTAAGGGTCAGATTAATTCCGGCACTAAAGCGGTAATCGACTAGTCTTTACCGGACCAAGCATTGAGATTTTTTTTTTACGATGGATATTTTCTAAGAATGAGGTTGCCTGTTTTTTTCCTTCTCTTCGTACCATTTATTCTTCTTCCTCTTTACACTCTTTGTTTATTCTATCTCGAGGCATTTATGATCTTCTACTTTTATCGCTCTGTCTGCCATTCTCTCTTGATTCTTCATGCTCTGAAATGCCGCATTTGTGAGATCCTCCGGTTGGCTATGGAAAGTCATGGGTCAAGCGTTTTTGTTCCACTAAATTATATACGTTATTGATAAAATGATGCGAGAGAAAAGATTTTGCGATTAAAAATAAAGACGACGAAAAGCGACCACGACGACCGTCTGAAGTGATATATATATCCATCGTCGAAGACGATTTATCAATCGTCCAGACGCTGTTCTGTAAGATTTTTCTTTTTTTTTGTCTACCAGTAATAAATTATTGTAGTACGTCATACAACTTATATTTGATCTTTTTTTTTTCTGCACAATCCAATTGCGCGTGAGCAATAAAAAAGACAAACACTGACACAAGAGAATCATCCGTACCTACCCGAAAAAAAAAAAAAAAAAAAAAAAAAAAACAATTACGCTGACGGTTAAGCGAGGAGCTAAAAAAACCCTCTATACTAAAACGATGTAATCGTGCCTATATTAAGTTTAATTGAATTTTTAGTTTGCTCAAGCTACCGACATTTGCCATTAACCCCTTCGTGAAATTCTTCAACCCCATAAATTTCCAGCTAAAGATGAAAAAATTGTTGCAAACGATGCAAAATCTCGCGCTGAGTATTTTGAGTACCTACATGGATACTCGAAACCAAAAATTGGCTACACTGTTTTCCGACATTTCGATTCACTGCAAAGGGGTTAATTAAGAGTACAGAATGTGTATGCGTTTTCCAATCGCGTCAATAAGTTAAAAAATTTTGTTCGAGATTAAAAATAGGTGCCAATCGTGCTTGTACTTTCCACTGCGCTAACCAATCAGCAGTTTTCAAGATCTTCTTCTGCCACTTTCCAATTTTCCTTTATCTGCTCCAACCTTTCTCTGCTTCTGTTACATTTAATCGATTGACTCCAAAATAAATCATGGACACGAACGAATAAACGATTTGTATGATAACGACGAAACGAGAGTTTCGATCGGATCGATAGTGTGTCTGTATGTGCGATTGATAAACATATTCTCAGCTGCCACTTTGAAAATTTCCGTGCCCGAGGAATGCGCTCGTGTCGTCGGCCCAAAGCTCGCAAAATACATTGTGATAAAGTCTGGACTTGGAACATAGCGCCGCGAATTTCCTTGCACTATTTTTGCAACATAGCTCTTGTTTATCTTGTTTCAAACTTTCCAAAAGAACCAAAAAAAAAAATATATACAAAATGAATAAAATAATAAGAGGGAAGACGATTAATTAAAAAAGCATATAAAAGATATTAAGAGTCGTATATATGTATAACCAATGGAAATGGGTAGTGAAAAAAAAGAGAGAGAGAGAGAGAGAGAGAGGGAGAGAAAAGAAATAATATTTATATCGAAACGAAATTTTTTCGTCCAGCTGACCAATCCAAAGAAGTGACCAAATATAATGAAGGAGAGAACGATATTTGCGAGCTATTGGAAACGGTGCACGAGTTCAAAATTTCCTCACGTATTCCATCTTGTGCTTTTTTCCTCCTCTTCTTCCTTCCTCCTCCTCCTCCTTTTGTTTATACAAAAAAATTATTTATCGTGTGCAAAATGATTGATTGCGAGAACGGCGAGTTTATAAATTTGTACAACAGTCTACAACTGTTTCGAATAAACGATTAAACGATTAACATTTTTTCATCCGCTCTCAAAGTCGTCTCTATTTTTTAGATTTGCTGTCAGTCGTGCGATTTTCCGCTTCCTGGTTGTTTTCCGTATCCTTAGCTCTCTAGAATATCGTATCGAGACCCTCACTCAAAAAATCAATGTTCAAGTCCAATTTAATTGCTTAGTCCATCAGTGTCGGCCTAATTAATAAAACGCTGTGGAGATAAACGACATTTATAGAAGAAATAATAACAAATTAACAGGATATTTCGTGAGGGAACACTGTATTAAAAATAATTATCGTATAATCACTGCGTCTCTCTTTGATTATCAAAATAGTATCTAAAACGTAGCAGACCCTCCAATATTTTCATTCCCTTTTCCGCCTCCTCCAATATTTTCTTCTCTTCAGCCCTCATTTTTCACTTATCTCTTCCTCTTTCACTTCCCTTCGCGGAGTCACGGTCTAATACGGGAGTTCGGTTATCGCGTGACTTCGCTCTGCTTGATCCGGTCATCGATTCGATTGACAAACCTCAAATACTATGATACATTTTTTTGTTTTTTAATAAAAAAATAAAATACGAACCGATGTAATCGCGAAATCAGAGACAATTGTGAAGCGCACGATTGGCGCTCATCCTTATCAGGATTAAAAAATGGCAGAGCGTCGTAGCGCGAAACCGCAAAACCTAATCATACGATGCTGTGTTATTTAAGTCACTACAGATCATACGTTATTGCTACTTTTATTTTATTTTATTACAATATTCTCATGTTATTAATTTTATTGAATCCATGATGAATTTTTTTTTTGAAAACATTATTACTCTACGAGGATTTGTATTATTACCAGTATATTATAACGAATAGATAACCGTGCGTTTTATTTTTCATCGAATGATTTTTTTATTTTATTTTTTTTCGTTTCGCGTCTGCTGTCCTCATCGATGTGCGTTTTCGAATCGCTCGGGTGCTGTGAGCGCGAGGCTGCAATATAAAGTATAAAGACGAGCCTCATCCGCAGAGCGGTTTATCGATAGCAAGAGATACAATCCCCCAATCCCACCATGCGATTTGCGAGATACAAAGATAAACGGACAGAGGCATCTCTCCGCTACCCGCATGTCTTTCATTGTACAGATTTTTTCACTTTTATATATTAGTTATGAATATCGTAACGTTATTGCGTCGATTAAAAACGCCGATGGCTAGGCTCATCGCCATTATTATTGTACTTGACATTTTTTTTTCTATTGAATAAATGTGAACACGCCGAACGCTGTATAAATATTTAGTATTTATTGCCTCTCTCGATCCTCATATCCCGCTATTTTTTTTCCAACAGCTCAGCATCCGTTTCCAGTTTCTTTTACCGTATAAAAACAACGATATCCTCTTTTCAATGCAGCTGCAAATTTTTTAAATGTCTTTTTTGGATCACAGTATGACAAGGGTTTAAAAATATTTTTGGTAATCTGAATTTTTTTTTAATTGGATTTTTGGGGCCCTACGCACATAATTTTGAATTTTTGAGAATCGTTTTCCTGAACTATTTCAGAAAATTATTGTGTCACTGAAATTAATATTTTCGTGTAATTATAACATTTTTAGCAAATTTATTATAGCGAATTTTTTTCTTTGACTAATAACTCAAGTTAATGCGAGGAAGTCTATAAGAAGACAAAAAAATTGATTATTGGCGTTGCATAATAATAACAATATTAATAATGAAAAAATTTAATGTATTTATGTATATCCAAGCAATGTTACTGGGGTTAACCCAGAATGAGGAATGTGGCGATATCTCGGTCAAACGTGAATTTCATAGGGTGTTCAATGAGAAGTGATGTTTAGAGACACATTGAGCAGGCGATGGAGGAGGAAGACGACATTGGTAGGGATCCTTAGACGTACCATCTGGAGAGCTCATTACTGGGGTACGTAACCGCGAACCAATCAGCCCCGCAACTACTGCGTACAGCTTGCCAGACATATAACACCCTCGCTGTGCGTGGGAAGGGCGCGTGATGCTCATTAACCGCAAGGTGCATGGGTTCTGATTGCGGATTAGAGATATCGCTTCGTACATGACTGACCATCTCATCAGGTGTAACTGCGATAGCATTTCCCTATTTGTGGCCAAGTACAATCGACATTTCAGCATTACGTATTATTTTAATTACATCCCCAAACTTCAAAAACATCTGGCAATGATTTTTTTTTTTTTCAGTATATTTAGTATATATTTTGTTATTTTTCACAAGAAATTCGCAAAAAAAAATAGTAAAAATTTTATCAATCGACCTGTAATATTTTACCTGGTGAAAAATATCTATGGGACATATATATATATTAGTTGCACATGGAAAGATCGAGTGTCGAGCGTGACTTTTGGTCACAGCCGGTGTATACAAATGAGCTTGAGGCTTGCAGCATCCCGTTGCGTAACGGAGGCATCATCCGGATATAAAATCCTGATTGTGTATATGGCGAAAACGCCATGGATGCACAGAGAGTCCGAGGGAAAGTAAGAGGAGGAGAGGAGAGGAGAGGAGAGGAGAGGGAGGAGAGACCAAAACACGAAAGCTAACTGTGCACATGTCGCGATGAGAGTCGCGTATTCGCGTGTCACCGTTCGGGCTGTCGGTCGCTCTCTCGTATCTCCCGTTGCATCCATATGCAGATCCCCATTGATATGACAACATTTACATACTGCATATTCGCTCTGGGGCATACAGTGCACAACCAGGAGCGGAGCGCCCTGGACGAAGGACGAGCGCGATCTCTCGCCAATTCCCCATTGTTGGCTTTCGACCACCAGTGCGTTTGATTGACATTATTGCTCGGGCCGCTGACACCAGATTACATTTCTATTTGCATACATTCGCGGTCCGCTTTAATCCTTCGGGCGTGACTCGCTCTCGCTTTGTTTAATCTTCACCATCGAGCCAAGGGCTTACCGCATTTGATTTTGATTTTAGGATTCACTGTATTTCCATTTTACCGTGCAATTGTAAAAAACCACTTTTTTTTTTCTCTTTTACGGCAGAAATAATCATCCCAAAAACAGCAATAATATTTTGGGAGAAAATAATCTGACGACGTTTACTCAATTTTACTAAATTATTTTTTAAATAATTATATTCTCGTGGATTCTGTGACACCCGAAGGATTTAATAGTTTCTTGGATGCACAAAAATTTTCCAGCGACAATTTAAAAAAAAAATTGTTCTCGAGATCGTTAGAAAATAAGATACTTCCCCGAATGATTGTATTCGGAAGATAATGGAAGCCCTTCACCA
The DNA here is from genome assembly GCA_947507545.1 of Clistopyga incitator. Lineage (NCBI taxonomy): Eukaryota > Metazoa > Arthropoda > Insecta > Hymenoptera > Ichneumonidae > Clistopyga > Clistopyga incitator. Next base: position 10,945,798 of record OX382183.1, on the reverse strand, counting down.
AAGGGCTTCCATAATAATTACAAAAATCCTTTGGTACACCTCAAAGGTCTCGCCTCTCCTCGTTTTGGCAATATCCCTGGCCTTGTGAGTAGACGCAACGCCAGCGCGCTGAAAGAGTGATTCTCTAAAGGGTTAATTCGCCGACTCAAACCCGCCGATTTGCGTCACGTCCAAAAGAACAAAAGTCCACGGGCGTGCGAGCGAGGAACGCGTGTCACGCACTTTGCGATTAGCCCTTTGTCGGTTAACTTAAGTCGCCCATGAAATATTAAACCACAAGCCGCTATACTTTATTGTCACCTGGATCAGTGAATATGAATATAGTATTACATATTGCTGAAGAACTTTATTCGAGCGAAATATCAAAAGCGTGCGTATTTCAGCTCAAGCGGAAGAAAAAAATGGGCGGATGTCTCAATCGCTTGAATTCATGACGACAAAACCTCGTTTTGCATCCATTGTCATTATTTCCATACCGAAAAACGAAAAAAATAAATTCTCACGATTTTTATGCTCTCACTGTTGATGCAAAACTCTTCTGTAAAAAGTCAGTCGTGACGTGGATAAATATATATATATCTAGTGCGTAGGTGAGTATATCGCACGAGTAATCGTGGAAACCCGATACAGCACGAAGGTTTAATCAAAGTTTAACGTAAAATGGAGTCGGTGCGTGTACGTGACAATTTACGTTCGGATTAATCTCTATGATTCAGGGGAATTGAATAAAGAGATCCGGTTTCTGGAGAGAACAACCAAAGGCTTTTCGTTACGCAGGCATTTTCTTTTTATACAACACATTATCGTATTCGTTTTCGTAATGTAAACCCAAGTAAAATTCTCCACGATGATTGCGCACCGAAAATAATTCATACGAATTTTCCACAATCCAAAAAAAAATTGTACAACTAATTTACTCAAACGACGAACTTTCACGAGCTTCGATTATGAGGAATAAAAAATGAGCTATTCCAACAAAATTTCTAATACACTGCCCCGGAAGCAAAAAAAAAATTCTCCACAAAAGCCCAAAATTTATTAGCTACCTAAACGACAAAGTTACATGAGCTCCGATGATTGGGAATAAAAAATGAGCAATTGCAATAAAAGCGGAAATATTTTGAGCCCCGGGAGCAATAAGCCAATACCGTGGAGTGCAATGAATCACATTATCGGCCTCGACGCTCGACGCGCTCCGATAGCGAGAGCCCAGAGAGAGAGAGAGAGAGAGGAAAAAAAAGCAGCAGCAATAAAGGCCCTGGCGTCATGCCGTCTAGCATTGGCCCGATGTGTGCGCTTGCTGCGTCGTTGTCGCTCTCGTTAACTCGCTCTCGTCGCTTCCCACTTACGCCCGGTCGGTGCACCGACACACCTTAACCCACCGCCGAGTAAACGAGCGAGTCTCGCGTTACTTCGCTGTGTATGTTACACCTGTGTATACAAAGTTAACACACTTGGCTCGACACACAAGTGTCCACACAATTGCCTCTGGAGAGCAGCGGTGTATATAGCCTCCTCGCAGCATCGTTTGCTCATACAGATTTTTTATCGTGATTAAAAAAAACGAAAAAAAAGGGGGAATAAGATAAACAGAGGCATCGTTATCGGCAACGATGCGCGCGAGCTCTCTCGAGTATTATTGGGTCGCGTTGAATAAGTAACTACGCGTTCTTCATATCGTTCGCAACCAGTGAATCATTTTTGGTATTGCGCCTGTTCATTTTACCCACGTAATGATATTTTATTTATTTATAGTTTATCATTATTACTGCGTATTAAAGGTTGTTATCTTTTGCTTTCACTGAATATGTTTTAAATAAGTAATAATGATTTAATAGTTTTTGAAAAAATTAATTTGAGGTATCGAGGTGGAAGAAATGTGTGTGTTTTTTAAAAGGTGTGCAATATCGAATTCCATCAGGATAAGGGAAGAGTGGAGGAGATTGGATGGGTGAATCAGAGATACGGAAATGTGGAACGATTGCAGTGCGTTTCCGGACAATAATAATAATGATAAGAGAATCGTGTTATCCATATATGCAAGGGGCAACAGGTAATCACTCCCTTATCTTCGACGCTTCGTCCTCAGCAATGAACACCGAGCAGGAATAACGTCCGTAAGAGATTTCATCATCGTTCTCGTTTTCCGGGCTATTAATCATATCGGCCAAGTGACGATAACCCTTACTTTGTGAATTAATTAATGTAACCCATTGGACGCTTCGATAAGTCAATTAAAATGCACTCGCGGCACACGCGACTCGCCGCACGTGCACTTGCGCGCATCACTTTTATGTCAATTAATAACTGTCCAATGAAGGATCCTCCCAAGCACTACCCATGACGTTAGCAAAAAAAAAAAAGGGTCTCTAGAATCGTCGGGAGGTAATGTACTACACTTTAACCCACGATGGCCATGGACCATGGGCGTGATCTTCGTACAATCAATTTATTAGCCACCAATGAATTTTTCCAAAAATTTGACTAAAAATTTTCTTTTCTTTTTAATTAATTAATTAGACATGAATAATCTTCATGCATCAAGACAATGTGTATTTCGATTTAAAAAAATTATTCCTGTAATGTAATGTATTATTTTCGATAATTATTGTAAAATTTTCAATAAATAGAAGATGAAAAGTGAAAACATTCAGAAGGATTTTTTATCTCGACTATTACGTTTGGATTAATAATATCTATCAATTACACGTGAAATTGACACGAGTGAAAAGAGGCACGTGCTCGCACGTTACAATTCTGCGTTGGCCAAGCTCCGCGCGTGGATAATTGGCTCGGAGTACGATTCGAGCCTGCTAATCCGATACGTAAGTGTAATAAACGAGCCCCTGTTATGTCGTAGCCGCGCGAGTTATGCTCCTTCGATTCTCCGGGCTGTTCAACCTCCTCTCGCTACACTCGTGCACTTCCTTAACGACGAAAGTGAGCGCGATAGCGAAAAACCTCGAGAGATAGAACGAGACACCTGGTCAACGCGAGCCAACAGTCGATACTTAATTTTCCCGACGATAATTATCGACGATTTCACAACGTCGAACCGCTCATAATAATAAGTCACATGTAAACTAATCTCACTGGGTAGACATAAGTTGAACTGTGGGGGAGCTCATATTCCATTGAATTAAAAAAAAAAAAATTATTCAAATAGTCACACTTTTTTCCAATTATTTCAATCACTATTCATTTTTTTAGTTCCATTAATATTTACCAATTTACCAAGCGGTGAACTAATTTAATCAGCACAAAACAAAACAAAAGTAAAAATTGTTCCTAAGAAAAAATGATAAAAGATGTAAATGATATAAAATATTTTTAATTCAATGTAAATTTCATCACACTTTTAGGAACGAAGATTAAAATGTTTTTTAACGATCATTTGTCGTGACGATTTTGGTATTGTCAATGTGGAAACTGGAAAAAGTCACACGCCTAATGAAAAATAATTCGAGTATGCGGGTGAAGAGGCGTTTGAGTGAAGTATGGAAGTGGGGGCAGATATCGAGAAGGATGGAGAAAGAGAAATACGTGGTATATCGGTAAGGGCTTGGTGGTAAGAGAGGCATATAATTACAGGACGCTTAAATGGCAGACCGAAGCTTGCACGCGTCTCTATTATGATGCATGGGAGTCGAATTTCGACCCCATGGGCTAGCCGCAGAGCCCACCGGTCTGCACTCCGCTCTAATACTCTCTCCGCCGATCCGTTCCCCCTGGTACATCGCCGATGTATTGTCGGGTTTAATAATACCCTACCGTGCGCAAAGTGCGGGGGCAACCCAGTGTATATACGCCATTGACACCATATAATCACATATCTGGCAACGTCTGCTTTATGATTCATGCCCATATTCACGAATATCCGATACTCAAATACTTTTTCCACTCGAAAACCATTGAAACTCCATTTTCGCAGGGATTTATGGTATATTGAATTATTTCCACTTGAATTTCTTCATCAATCTCATAATTACTCAGAACCTAAAAAAATTACAAAAACCCTTCTCAAGATAATTTATTTTATTTCCTTGGATAAAGAAATAAATTCCTGAAGAGGATGTTGATGAGAGTAAAAATGTGAAAAAAATCCCTAGGATTGACCATGGTTAAAAAAATTGTTCCCACCTTATCAATTCATAATTACCCATCACTGAATTTATTTCCAACATTTTTTCAATCTTCTCCTCTTCACATTCCTCCGCAAAACCCACAAAAAAATCACCATAGAAACTGCACCGGCGATAATCGTAAATTTCGTGATATTTCATGACGAAAATATCATGCAGAAATGTGGAATACATTAAGCGCCGTGAGACCGCGCGAAGACACTCGATATTTCGCCTTTTCTCTGCGGATTTATATCTGCACCGATTTCCGAAGCTCAACCCGATCCTCCGCGTCCCAAGTTGAAGTTCTTCGTTCCTGGAGAACGGTCCAGTCTGCTATTATATGCAAAATATTTGGAATATCATAGCGTGCGAAAGACTCACCATGATATTCTATATATCGCCTCCTCCTCCTCCTCCTCCTCCTCCCATCCTCCACTTTATAGTGGGAGAACGATCATAAAGGTTTCTTCGAACGCTACCGCGCGTACCATCTTCCCTACTCGAAGGTTTACCGATCGTTTGACGGATTTTATACGTGAACGACCAACGATACTTCATGTGGCGAGTGCCTTTTCTTCCTATCAACCACCATAGCCAATGGCTTTTTGAGAAAACGTTGGGAACACAGCAGAAGAAGAAGAAGAGGATGAAGAAGAAGGTTGAGCAAAAGCGATTTTCTCAGGAGCTGTTCCAACGTCAAAGAGGACAATCGCGTGGCCACGCGAGCGTAACGAGACTAATCGAGGGCTAAGGCCTAAAACGAGGTCCCTTTTATGTCTTATGAAAATTACCAGAGGGAACAGCAGCTTCCGTCTGCACTTATGTTGCTATCTTTCTATACTTATATACATATATATATATATATGGAGCCACTTGAACAATACTATATACATCTCTCGCATTATCGACGTTCCTACACCCGCGTTTCTTCTTCTCCGTTGGCTTACAGAGCCGACATTCGCCGAACGAATAACTCGTTCCACGAAAGTATCACCAGCAACTCCAGGCACTTTGGTATCTCTTCAAGTTCAGTGGTAGGCGTTTGAATTTTCTCAAGAGTTCTCCCTCAACACTCACTGCCTCTTCGTTCGTTGTTGGTTTCTTCAGGGTGTCGTCTCTCTTTCCTCCTCGGTTAAATTCACGTCTGTTCTTAGTCATCCATTCTCGGAGGCTCTCCTCGTCTACCTTCGCTACCATGCTTGGCTCTTCGTTTTAATTCGGCTGGGAGTATCTCTCCTTCGGAGGTAATTACCGAGCGAGCGTGGAACGATCAACGGGAGCAGAAGCCCACCACTTCGTTATACCAACTAGCAGACAATTCGTTTAGGACGACGAGAACAAGCTGAAAATGTACGGATGGTAGGGAAGATGTATGTACAACATTGTTGTAGAGGCAGATAAGCAGGCCTGAGATAATCCTTGCCTACTTTACCTTGTACTTAGGCAAACTTCGTTATTTTAGCTGGAGTATTAAGCTAATTATCCGCTGTACTGTAACGGCTAACTGCGTTTTCCTCTCTTAGTTTATTAGATGCTGCTGTTTTTTTTTTTATTCTTTCAATCGCCACACATTCAGAGGTCACAGTGTTGTTAGCCAAGACTGGAGAACGATGTTTTAGTCAACACAAGTACTATATCAAAGTTGGTCCCATTGAGAATTCTCTCGGCTAATTCGCAGAGCGTATTATATCCTCTCGAGCGATCACGTCTGTCACGATGTTTAAAAACGTTTGTACGGCTCCCGTTTCTGGTTGGCGGTGGTCGCGTGTTTGGTTTTCTTCTCAAATTCATCGGCTTTGCCGGGTCCTGGTCCACGACAATCGAAATATCGTGGTGGAAGAGGAAGAAGAAGAAAAAAAAAAAAAAAAAAACGTGAATCCCTCGTCGCGTCGATGATGCGAAAATACTGGCACGCGGCCCATCGGGGATTGATCCGCGGCACGTGTCATCAATGCAGCAATCAGCGTGGCTGACTGACGGCGCGGTCGTGGTACCCTCTCCGCTCGTAATACCCGCTTCCATATACCTCCAGGCCTAATGCGTTATTTATGAACGATTCGAAAAAAGCGGTCACTCGTATTCGCCGCTTCCTCCTCCCTTTTCCTCACCCTCCAAGTGCTTCTTCAGCCTCGCTATTCGATTGACGCGTTGCCGAAGAGCAGCGTCAAGGAAATGAGATAACGAAAAAAAAAAAAAAAATTGGAGAAGATCGCTGCCATTGTCCAGTTGAGATCCTGAACCACTTATGGGGAACATCCGCTGACCAGTCCATCGCTGGTCTACTCTCCAACCCGGGAAACCCCGAAGAGGAACCTTCGCCCCTCGCTAAATTCGCTATTTCAAATACAAGCCGTTTTACCCGGATTTTCGAGGGTGCGAATGAATTTTTATGCCCATCAAATTATCCTGTCCATCGCAGCCCTTGGAAATCTCGGGACCAGCGCACAAAAAAAAAAAAAAAAAAAAAAAAAAACCCACTTAAGTCTATTTCTATTTCTATTACCAGGATTCGGTTTCACTCTTGATAATCCGAGCATATGGAGATTACAGCTGATGGTACAGCGGACATATATATATATTTCATCGGATAAACCCGGCGAACAAACCTCGCCGTTTATGGAATTATGCAAAATTAATTCTCCCAATGGTTAAGATCAGCCGAGATAACTTTTCAATCTTCGCACCCCTCGGGAAAATTTTATTAATTTTATTCCCCGCATTAATTTTCTTTTTTTTTTGTCCAAGTATAATTTTCATGGGGGCTGAGATGATAGCCCCTCGGAACTTCCAAATTTCATTCAATCCCTGAAGAGATCCATTGAGGCTTTCCCACCATGCGGTCTCGATCCTTTATCCGACTATGTATTCTACACTTTTGGCCTACCACCAATTCTCGACTCTCTCTCTCTTTCTCGCACACCTGCTAAAAAACAGGCCGGAGAGTTCGTTCACCTGCGCGACACTTTATTCTTTTTTGTCATGGCGGATTAGTCGCCACGGCAGTGATTTGGGCCCGGGGAGTCCTTTGTCAGGGTGTTCGCGAGGCCCGGAACACCGCAGGAGCTCCTGGTTCCCTCGCACCACGTTCTATATATATATATATATATATTGGCGCAACTACAGCATTAAGGCTCCTTTGCATCGCTTCCAATTCCGGCGGATTTGTTTCGGCACTTGGGGTGTGGTAAGCCGACATTCGAGGCACCTCGCACCACAATTTTCATCCCTCGCGCTAGTCTCGCACTTGTTCCTTCCATCCCCTCCAACTGCTTCTCCTATGTTTCTCTCTTTGTCGTCCTAATAACGAGGAATTATCGTCGGGGATACAATGCCTCACGAGATCCTCTTTGATGTCCCCACCGTTGAAAATATCAGCGTGGCTAATGGAATAAGATTATATCATGTGCCGTCGCCCAGTCTTTTGTGCAACACGCTATCCACTACCCTGAAGAAACTTCATGAAAAAAAAAAAAACCGCACTGTAATGACATAATTAGACGTTAAATTATGTAGCACCGTTATTGTGAAAAATATATACGAAAAAACATGTAGCTGAAGATAAAGTGACCGTGTCTTGAAGCTCGAGACGCTTGGGGTTCTTTCGATTTTTAATTATTTACCCATACATATAATTAAGCGAGTTTCTTGTTCTAGTCGAGCGAAACGGAATGCTTCTTCTTCAGGGTTCGATACCCGAAGGGTTAACCGCGGTGTTCTTCATCAATACCCCATACTCATTATCCCCTCAGTCCCATTTGGTGTTGCGCGGAAAAATTTCTTCCCTTTACACCTTCTAATATTAACGATGTTTTAGTTTATAGATGACACGATAATTGTGGAGTAAAATTTGAGTGACGTTTATATACGTGTAAAATATAGTGCAGGCAGTGTTCGAGGCGGATACTAGGGTGCAAAGGACATTGGTACCACTTGACAAGTGCGTTGATACTGATGTACGTACGTGGCAATGGGAATACTGTGAAGTTGACGTGTGGTACCATCGAAATTGTTCAAACAAGTCGCGGGGATGGGAATTAATCGATAGGCGAACGGCAGCATGTAATTATTTTGTCCTTTCTGGCGTATAATATAGGGCGTACACCGAGGAAGGGAAAAACGGCATCTATCGAGGCTTCGCCGGTCGGGAACAGTCGCAGAGCCGGCAAGGAGCAACGAGGCTCTTCGGGGTAAGGGCGGGCGAAGGGATGGAAGGGCCCGGAGGGTTATTTGGCGGGGACAGGGCCAAGTAGGGTGCAACTGACAGCGGAAGACAATTAGCCTTCTGATACATAAACGTGGCTGGTGGCTTGTCACGTTCGCCACGGCATCGACATTGGCCATTTTCTCGAGGGCTATCGGAAAGGACAGCACGTTGGTCAGGAAGCTCTTCTTCGTGAATTCTCCTTCCGTCACGGTTGTATTAATGTCAGAAAGAAATTACACATATGAGAATGGGTGGAAGGCCATAAGTCGTGAGGTAACGACAGATACAACTAAGCAGTTTTTATGTAAGTGATGTTGCCCTTGTCGGTGATGATGACGAGCTTCTTCTTCTTCTTCTTCTTGTTTCTGTGATTCCTGAGTGGTCCCCTTGTTCCTTTGGACCAGGGCGACCCTGTCAAGTGGATGTAGTCCGTTTCAATGTCCTTGTCGTATTTCATTGGCACGCATTCTTGAACATCCAGATTCCAGGATTCACCTTCCAGACAGGACACTTGGGGATAATCCTCTCCTTCTGAAATTCAATGGAACAATTTTTTTTTTTTTGGGTTCGCTATTTTGTTGGGGATTTTAATGAGTTTCGAGCTTTTGGGACTGAACCTGGTTGTCGAAATTCGGGAGTCGTTGGTGTCATCGTTGTTTCCGGAATTTGTTTTGGTGGTGGTATCGTCGGTGGAGAAGTGGACGGTGGTGGTTGTTTGGACTGTTGACTACTGGGGTCATTGCTCTCTAGCCATAGGGCACAAATTGGCATGGTTACGAAAATCTCGTAGGGAATAAAATACAAAACACCACCGCACATCATCAGAGCTCTTATGGATAATTGAGATGGAGATTCACATGTGGGATCCGAGCAAAATTTTGTGGGGGCCTGGGTTACAGGAACCATGGAGGCCATTCCAGCTCGAATTGGACTGATCATTGGCATCACGCCAGGAAACATTGGCATCGTTCCAAATGACTGCATTGGTGGAATTATTCCCAGGCCAAGTTGACCTGCCAGTCTTTGAGGAAGAAACACTGGGCCTCCTTGTGACATCGGCACACCCATGAAAGGCATCGATGGTCCGAAGAATGGCATCTGTCATAATTGTCGCCAATATACCAGGTTAAAAATATTCAAGTACATTCAATGACTCAACGAAGGATGATCGTGATATAGGGATATAAATTTCATACTGGACCACGAAGAATTCTCGATCCAACGGGCATGGATGCTGCTTTTTCGTAAATATCGGGACGATTTGCATTGGTTTCGCTTTTTCCCATGTCAGGAGGCATAGGAGCTTGCAGCTGAGTTTCGGATTGGGCGGTACGAAAATTCCTTCTACGTTGTTCACGAATTGACCATCGGTAATCTGTACTTTTTGGATTATCTGAAAGTGAAGGTAGCGACCATGATTCTTCAAACATTTCATCTAGGCATTCAGTCATGAATCCAACGCTAATTCAACCGCAGAGAAAATAAAAATGGTACTTTGCAGCCAATTAATCGTACAATGATAACAGTCACTTTCCTAAGCCATAAAAATATAACCCCCATGAATAATGGATAATGGAATCAGGGTAATGGAATTACGCGTGAAAATAGTTCATCATAATCATTTTATTATATTTCGATTAGTTACTGGACAATTTTCGCCCACTTTTTTATGATACAAATATACATAATCCCATTACACATAATTTAAAGCGATTAAAACTGGATGTAGCATCGTACACATTACGTTTATAAAATAAACAAAAATAAAATACAAAAAAAAAACAATCCTGGGAAAAGAAGTTGAAATGACTATGAAATTGCGAGATAAGCGGATTCATGCAAAAGGACAACTTAAATCACATGATTCTTAAAAATTTCAAACTGAACCTTGAAGGTCCACAAAGTTAGGTTGAGCGCTGCGATCATAGCCAGGGCTGAGGACCTGATTGAGGCTCGTGGAGAGACTTCTTCTTTCGCCTCGTCGATCAATGCACATTATTTCGCAGGGCAAAGGACTCGAAAGATCGAGTATCGGTTGATCGGGCGACATCAAGGTATCAAGGCTCTTCGAATGCAGAAGAATCTGACTGAACTGCACCGGAGTGCCTTTTGAGTCGTGACATATCATGTCGCAGGGATGGACCACTTCAAGGTCAAGCCTGTTCCTATAATTTGGAAAGAGTTCAGCGAGGTTGACCATGCTGAAGCCTTCGAAATCAACGGGTTGAGGGCTGTGATCATTGGCGAAGCTTCTCCTCAACGCTTTCTTGTAACCATCTGAGAAGAGTTTGGAGAACCCCACGTTAATCCGAACTTTTTGACCATCCGGAAAAGTGAAATACGACGTGGTCTCATTCGAGGGATCGTCGAGGAGATAGAGCCTGGATTTTGGTGATTCCATCTTCAGGGAAGAACGAGACGGTGTCTGAGCTCTCAAGTTCAAACCGTACGCCATATTTGCTACCTGGTCTTTTCTGTCCTAGGAAAAGGTGCAAATTTTGTTAGCCTTAATGATCAAAATCCCTAAGTCAATATTACCTCAATTACCAACACAATGAATGAAGAGTTGTACCTGAGGAAAGAAGAAAGGATACCGGCCGCCACTTCCTCTATCCTGATAGCCACTCAAAGATTTGGACACTCTATTTAGAATCTGTCCATCTTGCGAAGAAGTCTCCTGTGGAAAAACGACCTTGTTGGACTCGCTGAGCTCATCTTTTTCGGGAAAAAAGGACTTCGCAATGTCTCGTCCGACGAGCGAGGCCGAATTGTCGAATTTCAGTTCTCCAGTTCCAGTGCGATCGGCTTCGGGACCGGAAACTCCTGGCGGAGGTGCTGGCTTTCGTCTCAAGGCTCCTCGGTAATAATTTCCATTGGAGCCTTGACTTGCCTGGCCGCGATTGTTGCTGAAGAACCGGAAGAAGCCTCCGTTGTGGTTATTCAAGTAGTTCACCAGGTCAGCGTTGTTTCTAGGACACCTTGGATACTCCCTGTAGCAGACACTCGGATTACCTCGACTCGTGTACCCAGTCAACGCTGATTTTCCGAACGTCAGAAGTGGCGATGAGCCTCCAATGTCCAGAGCCGTCAGCAATCTGGACAAACAACACAGTCAGCCAACGGATCCATGGATTCTCCTCTTTGAAAATTCGATAACTTCACTCGCACTTGAACCAAAACGTTTTTGGTCCAAAGATTCATCCATACCTGATCAAAGAATTCCCTCCAAAGTCACCGTAACTTTGCTTGTAGCCAGATTTGCCTGGAATAACACCTGTAGCAACTTCGCAAAGTAGCCTCGGTACGCATTTCAGGTCATCGTACTGGGAAATCGAAGTAAGGGCGTCGAAGAGTCCACTTCCTCCGGGTAAAGAAAATGGTGTCCCACCAGAATTTGGGTACTTGTTTCCTCCATCGTGATACCCTGAAATGTCTCCTTGAAAGCCGGATGAACTTGGATAGTACTGTGGCAAAATGGTACCCTGTTATTCATTGATTAAATGCGAATACGCTTTTTGTTCAATTCTGGAAATGCGAAGATTTTGTTGAAGAAGTAGTTCTGAAATTACTTTTGACACTTACCGGACTGGGTCGTGTTTCGTAATAACCTTGATAGTCTCCTCTCGGTCTGGGTGGGTAATTATATTGCAATTGTTGATACTGAGAGTAAGGATACTGTGCTCTTCTAGATCTACCAAGAAGTAGATCTTCGTCATCCGAAGAGCGAGCGTTTCCCATACTGGCGAAAGCGGTGGATGCTAACTCGTTCATACATCTGCGCAATTGTCATTATTCATGATATTAACAATGTCATTGCCAAATGTTATTATTGGAAATCATGAAATACATACAGTAAGAGATCGGTTGTGTTGTATGTCTTCGCTAAATTCGGAAAGTCGCAATGTCGAGATTCGGTCACTTTCAGCCTGATGTCCTGGACTTCGTGAGCCTTAAGGACAGTTACAGTGGTCACTGTCTCGATACTGCAGAGCAAAACGATCCCGAGAATGAGGAGAGGGACACGGGCGATCGTCATGGCATACGGCGATCTTTCGTATCGATTCATTCTGCTCATTTTCCACAAAAAATATCCAACTGATTCTGTTTCACGGTCACTTCATTCTTCACTTCACCTTCACTGGTTTTAAACGGTGAATTAACAAACGATAAGCTCAGAATTCGTACCTCACTGCTTTCCGTCGATCACGACTCGATTTCAACGTGGCAAAATGAGCCAATGATCGACAATCGTTATGCTTGACGATAACGAACCAATGCTGAAGAAATAGCCAAATGGAAAGTGGAATTGTCGTTGAGTCGATTCGATGATTACCGGAGAAACCAATCAGCCACTGTTGATATCCGGAGCTTTTGTAAATCACCTCGTCAAAATTTCCCAGAAACTATCGATAAGGTGAAGAACGTTTTCCTTCGACCAAGTGAACTACATGGAAGACACGAAGTGACTGTTCGCTTGTGAGCTCGTTCGAGACGGTAAATGGTCGGCAGATGGGCGTGGGTAGAGGTATCGTCATCGTCAACGGTCCACTCTCTCTTCGGGGACCTACATTTCACCCAGTGCAAACTACGCACCGACTTCCATATGCAAAATAATTTTTGGGATCATTAGAACCCCGTGAATTGTTCCGATTCATCATCCTCGTCTACGGGAACAATTTTTTTACGAAGCACCTCAGGCGGTCGAAAATTTAATGGCGATTTTGCTGATTTGTCAATTTTTTTATTTGTTATCACTAAAATTATTTATTACAAAACAACGAGCCATTGTAACGCGGTTTAAAAATGTACAACAATGTACAATATGTACAAAAATTGGAATGTCAAAACAGGCAAAAGCAATGATCCCGAAGACATTGCACATGTCAATTGTCTGCTAGTCGGACAATGTCGAATCGTCACAAGCTCGTCCTCGCTTTGCCAATTGATGACAGAGCCTCGGACTGCCAACAATGTCGCCCAGGAAAACGCTCAGCAGGTAATTCTCCTTCATCCGGTTTGGCGACGCCTTGTATTGGCTGAAAATAGGCGAATAGAGTCGTTAATCGAAAAAGGCAAAGTCAAGTGTTTCTCTCTTCTCTTAAGGAATTCAACCGATTCAACCACTTTTATTTTTTATTTATTTCCAGTGAAAGTATGGAAAATAAAAATTTGTCTTCTGGAATGATTCACGCTAAAAATTAAACGTGTTTCCAAATCTGATGTTTCCTTTACATTGTCACGATTTTTTTTTATAATTCAGCTGAAGAATAAATTAAATAGAAAATTTAATAAGTAGCTACAGATTTAATAAATAGCATAGCAGCTATTTTATCTGCAATCTTTGCAATCGGTGTTGCATTCGTGATGCAAGAAAAGTTATGAAATAGAAGTATGAATAACGATTTATCAACATTGTTGATTTCTGGGTCAAAGGACATTAAGAAACTGGTTACAAGTTGTACTAATACGTACTTAAATCCATAATTCTTACATTCTGTCGTACCAATAGACATTTATCACTTTTCACAAACGTCTCCATGGATGAACAAGGCAAAAAGTGGTGAGAATAAAAATGCTTACCTGAAGACAACGTCCCAATCGGGAATAGCTTGTCTCCCTCCTCTTCGCAAAGTTATTCCCGCATACTTGGAGCAAATTCTTTCGTAGATGCACACATTCTCTCCGAGCTCGGCGATCAATCTTTTCTCCACTTGGGCGACGTCGAGCACTTCGTCATCCCGATTTGCCGAGCCAAGGGACCTCCTCACTCGATTATTCGCATAAGTCTCTGCAACAAGAAAACTTTGTGTGGAAATCGGTTGCGATACCATGCGGCCTCCTTTTTTTCATAACCCAGAGACGCGAATACCCTGAAGACGAAATTTTGCAATCGTGATAGCCAAAACTGCAACTGGTCTTTTGCATTTATTTATCGAGAGAAAAAAATTGTTTTTATATCTTTATTCCTGACAGACGACAATTATGAATATGCTGATCCAGCTGTTAGTTTACAAATTTCAGTTTACCGATTTGCCAATTATTCAAACCCTTTCTTTTCAGTCGGAGGTTTTAAATTTTTCTTAAATTAATTTTATTTCAATTGCAATCGACTATTATTGTAATAGAGCCGTTACGTGGTTCCGGGTAGTTGAAGCAATCCAACAGAGCCAAAGAGGTTTGTCGGGGGCTTTAACGGCGCGCGTTCGAGTCGAACACTTTCGCTTTCGCCTTACGTGCTCGTAGCTCGCGTGTCGAGCGTGTCGATAGTCGCAACAGGTAAACGTCGACGGCTCCGCCGCACGTGCACACGCAGATATTTTCCGCAGGCGGCACTACCATTGCCTCCCGATTAATGAAAAACACAGATCTCACCCAGACGACCGATCATCGCAATAATTACGCAGTGATGAAATTACCAGGACGATGTACTTACGTGGACTCAACGAGTAAGCGAGCTTCTTTATGAAATTCGTTATTCTAACTGCGGCTATTATGACCGGAAAACCGACGAGTTGTACCGGAAGTTCGAAAGCGGGTTCCTGTGGACTCGGCGCCGAATTAACGTGTCCCAATACCAGGAGACAGGACACCAGCAGTGCCAACACTCTCGACAATCGCATCCTGTCTCTCGTGGGTGAGATGATGAAGAGCAGATTATTCTTAAACATTACATTTAATCAATTAAACTAAAATTAAAATTTTTAATGAACCTGCACGAAATTTTTTTTATTTTATTTTCAAGACATACAAATAATTTTTTTCGGACCACTTTTTAAAATAAACATTTTTGAATCTTGTGCATTAATGGAATAATTTTTTTCCGGCAGTAACAAATAATAAAAAAAGAGAGAAAAAAAAAAAAACGAAACGTGCAGGCCAGAGAATTTCCGATGAACATCCGGTCTCAAAAGTTGACCGTTCTTAAGTTTAATTGATGATAATAAACATTTTTGACACTATTTCCGATAGACGTTTGATTATGTTAATTAAACTGAGTTATCACTTTACACCGATCACTTTTCAATTTTCGATCGTGCAGATCGATTGTCTTGCGAGGGATGCTAAAAACGGTGATTTTGTACGTACTTGACGATTTTTCAGCACCAAACGGAGGTCCACCCCGACTTTTGACGAAGCTCGAAGGAAACACGGGCCGGTGTTGTGCTTCTTTGATAAAAACTGGTTGTTGAATGTGGCTCGTCGCTTGGGTTCGAGCCTCGGAAGCGTTGCACGTTGCTCGTGTTGCTGTCCGGGAGGAGAGAAAGTCAAGAGACGCCGCCCCACTCGTGGAATATAAACTCAACGCCGACAAATACTCACCGCGGACTCACGGACGTGGACTTTGAATGTCCCGGGTGTCACTCGTTGCGACACTTGCCGAAGAGGATGGAGGTAAATATGAGCGCGGAGTTAACGGCCGACGACATAACGGATCCTCGCAACCAGAGGGAAGGTCGTGACTTTCGCCTGCGGATGTTGAAGACGACCGAGACCGCAATTAGATCGGCGTAAAAACTCTCATAATAAATCAATCGACGTATCTCAAAAAGTGCCATCATTTTTAACACCTTAAAACTTCTTAGAAAAATTCAAAATGAAAATTCAAAATTTCAGCAAATTTTTATGACATTTCACACAATTTTTGAAATTACTATGAAAAAAGTAATGAAAATTTTTTCGATACTCGTGCGAGTGAAAATAAATAATACTCGTCTCAGGATTCGTTTGGCCAATTTGATGGATTCTAAATTTCACTCACACTTCTCCGAATTAGAAATCAATGCACGAGCGGCGATTGATTCGTCGACGGAATATCGTATTGGCTCGTTGCTCTCTTACGTCCGGGGTAAAATTTCATGGCTCTGTCGTAAGAACATTGTTATTTTCACTTACACTATCGAAAAGTACCTGCCATTGCGATACCCATCGATTACAGTGACTTTTACTTTGGACTTTGAGTCTCGCGTCGCTTTCTTCGTCGTTCTGTAGTGTTATACATTCCTCGTTCAGTCGGATTTTACGATCGACGAGGAGCTCACTGCGATTTTAGCGATGATACAGAGAAAAGTGTCGTGTGTCCACGAGTTAAGAGCTCGGGAAATTCTTGCGGGAGCTTCTCTATCAAACTTTCCCAATTACGAGAAATGCTCCGGAGTATCGCGAGCCAACTCGTCTCACCAATTTTCCCGAAAATGTACTGTCGTCGTCTTCTCCATCTCGTATATAAACTATAAACCCTGATGGAAGAATCTCGCTTCGTTTCCCAAGGAAATTGCACTCTCTGGGATGCCTACTTGGGAATCTAGTGAATAGACAAGAGCCCAATGGTTGCGGACCACCCTCAACAGTACCACCGATCGTAACAACGATCCTCGTTACGTCTATAACTACTAATAGAGAACATGCACGCGCTTTCGGAAAATTGTCGTGTCGGCAATCACAATTTCAGGCACACTTTTCTTGCCATTTACTCGAACAAGATGATCAGCCTCTTGCATTTACCTCAGAGCAGTTAAATCACGATAAATCATAATGGACATTGTTCTTGCTGATTGTTTCTCTCAATTGGCTTTTTTGGATTGTGAGCAATTATTGGAAAAGAGAAGAACCATAAAGACATTTGGATTTTAACGCATCGTTGGTTTTAATTACTAACGACAATACGAATATATAACAAATTTGTATATATATTTATTTACAAGGCTCTTATAATTACACGAATCGTGAAAGTTTTTCGATACAATAAAATCGTAATTGCGATGCAATTCGTTGCAATGAGTTAAACGTGACATTACGTTTCGCTATTCGTATTACAGGAAATATGTACGTTTTTGTGAGAATGTAATTTGGAGAATGTAACGAATGGCAGAAAAGTTGACGATGTTTTCAAATTTAACGAGTCAGACTAGCGATACAGATTTGCTATTACTATTATTGATGATCGATCGATGAAATTATCTGAATATGTGTCCTACTACTAAAATGCTTATTTACAGTCGGCGGTAAGAAAGTATTTACAGTATCCACTGACAAAATTGATTGGCTAGTGTAATGATATTAATTATTTAAAATTCGATCGTTATATCACATGACGCAGTCTTGGCGTGGCACAATCAAAATATTTTCGTCAACACACAACGGGTGTCCTCCATGTTAAATTTAGCCGGCTCTAACGTAGTCTGATCTTCTTCATCATGTTGAGAACGCTCGAGCGAGGCAAAGGACACGTCGGATAAAAATTATGACAGCCTTGACCTTCGATACCAGCGATCAGCTGACCCATATGGGCAGCGAAGTGGTATCTTGACGTTACTTCCGCCATCGTCGACAGGCTCGTGTCCCTGAAAAAAAAAGAAACGTCAATTTTTAGTCATTTTTCATTTTAAAAGAATTTCGAAATGTATCTGAAAGTTTTGACTCTATTTTTTATATGGGGCCATTTTTTTCAGGACCGAATTTTTAAAAAATCAACTTCCATTGAATGAATTTTCTTTTTTTTTTTGTAAAAAATATGAACTTCATTTATGTCAATTAAATTTTTTTTGTTCCTAGAAGAAAGATTTCGGATAAAAATCATGGTCCCGAAATTTGACAATCGGCATAACCTGCAGTACCGATTGCAGTACATAATCCAGTGAATCGTGATGCGCGAACGCTATACGTTGAACCTCGAGAAACAGGCACAAGGCGAGTCGGTTCTGGCTTTTACTTTCGATCTTATAGCCTGCACAACTCGTTCACCGCAAAAAAAAAAAAAAAGAACACGTTTTGTTCCATCACGCGACATGCTATAATTCGCACGCATTTTGCATGCAACTCGAATGTCTACATACTAACTTCATACATACAACACAGTAAGAGTTCGTAACACATCATGCAACATTGACTGTAAAAAAAAAAAAATTTTTATTGAAATTTAATGCACAAGTTATGGAAATTTTAATGCATAAACTGCTATACCAAATTTTGTATATAATTTTTATAATTAAAAAATTTGTATAAAAAAAAGTAATGGTAAAAAATTAAGTGCAGGCTTTTGTGCTCGTAGCTTTTCGCCGTTTAAATTTAATTCTTGACTATGGGAATAGGTGCGGCGGTAAGAAACGGAAAGTTATCCTGTCTGTTGGATAAAATCGAAAAATCTCATCCTCGCGCCATCCGAACTGTCTTACTCGGAGCCCTTACGACTTGGGGGAAAAATCCTTTACGATCGAGAGCTCGTCGCCTCAGGGATCGAATAATACGTATACGTATACACCGAGCGAAGGATAACGAATAAACGAAAACGGCTTTTTAGCTTCTCCATCTTAATCGCTTTAACTCGAAGCGATCCTTACCAATAAAATCGACAATCCGCCCCGCTCCTTCGCGATTACCAGCTATAGTACAGCTCCACTATATAACCCAAAGCGATTCTGGTTCGCGTTTGCGTTTACGCCCGCATAAAAGTAAATATAAAGCCCGTGGAGCTTTCCGGTACGTTAAGCGTCTCGGGACGACGAGAAAACCGAAGCGAATTTTCTCGCTGTACCATATTCCTCCTTTTTCATTTTTCTCTTGTATCACAAATTAAAAAAATTTGTGCTTTACTGAAAAACATAAGCACCTTATTGGTTCTTCGAATTTTTGCTTTAAAAAAAAATTATTCTGCAATTAGATGACATAAAAGATTTAGCGTAAAATAATTATTTTGTATTATCTGGTCATTTTCCTATTATTTGAAATTATTATTTCTTTAGTTAATGATGTAATCTAAACGTGAAAAATAAATTCATATGTTTCTAGAAGAATCTGAAGAAAAAAAAAAAAACATGAAGGTGGCATGTTTCACAGCAATGCGGACGCGCGAGCTGTGGAGAAAGTTCAGGTTATTGGATAATACTTCGGCAGAAACGAAAGTGCCGAAGTGATCTTTGTGTTACGTGCGTGAGTGTGTTACGAAAAAAAAAAAAAAACGGTGATCCGGATGGGTCACGTAATAGGAACCGCGAGCTAGAGGCTTTTTGGGAGCGGGTCGTTTGCGTAATAGTCGCCCCGGGCCATGCATCTCGTGTTGGTATACACTTTCACGATTAAATCCGCTCGGCTCAGCTCGACGTCTCTAGCGGACTCGTTTAGTCGTCTCATATTAATACCTACCTCGAATTTCTTTCCCAATAAAAATTCGTGCTTTCGACTATTTCGAAAGTGGAAAATTTTCACTGTCAATTTCAATCAATTTAAACCGCTCAACATTTCACAAGAAATTCAACGACGTTTATTATTGAAATTCAACCCAGCGACATATTTTCACCTGCACCCATGAATATGGAATACAGTACGTGGAGAAATTATTCCCATTTATATGAATGACAAATCACTAATCATTCATTATTTATCCTCTGTCAATTGAGACATGCCTTTCATTTTTATCAGATTCCTTTTATAATCTGATTAATTTTATCTTATGATTTTTTAATTAAACATCTTCGTAAATGGCGAAAAAAAAAAAAATCTTTCACGTAGGTTTTCAAGAATCACTCTGCATTTACTGAATTCGTAACCCCAAATA
This sequence comes from Clistopyga incitator, assembly GCA_947507545.1. Lineage (NCBI taxonomy): Eukaryota > Metazoa > Arthropoda > Insecta > Hymenoptera > Ichneumonidae > Clistopyga > Clistopyga incitator. The sequence goes on along the minus strand of OX382183.1, from coordinate 10,925,919 downwards.
AAGTATCGTGTTGGCAATTTGACATCACGTAAGTGACTGTCTATCCGTCGAATGTGCAGCATCGAAATAGTACCAACATCCAGGGAACGTCATGATATTGATGGGGGGATGCCTTTGCATGTTTGAGTCGAGTCTCGCTGTGCGGGCGAGGTCATCATCGTGAATAATCCGTGCGATCGTCATAAATGCGGCTTCCAATATCACGCCGAAATTGGGAAAGTCGAGAGAGCCGCTCCGCAGCTTCTCCGCAGCAGTGGACCGAGCGAGCGGCCAACGCAGGTTTATCGAATTTTCGTTAGTAACGTGGATCTAGCCTCTCTCCGCATGCGTTATATCAGCTTTCCCGTTGCGACGAGAGAACACCGGCCGCCTCGATTTCCGCAAACGATGCTTCCATGATAACGAGGACCTTCCATTCGCGATAACGCACGAACTCCGTTGTCGTATATGCACGCACGATTTCCTCGGTCCCTGTTTCACTCGCATAACGAATTCTCCTGCCCTAAACGCGTTTCGGCGAATGTCGCTACACACAGAAATTGCATATATATGTGTACATGACAATGAACGTCGAACGTTATTGCCGACATTGCGTCGAGACTCGCTGTTAGTTGAACGAAAGTCGTGAAAGTGCCGGTGCTGCTCCGGCGAATGACCCGGGTGAGCGCAAAAGCCGCAAAACCAACGCGTCGAAAGTTCTCGTTACAACGAGAGATTTCGCTATCCGATAAAACCCAGTTAAGTAATTATAGTGTAGGGTATAATGAATTTTTCATTGAAATAATATGCTAATATATGAATAATTGCGCGGAGAGGACATCGCAAATGTCGGACTACTGGGAGAAATTAGGGAAATGCAATCAGGAGAGTTAATTATGAATGTCGCAGCGTAGATATCGTCAGAGAAATTTTGTTCCGGTAGGCAAATCAAGGGTACGCTATGAAAGTGAATGAAATTAATGGTCACCGCATTGTAGAGTGAAGAACAAAATGATGGTTCTCACGGTTGGGATCTTGGGAAACGTCATTTCTTTTTGTGAATTGGGGATGGATATTTAATGGAGTTATTGGCGATTAAATAATCGATTAGCATAATTCCGGTTTCGTGGGATTCGGTCTTTATCATCGATGGAACTTTCCGGTCAATCCTATTTTAAGATATTCGCATAACAACATGTTTTTGAGTAATAAATTATTATTATAGAATTTTTGGTTGTGACGTAGTTCACGGGTTTTTTTTTGTACATTAATTCAAACTTTTTTTTTTAAAGGCATCCTATTGCCAGAGTACCACGAGAATTTTGTCATTCTGTAAGCATAAGATTGATAATCTGGCTCATTGAAAATGTTAGGGTAATTCCAATGACGTTCACGTCATTAGCCAGTGCTAAGCAACACGTGCTTAATTTGCGCATTATCGGACACGAGGTTAAGCAGACTATCGTAGCGAAACTGTGGTTCCCAAGAACCACTTCAACGCCAGCAGGTAATTCCGTCAAAGGTGGAGTGAAAGTGAGAGGGAATTCGCAGCCGTGCTGTAACCAACGCATTTCCAGGTGCATTACTGCGGAAACGCAATGGTTTCTCCATCGAAACAAGAGAAAATTGAAATTTCACCATAGATAGAAAAATCATTGGCCCACGTACTTAAAGTACTCTGTCGATTTTCGAACAAAAAACATTTTTCGTTTGTATAAATATTCTTCAAAAATGTACAAAACCATATGAACCCATGAGATTTTTTGTTTTTGGTTTTCAATGAGACCCGGCTATTTATGTGAGATTCGTGGAGAAAAGCAAAATAATTACCTGATGAGGTTAAGCAGAGATTTTTCCATTTCACTGAGTTGATCCTGATAAGGCGAAGAGGTGAGTTCGCAAATGAGTTTTGGCAGGCAGGCGGTTTTAATGGTGGCCATCATTTTGGCTTTTCTCGTGACATCTGGAATATTGGAAAAAAAAACAAATTGTCGTGAGGAAACGGGTTAATTCAGTTCGTCGAAAGAGTACCTCTGTTTGATTCTGACACTATTTAAGTGTGTACTACAGTCCCGTACTAGTTGCAGTCATCCTGTCGATAATCAACAAAATCTTTCGTGTTTCCTGACGATCATCGCCCGAATTATCTCAAAACTGTTTATCGTTATAAATTGGCAATCTCCTGCGGTTCTTTCTTACCGTTATCCTCGTCCTCCTTATCGCCAACCGCGATCCCGTCGGAATTTTCAACTCCGCTTCTCGGTGGACCTTCCGGTCCACGGAGGGTCGAATTTAGGGCTCCTCTCCCTTGGCCGTTACCAAATATCGAGGTCACCAAATTGCTGTAATCCCCAGCGAAGACCAGGAACATCCCAAGAAATATGACCAGACGAACTGTTCCAGTGTCCACGACCATTGCGGCACTTTTCTCAGCTGATTCAACTGCTCTTCGAGATCCTCTTCCGAACTCCTTGACACCCAGAAATTAATAGCCGAATATCACTCTGTACGTGATACTTTCAAAAGGCCTTTGGAAAGACAATTTGTTCGGCGTAATACAGTCGATGAAAATATCCGATTGATATTACGTTCTTCAGCGGCTACGCAACGGCGATGGATTCGCCGATCCACCGATTTTCTCCACAATCACGATCTTCGCGCAGTCTTCGGAAATCACAGCACCAGCCGCGGACGGATCCACTGTCACTTCTGATTTATCATCGAGCTACAAAACTTCAGAACCCCCGAGACTTTCATTGGCCGCGTGCGAGAACTTGAAGAACGCGCGCGCGCGGTCGGATTGCAGTTTCCGGTTCACCGAGATCACTGAACAAACTTAGTCGGTGACTCTCCGTGCGTTCGTTGGCTCAAGATTTTTCTCTTCAACTTAGTTGCATGTTGCTGAAGAAATATTTCACTTCACTTCGTCGATGTCCGTGTGACTTTTGTTACTATTATTAGTGACGTTACCAAACGCGGGTACTCGAAGATCGTTGTTGAAGAGTGAAAAAAGTGGATCAATTTTTGTTTCTTTTGGTTGCTGTTGATGAAGAGGGCTCAAAAATCGGTAAGCAACCGAACGAACGTGTGCGAGTCACGGAATGACTGTGAATGACTCGGAACGAGCGAGTCTGTTGTCAGCCACCGCTCGGCCAGTAGTCAGTGAAAGTTGCATTTGCCTCGGCAAGGCACACACAGCTTCTGCCTACCTGGTGTCTGCGACGAGCCAACCGCGACTGTTGGACTGGCGGGAGTTGTGCTTAAGCCTCCACAGCTCAACACTAGTGACAGTGCGTTTATGTGCCACGAGTGGAACGACATCGACGATCATCGATAGCCATCACTTACTTCATATTCAGGAAATAGATTATTACTCTCCGTTTGCACCTCCGGAACACTCGGCGGTGAAAGTGAAAGCAATTGCACGCACTGATAATCGGACATTTGGAGTGTCAAGTTGATATTAATTGTTCGAAAGAATTATTCTCGTCGCATTCAAGCATCCAAGAAATTTCGGGACCTACAAAAATTACAAAGAGACATTTTTATTTTATTTTTTTCGAAATCAAGGCAGCGGAATATTCAGCTATCGAGTCGAAGGACTCTTCATGAATTCACTTTCAAACAGGCTCCATTTTTACAGTGCACTTGTCCTGATTTTTCGAAACTCGTACACCGACCATCCAAGATCTCGATCATTGATCGTACTGGAGTTTTATTGCAAAGCTCGCCGCGAAGTTCACCTTGGTTATCGCCTTGAGATTGCGGAGACACCGGTACCGGTATACAAGGTTAACGAGGCGAGTTTTTTCAAATCCAAGAACGATATGAAAGGCACTTTGCAGACATTCGAATTGCATTGTGTTTATCGTTGAATGTGCGTTAAAAAACAAGTGCGACAATTAACAATTTCGAGATAGGCTCACATTTATATTCAAATATCGAATGGAATTTTTCGTCAAATCTTTGTTCACATAGATTTCCACTCTTCAGCGGTTCATTGACACCGAGATTCTGGTTGAATTAATAATCAAAATATGTGTGCTGTAATGAAGATAAGCGGCTAGTCCAGCGGCAAATATCAAATCCGCTATACCACGAATCTATTTGTGAAGAAGTATCATTAAGGTGTGCGTCATAAGTCCCTTCTCCCGATTATATATCACTGACGTGATGTAGGAAAATTTTTTCGAACTGTTTACCATGTCGCGTGGCAAATACCTCGAAGAAGAACGACTCGTTAATTAGCAATTCAAATATGCCGATACATTTAAGTCCTCCGGGGCTTATTTATTTTTTATTCACCTCCCCCACTCCATCCTGATGATTTTTTTAGACGAATATACTGGAATTCCAGAATCTTCAAATCAACGTAAGACCCGCTCACTTTTTACAGCGACGTAATTCGGCGACCTTCGTTGCAATTTCAATTTGCAATTTGCGTATTACCGGCGCCGGTTCATCGATGCATTTGTATGAAGAACGAATGTAAATAATTTCCAGGTCATCAGAAAAGTTCAGGCGATGATAATTCGAGTCTAGCTGCGAGTTGTCGAGTCAAGGCTCTCATTGTTATTATTATTATTACATATTAGTAGAGAATGGCTAATGATAAATTATGAACGTTCTCGATTTTTATTCACTATTCGCCCAATAATGCAGCTCCGATATCCATCACCGATGGTGAATTAACTTTTTGACCCCCAAATTTAGTCAAACTCGTTGATGAAGCTTTTTGCGATATTAACAATTTTGACGGACATTTTTTAACGCGATGCTGCTGCTGCTGCTGCTTCCTTTCCGCCTCGTAATGACAGTAATATCTTGACGTCATTCGGGACACACTAAAATTTCGCGACTCGGTGGACGAAGTGTCTGCGGAGGCTCTGTTACTTGAGTCCGACTTTCGTCGATGTACTTCCGGCGATTGTTGGCGAACGGTGACCGGGTGGCCGCGTGACAAAGATGCCGTACTTGCGGGGCGGAGGTTCCGGTGGCAACGTCGGTGGAAACGACGGTTCAAGGATCTTGGCAAATATTTCAATTTTATTCGGTATAATTTAAAAATTCGTACACCATCTTACCTTGACGTTCTCGACCGAATTCGTGACAATCTCTGCCCTCTCTGCTCCATTTCCTTCCCTCGCCCCCCCAAAATTACCTTCCCCTCTGTCCCGAGATTTGTCCCAATATTTACACTGAAAAGCATCTGAGATTTAACGACTATTGAATTATTCGTAATTTCGAGCACAAATTTTTGGATGATTTACTTTGCCGAGAATCTTTTCCAGCTCTGACATTTTGTTCGCAGTGGCCAATAATTCTGTGCTCAGCCTTTTCATCTTGAAAAAATATCATTAATCAGCAAGAATAATTTCCTTGGAATCTGCATATCAGTTTTATCGGATACAATATTTAGGTTTTTTTTTTTTTTAAGTTACCTCATTGTCCAAATGCTTCGCAGTGACTTTTTGGGCGCCTTTCTGCAGTTGGTCGGTCAACCGTTCGACGCATTAAAATTTCACGTTATTATTATTAATATTAATTTTAATATCTGGACGAATTTGCACTCACGGCTTTTACGACTATATCTTCGTACTCCGCGCGTTTATCCTTCAAGGCCATGACGTCGTCGAGTTTCTGAAATTATTGCAGAAATTATTGACGGCTCATCAAAAGAGAACCGTTATTTTTTTTTCTTCAAGATCAAACTTCGCTCATCTCGATTATAAATTTTTTTTTCTGCTTCGACCTCCAGACATTTCTTACCGTTCTATTATTCACAACGGTGACCGTCAATTCCGCATTCGCTTTTTCGATTCGTTTGATCGCCTGGCTCATTGAATATCGTTGCGAGTCGAGAACATAAAAATAAACGTCCTGTAATTAAATTCGGCGACTTGACACGAGTGGAATTTTTACCTTGTTGGCATACCAGACGGCAACGTAAAACAGGAAGTACATGAAGATGCACACATAGACATTGTCCAAAACATATTCGCGTATGAACGACTGGAAAAAAAAAAAAAGTAAACAACATTAATCAATTCCCACACTTAACAGCTATACTTTCGTGAAAAAATAAATAAATAAAAAAATGCGAGAAATCAAAGAATCCGGTTTACCTGTCGGTCGTAAATATCAACGAGTTTCAAAATTGGATATGTTCTCGCGAGTCTCGTGAAGTAGCTCTGCTTCTGTCCAAACATAATGTCGTATGGTGAACTTTGTTACCAACATGCTCCGATGTTCGAGCTCACAATTTTTTTAGTCGCAACATTATGAAAATGGTAATTGCACTGTCAATCGAGCCAACGAAGATCGAGGGAGAAAAATGTGAGAGGTGAGAAATAAAAATTTGCAGTTACGTCAAAAAGCAAATCGAGAAGCGCCATAAAAATAAATGAAAGTCTGGGCAAATTTATTCATCGGTGGTAGACTTCAATTTGTATGGTTTTTCACGGTCTGGAGATTCCAAGGAATGTTCTGTGTTCTCTCGAGTCTCGAGATTATCTCTCGTGGCACGTGTTGGCCAAGAGATTTCGGTAGCAATATCAGCGTGCAGCCTCAATTGCAATCGGAAGCACAGCTCGTTTTCCCCGACACTCACGGCTCGTTGAGCCACCGGATAAATTCTTTGTCTTGCTTTATTATCGAGTATCAATCCTGAAAGAAGCCGAAGAAAGAAGGTAGAGAATAGGAGCTTAATGTCTTGTTCGTCCGTTGCCAAATCGGCTGGCAACGTTATGTTCTACGCAGCACGCATCCTGCTCCAATTCTCCACTTCATCCTCCTTAACGACGAGTTCCTCCCTCTTGCTCCCTCCGAAAGCCGTCCTCCCGTCTTGCATTTGTTTCGACCTCGAGAAACACTGAAACGATATTCTTGAGGGAAACATTCAACCCCGAAGAGTCAACGTGGCGTCGAGCCAATTTTAGCCATCCTCAAGACGACTTCTTCGCACAAATTTCATCCTGATTATCTGCCAGACAGTTTACGCCATTCTTATCTATCTTACTCGAGATAAAACGATAAATCCTCGAGTGAAGAGGAAAAGAAAAAATCGAAAATGTAAACGTAAAAATGCTTATTGAAATATACTTCAAGAGCAATCGGAGCAGGTACGAGCATTAGAAAATCTTCGTTTCCCTTGTTTTACCAGCTTCAACATTATGCACTTGCAGACCCGAAGCTGCGCCTCCGAATTTAATCCTCGTTCGTTGGACTCTTCGAGGTTAGAAAAATGTCGGCTCTTCTGGAAATTTGTCTCACGTACCGCGGATTACTCGGCTCGTAAAATAACGAAGCGTTTAAGCGACAACGAAGCGAGAAAATTCTAGCCGCATACTAGTTTTAAAGTGGAGAAAAGTTTATAATTTAACGAGCGTCGATTCAGCAGTGCAATCCTCGCGATGAGGTTCGCCATAATCAAGTGGCGAACGCCTCGCCAAAATTGACCTAAGAATTTTTATTCTTCTTTGTATAAACTCATCACTCGTGTTGTTGTTGTTATTATAATACACGTCGTTGTATGAGAAGATCTGTAATAATTTTATTAGAGAAGCGGAGAAAGGGCAAAGCAGGCATGGAAGAGGGTCCTAAACAGTCCCTTTGGTGATGAGGGAGCGCACGAGCGGCACCTCTATCAGCGCTATTAGCATTCGATCGAATAAACAGAGATTAGCACATGAAAGGGCTTCCGCCAGATCGATAATAGGCTCCAGAGACAGAGCGGAGAGGGCCAGACCGAGAAATAGCCCAATGGCCATATATATATATGCGGACAAATAGATTCTGGCGAGGATCCCTGCATGCATTGCCGCATATATAGGCTTTCCATTTATGCCGCGATCTCGCTCTCGCCACTTGTCGTTTCCCATGGCGCTTGCGGCCAGGCTTGACTAACTAAATACGAAGTTAGACAAACAGACCTCGGGCCAGGGTTAAATTCCAAGGTTTTACGATTTCGAAGAGCACAGCCCCGTTCTATCCACACACTCGGCCACTTACGCGCCTCATTCGGCTTTCCTCTATCCTCGCCATTGCGTTTCAATTACATCGACACACACACAAATGTTGTTCCGGTATAAATTAACCCCGGACAAACAGCGTGAATAAATTGTGCAAACGTAATGAGGCTCGCCTCGCTGAAAATCGTCTCTATCTATATTAAATATCTCGGAATTACCGTCGATTAAAAAATTTTTTTTTTTCAAGGTCGAATGTATTGCAAGAATATTTGTGTAAAAATAATACATTTTTCAATAATAATTACAGCGTAAAATATTATATGTTCGGAGACAAAGTACATATATCGTGAAATTGTTTTCTAATATATTTCATATTAAAAGGAGTGATTGTGGCGTGTAACACGCACCAGGAAGCGACGCGGTCCGCTGCTGGGATTGCTCTCGAGAGATGTTTATGGAAAACAGTACGGGGAACCCCCGGAGACTGCGCTCGACTGAAATCCACCCTCATCCTCGTGTCTCCGGTATCTCGTGTCGTCGTCTCTTTCCAACTCTCACTTGCGTAACCACTTGACGCGTCAGAAACGTCAGTTACACATTCGAATGGAAACACGCCCCGGCCGGCCGATTCGCAGTCGAGTGTGTTTTTGTTGAAGATGTTGGGCGGAGGCGGGTGAAAACAAAAATATCGTAAGGCGGATGCGCTTACTAGACAACGCCATTTGTTAATGAGGCTTAAGGCCTCGCGCGCCGCCAAAACTTTCGGGGGATTCCCCCAGCTAAATGCGGAGCATTAGCCGCACTTCAGTGTCACAGGGAGAATTGTTAAAATACATACAGTATTGTAACGAAAAGGGGCGAGTCGACGGCCGAACGAAGAAAAGGTTTTAGACAGAGCGTGTCGCTACATACACGCATACATACATTCGCATTTCGAGCTCGTTTGATAAGTTTGACAAACATATGCGGCGAGATCGAAAAAACAATATTATTCCTCCATTCGTTCGTTTTTTACCGCAGGGATATTTTCAAAGTGATAATTATTTTTTTTTATATTATTTTTTTTAAATATTAGAAATGAAATTTTCATTATTTCTCAATTTTCTATTTTCCATTGTTCCATATTAATAATTAACATCACATAACTATGATTCGAAGTCGATCCATTATTCATAACCAAAAAATGGAATAAACCTTTGTTTCGAGTGTCGATCGTTTGAGATGCGCGTGAAAAGCGAAGCTGGTAAAATCTTTTGTACGGAGAATGCCGAAGAGATCAAGCCCGAAGCATAATGATAAGTGATAAGGGTCGTTGAGAAGTGATCGAAGAGCGAAGGAGGATAATGGCGGAGTCTTGGGTGGCTGTGATCCTGCGGAGCGCGAGTGACACGATGAAAAGCCGCGAGCAGGGATGAGAAATAGAGAGAGGCTCTCCGTGGCCCTCGCAGGACTATACGAGCAACGACGAAGCTGTACCGCACGCTCTACGCTTGCCATCGGGAGACCTAATCGATTTGCCGTTAAGCCAAGCGTAATTCAGGCTCCGCAGTCAGTGTGACAAGAAAGTCTCCTCCAGCCGCGGGAGAGGAGAGGCAAAGGCGCCAGCGGACCGAGAAATTACTCATCGTTCTGATTGAGGTTAATTAATTAGATAATTAATTCCCTTGCAGCGAGCCAACTGAGCTCGCGGCAACGCGTGTACACGCCTGCTCCGCAGCCGCGAACATCATTCTCCTCCTCTGCGTGTTGCCTTGCTTCATCTTCGTGCAAGTATTAGTTCACTACTTTGTCCCCAGGAGAAAGCTCTCTCCGTGCAACGGAAAAATAAAAGAAAAGACGAATCGGAGCAAAAGGAGGAGACGGAAAAAACGTCCTCGTTACAGCCGAGCATTTGGATCCTTTGCGCTAAAACTCAACCCCTCAACTTACATCCCTTATCTCATTAATTCCTTCCTCCATGTCAATGCCCAGGTCCTTGCTATGCGTTAAGTGTCCTCTGGAGCATGAATATATATATACCAGGCAACAGGAAATCTCAGGAGAAACTCTTGGTTGATAAATTTCGTTATGTACAATTTTTTTTTTTTTTTTTTTTTTTTTTCAAATATAATTTCGCTGCAGATTTGCATTCAAGTATTTTTTTTTATCACATTAATAAAATCGAAATTCAGCAATATTTTGATGAAAAATAATTCGGAAGATTTGAAGTTCCTGGAGAGTCTGCAACAAAATTTTTTTTCGTCGGTTTTTTTTTTTTCTTTGCAGAACGTTGCTACCATTTCGAGATTTGAAGATATTGTTGTAATATTTTTTCAGGTGTAAAAAATGAAAATGTTCGACAATCTCGAATGTGTCGGTTTTCGGCATACGAATCGCGTGGCTCGTTTCGAATTTCGTCTTTATGCGTCGTGCCGGTTGTTGATTCAATTCCAGAACAGTTCGCTAGGCATGAAATAAGTGTACACAAATTCCCGAGTTCGCCGCAGTGGATATAGTATTTTTCCGGATTAGCGACGTTCCGAGGGGTACAAATTTCGCGTCCGCGAAAGGGAAACAACCGAGAGAGCTTTGGAGCGGCGCAAGCTCGAGGTTGGGCAAACTATACGTGCTCGAAACTCGATTCTAGCTGCAAACAGATAGTCCCTCTCTCTCGTTTCCTGTTTCTCCGTCTCTCTCTCTCTCTCTCTCTCTCATTTCTATCTCTGTACGCCAGGGGTTGCAAAGATAAAATCCCCGTTCTCGTTTCTCTCTGTGCTCGCTCTCGCGCTGTTATAAAACCATAAAGATCTAATCGTCGGGACACGTTGTGCTCGTCGGGCAACATGCACGCAGACTGAGACGCGCTTCCTCGCAAGCTCCAAACTCGCACACCGTTCCAAGAGAACTTTACCCCCCTGGTTTCAGCTTCAAAATCCTCGGGACGAGCTACGATTGTTTACCGGACGGAAGATGGGATATTAAGAGAGAGAGAGAGGGAGGAAAAAAAGTGCGGGGCTTTATTCTCGCCGGAAAATGCTTTCTCAGATTCGATAGCCATTTCCAACACGCCATCTTCTAATCTCTCCTCCACTCATCTTCCCAACTTCCGTTATTAGACACTGAACACCATTTTAATAATTCAAGATGGCAATTTGTTTTTCATTATTTTATTTCAATCCCAAAATGAGTGGTATTTAAAATTAGAATACGTAACTAGTTGACACGATATTTCCGCTGGACGATGACCATCCAGCGGAACACGTTTCTGAAATTGATTGTTAGAACGTCATGAGAAAAGTGGTCCAGACGAAAGTTCATCCAACAGCCAGCATCCCCCGAATTAATTTCACCCAACCAATCTCTCATTTCTCAATGTGCAACTTTCCCAGATTCAAAAAACCACCGAAAGTCATTCACCCCTAAAATTAGTCCCGCTTTATTTCACACGGTGTGTATGAAGTATTCGTATAAAATTTCATCAATCCACCGAGTAATTCTCGGTGCAAGTGAAATTTTTGTAAAGAACGTATTACCCAAGAGTAAAAAAGAAAAAAAGAAAAAAAGAAAAAAAACAAACAATTGGGCTCCGCCAAAAATGGAAATAACGCGAAACGATAATAAAGAGAGAAGGACAGCGTGACGTCGCTTGATGAAATCGTCCGAGCGTGGCAAATCTCTCTGATTCATCCGAGTGATCGAATCTAAAACGATTTAACAATGCCACTTGTTCCGAGTCCCCTGCACAGTTGTCACGTTGACGCGGTGCACGGTGCATCCACGGTGCGTAACGTGACACACGCTCGTGTTTTCTCTTTCGTTGTGAATTCTCTGGCCGAAAATTGTAAAGGGGATTCCTATTGGCGGGGGTGGTGGTACAACTGGTCCGAGGGTTCGCCCGTACACTCGCAAGTGTATCCACCGGGCCAAAAAACTCCGTTTCTGTCACTGCTGTCAGTCTGGAATTAACCAACCGTAAGAAGAGGAGCATTGTAACGGCGGCCCAAGTTATAACGGAAATGGAACGAAGGGGTCTTTCGCATTTGGAGTGCGTTTTTCTGGGGCTGCGGAGAAGGGCCAACGCGCGTGCTGGCCGAAGCTGAAGCGGGCTCGCGTGTTGGCCCGCTGCTTCTTGCCACTCTTAGCCCCGCTGATTGGATGTCAGCGACGCCTCGCGAGGATCACGTCAGATCGACGAATATGCTTGTCTGACTTGAAATTAATTTGAGTGCTCTCTCGTATCTGGTACCAAACACTCTGCCACAATAATAGTCCACGTACGTACGGGACATTCCGCGTTCAATCGATACCATTTATTTATTTATTCTCTTTTGTGGGATGATATTTCGTGAATACCAATTTTTTATAATATCAATAAACAATTATTTTCAATTATAATTAAAATATTTGCGGTTCTCTGAATTTTTGTTTGTTTCGAATTTTTTTTGTCCCAATATTTATAAAATATTTATGTAATATTTCGTGATATTTGTGTTCAGGAATTTATTCATTTATTTTCTATGTTTACTTACATGGCTAAAAAATGATAACAAATTTATTTAATTTGTGCATTTGGCACCAAAGTGTCGATTCGATTTGGAATGACCCATATAACATAAGGTATATAATAGGTATAAGGAGCCAGGGCCTCAGCCTATGCGGTGTCCTACTGTATACCCAATAGTGTACGTTCTCTATACTATACCACATACACGCTCCTGATTAATTACTCGGACACCGTGACTGCATCGTCTACACCCCATGGGGATGTCTCTCGGGAGAGATCTCAATCGCAACAGATCTTGATCTCTATACACTGCAACTTGGATATAGTAATATGCGCTATACACCGACGTTACTATTGTGTAACCACTCGCACCATAAGAACGCTTTACTTTGCGTTTAATTAATCAATCCGAGCTGACGTGTCCATACGACACGAATTTGTTATTTGATATTCCCTCTCCGTTCGGGGTAAACTGGCGGAGAGAGACAAATGGCCTCGCCAGCCACCGAAAAACACTACCGGAAATAACCACTGATAACTATTGAGAATTTAGCAATGACAAAAATCTTTTTTTGAAAGAAAAGAATTTTCATATATTCACTAATAAATTTTTCGAAATTTTATTGAAAATCAGAATTAATCATTTTTCGTCCAGCTTTTTTTTATACGCATTTAAGGCTATTATTATAAAATGAAAATTATGGAAAATATTACTTTTTTTTTTTTTTAAGTCAAATAATGGAGATTTACAAACGAGGTCTGGAACTGACGCGCTTTCCGAACTTCCGGTTGACGCGAACAGGTCCTTTGTGCAGGATAACAGGTGAACCTCACCTCAATTACTGTTCCATCAGTTTTGCTCGTTAAACACTGTCGGCTGTGCGAACTAAATTGACAATCGAAGTACACCGTATTTCGATGTAATTTCGCATTACAGCTGTTGGTAATTGGATTTCCCGTCGTGTGTAATGATGCAATGTGCAGCCCTATCAGGGGATATGGATCTCGGCGGATTACGGAAGCAATCGGAATGCATAAAATTCATGTAGGGTTCCATGGTGTAATGGTTAGCACTCTGGACTCTGAATCCAGCGATCCGAGTTCAAATCTCGGTGGAACCTACTTTTTTTTTTTGCAGCTCGCTACATTACCGACGGAGTTATCGCGAATTCTAATATTTTTTACAGAACCCAAAAAAACAAAATTTCTTTTAATTTCGATAAAATATTTGAAATTATTCACAGACATTATTTAAATGCGTTAATCAAGAGAAAAAAAAAAATGTTCTCCTTCGAGCCGGATTTGAACCAGCGACCTATGGATTTCTATTCTGTTCGAACCAACTACAGTCCACCGCTCTACCAACTGAGCTATCGAAGGCTTACGAGTTTGTCTTGTAATGAGCCATATAAGCAAGTGCCAAAAGCTATTGGAGCGTAAACAACGAAATATGGATTGAAAATTGGTACACACCCCATGAAAATCAAATTTTATCTCGTCTCAAATATGAATTGAATTTTTTTATTACCTGGAATGACTTAAATCAATCAGAATTACAGAATGTATTTTTTATTCACAATTATTGATATAGTTTGGAACAAAAATATCACATTTAATTCATTGATCAATATATTTTTTTGATTTAACATTAAAACAATGAAAATTAAATGATTTTTTTTTCTAGAGTAGGAATTTTTGATATTTTTTGGTGAGAGTCAATAAATAAAATAACGTTGAACAAGGGAAAATAAACAATTGTGAATTATTATAGCTTGTGGTGTTGCGTAAAAGTTGGTATTTTACGAGAGTGAGAAGCAGCAGAGCGGAGAATTGCGTGTCAGACGGGAGGTCGATGGTATCGCATACGGTAAACGCTATATCTCAGAAATCCCATATCATCGTGGACGGTGTTCGCCAATCACCATTAAAACAACCGAGGATCTTGGCTTTCGGGCAATCCCGTCAACCCTCAACGGCCCCTCGATGCAGTTTACATAAAACTATAAAGTTGTATAGTCGTAACCGAAAACTCGAGGGACCTGCCAGTGAGTTAGGAGCAAAAGGGAAGACGAAGGGTCTAAGATGAGGGGTAGGTGAGCCTCGTAAAGACAACGGGGTGACATTTTTGCATGCCGTCATTACGCCTTCCCTTAAATGCGATACGACCTATTCATAATTACCTCTTATCATGAAAATTAACTCACTAAAACTGCAGAACGTAAAAGACTCCTCAGATATTATGGCCAATACAAAAAAAAAAAACAAATTCATCAAATTTATAAGGTGTAAAAACGTAATTTTTCTTTTCATTTAAAAAAAAAAAAAATATATTATATATGCGAAGAAAAAAATCTATTTAAAATGTAAATACACGAAATTTTACGATTGATGAGAATATCGGCCTGCGGGCAAAGAGCTGGAGCAGCGCTTCCGTTTCGCGCGAGGAAGCACCGATTTCTTGAGGCGTGTGTAAAGAAGCCGCGGTAAAAGGCTTCTTATACAAAGTGTATTTGAGCCTCGTGCGTAAAACGCTCTCTAAAATTGGTTGGGCAAACAATTTTTACAGCCCGGTTATGAAAAACGTTACAATGCATCTTATAGTCTACTGTAATACGTCGATATGCGTAAAGATGTAATAGATACATATAAAAATGTGTAAAAAAGCGACCGAGGCTGATTTGCTTTTTTTCTTTCTTTTTTCTTTTTTCTTTTACGTTCCTTTCGAACGCCCAACGATATTTTCATGCGAGCAGCGGCCTTTAAAAAAACACACTCAAGGGCATAAAAAAATTTCGCGTCTTATTTAAACGCCTCGGCGTTACTCGTGTATATATAGTCGTGCCCTATACAAAACGAAGCAATCCGAGGAGCGACGCATCAGGCAGTCTAATAACGTTTTTACGATGTAAGTTCGAGGGTGTGCACCCGTCGTCGTCGTCGTCGTCGTCGTCATCCCTGTCCACCGCGAGACACTCGACTAGGGGTTGTAGGTAAGCGTTTGGCTCTCTCCGTTTTGTTATAAAACACGTTATAATTGCCGTGACGCGCGTAAATCTTAAACAGTGGACTTTTACGAGCGTCGAGAAAATTGGCTCAAGACGCTTACCATTCAACAGGAAAAAATAAAAATAAATATACAATGAAAAGGATTTTGTCTCTGCTGCGGAATGTGACGTATCTATAAAAAAAAATGTATTTATCAAATGTATGGATTTTTCGAAAAAGATTATGCACACGAAACACTATGGAATATTAAATAGTAAGGTGTGATTTTTTTTTTTGAATTTTATTTTTTTTTCAATTTAAAAAATTAAAGAGTGCGGGTTAATATACAGCGAATTATCAAAATATTCCCAAAGCAAAAAGGGAGGAGGTCTTGTGAATGACTGTCTAAAAATAAAAATAAGGAAGCAATGTGCAAGCTTCTACATTAAAGTTTCATTTATTTTTTTCTATTTGTGCAATCGGACATAAAAATGTATCAGATAAAGAAAGTTGCGCGCGCTCGGAGATGATTTGATAGGCCGGGAGGGTGAATCGAGCCGAGCGAGTTTCCTTTATGCCTGGGATTTAAGGAATACGCCGTTGGTCATAAACTATAAAGATTCTCAGTCATAACTCGGCTACGAGCGTATCACATTTTATTTAATTGCCCCGCGGCGGCGGCTCGTCCTCCAGTCTTTTCGTTCCAGTTATAGATGCGAGTGTATACACCGAACCTGAAGAAGAAAAAGGGAGGAGATCGTTGCGTGAGTTTCCCTCACCGAATAGCATCGCTGCGTGTGCATAATATTATTTATTGCCTCGGAAGCTATTAAGGAATTTAATGCCGAAAGCGTTCACTCTTAAAATTAAACTCGATAAAATGTTTGCTATCCAATCGCGAGGCCAACTTTGATACCTCGAGCGTTGTGAAATTTGTCGGAAAGACCGAGACACCGCTCGGCATTATCTTCCGGCGAGGATAACCCGATATCGTGGCGTGGCTTTATCACCGAACAAGTGCAAACTTATCCCTCATATACGCAACCCGTATAACTGTATATCCACCACAAAGATATCGAGATCTTCTTCAGGACGTACCTTCGAACTTTTGACTCTCGCTGAAAGTCGATCGCCATTCTTATTATCTCGACAGAAGAAACAAATTAAATCTTACTACATAAGTAAAAAATATAATTTTTTTATCTTCATTTTCTCGATACTTATTGACATCTCACTGGAGACATGAAATTACATAACTTTCTGTATGTTCTGTATATAGGTAAATGTTGAGTTTTTGAATATAATACGAATAATAACCCTTTGGTATAGTTAAGTGCGATTGAATTATTTATTTGCGCTATATTTGGCGTGTCTTTCATTGAGAATCGATTTCCCAAAGCGAGCGTCAAAAAATATTATTTTTTTATCTTCATTTTCTCGATACTCATTGACATCTCACTGGAGACATGAAATTACATAATTTTTTGTATGTTCTGTATATAGATAAATGTTGAGTCTCTGAATACAATCCGAATAATAACCCTTTGGTATAGTTAAGTGCGATCGAATTATTTATTTGCACTATATTCGGCGTGTCTTTCATTGAGAATCGATTTCCCAAAGCGAGCGTCTCGATCTGATACGGTGGGCGGGTAACACAATCGTGGCGACTGAAAACGAGCCATTCGGCAAATGCTCGTGCGCTATTATATTAGCCATGGTATAGCTAACACCTAAACCTGGTCGATGTGCCGTGAGCTCCTCCAGGAGGAGAGAAGCGAGAAGGCTTCTATCTAACTCGACGAATCTCCGGGAGATCGAAACTCGCGAATGTCCGCTATCCCGTTCCATGGGATATTTTATAGGAGCGCGCCGGTTGCGCGCAGAGCCTGAGTTATACGGGGTAACGCTCGTTAAGCGCGTAGCCTCAACCCGAAAGCACCTTAAACCTCAGCGTGTGCTTCTGGATCGGCTGAAATTTAAATTGGCAAAGTATTTTACGAGAGCCTCGGGTATTTCCGGAAGTCGAAGGGGAGGCCGCCAGTTTCACGGTGGCGTTGTCACATCTTGATGAACTTCCGGTAACGATCTGAGGCGAATGTCGTCGTCGTCGTCTGGCTCTGTCGCCGCGCGCTCCTTTCCATCGAGAAAAACTTTACCGTATGCGACAATGCAAGATAGCACGGCATCGCAAAGCTATGGCTCTTTCGAGCTAATGAAGGATTTAGCCTTCGCCAAATGGTTAATTACCTAATTTCATGTCTCAATGAATATCTCCTCTTCCCAGGAGGCAAAGTGTTATTTCCTCGGGATAATAGCAATGCGTACCTAGCGCTCGCATTATTTATTCGTACATCCTTGGATCTTTTTTATCATGGAGAAAAAAAATCTCTTTATGGACGGGAATGAAAAAAAAAAATTACTGGACCAACGGATCAATTGATTGGCCTCTAATGAGCAAAATAGTGATTAATTGTTCATAAGTGCAATGGGCAATTGTAGAAAAAAAAAACAAGGTTTTTATGATGACACATAATCTATTATAAAATGAATATATTTCCCTAATTATTATAAAATTATTGATATTTAGGTATCGATATCTCAAGATTTCCGTTTCTTCTCTTGAATGCACATAGTAGAAATAATGTCGGAAATGGAACACGCGTTTCCGCCCACCTGACGTCCCTCTTAACGTCACACGTCCTTTCCCCGTTAATAATGTACTCCGTTCAAACATAAAAAGAAAAACTAGCAGGTGTCTTTTCGAATGGTGTCCCGATCGACAATTTTTCATATTCGAGGTAATAAATAAAAAATGTTAAAATAAGTACAAAGCAACGAATTCGCAAGCGCACCGGAAATGATGATTTGCTTTTAACCGTGTACGGTTTACACATCGAGTACCATTCATTGCGTTAACCATCGACCGCATTACAAAAATATTATTTACATGCGATTCGTCATTGAAACCGCAAAATAATCCGACTCTCTCCGCTTACAATTAGCTTTAGCGATGTGAATTTCCGGCGGTGTTGTATTGGTAAACTCGTGTATATTTCCTTCAACGTTCACCGCGAAACCGCAATTTGTACGTACGAGAAAAAAAAAAAAAAAAAAAAAAAGTCGACAAAAGAGCAAGTTTAATGCAAAGGCCCTGGATTTTCGCACGAGCAATAAAAGTCTCGGGTTTGCGGCTTTCTGATCGAAGATAACAACTGTCCGACTCGTGGCAAAGTGCATCCAGTCGCTGGGCTCGCGAAAACGACTGATAAGCGCGGAACTACTGCGAACGATTGATATATAGATAGCCGACGCGACTGACAGTCAAGAAAGGGCTCCAGAAATGGTTTGCCTGAATAATGGAAATCGCAATTACATTACAAACCGTGTAATAGTCTATCTTGCATCGGCAATCAGGTTCAATTTAGGCATTTGCCTCGACGTTTCCGAGAGGCTCGCAAAAATCATAGAATTAAGGGTGAAACCGCATAGCGATTGATTACATCGATAAGAATATCATTGTTTGATCGTTTTCTATTTATTCGGTGCACATGAGGGGAAAAAAAAAAATTAAATTTTTCTAAAGGTCCCACCGAGATTTGAACTCGGATCGCTGGATTCAAAGTCCAGAGTGCTAACCATTACACCATGGGACCCGAGGTGCTCAGAGATGTCGACAGACGATACTTTTTTTTAGAGAACCATTTTTATCTGCGACTTCACGTCATTTATGCATCAATAATTTTTCATCAGTGCGAATTTGTTTATTTATCTATTTTTATGTCGTTATTAATGTATTGACTATTTTAGATTAGATTATCAAAATGGTATATTAAAATATTTTCTGGATTTTTTTTTTCGTGGACAATGTATTTATGGAAAATATAATTTTATTCGACAACATTTTTGATATTGCATTGCATGAATTACAATAAATATTTTATTTTATTATATCAACGGGAAAATGACTTTTACAAAAATGAATTGATAAAACATATAAAAGCAAAAAAAAATTCATTAATATATTTTATTTTTGAATATTTTTCTGGGAAATTTACAATTTCTATTAATTTGATTTTTAAGTGATATGTTTCACGAAAGGATTGAACGGGCAACAAATTAAAATCAGTGAAATAGGTTGGAGGAGGCGAGTAGGGTTGTCAGCCAGTGAGAACGACATGGAAACCGTGACACCCCTCTCGACGAGCAGTCAACCCCTAATTGAACGGAAGTTGGCAATAAATATTATGTTTCGCTCTTAGTCGCCGGCAGCGGGGTTGACTTTACAACGGTGTGGAATGAAAAGAGGCTACACGCTTTCTCGTCTAACGGAAGCGGATGTGCAATCAATGTGCGACGCTCTCGAGAACATATTTTACGCGATTTTATAGTCGGTTCGATTGCGTTTTCGGGCACGCGTACCGCAGCATTAAATGACTTTGATTGAAATCCGGAGTGCGAAATTAGGCGTGTAATAAGTGACAAAAAAAAAAGAGATTTATTTGGTTCGACGTGTGAAGATTTCCATAAAATTTAATGAGCGACACGTGGACCACAATTCTTTTTCTCAATTAAAAAAAAATATGAATTTGTTGAAATCATATAATTTTTATGCTTTATATCCAAATTGACATTATATGAGAAATATGTGAATAAAGTGTGCATAAATATAACTTTTAAATTAATTAATTATGTATTTCACAGAATACACCCTCATCGTTCGAATAATTAAATTAAAAGAAGATGTTACGTCACGAAAAAGTAAAAGTCACGGTGACGGAGATCGAGAAAGGATATAAAAGGGTGGAAAAGCTGGCAGGAAAGGGCATAAGGCGTCGCGGAGGATTAAACTGTAAAATAAAATGAATCTCATTAGTTGCGCTTCGGTGGATACCGTCACTTTGATGTCGAACGACGTGCCCTCGAGAAATTCACCCACGCACTCCACTGTTGTTATTATAACTGTTCCTGTTGACATGAGCTATTTTCAATTATCCAATATCACATACAATAACAAAACAACCATTAATTAATTTTCCTCAAGATTACTAAATAACAATACATCACCTAATTTTTTTTTTCATCATTCAATCATACCAAAAAATTATCTGAGCTTGAAATCATTAAAACAAAATATATCAATTCAAATCTATTATTTAAATAGCTTCAACAAAATTTCAGCCCAGAATTCAAAGCATTCTTGTATTTTTAATTTTTTGTTTTAATGAAGAAAATTTTTTCTTCCACCCGAAACTGATGACCAAATGAGTTAGATATTGATAGATAAAAAAATAGCTTACGAGAATCAGCAAAGCGAATGTGACGATAAATGTATTACGAAGACAGAGCACCCCTATAACGCCACGTGACCGGTGGGTCGCTCAGGCAGCCATGCTGGATTTTAAAATGCGCGGGAAAGAGAGACAGGGATGGGCAGGGGTTGCGTAGGGCCGTGGGTTGATTGTGAGAGGGTTGCACGTCGTGGATGACATGCGAGGGGGGGATCTCTTGGCTATCCTCGAGTTCGAGGGAATGGGAAGTGGGGAGTCGAATTAACGATCACAAAAAAGCGTGCACGTCACGCCTGGTGGTAAAATGGTGTGTGACTAATACGGGATTTCTCGTTGTTGCCCTTAGAGCACCGGTGTTATAATATAGCTACTCGAGAAATTCTATTATACCAAACTCACACACACTAAAAAAAAATTAAATGACACCGAAACGTGTCTGCCACAGAAACACCGAAGAATCATTGGCATATTGTCAGTTTGCTTTACCGAGCGTGCATCCGCGTTATAGTAATAGTCCTCGTCACTGGCCCTCGCCGATTTGACAATTAATGGCCTGCCCTTGAAAATAGTTTGGATAAATAGAATAATATTGTGCGCTTGTCGAGGTTCACTGACGTCGGCCCATTTACAAAGGGACCTCCGCACCCCTCGATTGGCTTCCGGTCGAGCATTTTGTCAATCGTAAAATCGCGTTCAACCCTTTACAAGGGTTTTGCTTATTCAAAGTTCTCGGTGCAGGCGGTAAAAATTTTCATCCGGATAATTGTCAATTGATTATTTTGAATTTAATGATGTTTAGGGGGACTTGGGTATTGCGTATTTGCGTGTGTGACTGTGGAGAGGATCGAGCATCGAGGAAATTCTCGTGGGGTTTTGGCCAGAGGAACAGCGTTCTGTTGCTTCAGCTGGCCGCGCACGGCTCTCCCATCCGCGCACACATAATCCGTCTCTCCGATTCTCAATATTTGCACTCTCACCTTCCGATAATACAGCGCGCCAATTATCCAAACATTGTGTGTCCCAATACCGCGATATATCGATCGGCTACATCCCAAAGTACATTTTGATCGGCGAGTGGGGACTCGAACGGAACCACAGGCAATTTTTTTATTGGCACATCGAAAGATGTATAATATTTTTTTTTTTTTCAAATCTAAAAATTATGACCACTCGTTTCT
Source organism: Clistopyga incitator (assembly GCA_947507545.1). Lineage (NCBI taxonomy): Eukaryota > Metazoa > Arthropoda > Insecta > Hymenoptera > Ichneumonidae > Clistopyga > Clistopyga incitator. The sequence continues at coordinate 10,904,033 of OX382183.1, read as the reverse complement.
TGGGCAAGCGAAGCTCAACGAAAAGGGCTCCCTACGCTTCGCGAAACCTAGCAATGACTTTATTTCAAGCTTTCGCAACTGGCAGCACGCCAGATTGGCAAATCGGGTCAATCTGGCAAGCCCATTATAGCCAGTAGCTCGTGGAATTCCCCCTGACGAGAAACAACCACATTTTCGTCGCGCCCACCGCAAAAAATCCACGTTTTTTTTGTTATTTTTTATCATTAGCTCAGGTCAGTTTCGTTGCCATGTGCGATTTCAACAAGATTGCAAAGTCCACGAGGCTCTCGCACTACCTGAAGACCATTCCCCCGACTATGAAAATTAATTCATTTCGTGAGTGTCAAGCAGGACTCGGGGTATTTTCGGTATTTACGGGCGACGGAAAAAATTCCCATTGTCCTGAGGCACGCGATGCAACAAACACGAACAAACCATCGCCGATGGTTTATAATACACTGCAGCAATGGTCGCATATGTCCACGTGGCCTAAAATGGTCGCTCTTCTTCGAGCGTGTGAGAGTTTCTCGATTTATCTCTAAATCTGTATCGCACGAGCGCAGCGTGACGGCCACTCGTGCAAAGCGCGTACCAAGTGCGTTTTGGGTTAGCGAGAACTCATCATCGCCACCACTTTCCCTGACACAGATGACGCGATGCGGGCGTTATCGGCTTCCTGGGATCTTCTCATTTCGCTACACGCTTTTGATTATTGCTACCTTATGCGATCACGGTGTATAATAGTCGAACAATGAAGGGTCATGTGCTGGCTGATGGGCCAGTCAGTTATCGTTTCAATTTTAGCGGCAAGTCGATAATGGACGTCGAAACCCTGCAGTCTCTTCGACCGCCCGTCGTGTCATTATCTTTGAGGATGAATGGCCTTTCGTACACAAAATACACAAAGTGTGTCCGAATAGAAAAGTCGATTCCACACGATCATTGCCTCTCATCTCTTCACGCTGCTCCGTCATCAAAGTGTCGAACCGAGAGTCGCTTGTTTCCTGGCTCGTTACGTTTTTCACATCGCCATAATCTTATGCGTAGATCAGAAATTCAGCGACGCAACAAGTAACCGGCATGTCACACCTTTCGGGGCTAATCCACCGTAAAGATCTGTCGCCTGATTGGCCAATGCAACGCCAATTTCTGGCTAACGATCACCACGGAAGCTGTGCATGGATATGTGAGAAGATCCGGGCGTCCGGGTGAAAAAAGATCCTGCGATTCACCAGAATTTCCTGGGATATACATTATCAGTGTAAATTATCTCGAAGAATCGGTATGAATTTTAATTATACAAAAGCGATAAATAAAAAGAACGAAATATTATCTCAATAATGTATTTCAAAAATAAATTGACAAGTATAGATAACCAAAAAAAAAAGTAGTTTACTAAAAAAAAAAAAAACGATAATTCAGTATTTACGACAATCAATTTTCCAAATAGACACTGACATAACAGGCGTGAAGGAATATATATGTATGGAAGGAGTAGCGGGCGCGAATATGGAACGGACACGAGTTTAATCCCCCAAGGGCGAGAGCATTGGACATGCATAGGGTGTATGGTCCGGCCGACCGAGTGAGGGATAATTAATCACGATAAAGTCCTGACGTGAAGGATCGTATTCGTGAGCGCGTTACCGGAAATTCTTTCGCTTCGTGTAACACCACAGTCTCGAGTTTTATGAATTAACGGCTACCGACCGAACCATTGGTCCACTGCTGACCGACCCAACTGTACTAAAAGGGCAAGCTGAAAAGCGTCAAGGTAATTCTATCGCGAACCTGATGGAAACCCTCCCGGTTTATGTTCATTCGGATTCCTTTGACGCTCGGTTTCTCACTTCGGCAATTGAATTCGACCACGAAGAACTTCCATTTTAACTGACCTCGAGAAACGATGTCTGAAATATGTTGATCGAACGGGTTAGATCAGGTGCGATTAGGGAGTCACTTTAGAGCATGAATGTCCTCCGGACGAGCGATTTTCCATCGACATGTCGGCGCGAATATTCCCGCTTAGCCTTATGGGCATCCCTTTTGTCCGTCCGGTTGAAGGGCGGATAAGCCCAGCGACGTTGTGTGTATCTAAATGCGACTATAGGCTTCTCCGGTGTGTGTCTGTCTGTCGGTCTGTCCGTCTGTCTGTCGGACGTGTTGGTATGTTTAGGTGGGTGTCCACTCTGCGGTTCCACGTGTGTGGCCACCGGTCACGTGTGTATGGGTCAACGGAGAAACGGGAGGCAGAGGAGGGAGTACGTGCGGTGAGTTACGGGACTGCGGACAGAGTGATGCATTGCCCGTGGAACCGAAGGTCCGAGATATCCCATGGGAATCGAACGGTAGCCCTTACACCTCGCGCCATTAGAGGCACACCCGGCCACACGATGGGAAACGTCCCATATTATGTCTATGTGCACATGTGTATACCGTCTATAAGTACATCTATGCATATATATATATATATATATGTGTGTGTGTGTATATGTATATGTATATATATAAGGTAGTACTACGAGAACGGCGCACGCCACGACCCTTGAATTATTGGAATATCGACGAGACGCTCCGCACACTGTGGTTACGACTGGTCAAGCGTGATACCAATTGCCTCATCGGTTTTAAACTTACTTGCACAGGCTATCAATCACTCGAGGCTGCTATCAACAGATTCGAGTTTCAATTTAAATTTCAATTCAAATAAACTTGATACTACGATTTTTTCATGGACGGGCACTCTCGACATGATCCCAAACCAGATATATGGTTTTTAATAAAATATTCGCTACGTGAGAATTGGCAAAAATTTGCAATAAATACAAATTTGGGAACAAGTGATTTTGTATTGTAAATGAAAATTTTCGGACTCACGAGATTGTGATTAATTAAAAGAATCGGTGAATTAGATAAAGGATTTTTAATTGTGTGTTAGTAAATTGATAATAGCCATGGTTGAAGTTTCGAATCGGGGTATAGAACGCAATTTGGTATTGCGGCTAATACGAGTTTGGTAAACTCGTTAAAAGTAACTCGTAGTTTCCCATTGGCTAATGGGTTCATCGGAGCGTTACCGACGGCACTTTATTTTTATTTAAAGTACGCGGGCACGGCTCAGAGGAAAACGATGTCACCGTCCCCGAGCAGTCGCGTTTCAACCCCTTTCAACCCCTTTCCACCAGCGAGTGTACCTCAGCTTCTCGTGTATCTCCACGGCGCGGGTTTAATTCCGTGAGACGATTCGATCGATTACCGCGATTAAAATAAAATGTAAATGGCCAAAGCCAGAAGAGAGGGAGAGAGAAAAAGGATCGCGACAAACGCGAGCGCTCTCGAGTCTCGTGTGGTATGCAAATCGTCAGCGCGGCTGGTAATCGCTGAGTGCCAGCAGATCCGGTGTCTTCTTCCCTCTTCAAGTACTTCTTCTAATGCTCCGCTGGAAAAAACGTAACGAGCGACTCGTACCGACATTCGCACAAAAATAAAACACACGCTTGGTAAAACGAACGACGCAGAAATGAGAAACGAGGATCGATAACTGGCGAAGAGGAGGAAAGAAAATAAGAATCGGGAAATAAAGTGCTTTCATCGATGAAAAACGACCATCCACGTACACTCGACGAATGATGCGTTGCAGTACAGCTGTGTGCTTTTTGTGAAAGAAAGAGAGTCAAAAGTATCCTTTCCTCAATTGATTTATTAAATCTGGACAGAAACATTGACTCCTTTGACAACAAACTATCACCAAGCACAAGAAAGTACCTTCTTCCTCATTGTTCTCTCATCCGATGAATTTTTCCAAATTCCCATGTCTACAAATGTTGATCTTCCAAATTCCGTGCACTTATTTTATCAACAGAAGAAGCGACGTGCTAAAAGCTTTAACAGCTTTTCAAATTTGCTGTGAATAATAGACAACATTATCTTTGCATTTGAATTGGGTATTGAAAATTTTCTATCCAAGGTAACAAAACAACCCGACAGTGGATCAACTAGAAGGAAATTAATATCGTTGGACCGATAACAGCCAACATTCATAAATGAACATTCTGTAGCAAGCAGCATTTATGACACAGTCGCGCCGAATTTTGTATAATGCGTGAGTTATGCATAGAAAGCCAAATTGCGTAATATCACGGGATACAAATAGCGGCGATGGAACAAATGCTGTTTGGTAGTGCGGGCGTGCATGCCACGGCATTCATTGAGGATAGAACGTGGGCGATAGAGGGTTGGCCGATTCTCTGGATATACCCCATCGTTTCCCGAATGATTAATTAGTTGTCCCGGGCTTCGCGTCACAGTGTCACTCTTGCCGCGGCTTTGTCACTTGCTGCAAATACAGGAACACGTCCCTCTTCCATGACCCGCCCCCCTCGCACACTTCAACCCCTTCAAGTACCAACGTATCTCCACGGTACATACGTTCCCTGTATGTACACTTACAGTATCTATGGGTACATACACGTTTACTCGTTTCGCGGATACGTAAAGCAAATTGCATTGTAAGCGGACTGCAACAGGCGTGCCATTAATCAATGCCCGATGCATAGCTTCGTTGCATCGCACACGTCCAATACATTCTGCCAATTTCGAAGTCGCCATCAGCCTCCGCGACGGTGGTCAAATAACGTGGGCTCTGAGAGAATACCGGCTAACACCTCTTTCCTCATCAATCCCTCACTTTGTGCGGGGATACTGCAGTGCGCAGAATCCGTCGATCCTTCGAAACGACGGGACACACTCATTGGCTCTGCTAAAATTCGGCTCTGCCGATCGATGGAAGGGCAAGTAGATCGACAGCGTCGAATAATGTGGAGACGGCGAGAACACATCTTTACCGACTAAACCCTCACTTTGTGCGGGGATCCTTCAGTGCGCAGAATCGGTAGATCCGCCGGAACGACGGGACACACTCATTGGCTCTGCTAAAATTCGGCTCTGCCGATCGATGGAAGGGCAAGTAGATCGACAGCGTCGAATAATGTGGAGACGGCGAGAACACATCTTTACCGACTGAACCCCCCACTCTCTGCGGGGATCCTTCAGTGCGCAGAATCGGTAGATCCTCCGGAACGACAGGGCACGCTAAAATTCGGCTCTGCGGATCGATGGAAGGGCAAGTAGTCCCACAGAACACAATAAAGGGCATGTACTGTTAATGTTCAGCTCTGTCTTCGGGTGTTTCGAAGTGAAGGTAATTAGTTGTGGAACTATAGCTGTTACTCGATCGATCATTTACCTCCTGTGACACTCGTGCAGTAGGTGCTTGCGTGTATGCTGTTCACGCTGTGAAGTCTATTGTCTGAGGTCAGGGCATTGTTCCAGGATCAATTATTCGATGATTAATAATCGGGTTTTTGGAGTTTATAATTATTCGGGGGGTTAGTAGCGATAAAATGTGTACTGAATATTAATATTGTAGGAAAATTCGGAAATTCATATTTTCGATAACGATATCTATTTGGAAAAAAAAAACTTTTTACCAAAAAAGTAAAAAACCGATTTAGCTTTCGTTTCTGCAGAGTATAGAGTCATTATGTGAACCGTTGGTGTACCTAAATAATTTCAAGCAATTAGAGTTTCGTCGGGAGCTCTTTCGCTCGGTCGACGAAGTTTTTTTCGCGTCGAAACACACGTCAACACCATAATCTGATAGCGAGCGCATTCGCCGCCGAGAGATTCACCACTTCCGATGAAATTCAGCTGCGAGGTGAAATTTCGCTTAATAAACACACAATTGCAACGAGAAGTGAATCATTCAACGGGAAGCCTTAAGAGGGGCCTCTGGCAGAACGAGAAACGAGAGTGAAGTTGGGCGAAAAAAAAAAAAGAAACGAGACGAAAGGAATAACCGGAATAATAATGATAACGTATTCTTTACCAAATATCGAGCGTAAAATTTCTATGTGGCAAATATATAAAAATTATTATTTTCTCTCGGCAATTCCCGTGATATTGAAATTTCCATAATGGGTTCGCAACGTCGAGCAACCGCAACGTCAACTTCACCGGCAAACCCTGCGGAAAGTGACAGCCTATAATTTCTCCGTCACGTGTAAACGACCCTTAATTATTCCACCTGAATGTGAGCATCTTGGTGATTTTTGACGTCTTTATTCCAGCTCCAAAAGTAAACTCGCATCTTCAAAATTTAATCCTCCTCATTTCAATATTCAACTACATTTTTCCACCACTTTAACACGAAAGACCATTAAATGACTTTATCTCATTCTATCGAATTATCAAAATACAAACGTCATGTAACAATCCATTTTACAATCCTATGGACCAAAATCTTCCTCATTTCTACGCACAAGGAACATTACATCATCCAAGCAACGACTGAGGTGAAAAATCATCGGAGAATCACCTCTCTCGCGATTCCCGGCCCTCGACGCAAATGTTCACCTACATTCCCTACGCACCAGAGCCTCGAGCTCTCGAGAGCGATGAACCATCGGTCTCCACCGGGTACGCACCCCCGCAGATGCGTGAACGCACCGTAGGGTTGCAACGGAGAAGCGGAGTGACTATGTGGATGGATCCAATGGGTATACATGGATGGGGCACATGGAGAGAGGAAGCGAGTCCTCTCTCCTTTAAGATCTCAAGCTGTTGCCAAGCTGGATTGATGGGGTTGCCATGGGAACGTTGTGCGAGGGCCTATTGTTGCACCCTGTGCCGTTGCATTCGCTCTCGGTACGCGGCGGCAACTACCGGTACCCCCCCCCCCCCCCCCCATCCCTTCATGTACACCTTCGTGGCATATTTATTCGCGTGGTACACCGCGCGTTCCTGCTGTTGCTACTGCGGTGCACACGTACGTGTTCATTGCGTGTGTACAGGTACTGCACACGTCGTGTGTGTCGTATGCGTGAACGCGATGCGGATTCACGAGGTGCGTGCTGGTTCCACTTGGATCTATAGAACTGCATCTCGAGCGGGTGGAGTATGTGCGTTTCTGCATCTGTGCCAGTGGTGCCAAGCCCTTTGCGGTTACGTTGCAGGGCAACGCCCTGCGAAATTAAAGACGAAGCTCGTTGAGTCATTGGCAATCGTGACTCTGGAGGATACGGCATTTAAAAAAATTTTTTTGCGTAGAAACATTTTTGGCAAGGTTTTTTAATGGGTATTAAATTGGAGGTATGCCATTGGACGGGGTAAATAATTGGGGGGCCTAAACGATCCGCAGGGATAAATGACTGAGGTGAAGGGGTTAATGACGTTTTTTTTTTTCGTTGCTGGGTTGCCGATAAATCAATTTTTAAGAAGGTCATTGAATGATGAAAGAAATTGAGAAGTGTCGTAGAAAATGAAGGACGACCGAGCGAATTTCTGTGAATACAAAAAAAAAAGTCAATGCGCAGTTAAGATAGTGAGGGTGAAGAAGCTGGATAAAAAAAAACGTGGGCGCTGGAGAATCGAGAAGCAAAGAAGTTTCGCGATTTCTCGCTACGCTACAAAAGCGTCACAGTAATAGGTACATAAGAAAAAGCCTCTGTTCCACTTCCGTTGAGCCTTGTGTTAATGGCTCTTGGGGAAAACCGTGCGCTACTTATGGTTGTTATGCTTGCTACAGCGGTTATACGTATATAAAGTTGAGAGTACATGATGGAAGAAGGCACATAAGCATTGCTGTGCACGAAGCAATGTATACTGTGCCAAGAGCCCCTCGAAGAAAGGGTTGAACCTCCTACTCCCCTAATCCCCTTCGGAAACAAGGAAAGTCATGAAGAACCAGAGGTAAGAGTAAGTAACCGTTGTAACCAAAGGAGCAGCGAAGCTAAACCTTAAATAAAAGTAGAAAATGCTCGTTTCATCCTTTTTAACATTCCAAGGGAATTACCCAAATCACAATTTCAAAAATTACATCACCATCATTTCCGATAATAATTACACAAATTTATTTCATAATATATAATTAATGTAATTTTATAATAAAATAAGAAACATCCCCCACTTGTGCATCAAATTTCAAGCAGACATTTTTTCTCTAATCTTAAATAACTTAACCCAAAAAATGGACCGAAAATAGAAAATTGATTTTTATTCACCCCCTGCAATATCGCAAAGCGAATGCACCAACAGAAACGAGAAATATTGGGAAAACCTTCGAGTATCGGTAAAGATACGCACATAGTTGATGCGTATTATACGTACGATGGGAATTCTAATTACAGGCGTGAGAACAAAAGCTTATGAGTGGCAGAGCGAGAAGCTGAGCGAGTCTCGTTGGTAACTCGGACGAGGTTCTCCAGTACGCAGCCTGTTCTCCAAGCGAGAAGAAGTGATTGCGGCATGAGAATATAAGGACGAGAGGCATAGCCTAATAGAAAGGCGTATCTCGGAGCTCGGAGACAATGCGAAAGTCCGACGACGACGTCGACGACGACGATATGCGGTATAAGGGGTGAGAGAAACCCGAGTGCTCGACAAAAGCGCATCTAGATAGTACGAACGTACCTAACAACTCGGTGGGGTAATCATCGAACGTTCGTATTATGCGTGAGCCGCATGCACATATTTTTCTTTTTTTTTTTCCCCCTACTTTCTTCCTTTACTCTCAGCTGTTGCAATAAACTCGTGAGCCTATCCGATGCTGTGCGTTTGTATCTATGCAATACAATGGGTGTGCACAGTCACTGGCCACTCAAGGAATTTTTTTCCTTAATGTCATCCTAATCCATCTTATCGAATTTCTAATATATTTCTCACACAAGAACCTAAAGAACCTAAAGAACCTAAAGAACCTAAAGAACCTAAAGATGTGATTCAGAAATCACACGAATTTACAAATTTTAAAGAATGCTTTAAAAAAAAATTTCACGGCGATTGGTAGCTTTTGGGAGGGGACTCTTCATGGTAGTTGGCTAGAGATTTTTGGACGAGTGAATTTTAAAAATTCAATGATTTTTTTATAGGAAATTCCAGGCTGTGGCCAATAACTGTACCAGCCGGTGATGTATATATTCCATGGATTACAGTTTCTCGGGGTATTTATGGGGAACGTCAGCTGTGTATCCCAAATGAGGCTGCATTATTATGCTCCTGCGTTTTCCTCGCATCCCCTTGTGCGTTTTCCACACTCTCAACCCTTCCGCCGGTAACGCATATCCTTAACTCTTACTTTCACTTTCACTCCCTTCGCAGCCTCGCACGAAGTGCACCGCTTTCTCCTCGGCTTTCCCGCGACTCGTTCGGATATCAACGCTCTGTCACTCTCGCGAAGCGGGTTTGCAAATCCCGGAGCAACGGGAGCGGTCTTCTTGTGTCTTCCCTCGTGCATCCCCAAGTACGAAGCCGTGATTTTAATTACACGCGATGAAAGTGCGTGAGCTTATATCCCTTGGTACTGTGGGTATATGAACGCGGTGTGCGAGTGATATGCATGCACAGAAGAGAGATGCACTAGGTGCGGGCAACGGAAAGCTTTTTTTTTTTGTATCCCATAGACTTGCCAACTGATTCTTCATGCGTGGTATATATTGGCGAAGATTTGTGCGAGAAGTCTTTTGTCATTGCTCCATATACTGAGTATTGAAGGAAATTTGTTGTATAAAATCATTTTATTCTTGGCCCTACAAATTTTATCGCTTGGACTCTATTTACCCAATAATTTTTTCATCGTCACAATAATTGCGTATTCCAGTTACCAAAGCCTGAAAAAAAAAAAAAAACTCAAATATTTGGTTGCACACCAATGAAGCATCAACCACGAAGAAAAAAACGGCTCATTCCTAAAATGCCTATTATACCGAAGCGATATTATAACCCGAATTGAAATTTACGATGACAACGTGATTGGACGACAATGTAGACAATTTTACGGGTTCGTACAGCAGCGGCGATAGTGGGACGCATAGCTCGTTGACCAAACGACGTCGAGGATGTCGTGAATATTGGATCATAGGAGCTAGCGGCGGCGATTCGACGAGCGTTCCCTCAAACGTTACGTATTCACGTATACGAGAGATAGCGACTCCGCTCTCTCCTCTCTTTACGACCAATATCTAATGGATTGCGTTTGGTGTGGCCAAACGCGGTGCGTTAAATTTCACGTTCACGATTATTGCGAGCGCGTTGGTGATGTTCCACTGGTCGGCAACCACCTCTTGCTTTATTCCCGAGGGTTGTCGCCGGCGTTGTTGCTCGCTGGAACGTAGCCTCCGGCGAAATACACTGCTGAAAATGGAAGGACCTTCATGAGGGTGGGGGGAAAGCCCGGAGAACTACGGTAATTTTATAATCCGGTACGAAGAGTAGATGCGCTCACGAAGAGTGAGGAAAAAAAAAACAAAAAAAAAAAAGTTACGACTCGACGACGCCCAGGAGTCGTTCGCTCGGTCACATTTTCGCAGCCAGATGCTCGCGCAAATTACCCTTTCCCTCGGGATAACGCCTGAAAAAAAGGGTTGTTGTCTCTGGCTTCCCGTGCGCACAATTTCTCGCACTTGCTATTCAGCCACCTCTTCGTGTATACATGTGTGTGTTTTTTTACTCTTCTTCTTCCATTTTCCCTTTTGAATCCTCCAATCTTCTCCTCATTTTCGTCTCTCTCTTTCTCTTTAACGTCGTTGCGACGTAACCGCAAAAGTGACATTCCATAAACAAGCTTCTGTCGCTTTTACACCTAGAACTGTAAAGTTAACAAAGTTGGGTTTTACGAAGCGTGATTTAACGCTGTGGAGAAACCCTCGAGTTTTGCATTGCAGCAGCGAGGACATGAGCTCTTCGGGAATAGTAAAGCTGAAGAGACTGGCTCGTAAAAGTACGCGAGGATCGCGAGCGAAGTACGAAACACCGGCGACGCGTGCAATAGCTCTGAATTTATTGAATTGCTTTGAATTTATTTATGCTCGTTCTTCATCTTCTCGAAAAGCGTCGCGCTGAGGTAATCGGACCTTCTAATGATTATTCATCGCGAAGAAAAGGTCCTTTCAACGCTCTACTACTTTGATTTGACTGCAATGATAAATATTTATATTTGCATTGTTTTATCAGTGTAGCTTGGAAATAATGAAGAATTATTTTGCGCGACTGAAACAATAGAATATTAAATTGGTATGATAATAATTGCGTGTGCTTATTCACCAGGTGCAATGAAGATAAATCAAGTTGACAGGAGACTCTGCAAAGCTCCGAGCACGAAAATCTCGTGCACACACAATCAGAACGCTCGGGAACGAACGTTTCGCCTCCCGAATGTACCAGTTGCGAGGAAAATGAATCTCCGGTGGTTAATGCCTTGATCAACCGAACCGGAAGAGGATCACGCACGTCTCGGGGCTCTCCAAAAGCTTCCTCATTCTATGGACAACAATCGAGGATCGAAATCGTCAAACGATCCTCGTGAGACTCTCTACAAGCTGACACAATTGATTTTCTTCGGAATAACAGGAACAAGGCAATGAAAAAATGAGAATTATAGTTTTTCGGGGGAAAAGTGTTCGACAGGCTCTAGTCAACTTATTAATTTTTGAGCAAGCGCCTTTTTAAACCGGCGGGAATAAAAAATTTTTTTGCGAACGGGGACGATGATTATCGCGAACACGATGTCACTTCCGGTATCTTAACGATCCATCGTGGTTCGATATCAGCGCTGCGATGGATTGGACCGGTGAATCAAGATCAGTTACCGTCGATGCGCGTATATTGCACTAACGGGAATAGCATGCATATTGCACTCGTATTGCCTGCTGCGCTTCCGGTTCCTGTGGTCAAACACATTCCACGATAATACTCGCGCTAAATATCGATATCGTCGTATTGTCGCTACTACGTACACGTGTAAAGGGTCGGCACACGTGTTTACCCCGTTTATCGTGGCTCACGGTGGTCAGCCAGCAGAAAAAATGGATTTCGAAGAGTCGGACACGAGAGGAAAATTTGAAAGAGGGCGAAAAGTTCGGATTCGCGGTTCCAAAGGGCGGGGGTATCTGATACGATGCGAAAATGCGGGAGTTTTATGCACCGGGAGTCTCTCCCTCCCCCGCGGACAATAGCTATCCGCATTTACGGCCGGGGAGTTTTCTTTCTCGCTCGCTGAATTTTATACGCTTAATTCGCAATAAAACCCGTAGCCAGAAAGCACAAATGTGCAAAATAGAGAGAAGTGTATTAAAAGAAAGCGGGAGGGTGGCCGTTTTTTATTGTTATTTTTTAATTCTTTATGCCCTACCGCGTATGCTCCGCTAGAAACGAAAGCGGAACGTAAAACACGAACCGACTGGACCCGGCAATTCTAAATTAAGGTCAGCGACGAACGAAAAAAAATTCACCGAAAAACTAACGCCACGAATTTCATCGCATCTTGCTGTTAATTTTTTTATTTTTTATATTTCAATATAAACATTATAATAGAAATTCAATATAATATATACCCCGAAAATTTGATGTCTGAAAAAAAAAATTATTTTTTTAAAAATGTGTCCCTCGACATTATTTATTTGTTAAAATCGTAGAAAATTAAAAAATCGAGAAAAAAATTGACCAGGTGGAAAGGCCCCGTATATATAAATTCTTGCGAGATTTTATAGTAATACCGGGTCGGGGCTTTAGCATGACAAACAAATCGATCTCGGTCGCGGCTGCACTACGGAAAGTACACCGAGCGGAGCAATGCGTCATCATTCGTCATCGAGACACATTTCAACCCCCGCGCACCCCCCCGAGTTTGCACATAGCGGAGGAGAATCGCAGGGCGCGATGCAATTTCGCGATACGGCGTCGAGTGAACGCTAGGCTTTTATTACCGATTCATCCGCATCGGCGATATAACGAGAGAGAGAGAGAGAGGGAGAAAAAACGATGTGTATGGTCGGTCTGGATGACAAAACGAGGCGCCGTTTCGAGGCCCACCATTTGACGTGAATTTTTTAGTAAAAAAAAAAAAAAAAAAAAAACGATCTTGATAGCTCGACTGCAGGTACCAGCTGAGTAACGCTATTGGGTGGACGCGCATACGCCCACTCGTTTGCGCATTGATTGGCTTTGATTAATATTGTCGAATCGATTAAACCAGAGCGGCAACCGGAAACGCATGAAACGCACGGACAAACGCTTTTCAAAGGTACGTTAACGATGTAACGATATGAAGCGGCGTATCTCGCGAATTAATGCAGCCCTTGTTGCTTCTGGATTCTTTTGTGGCACTGCTTATGGCTGTCGTTAAAAACCCTCTGTGATAAATAATGCGATGAAACTGGAAACTCGTGAATATTCAACGCATGTTTTCGAGAACATTTTTTCCAAAATCATTTCACGCCTATCGCATTGTTTTATTTTTATTTCTTGGAAAAATTAATATCAATAGAAAATGTGAATAATAAAAAAAAATAACAATGGAGATGGAACAAAAAGAAATAATTAATCTTGTTACGATGTAGTGATAAATAATTTTCCTGCAAGCGTTTCTAGGAAAATCATGAAATTGGATAGTGACTTTGGAGGGTAGAAAATAACGCGAAGCTTCATGCACACATAGGCTCACAGAATAAATACACTTTGATACGAAGGTGCGCGCATTTAATCATCAACGCCAATAACCGAACTGTACGTACCAATGTAAATTACAAACGCTCGCTCAAAGGCTCGAAACGCGTTTCTGATTTGGCCCAATGGCATTGGACGGATTGACAAGTTTAGTGGCTGCCATTTGGAAATATGTACCTGCACAATCATGGCCAGGATACATCCGGAAATATCCTCATTTTGCCCGCAGGCGACGGCCCAATAAATAATGATTAATGAAGCTCGACGAATTAATGGACATCGAACACGTAGCGACGGTGAAAATGATCAAACTCTCGGACCGCCACGCATTTCCTCGACAAATTTACAGCGGTTGCGTTACATACCGCGTAATGACGCGTTACTCGCACTCTCCTATTATCCATTCTCTCTCGTGTAACACCCTATACGTTGCCCACTGTGTTTGTCCAATATTCCATCGGCTCCGATAACGCTCACCGAATTTCACACAAAATTATTCACATGACTCACCGGATAAAATATAAAATTGACAAATTAATCGAGCTCAAAATATCGAGCATGCATTCATAGGAAAAGAATCATTTTAAAAATGTCGGATAAAAATGGAGCTTCATTTTCGGCATTAAAAGTGCTTTGCACTGAATCTCAAGCAGATTCTTTTTACACTGTCGCTTGCCGAAAAAAATTTTTAACTCCACTTGAAAAAGGTAGTTTAGCTATGAAACGGTATTTACCGTCCAACTTTCGTTTGGACGTACCGAAAAATATTCTCACAGGCTGGAAAGACTGAAAAAATATGGTTGTAAGTGAATTCCAGTGGCTGACAAAGGGGCTGATGGTCTGGCAATCTGCTATTTACGTTTCACATTTAAGTTTCCAATTTGTCGTAAACAAAGCTTCGCACCGAGTTCGGTGAGCTTGGAGCGAAAAATTTATCGCACGCGTCGCTTACAACGCTTTTACACACGGCAATTGCATTATCGCGTTGACGAAGTTATCGGGAGCGTTGCAGCATCATGGACGTTTGGTGGAAAGCACCACTGGCAACGTAACCATCGCACGTTCGTCCGCCGGGAATGAGTTTTGGATTCTGTTACAGATGAATTTCGTTTTTGACTGTGTTTCGACGCCCGGAGCTGCGCTACACCAAATACGAAATTTACGCTATCGCTTCTCACTCGTTCGCAGACTCTCTTAACGAAGTTTAATACTTTATACAACGTACCGTTATTTTTTTTTTCAAACAAGAAACAACCCCGCTGAATTATCGTCAGCGTCAGCGGAATATTAAATTGACGATGTCCGCGGTGCCTAATAATTGAAAAATCGACCAATGGCTACAGTGATTGGCAGGTGTACAAAATGACAGTTTTCAATGTTGTCATGACAAATCAATATGCAATCGATTGCATTATTGGTACTGTAAATAATCACAACGAAATATTAGTCTCCCGGTAAAAATCCAACTATGCCAAGATCATATTTATTTATTTATTCCTTGATTCTTTATCTATAAAATTCTACAAAATCAAATAGAAGTTGGTAAGTGAGTATTTCGTGAATAAATGGTGCGATTTGGTCGATGGTGTTTGTCGAAAAGGGGCATTACACGCGCCCTATACAGATATCCACATATCCATACTAGATAGGGAGATGGTTTGGAAATGGGGGTTCAGGCAAAACGCCATACATTCACCGAGGTGCAATATAGCTGTCGAGCCAGGGTGTTATAACGCTGTTAACACCCGTGATCGCTTTCAATCCACGTAGTTCATCATCCCATATTGGCGAGAACGATACCAACAAACGGAAACTCCACGCAAACCATGCCGGGTGTAACGCTCGACATATACGGCCCATGTATGTATATGCTATTGATGAAATCGCGCACAGAGCCCTGAGGGCGTAGGTGAGCTGTAATATGCAGGATGGTGATAGAGAACGATCGGAAAACGCGAAGAGAACTGAGAGTTGGGCTGCGACACGGGGGGCGGTGGAGGACGGAGAGATCATCGAAGTTCGGGCCGCGGAATCATCGGCTCGGAGTACAGTCATCATCGTTAACGACCCCTTCCGCCTACCAGCGGAAAGCCTACCCTATCGAAGGGCTCGAAGGGCCTCCCGCAATGGAACGACCGTTCACGCGGGCTTGTTTCCATGCTTCGGCTTGGCCACTCGTGATTCCAGCCCCTCGACGTCCGCGCGCGAGAATATCCATCTGGATGCACGCCAATTTATAGTGGATTGTTGGAGCCATGGACAAAGGTACTCTGCCCTACACGACTTCGGCATTCCTCGACTATTGCAACTCTGTGACGGAGTAAACCAGAGACTTTAGTGGTACAGTGTATGAACTCCTGGCTGGTTTGTTGCCTCAGGACTTATTGCAGTTCTTTCACAAGTTTGTCCGCTGTTTATGATTGCATTATCCTCATCGATTCTCCATAACTTCACGAAACATTTTATATCCCGCTTTCCGACCAGGTCCTGGTCGGGATTTGTCAGGGACTCGCTTCGATATGGTTTACCCGCAATTGGACGTATTCGTTCCACTGTATAATTAGTTCTGTAACGGAGAGTCTCTCAAACACCTCCTGTCGATCGAGAGAGAGAGAGAGAGAGAGAGAGAGACAATTTCACAGAGCATGAAACACCGACTTCATCATCCGGTTGTTAATCCTTGTTCCCCTTTAGCGTATGGGACGGAATCTCTCGAACGAATTTCCACAAGGCTGTTTCCTCGTATGCATCCGCACATCGGCACGTACTGAAATCTCGCATTTGCCGGGATTCGGTGTCTCCTTTGGATTACACAAGTAACTGGGAAACCTACGAGAACGGTCATTTTCCACCAGGAGCGAGAGCCCCTCCTTCTCGACTCTCTCAATGACATCTCAATTACCATTGTAGAAGCTCGTGCAGCTCAAAACGCCTCCGCTCTCCGCTCGTCACTGAACCTACCACTAATTGCAAGTAGAACCGATGCCCTTTCGCTCTCCCCTATCTGTTGCATTGGGATCGTCGACCCTTGGAAATCTTTGACTCGCACACTAAGGTCCATGACCTCGGAATATACAAATATTGAATCCCAACCTCTTCATCTACAAAAAAAAAAAAAAAATGTCAACTACATCAATTTATCAACTCCCACAAGTAACCACCAAGTAACCATGACGTCTTTTCTTTCCGCTCATCAGACTCCCTGAAAATTCTAACAAATCACTCAACAATCATGTTATTTCCATAAGATTTATCCAAGAATTTTCTACATCTGGTCGAGATTTCTGTCGATCCCTTTTTATTTTCGGACCTGCAAACCTACTTTTCCATTTCCTTTTTGCATATAGATTGTAATCAACATAGGAAGATGGCGTATTAAAATGTATGTTGCACAGAGGCTCATCCGGGTTCTTTGGCGAACCCGGAGCTCGAATGGGCGAAGGTGTTTGCGCGGATGAACCCGCGGGCGAGAAGGAACCCGGTGAGCGTCAACGTGGCGAGTAATAAACGTGGTGCGTTGGCTTCGTATGGTGAATAGCTCAAGCGTATCCATTCATAATGCAGGCTTCGGCGCTGAGTGTAGAGTAGGTGCGGTATGCGCTTCCAGTGTTCCAGTGCCTCCAGTTGCTTCGTCGCTGCAGAACCGTTCCCCTGGCTTAATTGTCGCATTAGCCAACCCCCACGACCACCACCGTCATTCTCATCCTCATCGTCATCCTCACTGCGCTCACCCTTCCTTCTTCATCTTACTGGCTCCCTGCCCTTTTTATACGTGTATGCCCTACCCTTTGCTTTTTTATATACTCCTCCTTCTTCATACATGCTCTGTATTCTTCTATGCTTCTCTCTAACCCATCGACCCTCTCTGCACTTTGCTAACACTGCACTTGGTGCATTCGTTGCATTCTCCTAGTATCGACCGGATCTACGCACTCTGATAACTCGCCTGGAATCGTGATTTCGTTGGAAGCTTGCGACATTTAATTATGGATCTATCAGCAGACGACGGAAAATTTTCTACCGATTCCAAAAGTAATCAATGTTTCATCGAAACCGCAATCCATCGTGAAAAGAGAAAAAAAATAGGCGGAACCATCGTGGAGGAAAAAAGTGATCCGATGGTCCGTGAAGAAAATGAAAATCCCTCAATCATGATCCACGGCGTGGAGTCAAGATGAAAACGCAAATGACGATTCATACATAAACACTCGGTGCTGGGAAGAAGGAGAAAGGATCCATGGTGAGGAGGAGAGAACGAGGATCGCGTTTAGTGTATAGCAATGAGCCCCTCTCTCTTTCATCCCTCATTCCCACACACTCACGCCTCCGCGTCCTTCTTTCTTTGCGACAGTTTTTTTTCCGTCGCACAAACGGCCACGCACACACACACACACACGCGCGTTTCTTCAACATTTCCTTCGGATCTCCTCGTCCCTTGTGCGTTCAGGTTCTTTGCACTCTCGTTGGGATCAGCGAGCCAGTGCAGAAGGAGCCAACACCACCCCCATGTAAAATTCTTGGTGCGAATTGCATACCGTGGATTCGCAAAGCCCGCTCTTCTCTTTCTCTCGCCATAATTCATCTTTTCCATCGCTCTCTCGGCCTGAAGTATTCTCCCCATATTTCCCCGATGAAAAAAAGAGTGGGCTCGAGGTGTGCGTGCACAACTTTGCCCATGTAAGCGTCAGCCCAGGACTCCCATATGTGTTTCACCAGGTCAGGTCAACGTCCTGTCCCTCCACTTTATGCAAAAGCGTCGCAGAACCCGCTAAAAGCGAACCGTCGAGAGTATACGCGCACAAGAGTATCATGCGCAATCCTCTGGATATTGCGCATATGTATGTATGTATGTATGTACTTGGTGGTGCGAACCCATGGGTTGAATGCACTCTTTCTATGGGCTCTGCACCCCCCCCCCCCCCCCCTGCAACGGCAACGGCAAAAGCACCACCACCAAAAGGGCATGTCCCGAGGTGCGGGAAAAGGAAAGGAGAGTGCAATGGTCGAGTGTGTGTGTGTGTGTGCACTGGGGACGGAAAAAGAGCTCAGAGGGGCACTATGCCATTGCGGAATTCTACCCAGCCTCCCAGGGGGTAAAGAAGGTGCTCCGCTACATTTTGCATCATCACGTTCGGCTTTTCTGCAAATATGTGGAGCTGCTATGAAACCATAGGATTTTTTTTTTTTTTTTTTTTTTTTTTCAAATATATATCGGGCACGCTGATATTTTCAAGCGCGAATCTTTGTTTAAACTTAATGCTAATGAATTAATTAATGAAAGCTGTTGATGAGGATAAAAAAAATTTAGATGAGAAATAAATTGTCATGTTTGAAAGGAGGTTTTATGCTTTGAGAGACTACGTGTCGTCACGCCTCCTGCATTGCCTTTCCGACCGTTGAAAGGATGTGAAAATGACCAGTCGTGTCTCCAGGCAAAAGGCGCAGATATAGTTTGCTTGTTGTCGCAGAGGTCCTTCGGTTGTTTGAAGACACGAGGAGGGACGCGGTAGCTCGTGCATTATAGTTTTATTACTGCGAATACACTACTCATGCCCCTTTGGGCATGAACACTCGACCCACCATTCTCTTATTCTCTCCGTTACGAGGGACAGTTTTATCGTCGATTCCGCGTAGCTAAATCGTCTCATTACCGAGCTCGCGGGGGGTCTTCTCTCTCGCCTCTCGTTTGCATCACACAGCGAGACGGGTACCGATCCGACTCACGGCTGTCATCCCAGCCACGCATCTAAAATACTTTTACGAGACACGCTCACATTCTCGTCACACTCGGATTTTTTTGCAGTACCGAAAGGATTTATTCCGGAAAAAAAAAAAAAAAAACAATTTCAAATAAAAAATTTTATCGTATTTGTAGTGGAAAAGGTTATAAAAATAAATTAATACTGGGGGATATTGTTTTTTTCAGTGGAGAATTAAATAGATACATTTTTTTAGTGACTTTTCTTACTTTTCATGCATTACATTATTACCCTTTTTTTAAAATCAATTTATATACCGGTATATAAAGTGCGGACATTTTTTTACCGTATCACCGTTCCCGCGTAGCGAGTTAATAATTATTGTAACGAGCCAATAATGGTAATGGACGAGATAAGCACAGGAGACAAGCTCGATGACACGGTATACGCGACTCGTCATCTCGCTGAGTATTCCGCAATGATTCGTGTGAAGTTACGCTTCGCCGAGTACGCGCGATCCTCGTAACGTAAGCCGCAGCTTTCACTCGAAAATACACGCTTTGACATAATATTGTCGCGAAAGCTCGCTGAGGATGGTTAATCATATTAGGCCTCCTCCGGAAAGATGGATCGACAGAGAGAAGAGGCACTTGTGCCTGGTAAGATCTACCGAAAGGTCCTTCGCTCGATAGACTACTAAAATATATATTTATCCTAACTTATCGAATATGCATTAACAAAAATAACAAAATGTCAATTAAAAAAAACATTAAACTCCAACAAAATTCCAATTCTGAAAATACACATATCCAGTAAATTTAATTCAATAATGAATTTTGATATAATAATAATAATTATCCAAAAAACCGAAAATTAAGAATAAAACGATTTTGAAAAACGACTAATATCTCTTTACGGTACATTGTCGATTGGCATTTAAATTTTGTGTACAATGCTGACATTCAATCAGAGTACATACATTGGTTTTTAAACAAATACATGCTCGCTGATGTTAATTAAAGTCGGATGAACGATATATTAGAGGGAAAGCTGTGAGTGTCAAGGGCTTTCGGTGTGCTCGTCATGAAACTTGGTACGGATAGTCAGAAGATTAACGTTGAGTATCTCTCGGTGTTGAGGCTGTACTGGAGGCGAGTAACAGTGTCTCTCCTCGTGCAGTGGCAGCTCGCGGGCTAATTATCGTGGTAACGAACTAATAACGGTAATGGTTTAGCCGACGAAGGGATCGTCTCGAAGACACGGGCAAAGGGCTCTCCTCCTCGAGTTGCTTTCTCTCCCGTTCGCGCCTAATTCAACGTCGCGACGCTTCACCTAAGATCCTCAGACACTCGCACAAAGCGCATACGCGATGCGCGTAGAAGCTTCGCCGACTTTGCGTTCGATGGAGATTCGTGAGTCTGACAGCAGCAGACCAAGAGTCTGTAACTACTTTGATAATTATATGCACAAAGCTCACAATTTTCATTCCAACTCCCATGGAAATATATACATATATATGTACAAAATATCTTTGGCACATAGAATTTTTAAAAAATAAACGTATACAAATATATGCGATATATATTTGAAATATCTGTTATATTTATATATACATTTTATTTTCACATAGATAAAAAATTCGGCTTATTTTTGCAGTAAATAATTCACTGACAGCTCGAATATAATTGCAAAGAAATGAATCTTTTTTTTTTTCCACGACACTGCAGAATGATTATAATGCAACCGGTAAAAGAGGTGCAGCGAATTGCAAGGGTAAAGAGTGACGATCTACTTACGAGTGAATTAATGGAAATGTGAAGACTTTAAGTGAGATGTAATATGACAGAAATGACATACGCTTTTTACAGAGAGCAACGATTTTTTTTTTTTTATGTAAATGAGCAAGTAAAAGGATTCGTCAGAAGCTTAATGCGAGATGAAGATGCACAAGGCAGATGCTGCAGATCAGAAGAACATATGAAGAACATAACGCGAGCTGAGCCTTTAATCCACTGTTTGTAATTCATCCTTCCTTCGAAAATATGTCCTTTTTTTTTAAATCATAAAAATCATTAGCTACGAATAAAAAATAAAAATACAAAATACAATTTTTTTTGTTTACTCTCATCAAAACAACCGTGAAGAAATGCCCATTTCCAAGCGTTCAAAAAAATGACTTTTATTAATGCACACAATGTTTCACACTGTTCACATTTGTCTAAAGACACGTACGAACATTCTATCCATCGATGTGCGAACGTCACGTCAGCCATCGGTAAAATAATATGCGAGGGAATCTGCACGTACATAAGAGAAGCAAAGCAAAGCAAAGCGGATGCGTTCGGCTCTCTATGGAAAACGGGTTTGAATGGGCTCGTGCGAAATGCCGGCTGTCTTGACAAGAGCAATTTATCATCGCCGATCTATATTTGCATACGTCGTCAAAGGGCTCCCGGGCCTGCGAGTCTGAGTCGCCCTTTCTCTCTCTCTCTCTTCAGCATCATCTTCATGATTTCATCTCTCTCTATTCATACTCTTCGTCGTTACGTTATATAACGCGGGGCCCACCACGTGACATCAGATAGTCGAGTGTGCCTTTTGAAATTTGCGTGTTTGCGAATATGTTTACCCTCTCTCGCCCTCATCCCTTCGGAGCCCTCAAAAGCCCTTGGCGCAGAGGTGCGTGTGTATATTCTCCTTCACCTCACACGATTTTCCATCCTATCTGTCTATCATACGTGGTACAATACACCACCGAGTGTATACGAAAATGTGTGGAAGCCGAACACGAAGACGAAGGGCGAAAACAAGGACGATAAGAACTCACGCTCTTCGCAGGGTGACGTCCTTTCTTCCGCTCTTTCGCTGCGAGCAAACGATCGGCGTGATACCAACTTCCGGAGTTCTATATACATATTTATGTGACATCAAATGCACACAGAGAGAGAGAGGGGGGGGGGGGGGGGGGTAGAATAATGCGAGGTAGGTGAATAAAACACACCTAGCTGATGGTTCTCGTCGAAAACCTGATCCTTTTATTACAGCCACCTCGAATGATTATCACGAGGCGATCATAGTCATGCGGAAACGTTTCTCTTCAGATTCCCATGTGTCTCAATGCGTGTTGCAGCATCGTAATTTCAATATAGCTGAAGCTGCAGAAAGACAGTTCGTTCCCATGGAGCATAGGCGCATATTCCTCGACCTTGATCGTTGGATCTTGCAGAAGAGTGAGGAAAAAGAAATGCGTGCAGAGTGGCGAAATAAAAAACGCACGTGGAGATGGTTAAGGTTGTCGGAAGTGTCTAGTTCAACGACATTTAACCCCGTCCAGCTAAGCACAAGTTGGACAGACACTTTGGTCAAGATCATTTTTTTTCCTAACCCTTCTCCCCTTCGGAGTCTCGTCAAAGTCGCGGAATCCGGACAACTACAGGATCACGCCTCTTCGGCGTGTCACATCGTCTTCTGCACTCAATCTCTCGTTGTCTCCCCTTTTTCTATTTTTTTTTTAAGTCATGTGAGGAAAAATAAGTGCGTGCAGCGTGGCGAAATAAAAAATGCATGTGGAGATGGTTAGAGTCGTCGGAAGTGTCCAGTTCAACGACATTTAACCCCGTCTAGCTCGGCCCAATGGAACATCCCAAGCTGAACGCAAACTTTGGTCAAGATCATTGGTCAAAGGTTTCGTCAAAGTGGCAGAGTCCGGACAACGACAGGATCACGCCTCTTCGAGGTGTCACATCTTCTCCTGCGCTCGATCTTTCATTGTCTCACCTCTCTGTAACTTTTTTTTTTTTTTTCATGCTCCTCGATACAGATAAGTCATGTTCATTCATTTTTCAGGCTCCCCCGGCAGTCTGGAAAAAGATTGGTCATTGTGGGACCACCGGTGGACAACGGTCAAACGGTTGTTCGGTTGGAAGTAGGGAAAGCATGGTATGGACATTGGGTACGTGCTTGATCATCTACCAGGACGCTCGTCTGGTCTGCCCATAGAAAAGTTAGGAACCTGAAGTTACGAGTGTGAGAAGCCACGAGACGAAAACGTATATTTACTCGCGATGCGACGATGCGAAAGCCCGAGAATCTTTTCCACAGCCTCGATTTTAATCTTTCTCATGACACGTCCCTTAATTTGATAAATCGAGGCGATTTTCGACCCTTCTTCAGCATTAATCACACCGCGTATGCATACATGAGCGACATTAGAGGGCGAGTCAGTGAAGATTCGAACATGAAGAGGTGTTGGCTCGATATGCATGGCCATTTCCATGGTCGACTCTGGGTACAGCGGACACTCGGTGCTCCTGGTCATTTATTAAGTCCGACGAGGCCACAACGGTGCCCATCTTGTTTAGAGAAGAGGTTTACACACTCGGGCACCTCGAAGCGGAGCCACGGCTTCAGCACCGGGATTGAATTAATGGCGGATTAATTCGGTGATCCGGCGGTGTTCTCCTGCCCGCACACACCACCCGGTTATTCCACTCTTCGCTTCGTCTATACGCTCGGAGGCTTCCCCAGCAAACTCAAAACTACCCCGAAACGTGGTTGGCTTTCAGTCTGACCTCTATGTATGCTTCCGTCCCTTTCTGCCATATCGCTTTCTGGCTTCCTTCTCCGAGATCACCGAGATCACCGAGACCAACGTACCGTTAGAGTTTTGCCAAAGTCCCGTTACCTACGCGACCGTATACGTCCACGTTATGGCTTTCCTCGAGTCGTTAAATTATTTCGTTGGATGGACCTCGTCAACAAGGTGCGGTCAACCTCACGCGAATTCGCCTCGACATTTTGCAGAAATATTTCGGGAAATTGGAAATTAGTTATTCGCCAATGTCTTCCGGTTGATATTCGTTTCCATGCCAAGTGAGGTTATTAATTTTTGTGACAAAAATAATCACTTTGTAGAGTGTCTTTTGAGCCCGAGAAAAAAGAAAGAGTCAGGTTTAAAAATGTTAAGATTCGAATTGAAGGCTTGAGGAGAATAAGCCAAACCATAAATTGCTAAGTTGTTTAGCCAGTAGTGTCGAGGTGAGAACGGAAGCAAATCGCCGTTTAGTAAATACTGTAACGCGCACCGGCTCGCCAAAAAATGGACCCCGACGAACCCATCGTCAAAAGCAGAAGGCTGTCTGACCCTTCGCACAAGGAAATTTTGTAACCAGTAGTAGGCTCGGCTAGACTGGGACTGGGGTTGAGAGGGTTAGCCTTGATTTACTAGCTGTTTATCCCCTTCCAGACCTCGCCTACATTATAACCGTATTTATACTAATAGCCACGGTTTATTCCTCTGTGCGTTTTATACGACACGTTTTGATTTAGTGGAAACGTACGAGGACTCGACACGAAATACTGAATTGTAAAGACGTCACGGTGGATGGACAGGAAAGAAAGGCACCACGTGACTGAATGAATTTGAATAACGCGGGATCAAATACAAAACGGTATGTAAAAAAAAAACAGCAACAACAACAAAATCAGAAGAAACCATTTTAGTAGCATCTTGAAAGGGGGTAATTGACATTTTCCCCGACTTCACTAAAATTACGTTTTTTCTTTTGCAATGTCTAAAGGTTAGTAATTTTTGCATTGTTTTTGGAAACACGGATCGTGGTCATCTTTTAACGAAAAATGATTTTCCGTCTGGGTGATTTTTGGACATGGTTGACCCTCGAAAAAAATCACGCACTTTCCTCCCTCGTGCCATAATATATTATTACTCCTTTTGTCATATCATTGAGCTGGAATGCCCAACTTCAGAATTATTATTTCGCTCAATCGTTCACGTGTTCGACAACACGCTCGTCCATTATTTCTGTTTCCTCGGGTCGCATGTTCATTGATTTTTCGGCGGCCCTCGCGGCAGCAGAAATTACTTCCGCTCGGACGAAGCATCTTACCATTATCTCTAAGCCGACCATACGAAGCTGCAGATCGCAGACAACAAAAAAAAAAACACTTATTTTTGTCACGACAAATACATGTCGGCATAGAAAAAAATTCCGCAATAATTCAGCGTCACAAAATTACAATACCGAAGTATTTCCAAAATTTTCTGAGGTCCGAAAAATAGGTCAGCCGAGTCGGTGCAGGATTTATACATAATGCATAGTCAGTTTCGGTGGCGTAAATTGAGCAGCAGCAATTTCGCTAGTCAACGGTGTCCCGGTGGACGGTAAATCAGAAGGAAGTTAGGTAGGATACAAGGAAGGGATGATCTTGCACGAGGAAGGGTTAACGGCACTGGGGCTGCCGAGCGCAAGTGCCGTAAGCGTACAGGTTGGCATGTAGACAGGGTGAAGATTCGAGTGTGGGCCACGTTCGCGGAAGCAAAGGGCCTGGTACGAGAGGAGGTGCCGTATGGGGATCCAACGCATGGTTGCTACCGTCAGTTAAACATAGTGTACAATATCGGACGATGAAGGGATTTACAGTAACCGGGATGTAATTATGATCGGTGAGATACGTCACGCATAACCCTCCGCAGTATTGACGTCCACAAATCACATTGGCGTCCATGCGGTATCTCGATAGCGAGCGCGTGGTCCTCCTCCTCCTCCTCCGCTACGATCATCCTAGATCCTCTTGGTGCCTTGGATGCGCGACGGCCGGAGCCGGATAGACTCTAAATCAGAATTACCCCAAGTCTGCCGAAGACGCGAGAGCGACGGGCCGTGCTGGCAGTGCCGATGCTGTGTCTACTGGCCAGGACGATGTACGTCCGTTCTCGTGCGCCCCAAGGCGAACGTTAACGCGGAGGGGGCGAGGGGATGGAGGTTCCGATAGGAGGATCCATACTTCTCTCCGAGGAGACAGCAAGGAGGCAGCCGGACGTCTAGCACTCGACCGAATGATTCGCAGCATGCTCGCCAAATAATCTCGAGATAAACAGGATTACGCCTAAATAGTGATCTAATGGAGCAGTGGTACATTCGTGATGTCTGGGGCGAAGGACATCGGGCAATACAATGACACAATAATCATATTGTCATTGGGATTTGGATCATTATAGATACCAGTTATCCATATGAAAAACATTATTCTACAACAGAAGCCTAATGAAATGTATACGTGGTCGTGATCGACGAGGTGTTCTGCAGGTTTATCGGGAGTTCACTTGGATCTCCGAGAAGAACAATGGGTGTGGAAGTAAATAATGTTGGGAAAAATTATAATACAGAGATTTTGTCTGGTTATTATTAGACGAGATTAATTAGGACTAGCCTGATTACAATCGGTATTGTCCATGGAGAATGGACGACATATTAGGCACATCCAAGTCTGAGGCTCGACGGAGCTGGCAATCGCTCGGAAATTCCATGAAAGCCGCAGCAGTCGAGCTGGCACATAGTACATATAGCACCAGTGTGGAGTAGAGAGTGCCTTGAGGGGTCGACAGGATAGCCAGCTTCAATCTTCGAGCGATCGTGGAATTTGTGCATCACGTTTATCCTTTGCAAGTGAACGTCCACGTACGGGTTAGCCATAACCATAGGGATGCAGATGCAATGCTTGCCCGGCTCTAAGCGGCACGCTGCTGCATAACCGTGTCGCAGTGGAGGTTGGGTAATCCCGCATGGTAATTGCATTTCGCGATATGTCGATCTGCGAATATGTCCCTGAGCATTGAACGGCCATAGTTGGATGAGGTTAAAGGGATGGAACGAGCGACGGGGAGCGTCCGGCTGTCGATGTACGGACATCGACGGAGGGGACAAGAAGAAGGGGAGATCGCTGCAGGCGTGCAGGGATGACAGAAAATGAAGGACGTCGATTGCACAACACACAAGAGGGTCAGCTTTGTTCGTAGCCCGGATCCCGATCTAAAACGGTAGAAATTCGAGTGGTCACCTTAAGGAGCCGAAGAGTGGTCATAGATTGGGACACAAGCGCCAACGACGCTCAAAATCAGCCTGATAAGGCTTCATATGGTGTGCAAGCGAGGGAGAAAGATAAATAGGGTAGTCGGCGAAGAACATGGTCGTCTATTATGACCCTATCCTTAAATGGTCGATTATTACAAGTTTTACCTTACTTCTTGCCTTTTATTTCGATTTCACAATAACAATCCGACAGACCGACGACGTATAGCGCATAATTTCTACGTTTAGTTTCAACACATCTTTGGACCTTTGTTCAAGCTTTGTTATCGATCCCAAGGCATTTTAAAAGATCCGAATAGCTTCTCCATCCAAAGTGACGGGCATCGTGATCAGAGGGTATTTCGCATCTCTGTGACGTCGGAATAGTCAGAGGGACAATAAGCGAGTACCGCGGTAGGTTGCAGTTGGTGCTCCACGGTAATGCAACCCCTTCCTGAGTTTCGTCCCTCTCAGTGCATCGGCTTCACCTATTAACTGCGATATAACGGCCGATCACGTGACGCGCCCTGTAGGTAACATCAAAGTCAAAGGCATAGTTAGACCCAGGGGACCGTGCGGCCGCCAGTGACGTATACACCTACCTACATATGAAGCATCCAAGCTTTCAGTGCGCTGTCGGAAAGCCGAAGCCGCAGCCTCCGGCTATATCCGATGCTGTTCTGCAGCCGTGATCCAACTGAGCCTGCAACGAGAAACGCCGGTAAACAGTGTGCACGATACTCCGAGGGGTTCGAGCACTCTGTACCACTCTGTCGACGCATCATCATCATCATCATCATCATCGTGCCGTGTTAACCACGGTGTGTCTCAAATTTCGGCTTAATAAAGCCGATTGTTGTTATCCACTGGATCCAACTGCAGACGTTGATCTCCACAACGATTGACATAATCCAGTGGCCACATAACTATACAAGCAAATGCTTAAAATCAACAATACTCTCTCAGTCACATATGTCGAAGTCGGTTAATAATATTGAGATACCGCAATGCGATGTTGCGCAGGTGGAAATATGGGTTACGAGGGTCACGGGAAGCAACTAAGATGATTGCAAGCAACAATATTGCCGAACCTTTCGCCACTTTGCATATGTCTCAAATCGGAAGTGGCTTCGTAATTAAGGGGTTACATTCCCCGTTCTTTTTTCATACTTCGGACTTTGAGAACTCTGGTCTCACAGGTGCAACGTCGTTGGTTCTTGTTGAAAGACTTTCGCGACACAAGTATACACAATGAATGATACAAGTTTTCACGCTCTTTAAGCAAGAACGTGCAACTTGGGTGAAGTCATAAGAACTAAGATTAAGTGCATTTGAGTGTGGACGTATGGCGGTGCGCCATATGTCGTCGAGTTCATTCTTTCTTCTTGACCCAATTCGTTTCGTCACGTTTGGTGAACTCGGAGAGCGCAAGGCCGTGACCTGGTCTAACCACTTGTTCCGATCAAAGCCAAACACCGCAACGACCGCCCGCGTCCGCAATCTCACTCTTCCTTTCGATACCCTTCATCATGAATACGGTACACAAATCTTACCCCAGAATTACTTCATTCAAAGGCGTTAAAACTACTGTTTCCGGTACAAATCGCGTGTTACTCAATACCAGGGACAATAGGACAACAGAAGTGATGCCTCCCTGCAGCTGACGTATTTCTGTAGGTAACCTTCAGGGTTGACTGATCAAACAGACAACCCAAGTAGTCAACTACCTCCGTCGGTATTACATTCATATTCATACCTTCGGTAAAGTTTCATTGCATTCACAGGTGAAAAAATAAAAAAATCCACTGACCACAACTGCCCATACTAAATCCCATTTTTTATCATTGAAAATCCATAATCATTGTATACCATGTAATAGAAAGTAGTCCTAATTTTTTTTTTTTTTCAAATCTTTAAAAAATCCTCTCATTCCCCAAAAGGTTTACATACCACAATTCAAAATCATCGACGGTCTTACGTTAAATTATTTTACGCAATCGTCAACTAACGAATGCATATTTTTACAGCAGCAGAAATTCTGCCCCATTATGGAATCGTCCGCTTAATCCGCACTTCCGGTTACAATCGAAGACTCGGAGTTAGATGATAGTCAGTATTAGGTGCTTTTCTCCACTGTTGTCCATAGAGATAATCAGCGACAATGGACAGGATGCTCTCACGAAGGGTTACCATCGCAAATGACAATGGGGCGCGAGAACCGCAAAAGTGAACGACAGGTTGAATAGCGGAGAAGCGGAGAACACCGGCGCTCGGCCTAGAGAAGTGCATTCGAGCCTCGCGAGTGCACCGGCCACTATTATTAACCCCCTACACCCTCCGCTACCCCGTAACTGCAGTGCCTCTCCCTGCTGAGGGATCTCGCCGAGCAACTCCATGGGCTTCCATCGTCCTT
This sequence comes from Clistopyga incitator, assembly GCA_947507545.1. Taxonomy (NCBI): domain Eukaryota; kingdom Metazoa; phylum Arthropoda; class Insecta; order Hymenoptera; family Ichneumonidae; genus Clistopyga; species Clistopyga incitator. The sequence goes on along the minus strand of OX382183.1, from coordinate 10,874,556 downwards.
ATTTTCCCTTTCGTTTCGACAATTGTGGGAAAACAGTTTGACGCACCTCCGATCCGCTTGCAAACGATTATATCCGCTCGGGCCCAACCGATCGAAACCTGGGCGTGGATCTCGAGAGTCCGATCAACATTCCCATTGTCCACTCTCTACTCTCGAATAGCTCAGCAGTTCGTATCTCCACGTTACGATCGTTCAAATCGCCGCTTTTCAATAGAACAGATTTTTTCATTCGATTTATCGAAGATCGTTTAGCACAACTATAACACGATGGCTCACAATAAGGGAGGAAAAAAAAAATGTTGTGGATTTTGATAAAGGCCGAAAATTCTCGAGCCCATAAAAAAAAAATTACACGATGGTGAAATAATCCTGCTAATTTGGATCACAATATTTTCAGTATTATTAGGTACAGGCTATTTGACACGGAAAATGGAGTTTCTACGAGTAATGTCTACGGGCCTTATGATTATTAATGAGCCGTCTTTCGAGACGTAGGTATAGCCATATTTATACGAAAATGGGATGTGACAAGAGTCGAAAAGTGTTGGGCTCAGGTGGTGAAGAGTGACTTTGGGTAGTTTCCATCCAGGCAGTGGTTAATTTGAAACGTTTTTCCGGATGGCGGTTAATAATAACAGTGAGAATGTATGCGATTGTGGTTGTGGATGTGGATGTGGCGACGGTGAAAAAGCAAGTGAGAATAATCGTCGAATGAGTTTCCGGGCAAAGTGTCTACGTGAAAGTGTGGGTATCACTCGAGCTCCTGATGATATTATTCCAGGCTTCGAGGTGAATACGAGAAGGGCCATTACCTGACTAATATCTCAAGGCACGCTATCCTCGTTTGCACGAGCCGTCGAGAGGGTTGAAAAATAAGTAAAATCAAACCTGGCCGTTAAAACATTCGTATGGGGCGGCTACTCCACCTGATTAGCTAGACTATGCACCACCCTCAAGCATATGTATATATTTCCATCGAATATGCCGCTGCAAACTGAAGCACCGGCGACGGATTAAATAACACCCTCGTTGAATCCCATTTGCGAGCAGTTCGCCATCATAATGCGTCGCGGGTGCATAGCTGTCTCGTTAACTTGGCTCTCCTATCGCGTAATAACGAGCCACTATGCTCACTTAGTTATATACTTTATACGACACGCTCTCTTTCCAATCTCGAAGAAATCCTACAAGATGAAAATGTATTTCGCGAATATTCCTAATACCAACAACAACAACAAAAATTCAATGCCTATTTTGGTCCACTAATATAAATACGGTATAATGATTGTCTACCTTTTTTTTAAAATGAAGATCGATTATAAAAAAATCAACAAGTGCTCTCTTTGAATTCTTTTTCATAATTTTATTTTGAAGAAGGAAATTTCATGAGCTGATGTTAATAATTTTGATTTTGACAGTAGGGAAAAGTAGGGCATCGAAATAATTTAATTAAAAATTGGGAATGAAAGGGGGAAAATTTATCGCAGCGTAGAATTAATCAATCGATTTATCGGACAACGGAAGTCACTTATCCGGTAGGGGACAGTTGAAAATGGGATTTTTCTCAATTCTCCTGCTCTCTTTCATCGCGGAGTGCAACGACGACCAGTTGGCTCTTCGTGAATTCGAGTCTAGGGCAAGCATTCGACTCGGAGCTATTTTCCTCAGGTCACTCCGCCAAGATTTATCGGAAGGCCAATGAGAGAAAAAGGCACTGAGGCGATCGCGACTACCGGGGACAACTTCGCTCCACGAAGAATAGCCACACGGGTATGTGACAGAGTCCAATTACTTTCTCCCCCCCAGAAACCTATATCTACTCATTGTAAGAACGGCTGGGAAAGGAGAGGCAGAAACGAAAAAGAAGATTTTAGGAATGGGAAGATTCTTCTCCCTTCGTGCAATGGAAGCTCGGAAAATTGTCTGTTTCATCGTTTGCTCCTCGCAAATATACGAGCGCACATATCGTACGATTATCTGTACAAGACAATAATCTTGTATTGCAAGCATTGCATTATGATCAACAAGGCACAGTGTAACCTCGAATTTTCTCCTTACTACTTCTTTAAGATCAAAGTGCTATTTTTTTTTGGCATTGTCATAAAAATTGATTAGGGCAGAAAATAAAATGCATATGCGATGAAAAATTGAAATTATAAAAAAAAATATTGAATGGTCTCTTAAAAAAATGTCGCTGCCTCCGCCGATGAATTCCCTGAAGTGCAAGATAAAATGCAGTATTCTGAAATAAAAATGTGAAAATCCGTGATAGCGCATAATTACCTCCACGGGTTTGCGTCATAATGCAGCGGATATACCCGTAGTTTAATAACCATCGAATAAACTATAGCATTTCTTGTTATGCGAAGAGGTCTGCCGGAGATAACACTGATTTCATTAGTGCAAATGAACTCGCGACACGAGAATAAGAAGGACATAAAGCGAGTTGGCTTCTGATTAAAACGCATAAAAGTTTCGCTTCTTCTTTTCTTCCACGAGTCTCTCGCTGGACAATATTATAGTCTGGATTCCTGGATTCCTTCGTTTTTTTTTTTTTTCTTTCCACCTGTGAATATTAGTCAGACACTCGAGTCTCTGACGTGCAATGAGTGCAACTAGATTATCCCTCATAGTTTTAGTATATCGTGTCCAACTTGCAATTGGCATGACCTCGCGACACCGGAAATATGCTCTTCCTGGAAAATAACCGGGCGGGGTAGATTATAGACTCGAGCCATAAAAAGCAAAGCGACTGAAAAGGAGAGACAGAGAGAAATATATTTCACGTCCAATTGCGACTAAAGATAAGACACGTAATGTTTTCTCGCGACGTATTAAATTATTTTCTGAGCAGTTAGGACACAACTTCGGTGCATGTCAGGCGTTCCGTATCAACTCGACCCATTTTTCTATCCTTAAACAGTAACCACCATTTTTATCAATTTTTTTTTTCAACAATTTATATACTTGTGATTATTTATAGCGAAAAACACTGAAGGCCTTTTTTTAAAAATCTAAAAAAAATTCTCATAGATCCCACACCGGATATCAATATTTTTGAGGTCAGGTGAAAAGTGGGCCAGACTTTGCTTCTGTCGATTATTCGATTTTTGAGTTTATTAAAAAGTCGCTCATTCGTCTAACCCAGGTCGATTTCGTATGGAATGTCCCATATATAGTGTGCGGTGTAAAATGGGGGGGATACCGATTGTATTCCCGAGGGAAGATATTAGACGAACTTTGTACGAACTATGCGCAAATAAAGAAAGGCTCGAGGTCGAGGAACTGAGAAAATTGGTAGAAGGGCACGATAATTCATTGAACCGAGCTTCCTTTTTTTTTTTGCAAGGTAAAAATATACGGATAACGTATAATTTACTACGAATTATACGCGGTATATAAGTTGAAAAGTGTTCAACTCACAGCTTTTTCCAATGCATTGCATTGCAGCTGAACACGAAACTTCGTCATGTATTATGGTGTTTTTTTTTTTTTCGCTGTCATTATTGTGCGTACGGCTATGGTTTCGTTGGTCAACACGTTCAGGTGTGAATAAATTCCGAGAATAAGTGAAATGATAAATTGCGCTTGCTCGATTTTCCGTTCGTTTTCATTCATTCAAGTTTCTCATTCATTTTTCTCACATCAATTTTTGTTTTAATTTGTCCAAATCACTGTTTATCTTAAATTGGAAATCGAAAAAAAATTCACCGACGATTTGAATCGGAATGAAAAATAATCTTCGGATTTATAAAAAAATTGGCTATTGAGAAAATCGTGAAGTAAATAAGAGATTGAAAATGCGGGAAGTTGATTTTGGTGAAAAAAAAAACATAAAGTTGGTGAAGGAGTTGGAGTGTCGTTGCGCACGGCAGAAGAAACAAACGAAAATAAAAAGTAAAAGTAGGTAAGGTGGTAGATAGTCCGTGGACGAGCACCGAAATCGTGGGAGAAACGTAGTTTGAATAATATCGCGATTCAAAGTCGCGTAGTAAGAATTTTATTATACATATCTCATGGAGGAAATCGCGTTTCCAGGGAGGAGAAACGGTCGGTGGAAGGGAGATGGTTCGCGGACGCGAATACGAAAGTGCTGCAACGGTGCCAGCCAGACCGTCTCTCCGAATTCGCGTGGGTTCATCCTCGTCTACGAGCCGCGGAAGTTGCACCGGAAGTCCACCAACCAGAAGCCATCGGCAACTTTTTACATTTTCTTCACGATTAGACTCTCGATTAATAGCGTCGGTAATAGCGACCCAGCAATCCTGTTTTCGTTATCATAATGGGGACACCTTCCCTTATCAGTGGATATCCATTGAGTCAAATGAAAATAATATTTTACTCAACCCAGTTACGGAATTTATTCGAAATTCCTTCTTTTTTTTTTTAGCCACTAAATAAACAAGAAAGCTCGTTAAATTAATTTTATGTACATTCTTTGAAATGTGAATTTTCCAATTCCGTTTCTTATCTGAGAATGCAAATCAATCGTGACTAATGTGCAGTTAGGAATGGATAAACCTTGACAATGACAATGCCCATTTCACTGAACAGAAATGTCTCGTTGCACCGCAAACGTTAATTATTCTTCGGGGTAACTAATTGAAAGCTGGCCAATTTCCGAGAGTGCTCTCTTCCATCTCTGTCGAGGCTTTTTGCGAGAATCTATCGAGTGCGTACGCACTGTTGATCACCGTCGTCGCGACGTCACACAGTTGACGGAGGTCAGTGCGTGCGAACCTTCCTCACCTCGATAAACGAGCTTTCCTGCCCTCCCCAAATTAAGGCCCTTACCCCCGCTGTACTTGTGTAACTACCATGGGCTCGTGTACTTTACACGCACACGCGTAATTTCGAATGCGTGCTGCACACGCGTTTGTCGGTACCACCCAAGTCCTTCGCACATTAGACTCACCGTGTTATGCAAAACACACGTGGCGAACGCATGATCTTATCTTCGACAACGCGTATGCCAATATTACAGGGGAGGTAAAAAGGCTTCCGAGACTCAAGGACAATTTACCTCGTTATTGTTATTACAGGAGCTATTTATCCAAATTACACTCCAGTGATGCTCTTCGTTTGAAAAATCAACAAATTAATAGATTCGCTGAAAAACTAAGAAATAGGGCATAAAAAAAATTACTTCGTTTATTTATATATTATTAGATAAAAGTGCAATATGATATTCAAGTACAATATATACCCCGAAGAGCAACACGAGAGCAAGTGTGTCTTGACAGAAATTGCGAAACAGTGGACAATTTGTGTATGGTGTGGAAAGGCGTTAATGCAAGAAGTGTGGAATTACAGTGACAGTCGATAAGTGGGGCCGGACTCGTGACATATGTTGACGAGGCTGCTCATAGCATTGGCCGCTTGTGTGTCCGAAATCCATTCGACACTCCCAGATGTGTTGGCCGCTTTCTGTATCGTGTTACCATTTTCAGCCAATGACACATTCACAGTCATTCAATACTCCGCAGTGCCAGAAGGAAAGCTCACCCCTGAAGAGCAAAATAACCTAATTTCCTCAACCACTTTAGCAGTACTAAACGGTGACGAGAATTTTTTTCTCCACCACTTTTTCCAAGCGAGTAACATGTGGTATTTTCTCACCATTTATTTAACATCATTTTCGCTATTTTGACTGCTACATTGACTCGATTATTCGCGAAATGTTGAATTGACAAAATTTGGTTTCCTCGAATTGCATTCAACAACGAAAGTAAATATGTAAGATGCTTCCTAATTTTTCTCATGTTAAATTAAAATCGATTTATATTTTCGGAAAAAAAAGTGAACGCACTCTCACTTAAAACCAGCATGACATGTAATTTCTTCAAGTTCGTCTACAAATTAATTAAAAAATCATGGAAATATATCTAGCAGACTGATAAATTTATGATTCTTCGCCTGCTCGTAATATCAAAGGACGAATTTGATCTAATGATCGATATTGGTAATTGGAAAGGTTTCAGCTAATTATTTTAGTCGGAATACGTGAAAATACACATCGGTATCGGCAGTAGCTAATAATCCATTAAGTACCGCAGGAGATAGCGCGTGTGGTAATCGAAAGCGGAGGGCGGTATCGCACAGCGGCTGAAAGCTAATTTGCATAGAGAAGAACATTAGTTAATTACCGGGGACATAACCAATGATTGGTGATAGCGATAGCGGTGCCACAACTCACGCCGTTCACTATACTCCGGCTAAGCCCCGAGTTATTGCCGGGATCATCGTTAAAACTAGAAATGTATCAGTCAGGTTACATCTCTCTCCCTCTCTCTCTCTCTCTTGGCCCTCATCGCTGTGCGTATATCTCACGATCGTCCAGTGCGTTCCACTGTATTCCAGCTACACGTAATACTACACTTCAAATCCGAGCGGTGCCCGCGTTGCGTTACGTATTTAATCCCATAACGTTGGCTGGACACATTTTGAGGAGGGATGTTTCGTTTTGGAGGGAAGCCTCGAAATGTGGAACCGCTGAGCGTAATCCCTCGGTCACTCTCTGACTCTCTCTGAATTTCGTGCGAGTGCGCGAATGATAAAGCCCTCCGGCATTCGTCATCGTATCAAGCCGGGCTTCGAGAGAGCACATACAATTTTTCGTATCCACAACAATTTCTCTCTGGTCCCACGAGCAAATGCTCGACACCGGTCCACGTGCGGTTCTCCTCCTCCTCCTCCTCATCATGACGCTGCTCCATTAATCATCGCAGAGTGATTAAACGCACGGGCATGTACGAAATATTCAAACATCCCCCTTCATACCCCTGATTACGAAATATCGCTGTGGCACTTTTTCCTACCTGAAACCAAGCACACTGAATTAAATAAAACGCCGAGAGGGCTGATCATTAATCGAGTGATTAATGGAAATTGGAGTTACCTTCGATTCTTCGCCATTAAATTCATGTTAGAAATTGAAGAAATTCTTCTGTAATATAACTATCTATATAAAAATGTACACTAAACTAAAATTCGTGATTTTGAATTTTTCATTGTGACGTAAGAGATTTAAGTGGAATCGTTGGCCAATGGAGAATAGAGGAAGTGACACGTAGGCCAAGAGATTCACGAGATTCCAGAGCTCTCGAAACCTGTGGAGCCATTCGGTATATCTTGTGCACGACTTTTCGAGATATCAACGCTGGGGTTTTATTAATGACAGCAGCTAGACGGGGAGAGAGTGAGAGGGAGGCTGGGGGAAGGGGGGGGGCAGAACCAAGAGGGTTTATGGTGGACATAAACTCTAAACTGATTAACAGTAGCCAGTAGCTGAGGCTAGCCTGACTCGACGGTGCAATATATATGCAATACGTGCTTGGCTACATCTATACGTGCTCGCGTGGAGGAGATTAAGCTAAAGGGGGTGGGTGGGAGGGAAGGAGGCGCGCTCCCGGAGCGAGAGAGAGAGAGAGAAACAGCACAGACATCTACGTATATTCGAACTACCCCGTGCTGTGTCTCGTTAGCAATACCCCCAGTTTATAGGCCATCGTCGCTGAAATTAACATTGCCCAATTAAATTGATAGATGCCCACGGGTCCAAGCCGACATTAAATCCCGTATCCCTCAGTAAAATATCACGTAAATCACCATTTTCTCCCTCAGCCTCCCCATATTTCGTCGAGAGCTTGCAAAACTATCTTTTTTTCAAGCCACTTCCTAAGAATTTTTTTCTCTTTTTTTTTTTCAAATTTTCATATTGAGAAAAATGTAATTCGGCATTTTTTCAAACATATGCAGAAATTCAGATCTTGTGGCTTATTGATTTTTTAGAATTAAAATTAGGCCAATGATCTTTGATAAAATTGAAAATATATTTCTGAATAATTATTCACAACTACCAGTGCACTTAATCGTGATTGGGTTTTATCGAAGATTTTATAAAGAAATTTAAAAAATTCCCAACGTTGTTAATATTAAGGAAGAGTTGAAAAATTATATCTTAACCCTTGGCCCACAAATCACCGCCAAATTTTCGCCCTGCCTGTAAAAAGTCCGTTGTACAAAGCTGCGATAAATAAAAAATGAATAAAGGAATCCATGAAAATGCAACCCACGTCCATAACCACGAGCACGTTGCATAGGTAATATGAGTTAGCATTAATCGTTTTCACTGGTCCGCGTTATCTCTCGTCGTTGTGTCCGCAGCCTCGAATAAATAATATATATATCTATTAATTATGTTTGTCCGAGGAACGGAGAATCATCGTGTATACGCGTACACGCACTTGTGCGTAGCATCGAGTTCAAGCGGGGCTATAAACGGGCGCACATTGCAGCGGTTTATCACGAAACGGAATTAAACGGTTTACGACTGGACCACAGATTAGTACGGACGAGCGATGGAGGAACGTTTGGATGATCGGCCGTGTGGTGTTTCGTTGGTGAGACGATCCTCCGCTGCTTTTCCCTTGCAACCCTTCCACTGCTCTGGCCCTGCGCCCTATCAGCCCTATCACTCGATGCGACGAGCCTCTCCCATTTTCCCTCCCTCCGATTCGTCAAACTGCATCCTCGACGTGCGATTGCCACTCGTTGATCAAGTAAATTTGATTTCGAGGGACGCTCAAGGGCTTTCGAACACCCAGCATAACCACTCTCTTCGACAATGCTCTTTTTCATACTTTTTCCTCGATATTGGCATCTGGCGTCTATTCTTCAATTTTTTTTTTTTTCTTCACAGTGAGAATGCACCACCCAGTTTTTCCTGCTGTCAATCTGGAAAACAATGGAGATTTTTTTGTAATACATGAAGAACAATTTTTCTCTTGCAAAAGTCCATGCAGAAATTTTGACACAATTGTGTAACAAATGGATTTATTCTGAATGTTCATGGTAATAAAAATATTGACAAGGCGAATGAAACGAGCTGCACCACCAGAATTTAACTGGAACAATTTATTTTTTACACTAATTTTTTAACATCCAATTTACCTTTCAACACTATCTACTCATTTAGCTTAAAGAATTTCCGAGAGTGTAACGATAATTCACAAATTTAGCGTTTTATAGATTCCAAATGTTTGGTATTCTCGAGCGTGGATGTGTAGTCTCGAGGCATAATTCGTTGAACGTTGACACTGGATATAACGCTTAAGGTGGGCGTCGCGAAGGGGGTTGTAAGGGTTGGGAGGATAACGGGACGACATTAGGTGGCTATATCGTGCCGCGGGCGGAGCGCGGCCAACGAGGGTGAGTTTAACTCCCAACAGTGGTAGTTGGTAGTTGTGTCTGTCTATTACCGTTGGCCCCGTCGTATCTACTGCAACGTTACTACTAGAGGCTATACCACGGACAGGCATGGAACAGAACAGCAGTGCTAATACAATGACTGCTGCTGTACGTGCGCAGGTATAGAACGCGGAACGAAAGACCGAGGGTCGAAGATACCTGCGGGCTATCTTCGTGTATTAAATTAACCCTCGGCCTCGTACAGCGCTAGCCTGCCGCTGGTTCTGCTGGTTCTGTTGGTTCTGGTTCTGCTGCTGCTGCTGCTGCGTGTCAGGGAATGTCGAAACACGCTATGCTGGTCACTAAGAATTTATTAGTCACAACCCCTCCCACCGAATCCTACACCTTTTAGCCTCTTCTTCAGGGCCTTCCTATCTCGACGAGACCCGATCGACGAGCTTCTCACTCACTAACCTGCCATCTCGTAAATTCTGCGGACGCTGGTATTGATTGTAGGGGAATTGGCGTAGTTTTTGGAGTGGCAGAAATAATGGGTTTGCGGTGAGTTGGTGGAAAAATTTGGAAAAAAGGCTTTGGGATTGGGGCGGTAACTACTTCTCGCACTAGTGGTATAATGTACATTACGACACTCGAGTGGTACTTCTCACCCGGAGTGGCTTAACTTTTTTTTTTACAAACACAAAATTGTTGGAACCATCGATATCAAAGATGGAAGTGTCGAGAAAAGTGAATTCCATTCTCCGCGTCTGGCTCTTAATTTACTAAAAACAAATCGTCCGGCGCTAGTTATCCGGACCTGCGCCCGTGCACGTGCACTTAGCTGATGAGTGCGCTAAAACCCGGACACGCGAACCGTTCTCGCGTGACGAGCTTTCCCAGGGCGGCGGTGGATATACAGCAACAGCTTGCTCGAGAATGCGAACCTCGTTGCTGCCTTCCTCCGGACTCGCTTCCCCAGGTAAACTTGCTCGGGTTTTCTGCCCCTCGTTGCTGCCTCCCCAACCGCCAATCACAATTTTCTCCTGTTTCCGAGGGTGAAAAGACACAAGGCCATCGACTTGGATCAAATAAAAGCAATTGAAAACTAAAAACAATCATTTTTTTAAACCCCTTAGAAAAAATTGTTAATCCAATATCTCCAATTAAACAAATAAAATGGAATGTCTTCGATAAATGAAATTCTACTTGGAGAATTAATTTTTTTTCATCCAATATCGATCGACCAGCAGATAAATTGAATTATCATTCACGGTATAATAAATAATTTCAAAAAAATTTTGCAACACCATTTCCAAAATAATTTCCAAAATTGAATAACCCTCAAATTGCACACTCCAACCCTTAAATATCCTGCAGTTCGATGAAATCTATTGATAAATATATGCCACGAGCAGCCACAAAGTGTTAGCCGGGAAATTGAAGGGTTGCTTGGTGTAATAATTTAAGTGCACGTGTTGGTACATCCGGGAGGCGTGTAATCGTATTACAAATCGTGCACATTACGTGGATCGAAGAAAAACCGAACAACAGAGAGCTGATTCTTTTCGAGTGAAATAAACCGATCGTTAACTTCTGGCTGGTCACGTGACCGCGGTGGTGTTAACCCGGCCATTACCGGCGGTGGGTCACACAACAACCACCGAGTGGCGCATCCTGGTCATTTATTTTCAACCCCGTAATATAATGGACCGCACCACCGGACTTTATACCGTATTCCGTGTCTGTATTCCAAGCCCCGCAGCAAAACATCGCTCAGTTCCATGCAACATCACCGCACGTACGGTATAAATATAGCCAACTTCCGGGGAGTCCAAATACACTGATATTATATATTGCGGGGGTGGGAGAGAGAGAGAAAATAAAACGGGTTCACCGGAACATGTATTAGCTCGGTGGGCGTCGTGAGATCCCACGAGCCACCAGATTCACGTGCCCGGTTTGCCGCCACGACAAACCCCCTCGCGTCCACTCGCACCCCCCGCAAAGGGGGCTTGCTTTTTTTATCCATTCCACGGGAAATCACTGGTGGAAACGTCAGAAATATATTTCATTCTGCACTCGTTCTCCAATGTGCGTTTAAATTCATTTTTCTAAAATATTGGGATTTTTTTAAGGCGTGCACTGAGAATTTTGTAAAATAAATGCACTTTTGGAGAATAATTGGACGAAGACGACGAAGAATTAATCTATAATCCTGAAAAAATATTGGAATTTTCTTTATGTGGAATAGGATATTTTTTATAAAATTAATGTATTTTTGGGCGAAAAATGTTTAATTTATTTTCACCCTTTTATATAAAATTTAGGGTATCGGTTCGTGCAAAAAAAAACAGTATTTGTATGTTAAATGTCAGGTGGAAAAATTGACTGGAAGGACAAGGAATTTTGGGAAAATAAATATCCGACTCTTAGTACACGTAAGGAGAACCGCCCTGCGATAATTCTCCGAGTGTCCGCGAAAGCGTGATCCATGAACCGGAAATGTAGGGTCGAGAGCGAAGAAAGTGGAACGATAACTCGAATAAACGAGAGTAAGGAGAAAAACAGCGAGGCCAGAGTGACGAGAATGAAAATAATGGTGTCGCCGGGCTGACACGGTCGTGTCATTTGAGTCTGCGTATCAGTCACACCGATAGACCAAGTGCATTTCCGAGTGTGCTAACATCATCACATACGCCATATATTCGATGGGAGCAGTAGTCTTCCACCCGCGACGCTAAAATGGGGTTAGAAAAATGTTGATGCACCGCACAATGGTCACTTTATCCGCGTAATTGACTCAATGGCCATTTAGCGTGCGGCTCGTAAGCCGTACGTACGACCAAAGACTAAGTAGTTGAAGGAGGGAAGAGGAACGAAGTGCTACACTATCTCCTCATCATCGTAGTTTACCATCCGATGATTTTCTGCTACCCTAGAATATATATATATATATTTTTTATTATTTTCACCAATCTGACTTCTTTATGGCTTCTATTCCCTACAATTTTTGAAAAAATACAAAATATAGTGCATTCCATAATTTGCGATTTTCATTCTGAACCTGAAGCTCGTGGATTTCGTCGATTTATCGCATTTATTGTCCCAATTTTAAAAAGATCTTGAAATTTTTCACCGATTAATTTTTTTATTTTCAATTACAATCTTTTTTAAAATCAAAGTATTACAAAAAAATAATCATTAACCAGTTCAAATTAAATTGAAAAGACAACTTGACTTTAGGATATAAAAATTAGCTCTTTAAAAAATCACAAAATCAACTTCGAGAAACTGATAAACTGAAGAAAAAAAAAAAGAAAAAAAGAACACATCTTGTGTTAATGCTTCATAGAAGATTCCAAGGATGATACAAGTTGTGTCATCCTCCGCAAGAATATCTTATTGCAGCAAGAGAAAAAAAAAAAATCAACAAACACCCTTGAGATAAGGCTTATCGGTAGCGAGTAGTTACGCTACTGCGTTGCAATTGTTATTTGTTTAGCAATAACGCTAGTCCGCATCGAGAACGCGGAACAGTAGCACTCACACACACACACAAACCCAACTTTAACATGGCGATCGTTGGCCAGCAGTATAGAATAATAAAACGTGGCGAATGGAGGAGCGCCGATGAAATTCAATGCGCGATAAACGATATAATACATGACGATGATAAATCATCGCGAGGATCGTGACGCGCACAAGACGAAACAGAAAGACTATATATATATATATATATATATAAAAGTGTATCGCTTCGATTCCGAGTAGAGGAATGCGAATTACTTTCCTTGCGTTGATGCTCATTGATAATTTCGATCGACTTAAGAGAATAGCCCTCGTTAAAATTTCCGAGGATAAACATCGGCCACTCGACGACTTGTTTTCGAAGCGCCGATCGACCGCAATCAATTCACGATATCGAGAAAATGACCAGAATGTCTCATCACGAGAAATCACGAGAAAATGAAAAATTCATTTAAATATATCTAATAAATGTATATTAGACTGAAATTAATATTCTCGTTTTTCGCGTTAACGATCACATTCGTCTTTCACTCTGCTCAGTGGCTTTCTGGGGGACCTTAGGGGAAAAAAAAAAAAAGGAAAAGAAAAATACGATATAGAACAACAAAAATCGAGCCTCTGTCTCGTGAAGAGTCCAATGGCATAGGCTCCGAAAGCATGCGGACAACTGGTCGATGACATTAACGCTAAATACACATGTCGCGACATGTGTGTCAACGCCTTGTTCGAGTGACTTTTCTTCCGCTTGGTTAGAGTGTCGTGCCCGCCCGAAACGAGGAGAAAAACAAGCGCGCAATGTCTGTTGTGTCTCTGGTTTCTTGTTGCACGGCTTGTGTTTACTACGTTACACGCAACTTCCACTGTAGTACTACAAATGCACACGATGCGCCCAAACGCACACAAACGAAGGCACAGCGAAGGTTATTCACAGTGAGGCGAGCGCTCGTACGATTACCAAACGCGTCACGTTTCACTCTTCGTGTTTATCCTTAGAGCGAGCCTCCCGATAAAAAAACGCCCAGCTGATTTAAAAGTTCTCTTCGTAGAACGTCATTCAATTAAAGTGTCTTTTTACATTTCACTACGAGAGACACGATGATATTAAAAATATAATATTTTCATGCATCAATGTTGATAGTTTGTTGTTCTTGTTGATTTCACGGTTCGACGATCGTCGCGGCGACGACGACGACGACATGTAAATTATATCTATCAGTGTTGGCTTTTGTGTTCCAGATAGGCCTATTACATTATCAGTGTTGAAGTACGTCCCGGCCGCAATGGTGAACTCGCACCGCGGTGAGTTCCATTGACAGCCAGCTGTTTGCGTCCAATTAGCCTCGCTTGATAAGCTCAACAATACCCGAGGTTATTACAGAACAAACCTCGGATCCTCCGCTCGAACGCTCGCCGTTACTCCGTTACACTCCGACCGTTAATACTACCATACTGCATTAATTAAAAAAGGGAATTTAATGAATTTACGTTTCATTCGTCTCTCAATTAAATTCGGTGTGCTTAAGAATTTTTTTTTTTTATTTATCTTATTTTTTGTGTAAAGAGAATTTTTTGATTTTTTTTTTTCGCAAGAGGCTAGAAAAAGATATTACCGATAAAAAATGGCTTTTCGCTCGCAAACCACCTTAACGCTCGTGTATCTAGGCATACGAAACATCCTCGCTCGATACGAGAATTATCAGTCATCCTGCAGTGCGGTGCATTTTATCGCGAAACTGAATTCCTCCGAGCGCGTTTCCATATCTGCTCGTTCACGTACGCTCATTTTTTTTTTTTTTTTTTTTCTCGACGCAACTTATTCAGCCACGAGAGAGTGAATCTCGGCTCGCGCCCACACCAACTTTTTTTCCTTCGCTATCGTCTCGTTAATTTATATCGTCTCGCGTTCTCAATTCTTCATATCGCATAATCATCGAAATATCTCGGACACGAAAGAATCTGGAAAACTGATAATATCCTCACTGGAATACGAAATTAAAAAATTAAAAATTACACATTATTTTAATTTCAATAATCATCTTCATTAACAAACATGGAAATACCTGAAAATAATAAAACAAATTGATAATCAAAATACTAATGAGTTTTTTCACTCAGCCACTAATCACCAATTATATCATTAAATACCTCTCGGAGCTACAAATAGTAGGAATAATTTTCATTATAATTTCAGCTTGTCAAAAATGCACTGAAAAAATCATGGTGAATAACATTTAATCACTGATAATTGCAAGGGCTATGAGGATTTCTGCGTGTGCAGAGGCATATGTGACACAAGGAGGACGCGAGGTCGAGCGCGCACGCGCCTTGAAGAACCCGAGCGCGCAGTGCAGCGCTCTCGGACTCTTCGGCTTACACGAGCGCACGTGCATGTATGTAGTACGAGGCGTAGTACTACGCGCTCGTCCTTCGCCGCGCGCCCTTCCCGCCGCCGAGCTGTCCGACCCTCTCCCTCCGCCCCGCGAGTCATCGTCGTCGGCGTCGAGCCGATCGCTCTCTCCCCCCGTCTCGCTTCGCTCGGACACTCGGCAACGTTCACTGCGGGCAAGCGTGCACGCTGCATGTTTACTATACATATAGCTTGGCCCCTCGCTAATCGGTATACACGATGCCCCACGTGGTCGCTTCTGCTGATACGCTTGACATCGCCGCGCTTCGCCAACCATTTCCATGCGTTTACACACACGGCACTGACCTTTCCTCGAGGAATACTTCGGTGCGCTCACCTCTCTACCCGCACTCACAATTACGACACACCTTGAAATACACCCAGCTCAATAAGTGACGAATGCATTATGTTCCAACGGTGAACACCGTATCGGCTAGTAAATTTTACAACTTTTTTCAATTATCCCTCAATATGTTTTTGTGAGATTTTTACACGAGAATTGTAATTTATGCGAGTGCAGGTACACTTGAGCTTCAAATACGCCGAGGTCAATAAGTGACGAATTGATTGTTTTGTAATGGTAACCGGTCGAAAATTTGTCAATTCTTCAAATTGAATTTTCATTGTCAATCAACATTTCTATCTTATTCTCAGATGCACTTAAATTTGTTGCTAATTGGGATTAGCTGATCACAAATTGAAACAGGAAATTCAAACTTCCATCGCGCTTGTAATTAGTCATTAATTAACAAAGTTCCGTTACACTTTTCAACGCAAATTCCGGAATTTGCATTGAAATTGCGCGAACGATGGTGTTCCTGAAATAATGAAAAATATGTGACGGTTAACGTAACAAGAAGTGCACGTGCGCATGACTTGGGTCGGAAGGTTGCCGTTCACGCAACCGGTTGTAACAATAAAATAATAATAACGATAAAAGTATCTGGTCTGCAGGGTTAGAAATACGTCGAGAAGGGAGCTGCAACCGTACGCTGTATTTCACGCTGTCTCTCTTCATCTTCTTCTTCGAGGTCTAGCAGAGTACAGTCGAAGGAACAAGGACAGAACAAAAGACGGCAAAAAAAAAAAAACAAGCGATCGGAAGGCTGGGTGAGTCAGTGCGAGTGAAAAAAGCGGGCGCGGGACGACCTCTCGCCCCAAGGACAAGCAAAAAAAAAAGTAAAGTCGAAGCTACGGGCAAGAGCACACGTGGCCGAACACGTGTCTTCGTTTTCGATCCACAAAAAACGTCACGCACTTTTATTTTCACCTTGCGCAAGTCCAAGACGAATAATTAATATAACACATTAACTTGACTCTAATAAGCATAAATATGAAAAATTAATAATTCATAAATCCCACAGCATTTGGAATCGAACGGAAAATGATAATTTGTCGCCACAAGAACAATATCATCGATTCACACGAGACTACTAACCTCTTATTTTGCTAACTCAGTGAGAAGATTATAATTGTTTATCGTGACTCGGCGAGAGAAAATTCGCCAGAGCGGAAGTAGCGGAGTATTCGTTGAACCGGATCAAGCGGTGGAAACCAATCAGGCATTACATCCGCACGGTTGGTAATCAACCCGATTATAGCACACGGTGTGAGACAAGCGCACAGAGATAGCAAGGCAACTTCGTGGATCCGTAACGCACAGCTCAGACGTTAACACGTGAATAGTATATCGGAGTCTCCGGCGTGTTCCGGCGTTCCAAGTGAGTGCTCATAGGCACATAATACACGCATATATCTATATGCGCCTGTCTACGAGGCATTCCCCGTTGATTTTTCTCACTTTCTTCTCTCACCTTCTCACAATCACTAAACTCATTTGACCCAATGAGATGCTTAAATATTCTCAAAAATCTTTTTTTTGATGCTTAAATATTCTCAAAAATCTTTTTTTTTCTATCCGATGGATCACAAAAACTCAAATTCGCGATTAAAATATATCACTTTACAAAATACATAATATTAATTCACAAAATGCTAAGAAAAAAAAAAATCCATTATAACATAAAAAATGTATCTACAATTCGACATATAATTGAAAACACAATTTTTTTCAACCCTATATCATCGAAGTACAACCTAAGAAAATTGGGTTTTAGTTTGAAGAGTGATTGTGACTGGAGATAATGATAAAAAAACAATTTAATTGACAGGGAATGCCTTGTATAAACATCGTACGCCGATGTAATACCATTTACTGTACCAGTTGTACATTGTACATAGGTAAAGCATATATGTACAATGTACCTCCTGCAGATCCTGCAGTATGTACCGGTATATAGTAATATAGTAAATAAGGCACGTACAATAGCACCGATACATGCTTCGAAGTGAGCGAGTGTGTATTGCGATATACATTTGTACTGAACCGGTGTGTATTTGGTACAGGGAGGGTATATAGTTATATACGGAAGGTGGTCCGGTAATTGCCGGGAGGAGCGTGGTCCAGATGCTCCCCAATCAGTGGTTGTCCCGATCCGCAGGAAGCGAGGTGGCTTGAATGCGCGTACGTCCGTGCCGCCGCCGGGCTACTCTCCTCAGCTACGGGTGCCCACGACGAGAGGGAGCCACCGTCGACCGTCAAGAATGCCCGGTTAGTGCCTGACCATACGCATGGTAGCACCGTTTAATTGGCACTGGACACAATAGATTATGGAATGGTACGGTGCGCGAACCGCGACTTCGGCACCGTTTCTCTCTCTATACCCATGTATATATATATATATATATAAATGTATGTGTATATATTTACAGGCCTGTCCACTCCACGTCAGAACCATTTCACTCGTTTATCCCTGGATGCTGGAGAACGCTCTACTGAAGTTTGAAAATCGCGCCTGGAATGGACTCTCTGCCAATCCCGAGAAAGCTTCGAGCTTTCGTTTCGTTAGAATTTTCGGGGACAATCACACAGCCCTCGAAGAGGATTTATCTTTCGCGAAGCGATGCTCCCATTTTTTTCAGAGTCGATATTTCGCGTTTTTTTTTTTTCTATGGGTGTATATTTCACTGCACCGGATAAAAAGAGATCGTTGTCTCAGCCACTCAATTCCTTTCCCCCGCATTAAAGCATCGAAAGGTAGTAACCGGGTGAAATTTATCACCGACTGTCGTTTTCCCCGCGACTCCTTAGTGCCAGAATTCGAGAGGTCGCTCCGCAGGGATGAAGGGCGAGCGCGAAATAAAATGAGAGAGAGAGAGAGAGAGGAAGGAAAAGGAAAAAACGGCGAAGAGGAGAACGGGAGAAAGAGAAGATAAAAGAAGCTGGAGAGGAATAATAAAAATGGACACTTGCAGTTAAGCCACGGTAGACTGACCCACGACAATCGTGGCGTCTAGCTTCCTATATTTTGAGAGTCTCGTTACGCGATTGTCGACTCGGCCCGTTTTTTTCTCTCTCTCTCTCTCTCCTTTTTCCTCGGGATTCCCTCGAATCGGCTATAAAACTTGGCCCTTCCTGTTTGCAAGCTTCGTTGGCCTCTCGTTATGAGAAAAAGCTCACAACAGTAAATCCCAATAATACGTTTTTTCTTCGGTGCAATCGAGTCTCATCAATTAACCCAAGGGACTCGAGAAATTCGTAAAAAAATATGACGTTTTTTTTTTTTTTTTTCAAGCTGATATTAATCATCAACGAAGATATGAATTTTTATCCTCTCCGCGAGAAATAAATCAATGCAATATACCGATTATTTAGAAGCCAACGATTCATTACTATTGAAAGAAGAATGGAAAATGAGGAAGACGAAAAAAAAAAGGGAAAGTTGAAGGAAGTGGCAAAGGTTCCGGCGAGACATAATTTAGCGCGACGATCCATCCTGAAAGCTCGGGGCGCTCATTCCTCCTCACTCGCGAACCATTCGACCATCGCCCGAGGCTTTCCCACTCGTGTTTTCTCTCTCTCTCTCTCTGACCATCTCACCCTGGCAATATCGTACGGTCAGAATACGCTGGACAATGCGACGTATTCAATTCTACAAGCGCACTCCTCGCGCCACTGTTCATGCTGTAACATAGGTATATATGGGCCATTCCACGTGGTTTCGACCCGGGCCTCACCCTTGACCCTTCCAAATGGCCCTGGAATACTTTACGTAATAACCATAACTCTAAAAAGCAACAATATATTTTGTCAAAATATATTGGAATTTATTGGAATAAAATATCAACACGATTTGTCTTAAAATTCGGAAAATATTCTGAAAGTGTGTCTTCATTCGGAAAATAAAAAAAATTTGACAGATGATTGAGAATGGGTGAGAGTTTATTATTTTAAGGTTGGACATTTTTGAAGTTGCGTCAAACCGGAAGAATAAAAAAACTTCTTTTAGGGCTTCACTGGAAGGGTCAAGCTCGAAAGCAGGTGGAATGGCCCATATATGAAACGATGAAGCTCGGCGTGCAGAAACGCTTGACGCTCGACCCGCGCGTTTCGCTCTCACTATTCACTCCCTTTTCGCCCTTTCTGACGCTCTCCTCTCAGGTCCCTCTGCGCGGGACACTCATGTGTCATTTAACTGAAATACCTCCAGTGCGACCAACTGATTTACAGCCTGAACGCCCGTGCATGCGGATCGTGGAGAAAACAGTACAATTATTGGCCACCCTGTGATACCCGGAGCAACGCACTTTTTTCCAACGACATTTATTTATGTATTTACTCCACACAAATCGTATCAATAATCATTATTTTAACACGATTTTTATAAAAAAATAATTTAAACCGCGAAGCCTGAGAGAGCCTATATTATATTACAATTTGCTTCGAATTATACATACATATATATATATCGCCACCTTGATAACCCGAGGTTGTTTGCATTTCCGGTCGGTGCTCTCCCGAGTACCGGATGTATTGACGATCAACCGAGTAAGAGAGAGGGAGAGAAAATACAAGCAGCTATGCACAATAAACATGGATCTACGCAATCTGATGGTGTCTGATGGCTGCATACATATATATACGTATATATGCATAAGCTATTCAGGATGTGTGTAGGAGGCATGTCGGATGGATAATGTACCTCAATGTCAACAGTGGTGAGCCGATCAGTAATCAGTACAGCGTGGCTAACGTCATACTCGGATCCATTGTAGGGGCCTTCCTTCGTGGCTCTCTTCATGTACGACTCTCCGCTCTCCCAAACGTGAAATTGCAACAGTTTGGCGAACACAATCAACGGACGAGAAGAGACTAGTGATTTTCTGACTAATACATCCGGAAACACGAGTCTGTTTGTCAGAATACTTTGGGCATTCTTGCCTCGACCACTTTCCCTGGCATTTCTCCTCCGTTGTGTACCAACTGCACACACAGGTACCACAGAAGTACTCGAAAACTCGGAGTATCTCACAAGAACAATTGAATTCCATCGAGAGGATGGAATTCAATGGGCACCGCGAAGGGAGAAGACGACTTCCGGTACATTTCACTAACGTGTCCCTTCCACTCGGACATCAAACGGTAAGGCATTACGATTGCACAAAGAATTACGATATTTCTAATCGTTAATCGCAAATGCGGAGAAGGGTCTTCAGGGTTAAATGTGGATTCAATTTTATAAAAATATTGTCAATTGTAGATTTTTTAAAAATCATTCATTATTATTAAATCATTTTTTTTTGTTCCAAGTGAATTTAAATAGAAATTCGAAAAGGTTGCCAACTACATTTTTCTGATTCATCGAGCATTTCGTCTCCGGTGTACCAACTGTGTACACAGGTACGTAAAAAGTGGTCGAAAAATTGAGAGTATCCCACAAGAACAATTGAATTTCATGCCGCTCACAAGAACAATTGAATTCCATCAAGAGGATGGATTTCAATGGGCACCGCGAAGGGAGAAGACGACTTCCGGTACATTTCACTAACGTGTCCCTTCCACTCGAACATCAAACGTTAAGGCATTACGATTGCACAAAGAATTACGATATTTCTAATCGTTAATCGCAAATGCAGAGAAGGGTCTTCAGGGTTAAATGTGGATTCGATTTTATAAAAATATTGTCAATTGTAGATTTTCTAAAAATTATTCATTATTATTAAATCATTTTTTTTGTTCCAAGTGAATTTAAATAGAAATTCGAAAAGGTTGCCAACTACATTTTTCTGATTCATCGAGCATTTCGTCTCCGGTGTACCAACTGTGTACACAGGTACGTAAAAAGTGGTCGAAAAATGGAGAGTATCCCAGAAGAACAATTGAATTCCATGCCGAGGCCCTTGAAGGGCACGAGACCGACTGGATGGTGCCTGACACAGGCTTCCGGAAGATTTCACATGGGGGTATCCCTGGGACTCGGGTATCAAACAGGCAAGGACCATCCATTAGAAAGCCGGTGTTTAATCAGAACTCTAAAGTTCCTAAAGTCTGGGACTATGCGCAGCGATAATTGGCTCTGCACTTTGAGAGTTTCCGAGCGGCAACGGTGACGAGGTTCTACTATTTGCGAGGGCTTTTTGACTGAAGGGAATGTTAAAAAGAGTGAAACTGAATGGCGGAGAGGAGGAGGAGGAGGAGGAGGAGGGAAGGGAGGAGGCCACAGTTACAGAGGGATTGTATCGCCCTTCACTGAAAGAATGGAGTGTATCGTGCAAGGGGTTGCACCAAGAGCCAGGGTAAACATGTCAAGCGCAGTACCCGCCATTAATTAGGACCCTCCCACGCGCCGTTCATCACGACTAAAGATTTTGTACTCTCCCTCATCCTACTTTACTTCCAGCCCTTTCCACCTTCGCATGTGTGTACTATGATACATCGTTTACTATATATCTCCATATCCACAATTAATAATCTTTTTTTTTTATTATTTCAACCGTTCTTGAAAATTTCGGCAAAAATCTGCAATAAGGATTGTGTAAGTGAGAAAAAAAGAAATGTGCATAATAATCAATTGGAAATGTTATTACTGAATTCAGAATTAATGGAATCAACGTAACCAAGATTTTTTAAACCATATTCGACAAAAATAATGGAATTTCATCTCCACTGTAACGTAAATCCTGTTCATTCGGTTAAATAATGCGAGTTTAATGAAAAAAATATGAATCTTTTAATTCCAGCTCGGCATTGTGTATGTAAAAAATGTTTTGTTACCTGCGTTGTTGCATTACGAATGTAGCTCTCAATCTGCGGTTTGTGAGAAGTTTCGTCCACTCGTATGTACATATTTACGTGTGTGTGTGTGTGTGTGCATATGAGAAAGAGTTGCGTTGCGGAAAATGCAGGGGTAATTAAATCCGACGACAAAAGGGTCGGTACGCTTGCGGGCGTACTCCGATCCCGGGCGGCAATCAAAGCGACTCCGGCAGCGACATAATGCATGAAAAGGCAACAAACGGTGAAGTCAATAAGTTTCGCGGTGCTGTCTAGCTTCTGCGCACGGGAGCAGTCGTTCCACGGCCGAATATTAGACGTTCATTAGTTTCGAGCACGTAATTATATCGACAAAAGCCCTTGTGCAGGCACGCGACCCCGCGCGCCCGACATATGGCGCGCATATACGTACGATTATGCCTATTCGCTCTACAACTATACTCGCACTATTTATGTCCTCTACGTCCATAAATGTCGCATCGATTGCGGTTGACATTTCACTTCTGCCTCCACCGGAGTCTCGAGATTTACGTATTGACACTCGTTGGCAATATTCGATAAATCCAGTGAAATGTGCACGATCGATAAAACAATGTTCGTGAATAAGCTGCTAATCGATATTACCGAAATTTTTCGTTTGTCGGATTGCACGATTTTGGAAAAATTTAAACGATAAATAAATTAATTTACTTTTTTCGTTTATAATAATTCATTTTTACGATTTTTTTTAAACGATAGTCTGTATAAAAAATCGTATTACCTATGGAATCAATAAAATACTTGATGATAACATGGAAAAATCGTTTTTTCGAATCGATGGATGGTCTTGAGTAGCGGAGGAAAAAATTCTTCGTATCTTTTGTATGGTTCACGAAAAATATGAATTCTGGTGGATAATGGGCCCTGTAAAATGTTTATGAATAAATGTTATGGAGAAAATGCGTATTACAGAACCGGGGAGCATCGTGAAAACAATAAAATGTTTTGGCAACGGTATTTTGAGGGAGCGGAGAGAGAGAGAGAGAGTGTCGTTGCCTGGAGCACAATTCGAAGAGTCAGAGGGAAGCTGCCGGGCGGTATAATGTTGCGTCTGGTTAAAATTTAACTGGAGAACGCGCGTGCACGGGTTACTCGGGATAAATTTGTCGGAAGGAAGAGGCTTTCGAGTCGGGCGTGACGGTGAGACAGAGAGGAGAGAGAAAATTAGAGCTGTTGAACGGTGCGGCAAGGCGAGAATACAGTCAGGACGGGACCTCATCACTGTCTTCATTACTTTAATGGATCGCGGGAGTAGGTGCGGATCCGCGAGGAACCATCAGAAAGGAAGAAGCGGCTGACAGCGTGAAAATATAAGGGAGGCGCGAGATACTCCTTTGGAAGTCTCCAGGATAATAATACTCGCGGAAGGACGATCATTGGTGCCCTTAGGTATAATACCTACAAGACGTACCCCTCGTATATTTACCCCCGTGTATTTATTCAGAGGAATCCTACAAAGTCTCTTCAAGGCCCGGGAGACGATTATTTTTTTTTCTTTTCCTTTCTTTATTCAAAATAATTTTGATAGATTAAACCTTTTTTTATTATAAATTATGTCGATATTTTATAAATTCTATAAATAGAGGGAATTTAATTTTAGGGGTAAAATAGAAGGTATTTCAAAGTATTTATGTGTGTGAAGAATTGGAGGGGCGTCTCGCGATGATATATTTGGAAGCGGAAGTAACGATGGCGTTCGAAGTGAGAGAGTAATTTCCAGTGGATGGAGTTGGGAGTGAGCGCGGTCGTGTGGGAATACCAATAACCAGACGGGAATCTCTGCCGGTGACACGTACGTCGCGGACAAGAGCCAGTACTTGCCAGCACTTACGTATACGTACGTCGTGACTGCGAAACGACTCGCGTGAGAGCAATGCGGGAGGGCCATTTCAATGACAGCCTCTTACACCACGTAAATCGTCTCCATTCGGATTCAAATGAGCGTCGCGCCTATTCGCGTACCTACATATACCACACGGTGCAGTAAGAAGAGCGTGGCCAGACAAAAGGCTGATACTCTATTCTGCATTGGCGAATAACATTCACACTATTCCAAATCCGTGATTATTTTTTTCAAGTGTCACCAAAGTCCAGAATGTAAAATTCAATAAGTATAATCGTTTTAATCGGTAAAATTGGGAAGATGCCCTCTGAGGGTGATAATTAAGGGAAAAAAACGGGGGCAATTTGAAAATAAATAATACACAGAGATAGAGGTGTTGCTCGCGGTGTTGCTGAATAATTTAGTGAATTTCGGATGAACCTAGAGTCAGCGCTCAACCCTCTGATCTTGTAGACACAACGTTGCATGCCGCGTGCGAGTATCGGAAGATCGCAGAGGGTTAGAGGATATATATATATGGTGGTTACGGATCCGAGTCCTAAGTACGTACTTAGTAGACTCGAAGCTGAGCCGGAGGCGCCTTAATCACGTAATTGCTCGCGAAATCCCGGTTCCTCTAGGAAACGCACGAAAGTTACCGAGATTCTCCGGAGAGCACTCCGCCAAGTACAAAGTGCGTACAAACGGCCCGAGGCCCGATATCTTCTTACTTATTCATCCGCGTTTCACCTTGCCAATTGGAAATTACATGCGGTGGCCACGGGGTTGCTTTTCCTCTGACTCCGAAGCGAACGAAGGATTGCTTTTGCCTCACGACTCGCATTTAAGGATGTATAAAAGCTCTCAACGTTCAAATCTCATTTCCCGCCCCCATTATAATACCATAATGGTATTAGATACACAAAAGAGACTCGCGGTCCCTCACCCCATCCCCTGTGCTTTAATTTTCAAGCTTGAAACGGCTTCTCCCATAAAAGCTTCTATTATTCGCGTCTTTATTTTTAATTAAATATATCTTATATTTTCAACTCCTTTAAATAAAAAAATAAAAACAAATTCAAGTAATTTTTCTTATTATAAAAGTGAGAAGATATTTTTTTTAGCGTTGTTTTATCCCTTGTATATCGTAATGTACTCGGTAAATTATTTTCATGATATTGTCTTTTGTTTTGTTGTCGTTACACCGTGTTCGGCAGTTATTTAATCTCACCCTCGATAAAATGGAGTGGCACTTTCTCAATATTCAATAATTCGTGGGGAATCGTTGAATAAGAGCCGCCGGACGGTAGCTGGACCCCTCGGGTCGTTTACTGACCCTCTGCCAGTGAGTCCACGGGATATAATAAAATATAACCGAAAGAAATCGGAAATCACGAGGCGCCCATTATCGTTTCGGTGGACGGCACCAAATCGGGGTTAAGCTCTTCCGGCTCAGCACCGAGATCGAAATATCGCGCGCTCCAATCGTGATATCTCATCTTCATATTTCCATATAAACGCTAATGGCGAATTTTCGGTACTTGCTCACTCGATTTCTCGTACCAACGACAATAACATGAATTTCTCGATGGTAATAAACCTGGACGCGGTGGTCACGTGTGGCCACGATGACCAGCGCGACTAATCGAAATGGATCTTGTCAATATATATATATATATATAAGGATATAGCGGCAAATGTGCAATGCAGCGGCAAAGCCAGTAAATTATTGGCTGACCATTGTCGTCTAGACTTGTAATCGAAACCTAGAAGAAAAAAAAAACGTAATGTCAGTATTTTCTTTTGCTTGTCTCTAATTTCTATTCGCTATTTTCTATCTATTCGACAACTGCAAGAAATTATGATTATTAGAAAATAGTTGTACAATTGTTTGAGAAATAATGTCAAAAATACTCTCAATAATAAATATAATAATAAGCAATATTTTGAGCAAGCCAATTTATCGACGATTCGCGAGAGAAGGAAAATAGAGAATAACGCGAGTTTACTTCGTAGATAATTCGAACAGTAACTTCCTTGTCTCGCTATCCGAGCAATAAAAAAATCAATCGATACATTTCAGAACGTGCGAGCGAAGCGAATAGAACACATTGCGACACGCGTTGAGATAAATTGAGAAACGAGGCCAGAACTTTATATCATCACGAATAAACACACGCCTAATACGCAATCGATCCTACAAATCGACCTAAACTCGCCATTATTTTTTCCGCCTCGAAGAAAATCCCTTCAACCATGAATTAAGAAAGCTTTTGTCTCAAGAATAAAAAGAAGATCCGAGAGGAAAATAAAAGAAAAAATAATAACAAAGACACCCGGAAGGCAATTTTCTCCAGAATATTTTCTCATGCTCGGTAAAAGCGAATTTCGAGATCTGGGAGCCAAAGGCTCCCTCGGAATCCTTCCTTTCTTCACATCTCAATAACTCTAACGTTATTTCAAGTTCAGATTTCCCTGAAATTTTCTCGCTGCGCTCCTAACATAAACCCATAAATATGTAATACTTTTTTCGCATATCGAACCGGCGTTACAACCCCTTATGTTTTTTTTTTCCTTTCCTTCAGGACTATGAGGTAGAGCGAAGAGAGGAAAGAAAAAAAAATGGGAAGAAGAAGAAGAAGAAGAAGAAATGGCAGTGCAAGGGCGCATATAAGCTGCGCCCTTTGCGTAGGCAACAAGCACAGAATCGTCGCTCGGGGCCAAAGCGAATACGAGGGGTAAAACGCACGTTGTAAATCATTTGTCCCGAAGGAAACACACAATACAATATCCGGGGAGAAGCGCATATACGCGAGAGTCCCGCGCGACGAAAACCACCCTTCTTCCTGTTTCCATGTACGAATCCATGTACGTACTCACGTCTGACGTTCCGCTACCTTCCACGAGCCAATTGCCAAAACCATAAGTCAACGTAATATTACCAAAAATACTTTAAAGTGCCACTCTCCGAGAGCCTCTCACGAGCCGCAGATGTCGGGCTGTAATAATACACCCACTTATACGGGAGTTTTATATATTTTCAGGCCAAATAGTATATCGCCTAAATGCTGGATTTTAATTTTTTTTTTTCCTATTCTCAACGATATTTGTGTATTTAAAAAATTATAATTTTACAATATTATCTTCAAATGTTTAATGTGGAATGGAAAATAAATTGATAAAGGTAATTAATGAAAATTTGGCAATTTGAAAAAGATTGTTAACCCTGAAGAATGTATTTCAGCGACACAATCGATAACGTTCTCGTGTGGTTGGCCACGCCGAAGTCATACACACGAGAATTAACGTCGAGGGCTCCTGAAAATCCCCTTTCGAATCGAGTGCGCCGCAGTGATTCGTCGCTTTCCGGGTATGAGCGCTAATACGGAAAGCGAAAGATATTTTCCGACCCTGAATAGCGCGGAGCAGGGGAAAAAAAAGAGAAAAAAAAAGAAGGGAGTGGTGAGCAGTGCACCGCAATGCCGATAACATTTTGTTGACGTGAACTAAAATAATGCTCGACGGAATCGAACAATAGCGTGAAATATTACTCGAACCTCTAACGTTAGCCTCTGTCTATATATTTCTCCTTTTCTCCGACAATTCGCTAACTTATGATACATTTCCTACCCGAATCCGTGGGTGTATCATTCGTCGCTGAAACGGAGCGAAGGCAAAAAAGAAAAAAAAAAATTCGCCATATCCACCGAATGCCCGAATATGTCTTACAAAAATTATTCATTTTTCCTCAACGACAAAAAAATTCGATAACGATAAAAAATTCTTCATTCCCTCCATATGAAGATTTAAATTAGCAAAAAAATCCAAAACACAATAGAAAAAAGCAAAAGCGTTCGAAGTAGCCCCGGTCTCGAATAATTCCTAATACCGTTTTTCAGCTATGCAAAGAGAAACACGGAGAGATACCTAGACAGCGGAAAGGGTGAGGAATTTTCCAGAGTTCCTTTCCGTTTCTCGTTCCCGTAGCTCGTCTGGAATTAATTGCAACGCAACGGGACGTTAACATTTATTCTCTCGAATACAAATGCACGGTATACATACAGCACTGCATTATATTAATGCAAAGTCTGGAGAACAGTTGAACCCGACTAAGACGATCGTTTTACCAACGACGAACGTCTTTTCGCGTTGCTTACGTGTACGGCCGCAGGGGACGAAGTTGCAACGCGAAACGAGAAGCTCGACCCCTTTTATAACGCCGGACGTGGCTTCGGCATCCGAGACCGGCTACACTTAAACCTCAAATAATGCTTCGTCTTCGCGATGCTGAAGATGATATTTGCATTCGACCATTTCTTCCCCTCTCGACCCTCACGCGAGCGTAAAATGCTCCCGGCGATTCCGACAACTCAACGACCGTCACTCCAAAGTGCCAAAGACTTTTCACAAAATTACTATGACATATTATTATTATTATTTGCAATGTACTGTAGTTTCAACGACAAATCTACTTTTATAATGTATCTTTACCAATTTTCTTCAATGAACGAGCTTGGAAAAAAAAAATAACTTATGAAAAAATCGAAACAAACATACAATTTAACTGATCAATTGCTACAGTTAAAGAAAAGTGCACGGTTTGAGTTAAAAGGGGTTGGCAGAATATTTCAGGAGGTCAAGCCACTCGATTGTAGCGCGTTGGGTAGAGTCACCGCGTCTCGACAGTTGGGTAGTTATTTCGGTGACGTGTATGCTCTCACATTGTGTGTACATAGTGCATGGCGATATATCGCATTTTACGAGATAAGTCATCGTAGATCTTACGACGAAAATAATAAAGAAAACGGCAAGTAGTGAGTTACCACTAGCTCCCCGTATTTTATTATGTTATTTTGTTAATGCACTTCGGAGTTCAAGTAGCAGAAATGCACGTCCCTCAGAGAAAATATCGTTTTCTTCAGCGGGCGTAAAGAGGTCCATGAAATATTTTATTCGCTTCTTTCGCCGTGTATTCCTATGACTTTTCGAATTTTCCTCCCTACCTACGTACCCTACCCTCGGACAGCAGTGAATATCTGAAAGAATTTAAGCAGCTAGCATAACTTTCACAATGTTGGAAGAATTCTTACTTTATACAAACGCGCTTTTTACATCTCGAATCGAGGGCGTTTTTCCCTGAGCCAGACGCTCGAGTTAATAAAGAAAGTGCACCGCTGACAATAAGCTACCGATAAGACCGTGTCGCCTCTCCCGGATCGTTTCAAATGTAGCCGAATACCACTGACTCCTTGTTTTCTGCAAAATGAAAATTTCTATGATGAAAATAATGTCGTAAGCAGTTTTCTCACGTATCTAATTATTTCAGCGGACACTTTGCTCGCTTTACACGTACCACATGCCCCGGCGACTCTGTAAAGCTTACTTTTTCATTGTTACTTTTTTTTTTCACGCTGAAGAGAAAAGCCGAAAAAAGGCAGTGTCACAATATGTTTTGCTTATTATTTTTATCCATCAAAATTTACGCATTCCGAACCCTCGTCGCGACATTTGCGGCAAAAAGAAGCTATCTACTTTGGATAAGTAGGCGAAAAACGTTCGAGACGTGTCCGCGAAATGACGAGGTCGTTTGAGGCACCCGAAAAAGCCACACGCGTCCGTATTCCCGATCGGTTAACCGGAGGCTTTATCGTCGAGAGCCGAGGACTCGCGAGAGCTGTACGCGAACTCTGGTGTAGTCGTTAAAGGGAGCAGCGCCAGCCGAGGCTTGCGGTCTGTCGATAATATATCTCGTAGGCATTTTTAACACCGGCAACAATTCCTGGTCACGCGTCGTAAATCACTTTATAATATACCCCGTTGGACATGCTCAACTATACGAGGCATTCCCCGTCGGTTAAGCAATTTTTTGCGCGAACCCTTTTATAAATCTCTCGTAATTAGACCGATTTTAGTACTCCTTAAGTTATTGCGAAAGTATAAAAAATTAACATTTGTCGCCTTGTTATTTTCCAACACATTAAAAACCCTGAATCATTCGGATAGTGCATTCGAAAAAACATTCCAAGAGGGCCGCGAAAAAATTCGATGAAACGAGAAATCGTATGAATAAGTGCGATAAATATCCTATAAAACGTGCGAAATTTCCGGTGACAATATTTTAATGCATCATATCGACACTCGTGATGCTTCGAAGGCGATATTTTCAAATAAAACTTTGTCAACTACTCGGGACGATTAATGTCTATCGAATTGCGGTGTTTGTCTAGCATTCCTGGTGATACGCGTGGCTTATCGATCGCGCAAATGTACAGGTACTTACACTCGTGTAGCGGCCTGGATTAGCGCGCCGCTGTGAGTGTGCGGTACCTTTCTTGACTCACGGGGAGCACCCGACTCGTCTGGCCAACTCGATGTATATTCTATAAGGTGGCGTGACTCTGAGCTAGTTGCGAGAATATTTTCACCTATAGCAGGAATTTCGCGTGCAGGCGGACGGCGAGGAAAAGGAAAAAGCGCGATATCCGTCTGGAGAATATACGACTAAGCGCGATAACGGTGCACGGCGACGCAATTTCATTTTTTTCATTTTTTTTTTTTCATTATACTCTTGTTTACAAAAGTGCCAAGGATTTTATTTATCTTACACTGCAATAATCTTCAGGGAGAATCGAGGAAAAGGCTTTAACCGAAAAATACGCCGACTCTTAATGACCCAGTCGCAAAATTTTTCCGCAGAGCGTCTCCGGATTAAAGAGGAATAAATTGTTGTGCGGAGCCTCTTTCTGCGAAACCGCTTTGATTATTTCTTGACCCATAACTCCACCGATGATTGCGCAAACTGGACTTACTTGAGCATAGAGGTCACCGCTGTGTCAAACAGAAATATCGAAATTTAGGCATTAATTGTTTGCTCGAATATTTAAATGGGATTCGATTGTTTAGAAGTCTGTGCGATATTGCTGGCAAATGTGGGCTTTTGAGGCTTTTTTATTCGAGTTTAAATAGTGAACTTACTTTACGAGGCCGTCGATGCTTTCCCCCAGGTTATTCCCGCTGATAATCGCCGCAGCTTCGTCCTTAAGATCCTTGCAATCGCGTTCACTCGGCAATGGATCTCTTCCGTGTTTTTCCCGATAGTTCAGCATTACTGGAAGCAATTGATTGCATAATTAATGAATTGCTCTTACCGGTAGGTAAATGCCAAGACAACGAGGACTTTTTAGCTCGCACGTACTTTGCATAATGTAATACATTTCCGATTCTTTGGGCAGTTTTTTCACGTTGAGGATTTGTTCGAAGGGAACAAAAGTTTCCTTTCTTTTCACTGTGTTGACCGTGTTTTCGAAACTGTCCTTGATGTTAGTTGGCTCGCCGCCTTCCGCAACTGCCTTTTTCTTTGTCTGAACTACATCCCTAAAAATAGTTATCGTCGCATTCAAAACTGTACGTAAAAGTAAATATTATTTTTTACGTGACGTATATTCTACGCCACATTTGTACAGTAATTTTGCAGATTTCTTACTGGGCAAATTCGTGCACGTTCAAATCGGCAAACGTGTAACCAAAAGTCCCCCAAACGTCTCCGGCGAAGAATTTAACGTTGTACTTTCTACAGGCCGCATTTATCTTTACGATTTGCGTTATGGTGCACTCGGAGGCGCATACAACGTCAAAGTTACCGAAAAAAGCGTCCGATTTGCTATCGACGGTGGATTCGTCCGCCGTCACGACGACCATTGGATTCAGGTTCTGCGCTCTTTCCAGCGAAACTTTGGCTCTCTGCGAAAAAAACATTTTGTTATATTTTTAGAAATCTTAGTAATAAACTAATTTCAGTTTTCTCGTGGAACTCGAGATATCAATAATAATTGGCGCTCATTTCACAAATGTGAACATTCCTCGTACATTTTTGCCAACATCGTTCTTGTCGGCGAGAAACTGCGAGCAAGTGTCCTCGACGGTGAGATTTCGATGGTCCAGAAAAGTGACTGACTTTACACCAGCGAGAATGATGTTCTTCGCTACTTCAGCTCCAAAACCATTCAATCCTATGAGTAATATCTTCGCGGAACGCAATCTGTGTCGTAAAATTGCCCAAAAGTGTCAATAACCATTGAAAAAGCCGGTTGATAATAGGTTAGGTTAACGTTATCTTACCGTTTCTGGGAATCAAGGCCCCAAAGACGAATCTGCCTGTCGTAGAGTTCAGCCTCGGCGTCCGTCAGCATCTCCGAATTATTTTTATCGTCGACCATTGTGTAAATCTTGAGATATTTCGCGAAAAATCAAATTCTCGTACCGACACTTTTGTATACAAATTAACGGCGCGTACACTGAAAGTTCGTAAAACTGGACGCCATATTGAATTTGTCGGGGGAACTTTAGTTCTGTTCCGATTGGCCATCCGCGAGCGCGCTTCAAGTCCGCGGATCTAGGCGCGAGAAATTCAAATATACACAAAATGTGGCTCTCCGCGTGACCTTCATTCGCGGCTATAGTACAAAGGCCAAAAAATGGCAGAGTACTAACTAAATTTTTCGAATTTTCGGAGAATGACGTGAATTTTTTTTTTGCCCGATTAGAAATATAAATGATAGAAGCATGAAATATAATTGTTGGCTGCTGAAAAGTGTGAAAATTTTGACTCAGCGCAATATACTTATCGTCACGCTGATAACGATAATGATACAATTTTCTACAGTTATTCTCTCTCCTTGTCTTGATATTCACAATTCCAATGAAGTGACTTGAATTTGCATTGCGTGTACTTGACACGAGGATTATGAAGCGTACCAGTGCATCGCTTCAATAAACTCTTTGATACACATGTACCAGGAGAATGGGGTTTCATCTGTAATCATTCAATTGCACGAACCTTCCTCACCGAAAAGTTAACCGAGTCCGCTGTAAACTGTGTCAATTCGTACGGCGATTGAGCGTGAAGATCGTCAATGTACCAAGTCTAACTTTGTCACACGAAACTACGAGTGCCTCTTTGACGTTACAATTTTACCTGAGACGCAGACCTCTTTCCATTCTGGAAAAAAACAAAAAAAAAACCAAGTGTCTTAAGATGAATGAAATTTTCAGCGTTCTTTGTTATTTGTAGTTTAGCAAAACAATTACATGTACGTCGTAGCGGTGCGACCTGATGAGTACCTTCTTCCTGTGAGCCCCTCTCCTACTCTCTTCGCATTTAACCCCATCACGAAACCTTAACTCCCGTCCTCCGCAACGTACTTGCCAATGAGCTTCCTGGTTGGGGCCACGTATTATTCTCTCGATTGAGGACCCGAAGAGTCTCTCTTGCGGTCTGCGAGCCCAGAGATCTCGCGTGTCATCATACGTAGCCCGACGTTCTCTCCACCCACGCCCCAACGCATTATTTCTTCTTCGCGCGCCACTTTTCTCCTTTCCCTCTCGTTCGCCGCCGCCTCTCCCACCCCTTAATTCTTTCTTCCGTTCTAGTTCTTCATTTTTTTCTATCATTAAGCGTACGTTCTCCAGGCCGGCCGGTAAGGATCTATGCGAGTCTATCTTGAATCGTTGCATCTCCAAAAGTGCATAATGCAGTAATCTCGACGTTTCAACGATTTAACAAAAAAAAATTCAATGCAACGTATTGAAAAAGGTACGGACCAGTTTATCCAATAATTGGTGAAGTGAAACGAAATGATCTGAGAATATGTGAAAAGAGATTTCTTTTTAAAAAATGGTGGCATCGTGACGCGTTTAATTATCATTTATCAATCGATAAGGAAAAAATAGTGGGATGTCTCTTGGGCAGGGATTGCCTGGAGTTGGTGCAGTTAATCGCGGTACCGCAATGGACACTTTGATGAGAAACGATAACTCGTAAGATCCAACGACTCGCGACAAAATCTTCGTCCGGTATTTCACTTGAAGAGAGAATAATTTTTCTAGGGTTGGATTGGAAGAAATTGAAAAAATGAGCCCTGAAGAGGAGTCGGAAGCTGCGGACAATCATGAGTTCACACCTCTCGACAGACTACAAGCGGTAGGAATTTGAAAAGCAATCGCTGTTTATCGATAAATCAAGCGCTAATCGATAAATTTGATGCTTGAAATTAGGTGGTGGACTGGATGGGAGCAAACATGCTGATGCTTCTCACAGTCGCGGGCGTTTTGGTTGGCCTTGTCGTTGGTTTTCTTGGACGATTGGCTGATCTCTCGCCGGGCTCGATAATGCTCGTGAGCTTTCCTGGCGAAATTCTCATGCGGCTCTTAAAAATGTTTATCCTGCCTCTGATCATATCCTCTCTGATAACCGGTGGGTACTTTCTACTTTTTCAATAACTCTCCGAACTCATACGATAAACCAATAAATTTTATCGAGAAATGGTAGCTCCGTTGTTGAAGAATGCCTCGTAAATTATTACATTTGCGAACCACAGGAATGGCGCAATTGGATGTGAGATGTTCCGGACGTATGGGAGTCAGAGCTCTAGTTTATTACATCGTAACGACGATTTTTGCAGCGATAGTCGGTATCGTGATGGTTCTACTGATACATCCGGGTGACCCGAAAAATAAGAGTCTCATAACGGTTAAATACGCCGAAGAAGTTAAAGTCTCGACCCTCGACGCGATACTAGACATAATAAGGTAATTGGTCGAAAAATTCATGAAAACAAACTTCGATAATGCTCCGAAAGAATTTTCGTGCTTTCAGAAACATGATGCCGGAGAATTTGGTACAGGCGTGTTTTCAACAAGTTCAAACGACCTACACGAGAAAACCGGTGATCGTTATCGCGGGCAGTAATCAGAGTGATTTTATCATGGAACACACTCTGGTCTACAAAGACGGGACCAACGTCATGGGCATGATTGTCTTCTGCATTACATTTGGTCTCGTCGTCGGACAATTTGGCCCTCGCGGAAAAATAATGATTGACTTTTTCACAGTGCTCAACGAAATTGTCATGAAGCTAGTTAGTATCATCATTATGTGGTGAGTATTTATACTTCGTTGCGGAAAAACTAATACGCAAGCTTTTATTTTGCGAAATTTGTCATCGTATCGGTTCCGACGAGGAATCCAATTTCCTACCTGGATAACAAAAATTTCGTTTAAAAAAACGCACAAAGTGAATAGTAGAATTTTCAAGCCGTTTTCTCGTTTCTATTTTAGGTATTCCCCATTGGGTATCATGTGCCTCATAGCCGGTAAAATAATGTCGATCGTTAATCTCGCAGAAACCGCGAGAATGTTGGGTCTTTACATGGTAACCGTTGTGGCAGGTTTATTGATACACGCGATAATAACTCTGCCAGCGATTTTTGGCCTAATAACCCGAACGAACCCTGCGATGTTTTTCAAGGGTATGATGCAAGCTTGGGTAACTGCGCTCGCCACGGCTTCCAGGTAAAAATCCACGAATTTTTTTACTCCTGTCAATTGCAAGTCGCGATAAATGCATTTTTTTCGTTTCCAGTGCCGCTACCCTGCCAATAACTTTTCGTTGTTTGGAAGAAAACAACAAAATTGATCCCCGAGTCACGAGATTTGTTGTAGCGGTTGGTGCTACGGTCAACATGGATGGCACGGCTCTTTACGAGGCAGTCGCCGCTATCTTCATTGCACAGATGAATGGCATTTCG
Organism: Clistopyga incitator; assembly: GCA_947507545.1. Classification (NCBI taxonomy): domain Eukaryota; kingdom Metazoa; phylum Arthropoda; class Insecta; order Hymenoptera; family Ichneumonidae; genus Clistopyga; species Clistopyga incitator. Next base: position 10,838,871 of record OX382183.1, on the reverse strand, counting down.
CTGGGCTTCGGGGAAGTTATAACAGTGAGGTATAAATTCATTGGCCCGACAATTTTTTCCCCAATTGTATAGCATTCGTACGAAATGTCGTTTTTTTTTTCTTCCCTTTTTTAGTTTAACAGCTACCCTGGCGAGTGTAGGAGCTGCTAGTATTCCCAGTTCAGCATTAATAACAATGTTATTAGTGCTGACCTCATTGGGACTTCCTACAAACGACATATCGTTACTCTTCGCTGTTGACTGGCTTTTGTGAGTTGAGCTGAGCAAAATTTTGTTCACAATGCCTCATTACGAAAACTGGTGAGTTGATTTTTGACTTGTGTTCCCAGAGATCGACTCAGGACTTCTATAAACGTACTCGGTGATGGTTATGGGGCAGGAATAGTTTACCATCTGAGCAAAGACGAGCTTAAGAAAATGGATAACGATCGTAAAATCGAGAGCCTCGAATTGGGAATGTTTCCAAGCTCAGCTCCGCTGGTTTTTACGTTCGAAGACACGACCGAGAGTCCGGCTAAAAATGTCGACACGAAAATATAAGTTGTGAATTTTTTTGTACGCGCTAAGAGTTATCGATATTTATCTACTCTCCGAGACTACGAAGTGTATTTGGATCTTTTGAATGCCTCGCAAAACTCCGATCTTCGCTATCTCAAACCGAATCGAACTATTTATTTTATGTATAATTTTGCGATTAATAAAGTTTGTAGATTCGTACTTGGCTTAATTTCAAAGCATAGCTCCTTCGTCATAAATAAAATTAGTTTATTAGTATTATTTTTACACCTCTAGCGTGTAATGGACAAATGCTGCGACTTTAATCGCAAGTGTTGAATAAAATAATGCAGTCGAACACTAGAATGTGATAGTTGCTAATGTATACGTGAACCTCGATCCTTCGGGACCTCCGAATGTGGTATTGCCTTCCGATATCCTAATTAGATTCTCTTCAATACACATGAACCATACCATAGAGGAATCTGATGGAAATGAGTTAAGAAAATTATGATTCTCTCAAATTGCAGAGACAGTGAGAGAAAGCTCTTTTTTCAAACATCCGAGCTAAAGTGAGAGCTAAAATTTAATTGGTTAAATCTCAGCTTTGTCTTTTAAATTCTTCGAAAAGGATACGTCCAGAATAATACGTATGTCTGTTGAAAGATTAATAGCCGTGTTAAGGATATACAGAAGTAAGTTGGATAGCAAAAATCTGTGAGTCAATGTAACTCGATAATGGATAAAGGATACGAAAAGTCCGCCGAAGAATCCGTTTGTCAAGAGACTGTACCTACTGATGAAATACTTCTTCCACTGACCTCCAGCTTTTATCAACAACATCACCTGCAAATTAATTACAATTTCGATATATCTATTAATAATTTTCCATTAAATCGTACCGATATCTTTAGCCCTCTTGGCGTATCCAAATCGATTACGATCCAGATTTGTCGGTACCACATTTGTGCAAAAAAACCTTTACTCATTGTTTTTTGACAACCATTTAAATGTTACGATAAACATTATCTTTTAGCCCAGTTATGATAAGAACAGGAGTAATTAAAATTTATTTTAAATCAAGTTCATCATCATCCAGATTCTTCCTCGAAGAAGATAAAAAAATCTTTTTTCATACCCATAGCGCTACGACCGCAAAGATGTAGAATCCAAACCCGTAGAGTCCCGTCAATCCAAGAAGACCAGCCATTCCGCCGGAAAGAGCAGCCATCGATATTCTACAATATTCCACGACCGCGGCATTGTTTCTAACGGCTCCTTCGCTGTATGCGATTATCTCTACAGACGAAAAAAAATATATATATTAATATTTATCACGTCGTAATATCATGAAAAATGTGATAACACAAGAACCTGCCACGTAACCTGCAAAAAAGCTGTCAACAACAATATCCGTTTTACTTTATTAAAAGGCGCGAAATGAAACTTATCAATGAAAAAAACCTACCTCCCGTCTTGTCCTGCTTCGTACGAACTTTTCCCGACATTGCTGCGAAATTATTTACAGAACCAGTGAAATAATCTCACCACCCGGAATTACAAACACTTTTCCAAACGGAAATTGTAATTAAACGGGCACTTACTTTCACGAAAATTCCGCGTGGCGGCGGAATCAGCTGATCGTGTATCAAAATTCGAGATGTTCGTTAGCACCGTCGGTATGGTAGGAATCGACGATTTCGAATTATCAGTGAGGGTTAGATTTTCCAATTAATCATTTTTTACTGTGTCGAAGGTTTTTCGTCGAGAGAAGATATTGACCTTAGCGATGAAATGTTTATAAAATAGTTTTCTTCTCGAAAATTAAAGCTCTTTTTGTTTTTCCAGGGAAACCGCAAAACATCGAAAAATATGCAATTCACTTGAGATTATTGCTTTGGGAATTACGTAAAACGTTTGAGGACGCTCCGCCGGGGCGTACCGGGTATCGTCGTCGAGTATAAAGACGCCCGTAAATTCCAAGAGCCGGGAGCTCTTGAGCATTTAGACGCGAACCTGGGAAGCACCGCGCTCGTTCGCATTCTATAATACACCCAACAACGTTGTACCTATACATTCTATAACTATAAATATCTTTGCTTGAGTGTGCGTCCGGTCTTCACATTCGTCAACCCAGATACGAAATCAAGCGTTTAACACGCCGTTATTTAATGCGTTCATTAAAAACCGTAACAGAATTACACCTAATTTTTCTCGTTACATAATAACTATATCCCGAGCGAAATATTAATTATCCAACGGCATTGACTCCGATAGTTACATTAAACCGTATTTATCGGAAATTAAAAATCCCAGAAAATCGGAATTTCTACAGATCTTTACAAAATTCAAGATTCACAGCATCGCAACGTTAATTCGTCATTTCGAAAGTTTATTTAAATTAGAAAAATCGAGTCTCCGATTGAGCGATGCAGTGTTGGCAACCGATGGCCGTTGATCGGCCCCGAAATTTCGGAGGCACGTCGGCGATGTTGTTTCTGCATACTTGGTACTTAGCGGACGGTCTTGTTCGTGTTTTAGGCCGTGCCAGAGATTCGCACCAATGCGAATAAGTAATCCGGCCAACCGGAAACTCGTAACTTCAGGGCCAAGGGAGCGGAGCGAGTCTCGTCTGCCGATGGACGAGAGTCTCCGCAGCGTCGGTGGGGGTCGCGTCGAACCTCGTGCAACAAGAACCACCGAGAGACCTCGAGGTGTGCTCGATGCTCGAGAGGTAAATAAGGTACCAATGCCCGGACACACGATGCACACGAACGTCGCTGACTGGGTCCGATCACTGGGACGTTTACTTTCCTGTTGCTGCTGCTGCTGCTGCTGCTGCTGCCGCTGCCGCCGCTGGGTTGCATTAAAAATAGCCAAGAGCCACTTGGTCTGCTGGCCGTGCGTGGCACAGAGGCCCCGAGCGCCACGTAAAGCACCACGTTGAAAATTTCGGCCGCGAGCTATTTCGGCCGGGTGGAGAGACACAACTCTCCCTCCCTCTCTCTCTCTCTCTCGCTCTCTATCCGTGGTCTCTCGCGGCTCTTTCCGCGAAACGAGTTCGAATCGACCGAGCGAAAAGCCGGATAACATTGTCGCGAAAAAGAAAAAATTGAGCAAGCAAACGGTATTCGAGGGAGGAAGCGGAAGAACAAGAAGAAAAAACGCTGGGGATTGCGACACGAGAGCCTGCGAGTTACGAAATATCGTTGAGGGAGAGCGGAAAAGCGTATTCTCCGGTTTCGTAAGCCGCCAAAGCGCCCAATCGACGTGGACCATCGCCCGTGCTCCTCGCTTATCGCACCGCTATCTCTAGCTCTTGGATATCTTACCGGTGATTTTTTCTTTTCTTCATTTTCCTTGTTTTTATTGTCAAATTTTATTAACACATTCTAACTCGTTGTCGCGATTTAATCGGTCGCTCGGGGTTCACTCACTCGAGCGTTTCTCGAACCGCAACGATTGCCAACGACTTGACTTAACTTTTTCGAAATCTCATTATCCTTCATTTTTCGTAATACACAAATTGCTATCTTGCCATTTCCCCAATGTCTCGAGATAAATTTTATCACCTCGAAATAATCACGCATGACTAATTATACAACAATTTCTACCGAATCTCGAAAAATCATTCTCGCTGCGTATGTAAAATGTCAAACGGTGCGCATTCCTACACCCCGAGCCAAGATATATAAATACACACTCCCCCACATATACGAAGAAACAATCATTCGCCGATATATCGACAGCAAATGGTTTTTGGCAACAAAAAAATAACAGAAATTACCCGGCACTGATTAAAATGTTTTCAACTTTAAATTGCAACCCTAAACAGTATCCTTATATCATCTCTCTCTGTCTCCATATTCCATAATTCCAATATCCACATTTTCCTGATAATAAATACCAATACTCGTCATAAAGCAGCCGAGCAAAGAAAGAAAAAAAAAAACAAAAAAACAAAAAAAACCGATTCCCCTCCTTTTGCCATTTTATTGAGTAAGCAAAATTGAATAAAAAAATGAAAAAATCCTCGAGTTTGATGAAAATAATGTGATAATTTTGTCGCGTGTATTTTAGCCGGAGGCGAGTCGGTACAACAGAAGCGAAGCTGAAGAGTACCACGGGAAAGCAACGACGGCGCGGCCGCGGCAGTAGCAGCAACGTGGGGTGGAGGAGAATTTGATTAAGGGTATCGGGAGACGCTTGCGCGCTCGGGAAAGGCTCTGCGCGGCGAAACGATAACGGCGGCAACCCTACCAACGGCGGAGGAAAACGGCCTTCAGTCGAGGAACGAGAGGAGACGCGGCTGGTGGTGTGTTGCACGAGGCCGTCGCTGAACGCGACTCGACATGCAGATGCGCGAGTGTAGAAGTACGTGATTGCGGGCTGCTGCAGCATCCGCCGCCGCTCGAGGGGACCTCGAGCGTGGGAGTACAGTGTCTGTGTGTCGGTGTCGGTGTCGGTGAGAAGCCGAAGAAAGTGAAGAGTGTGAGTGTGTGAGGAATAATAACTCGGTCGCGCGAGGCCCGTCGCTCCGAGGATGGCCGACGAGGCCAGCGAGGGAGGCTCCGAACAGGATGACGTATCCTTCCTTCGCACCGTGAGTTTTCCTTTTTAATTCGCCAAACTCACCACCGCCCCTCTTTACACGCAATGCAAATTCGGTTGTGTCTATAGACACAACCGAAGCTTGGATTCACCGGATTCGAGAAAACGAAGCTTTTTGCAGCAACAACTTTTTGCTCTCTCTCTTCCGTTTCTCGATTAATATTCAATACGGTGGCGCAGTGTAAAATTACAGTACACGAGAAAAGCTTCGTTCACCGAATTCTCCTGCAAGCTTCATTTTCTCGATTTATATTTCATATACGAAAATCGTATTTACAAGTGTCAAATCATCGAGTATTCGCTGTTCGGGCTGCAATTTTCAATTGATTTCTTGGCTTATTTAATCGCCCTGACGATTAATATAATGTCATGGTGGAGATCATTTTACAGCAGCAATTGTAAATAACTTGGAATTATTTGGCATAATGAAATGCAACGACTAATGGAGAACGTGATTTGCCGTGTTTTCCGGCATTTGGCAAAATATTTCGTCGAATATTAATCTTTTACATCTGTAGGTATGTTTAGACAAAAAAAATCTTATCACTGGAGAATATTATTCATGAAATCATTTACAATTTGCAATTCTGACAGTAATTAATTTCACAGTTGGCTTAATCTCGTGTCTTTAATTTAATTTACCGGTAATTAGTATCTTTTTCCAACTCAAAGTCAAACTCAAGTTTTCCCCAGATAATTAATCGCCGCCCTAATTTCAATTTCCGGATAATCAGGTGAAAGATTACATTTATCTTCTATCGAAAGTTATTATTATTATTATTCTGTGCTCGGTGCATTCGTTGGATAAGCAAAGAGCGAATGTGGAAAGACGATCGGGCAACAGGCTTACAGAGAAAACAGATACGTTTGCGTTAAACCTCGTCATGGGAAGCACTTTAAAGCTCTCCGCGTGACCCTGACCTCGTAGCGCGTACATCCACTGGATGTACTTTCTTACCGCAGCGGCTCGAAGCAACCATCACCGCACAGCGATTTACCTTCGGACCTTCTATTTACCCTTTTTTTTTTTTTTTTTTAAATATCACCCCATATCCAAGATGGCTGAAAAACACCCTCGTTTATGCCTCACTATCCGCGAACGTATCGACCCTCATAAAAGGAAGATGAAGTTTGCACACTCGGCTGATTATGCGAACTCACAACAACCGATAAATCACTTTTTATAGATCCCACAAAAGAAATTCCACACGTGCCTATCGATTTTTTTTCTTTTTTTTTCTAACAAACAAATTTTATTTACAGGATTAAATATAAAATACACGGGAATTCGTATTGGCGATGTTAATGCGAAATTGTCTTGAGGCTAACGGTGACTTAGCACTGCCTCTTGTCAGGTTGCACATCGTATCCCATTTGACGGCTTATGTTAACCACGATCCCACGACAAATTAACGTGCAATGGGTCAGAGCCTTCATTACCCAAGTGAGAATTAATTTCGAGGCTCTGTTGAAGACATTCAACAGGCTCTTTCGATATATCCGAGTCTCTTGAGATATTTCTGTACACAAGCACGCGAAAATAGCTTCGCCGCGCGGAGTGAGCTCCACGACATCGACAGTAGTATCATTATCTATCGGAAAAAGCACATGTTTGCAATTATATTCATTCTTTTCTCTGCGATAAATTTTTCGTATTTTTCTTGGTATCGTTGAATGTTGTTTTTGCTTTGTTTTTCTTGTGAAAATGGACGTTCATTCGTAGGCTTGATAATCGTCGATCAACATTTCTTTCTGCGCTTCTCTTTCATCTTCTGCCTCCTGGCACTTTCCTTTCGAGCAATTTTGATGTACATCTCTTTCTCCTTGTCGGACATGGCACACCACATTTTGACAGCGGCTCGGGACACTTCCGTCACTTTTTTTCATCACATGAAAAACATCTACATTCAACAGGCCCTTTCGATATAATCCTCTCCGAGTCTCTTGAGATATTTCTGTACACAAGCACGCGAAAAAAGTATCGCCGCGTGGAATGAGCTCTACGACATCGACAGTAGTATCATTATCTATCGGAAAAAGCACATGTTTGCAGTTATATTCATTCTTTTCGTTGCAATAAATTTTTCGTATTTTTCATGGTATCGTTGAATGTTGTTTTTGCTTTGTTTTTCTTGTGAAAATGGACGTTCACTCGTAGGCTTGATAATCGTTCAATCAACATTTCTTTCTGCGCTTCTCTTTCATCTTCTGCCTCCTGGCGCTTTCCTTTCGAGCTATTTTGATGTACATCTCTTTCTCCTTGTCGGACATGGCACACCACATTTTGGCAGCGGCTCGGGCCACTTCCGTCACTTTTTTGCTCGGCTTTTCGTAGTAGTACTTGAGATAAAAGACTATGAAGGGGTTAACGGCGCGTCGCAATTTTTCCCGCCTCGATCTGCGCTTCCCTCTGGCGGATCTCGGAGACTTGCAACCGCAGCTCTTCTTCTTTTCAGCCTCCTTCTTCTTGGGCTCGCATTTGTTCGACGAGAAAATTCCCTCGGTCACACTCGCCGCGCACGGCTCGTCCTCTTCCATTTTCTCCCTGCGAAATATAAACGCAAATTAATGACTCACGCGAGGCGCTAATTCAATAGAATCGGTGATACGTGCGGTAAATGCAACGTTTCTGGCTTCTCGCCACGACCCCTCACGCTCTACCATTTCTCTCTATTTATTCGACCTGTCGGATTTACTCGAAAATTGTTTTTTCGATCGAGGACGAAACTTGTCGTCAGGTCCTTTTTTTTTTCCTTTAGAATAATCACACGCAAAGACACAATTTTACTGCAAAATTGCATTAATATTGCCGAAAATTTTCCCTACATTATATCAATTTACAAAATATTTTTCACTTTCATCGGCTCAATTGGTTCATTTTTTTAATCGATAATACAAATTATCGATTTTATCAATCGCTTATATTCCAAGCTATTTTTGGCTCAAGTTAGCGAAGGCATCAATCGCTCACCGAATAACCGAATCAATCTGAGCTCTTAATCGTTTTTCGAGGGGTTCATTGACACGCGACGCGCATTTCTCGACAAACTTTAACGCGACCAAGAGCGAAGAAAGTATCCGCACGCGATAACAATTTTTTTTCCGCGCCGAGACATCGAGATCAATGTTCCGATGGCAGGCGACGCATTGATTTTTCTCTTTAGCTCACTAATAATATTCTCAGCGCAATAAAATGATCGATAATTGACAATTTCCATGACTTTACCTGTCGTCGTTGTCGTCCTTGTAATTATCCAATTCCATGATAATTCTTTATTTGCTTTATATAACTTGAAAATTTGACGTATCTGGTCGATTAGCGAAAGAAAATAATGTCAGTAGGAAGAAAAAAAACAAGGGAATTACGGCGAAGCGTTTCGAGTTGTTGTTATATCGGTCGTTCTATGCAAAAGTCAGTGACTTTTATTTCGGTTTAATATTTTTCGATGATCCCTCATTCACTTTTACCGAATTTTCGTTAATTATTATTATTTTTAAACAATCATTTATTCTTATCGCTCGTCAATTAAAAGCATCTCAAAAGGTCCATCCAATTTTTACTCCAACAGCGATAAATGCTCGATTCAAATTCCCTTTCCGGATCTATTATCTGCAGAGCATTTATGGCCAAGTGATAGAATCGGAAGTTCCATTATTGGAACACCAACGTTCGAAATTGCTTTCCATCTTCGTGTGCACCGACCAAGACGCATATATTATCTTCCATCGTATTCACTGAAACGTCAAGAGTCACGAATCTCCGCGTATTTCGTACTATTTTCCACGTTTATCGTCATTCAATTAAACTCAATAAATCTCGAGTAACGATATTCGTGACTGAATTCGCTATTTCATTTAAATGTCCTTCGTGGATTAGAACGATTGCCATAAAAACATCAACGGTAATGAATGCCAGACATTTTTCTTTTAATCCCCACTGGGGAAAAAACATTTTGCAAAATAAAAAATAAAATTTCCGTGCTTATTTGTTCAGAATTATTTTTCACACTACAATTTACTCTGCAAAAAAAACCAAACAAAAAATCGCACAAATATGTTTTTTTTTTTTTACCGAATAGGCAAATAGCCCATAATTTACATGTGTGATGACACACGTGGGGAATTTCTCTGAGTACTTTTTTTTTTTTTTTTAAAGGACAGCAAACGTGTGAGGACAACGGGGTCGTGTTGATCACGCAATCCGAGGGTGTAACCTTTTCTACGTAAAGCTATTCGGTCATTGGTTCCTGCGAAATTTAGTGCTCGCCAAGTCCATTAAAAGCCTGAGCTTTGATGAATAATGTATGTAACGTAGTATTTCAAATTAAGCAGTTTAGCTCAGTGATCCAAAGTGTCCGACGGCGAAGACACATCCGTAAATTTAAGTTTATAGGTCAGCGTCCGTGCCGGGGTCATTCTGTATATACGGAAATGTTCCGAAGGCTATATGTGCCATTGAAAGCAGATTGTAAGTCTCTCGCATGGTTGGCGGACATGATCTACGATTTTCTTACACTCGGAATTCTCGGGGATGAGCTCGGAGAGTGCAATAAGGGCGGAACGTCGTCCTTGACCCGGGTTTTCATAGTCGCAGAGCTTTTCGATCCTTGACACCCGACGATTGTCCTATTTTTTTTTTTTTTCGTAGATGTAACATTTGCTCTACATTAAACCAATCGATAAATCGATTCATTGAATGGAGCGCTCAAAATATTGTCCATGTACTTGCGAAAATAGAAAATAGTTGATCATGAATGATTAAATACATTAAATTTAACGTCCAAGTGAATCGATCGATTCTGTAAAATTTCCATTTTTATTTCTCACAGCTTTTTCTGTTGAATTTTTTAAAAATGGAAATTTTCCAACAGCATTTTGAAATACGCAAAAATATTTTATTCATTCTTGAATTGACTATGATTAATTGGTTCGAAATTTGGCTGGACTATTTTGCAGCTGTTTATTTTTTAATTAGGCAATAATTACAGATGAGAGGAAATGGAATTTTAATGTACGACGACGAGTAAATGAAGTCGCCGAAATGAACAATAATAGAGTGGTCTTACGTTGACCACCTTAACCCGATTTGACTCTCGGTCATGCAAAAGCTGCGCTCTCGCTTTCGATTCGTCGCGTGCGGCATGTTGAAAGTGTATACACACACGACGTCGCATGGATGACACAAGCCAGCAGCTTTCATGCCATGGGCTCGCGTGACGTTTACAATTTAACCCGCCACAACGTTATGTTAATGTGTCCTTTAGCTCGAATTAATAATGCAAAACTGCTGTTGTTGCGTATAAATTATTCTCACAGAAGCCTCACCGAGGTTTATGTATACCGTTTATTATACGCGAATCTTTACAACAAACAAATTACAACACAATTTATTGCCCATGTTAAGGACTCATTCGATACAACTACAAATTTTCAAATTCACTTTTTAAAACGTTTAGCATAACCATTACATTAAATGTCATTAATATTTGGTAATTATTCAAATGTAATATATTTAATTTATTGTGATTGAAGTTTTGAAAATACAAGGAAAGTTGATATTTAATTAATCAATTAATTAAACATTTTCTATAGGTACATTTTTGATTTTTCTTTTTTTTTTCTCAATATTTTAATTTAATAATACCGTGATTATTAGATATAAATTATTAGTGTCATTGATTTCCCTGTGAGGTTCGATACACAATCGAGGATCGGATCGAGGAATATTCTCGTACCGGAAGCCGCGCAAAAGATCACCCACGAAAGCTGCCTGGGAGCAGAGCGTTGCTTTTATATTTCTCGACTCGTAAACGCACCTACAAGTCCACGTATTCCCGAGCCCGGCCAAATTGCTTTTGGCACACGAGGCCCACGCACACGAGCCAGCATTTCGCCCGGATCATATTCTGCTGCACTCGCGTGCTTTCGCAAACGGCGTTATTGTGAAGCTACGACATTTCGAAACCTTCCCGAGAGTCCATCGCCTTTCATCGATCCCAAATTGTGTCTCGTTCAATCGCCATTCTAATTTAGAACGCCAACATATAGTCTTCATTTTTTTATTTCTCAGTTTATCAAAGGATTCGATGCTTAAGGGGCCTGAGTAAAATTACAAAACATTTTTTTTGGCTGGTTTTTTTTTTCCATGTTCACTGATAAATTTCCATTCTTACGTCAATTGATAGAAATTCGCGAAAATAGCGAACGGCTCATAAGATTTTTACGATGTTTTGTTTATTTTTTTCAATTAAGCAAAATTTGTATTCCTGTTGTTCAGATGCAGATATTTATTATTCTGAAAAAATGATTTCTTTCGAGTGAATTATGTAGCAGATTGATAACTAATTGGGTTTACTTTTGTCATATTTCAGGAAGACATGGTGTGTCTGTCTTGCACAGCCACCGGAGAAAGGGTTTGTCTGGCTGCCGAAGGATTCGGTAATCGCCACTGTTTTCTCGAAAACATAGCCGATAAGGTAACCCACAATTTTTTAAATTATTTTCGTTTTTTAAACAGCCATTGAATAATAAAAAAATAATAAATAATTTTTGACAGAATATACCACCGGATCTCTCGCAATGCGTCTTCGTAATAGAGCAGGCACTCTCGGTGAGAGCCCTGCAGGAATTAGTCACGGCAGCCGGTTCCGAGACGGTAATGTATTGCACAAACTTGGACTCTCCTTCGTTGCGCAAAAATCGGATATAGAGTCACCGAAAACACACGAGGAAAAATCATCTTATGATATAACAACGGCACATCTTTTTTTGCTGAGCCCATAATATTTTTGCCAACACAAGAAATTTTTTTGACAAAGACAAAAATATTTCTGGAAGCCTGGCAAATGATTTGTTGACCCATCAAAAAAGCGACTAGCTGGTCCAGCGAAACATTTTTCCCGTGCGGTATTTCTGCGTTTCTCTCACGAGCCATAAAATACAGACATAGTCAAGCAGTAATAGCATTGACATTTTAGAGCGTATATAGGAGTCGGCCATAAATCGTTGTGTCCTGTTGTGGCGGATGAACGTTTAACGTGATTAAAATACTGTTGCTGCTTCCCCAGTTACCCTTGTCACCTGCATTGACCGAGCTTCGTGGTTGATGCACTTAGAAATTATTTCAATCCAATCGAGATAATTTTTTATTTTTATAAAAATTCTCTTCTAAATGCATCGGCGTGTATTCCCACACTGTTGAAAATATTTATTATGAATTTACATTACGAGCTATTACGAAAAATGTCTAATTTTGCAACAATTTTTTTTTCATAAAATTAAATATATCAGCTGGCGAATAACATGTCGGTAATGTAAATTTTGCAAACATTTAAAACAGTGCAGTCCAGACCGTTGCATGTGTCTTTGTTACCATGTGAATAAGTCGACAGGACGGACAAGAGTGGAAAAAAAAACGAAAAAAAAAAAAAACACCTGGCCCTTCACCCCACCCATTTGACCCTTGTACTTTGTATACGAAAAATAATTATCGCGGCCCACGATCAATTTAATTTGTTAATGCATTGCCCATCGCACATTGTTGTTAACCATTTAATCCTCTGTATTACCAACGATCTACCATTTTACGTCATTAATTCATTTGGAAATGTATTTTTGTTTCATTTGCAGCAGCAAGAAACCTTAGTAAGTACTCTATTTTGCATGATTATCGGATTCCTTGCTCAAACAATTGTGCCGTAACAAAGTATTTTGTGAGAAAAATAATGTCGATGCATGAAATTGCCTCAGCGAATCCTAAAACACCTTCATATTCACGTAGTGCTAATATTTGTTATTAAATCAGTGTTGAAAATGTGCCACTGACGTACAAAAACGTCGATTTACGCTTTTGTGAAAAATAATTTCGACGAATGTCCGGAAATATTTGTCTTTATGGCCTTCTCTTATGAGTAAACTAATGAAAACAGCGATTTTAATGTATAGATTTAAGAATGGCCACGTAATGTTGCATATACGAATCGTCCAAATCAGGTATAATTAAATCAAGATCAATATTTCATCGTGATTTATCAATTGTACTATTTTTATTTTTGTCGCATATTTTCAAATGATATTAATTTTAGGGAAAAGGAACGGGATCCGGACACAGAACTCTGTTGTACGGCAATGCAATTCTCCTCAGGCATCTCAACAGTGACATGGTAAATATTATTGGCATAATTGCAGAAATTTTTCCGAGGGTGTGCAATTAATTATTTGGTTTCTCAGTACCTCGCGTGTCTCTCGACGAGTTCATCCAACGACAAATTGGCGTTCGACGTTGGTCTTCAACAACATTCTCAAGGTCTGTCGTAATAAAATTTTCGGCATTAAATTCCTTCGATTTTATTATTGACGGAAGAATTTTCTTCAGGCGAGGCATGTTGGTGGACCGTTCATCCCGCGTCGAAACAAAGATCCGAGGGTGAGAAGGTTCGAGTAGGTGACGACCTCATCCTCGTGTCCGTCGCAACCGAAAGATATTTGGCAAGTCCACAAATATCCTAATTCTCCAATTTAAAAATAAAACTTGCAAGACTATCGTTGTATCGAATCGATTAATTTGTCCACTATTCAGCACACGACCAAGGAAAACGACCTCTCGGTGGTAAACGCCTCTTTCCACGTAACACACTGGTCAGTTCAACCCTACGGAACTGGTATAAGTCGCATGAAATACGTGGGCTACGTTTTCGGAGGAGATGTGCTGAGATTTTTTCACGGAGGTGACGAATGTCTCACTATACCACCGTCATGGAGTACATCTCCGGAGCAAAAGTAACAAAAAACGCCCTTTTATTGATTTTTCAAAGGGTCATCCGTACAGGATTTAGAATTATTTAACGATATATCGACGGCAAACTTATTTGGCCGGCTTGGGAAAATTGTTTTTTTCGAGTTTAAAAAATTATTTTTCTTCACCTAGAAAATAGACTTGCACGTGCACAAAAAAAAATATTCACTGTCGGTATATCGGCAAATGATTCGTTGACCCAGCGATACGGGAAAAGATTTTCGTTTTTTTTTTTTTCTCGATTCCTCGTGAACATTTCCTTGGATGTTTATTGCAGCATGGTTGTGTACGAAGGAGGAAGTGTCATGAGCCAGGCGCGGTCCCTCTGGCGATTGGAACTCGCGAGGACAAAGTGGGCAGGAGGATTCATAAATTGGCTTCACCCCATGAGAATCAGACACCTGACAACCGGTCGTTATCTAGGCGTGAAGGAAAATAACGAACTCTACCTGGTCGACAGGTGAGTATCTCAATTGAAACTTCACGCCAGCAATCCTGGAAAGAAGATCATGAATAATTGTGTCCAACAGAAACGAAGCGACAACCGAGATCTCGACCTTCTGGCTTCGTCAGGAGAAGAACGATCAAAAAACAGCTGCAAAAAACGATCAAAAAATAGAGGACAAGGACCTAGAAGTGATTGGCAAACCGATAATCAAATACGGTGACTCGACGGTCATCATGCAGCACTGCAATTCGTGCCTATGGGTTTCTTACAAGGTTTCCATAGATTATATTAATTCGTCATTACTTTGCAAAATACGATTAACACGATTTCTTCATGACAACAAGAAAAATTAATTACAGTCTTACGAGACAAAGAAGAAGGGCGTGGGCAAAGTGGAGGAGAAGCAGGCGGTGCTCCACGAGGAAGGAAAAATGGACGACGGTTTAGATTTCTCTCGTTCCCAGGAGGAGGAATCTCGAACAGCTCGAGTTATCCGAAAGTGCAGCAGTCTATTCACTCAATTCATCACGTAGGTATCGGCCGAATTGTATATCGATGTAACTATCATAACCATCGGCAAATAAAAATTTAACGAATAAACAAATCTCATTTTTTCAGAGGCCTAGAAACGCTCCAGGTGGACAGAAGAGCCTCCATGTTCTTCCAGAATGTTAATCTCAATGAAATGGTCATGTGCCTCGAGGATTTGATCAATTATTTTGCACAGCCTGAAGACGACATGGGTAAGTGTTGATCTTCAAGATCAAGATGAAAATCTGCAATTGCATTGCTCCAACGACGATTAATCGGCTGATAAAAATTATTGCATTTTTAGAACACGAGGAAAAACAGAATAGGTTCCGAGCCCTGAGGAATCGACAGGATCTCTTCCAAGAAGAGGGCATTCTCAATCTCATATTAGAAGCAATTGACAAAATCAACGTGATTACCTCGCAAGGTTTTCTCGTGGCATTGTCCGGCGACGAGAGTGGCCAGGCCTGGGACCAGATATCCGGCTACCTTTATCAGCTTCTCGCGGCAATAATCAAAGGAAATCACACCAACTGTGCGCAGTTTGCCAACAGCAATCGATTAAATTGGCTGTTCAGTAGATTGGGTTCCCAAGCTTCCAGCGAAGGCACAGGAATGTTGGATGTGCTTCACTGCGTTCTCATAGACTCGCCCGAAGCATTGAATATGATGAGGGTGCGAAAAAATCTTGCCACCGCTTGATCGATCAATTGAGACGACGATTAACTGTCATTCGTATTTCAGGATGAACACATCAAGGTCATTATTTCGCTTCTCGAGAAGCACGGAAGAGATCCCAAAGTTCTCGACGTTTTATGCTCGCTGTGCGTCGGTAACGGAGTTGCAGTTCGTTCCTCCCAAAATAATATCTGTGATTTCTTGCTTCCGGGAAAGAATCTACTCCTGCAGACTCAACTGGTCGATCACGTCGCCAGCGTAAGGCCAAATATTTTTGTTGGACGCGTAGAGGGATCGGCTGTGTATCAGAAATGGTATTTTGAAGTCACGGTCGATCACATCGAGAAGACGACCCACATGATGCCCCATTTGAGAATTGGCTGGGCCAATACTACCGGGTGAGTTATCAAAATTATTCGTCTTTTATTATTTTTTTTTGTATTTTTTTAAGTGGTCAAAATTTGGCCCTTTGAATATCGTGAGTGAATTCTGCATTTTCATGATTCTCATAAAAACGGTTCATCACGCAGATACGTGCCGTATCCGGGTGGCGGAGAAAAATGGGGTGGCAACGGAGTAGGCGATGATCTTTATTCCTTTGGTTTCGACGGAGCTTATCTGTGGACCGGGGGAAGAAAAACCCAGGTGATGCACAACGCTACGGAGCCTTACATCAGAAAGGGTGACGTTATTGGATGTGCCTTGGATCTCACAGTGCCGATAATAACATTTGCTTTCAACGGTGCTCACATATCAGGTACGAAATTCTTATAGAATTATTCAAAACGCTCCGAGATTAGTTGGAAATATTTTATTCATGCCCTTACAACATTTTGTCCCAACAGGCTCGTTTCGGAACTTCAATCTGGACGGAATGTTTTTCCCAGTGATAAGCTGTTCCTCGAAGCTATCCTGTAGATTTCTCTTGGGTGGCGACCACGGGAGGCTCAAATTCCAGCCTCCCGAGGAATTTTCGCCTCTCGTCGAGAGTTTACTGCCCCAGCAGATTCTTTCGTTGGACCCTTGTTTCTACTTCGGCAACATGAACAAAGTTGTTTTGGCTGGTCCTTGGCTCGTGGAGGACGACACGGCTTTCGTACCAGCGCCGGTCGACACTTCGCTCGTGAATCTTCCGTCTTACGTCGAGCAGATTCGCGACAAGCTCGCGGAAAATATTCACGAGATGTGGGCGATGAACAAGATCGAGGCCGGATGGATTTTCGGGGAGCAAAGGGACGACATGCGAAAGATCCATCCGTGCATCGTCCAATTCGAGAGACTTCCGGCGGCCGAAAAGCGATACGACACCCAATTGGCCGTTCAGACACTGAAGACGATACTCGCACTGGGTTATTACATAACGATGGACAAACCACCCTCTCGAATTAAGACACTGAGACTTCCGAACGAACCTTTTTTGCAAAGCAGTGGATACAAACCGGCTCCACTGGATCTAAGTGCCATTACACTCACCATAAAAATGGAAGAACTCGTCGATCAACTCGCCGAAAATACCCACAACCTTTGGGCGAAGGAACGTATCAGTCAAGGCTGGACTTACGGTCTCAACGAAGACTCGGAAATGCGAAGAAGTCCTCATCTCGTACCCTACGGAAAAGTCGATGAAGCTATTAAAAAAGCAAACAGGGACACCGCCAGCGAAACTGTCAGAACCCTTTTGGTCTACGGTTACATGCTTGACTCACCGACTGGAGAACAGCACGAAGGTAATGTTTTCTTCCACTTGGTGCTCTGATTTTGATAAACTCACCGTGTAACGTCACTAAACATAATTTTTTTTTACAAACATTTATACAAGAATGTCAATCACAAAAAATATATAAAAACACTGTAAAACTCTCGAATTCTTTTTTATTTTTACTGTTTATTTTAGAGGATTTTGAATATTCTGACATGAAACTATTGAAATTAATTTTTCTATTGAAACAAAAGTTTCCCTGACGAAGAAGCGACAATAGTTTTAAATATATATATATATATTTTTTTTTCTGGGCATTCCCAATGAATTTTCATTAATATTCGTGTTATCTCCTTTTTTGTGGTAGCCTTATTGCTCGAGGCGAACAGATTGAAGCAGCTCTACTTCAGGACGTACAGAGTGGAGAAGCATTACGCGGTGAGCAGCGGAAAGTGGTATTTCGAGTTCGAAGTATTGACGGCAGGTCCCATGAGGGTCGGCTGGGCCAAGGCTGAATGTATGCCCGGAAGTATGCTTGGCAGTGACGAGAACACATGGGCATTCGACGGTTACAATGTAGGTCATTCTCGTATATACACCTTCGTGCTAATATAACTGGACGTTGATTAAATAGTCTCGTGTCATATTCGTTCATCATCTTAAAAAGTGTCTTTTCAATTTATCATTTACCACATGAACTGAGAATTATTCATGACTCTGGGCCAATCTCCACCAATTTCACCTGGCCCTTTTGATCTGCTCGCTACGCATTCTTTATCTTGTTTCAATTAAAAACATAAATTAGACTTTCTTCGATTTGTTAGCTATAAACGTTTAAAAAAAAAAAAACGTGCTGCCCTTTATTAAGAAAGTTCTTCATCATTGAAATCATTTTGTAAGGAAAAATGTGCTTTTCCGTTGTTGGTGGAATCGGTAGGGATTGTCCCATTGGAGGTGACTTACGAATATTAGCCAGCGAATTAAAATAATGATGAATTTCTGTTGATTTATTAATGAGGATAAATGCCGGAAAGTTCCAGGAGTACGACAGTAATTTTCAAGAATATATTATTTTATATCCCGAGGCGACATCGAGGCTCAAGTCTTGAAGTAAACGAAAAAAAAAGGGAAAAAAATGTTTGTCGTTTTTAAAAATGATAAAGTGTATTTGAAAATATTTAATCGTGATGAAATATCAGGTGACCAAAGTACACGGTGGTACCAGCGAGTCTTTTGGTCACAAATATCAAGTGGGCGACATAGTTGGCTGTTTCATTGACGTCGTGGACAGAACCATCAGTAAGAGCCCTATTTCCCAATAGCCGATAGAGGTCCATTGTATATATTTTACTTTTTCTTTTCTTCTTTTTCTTCTTAATTATTATTATTATTATTATTATTTCTCACTATTTTACGTTATTTTTATTTTTTTTTAAGTTACTACTTTGTCTTTGTCTCGCTCTATGTTACTATATGTTGATTTGGTTTTTCTTTGCATCCTTTTCCTTGAAGAATGAAAAATAAGTTTCATTCGAGACTCTTTGTGGCTTAATATTGAACTCGAGGTCACTGGAATATCGGACTGTCGACTCCTCGAGAGGTTCACCACTTTTTTCATTTGTGATTGAAAGCTTTATTGTCGTTTTCATTCTCGTGCCGATCTATTTTTATTACAACTCATTGCTCCGTTGGAAAGTGAATTCAGCCGCCACTCGAACCTGAAGAAATATCGTCAACCAACACAATCGCTGACTATCTCGTTAATAGCATCGAGAGACACGCAAAAGACACGCGGGCTTCAGGCAGACTAATCAGCAAGAGTTTTTTGAATTGTTTAAATCTTTATTTCAAGGAGGAAAAAGTATACTCGAGCACGGCCGAAGCTTTCGGCAAGCAATGGCAGGTTGGAGACGTTGTCGGGGTTTTCCTGGATCTTATTGACCGAACAATTAGTAAGACGGAATCTTTAAGCGAACGCTTCGGCTGCCATTTCAAGCTATTATCTGATTGTTGAGATAGATTACTGGATATCAGATCGACGAGGATCTTTTTTCTTTTTCTCTCTCTCTTAAATCACCATTTAGTATTATGATTTTTCACCATTTTTTTTTTCAGTCGCATTTGAAAAAACCGAACTAATGTTCTTTTCCGGCGAATTAAACGGCGAAAGATATTGACATTTTTGAGCTATTGACGTCCAACGCAATAACAATTATTTGTGCTACGAAAAAACAACAACAACAACAACAACAACAACGATGACAATTAGCATCAGCAATGTTTACTAATCGATTTTATGTTTTTCATTAAACTATCGAGATAACATAACGAATAAACGGAGCGATGAATCTTACTGACATTGCTTTTTTTTTGTCGCAATGAATGCCATACTTACGTGAGCTTTCATCTTTCGAGTTGCATTGCTTCGATCGTTCAGGAGCAATTTTTCATCACTGTCTCACGGGAATTATCAATGAAATGCATCAGCATCGTGTCTACGTGTTGATTTAGTTGACAAAATCACACGAGAATATGACTTTTCTCTTTGGTATCCAGTATTCTACTCGGTATTATACTGTCTGTAAAAACAGTGCTTACACATATATAGTTACTAACAATCACTGAACCAAGGGTGGCTTTTCATTTTCCCTCCACAACAAATATCTTTGCTATTCGACGCAATGTCATTATCACAAAAAATCCATAAATTTTGCAGCGAAATTGCACCATCACCAGTAATTAAATTCGTGTCAATCATATTACACCCTTCCTCAGTCCCTTAATTACTGAAACTCTCACTTTTTCATGCACAAATACTTCTTGCATGTCCATCTGTTACCGATCATCTACGCCATAAGCTTAACATTTTTTTTTTATTCTCTCTATCGCGCTGATACCTTAATTAATTTGTGGCAAAATAAAAATATGGCACTTTCTTGACTATTAGTGCCTGCAATTGGCTTTTTGTTCGATAATCTCAATGGCCTGTTTGTACGTGTCTAATAATACGCTTATCTATTGGCTTTGGTCTTATGTTTAATGTGAGAATAACGAAAATTTCTCTTGCGCTGTTCAATTTGACTATCCGAAGTTAATCACCTGCTCTATATTTTCCTCGACAATGATTGAAACAATAAGAGATATCGATTGTCAGAAAAGGTGGAGAAATTTTCGTTAGAAATTTTTCGCTCCGTCCAATAAAAGCACCATTAATGAGCCAATACTCGCACGTAGGTTTTTCGTTGAACGGGGAACTTCTGATGGACGCTCTTGGCGGAGAAACTTCCTTCGCGGATGTTCAGGGCGAATCCTTCGTCCCGGCTTTCACCCTCGGCGTTGGCCAAAAAGCAAAGTTGACTTTTGGCCAGGATGTCAATACTTTGCAGTACTTCACGACCTGCGGACTTCAGGAAGGCTACGAACCGTTCTGCGTGTAAGATGTCAACTTCTGCAACACACAATTTAACCCACAATTAATAATACGCTCACTATTTATTATTTAATACAGAAATATGAATCGACACGTGACTTTCTGGTACACAAAGGATCAGCCAATCTTTGAAAATACCGATGACATGGCGGACACGAGAATCGACGTGGCGAGGATTCCCGCGGGCTCCGACACTCCTCCCTGTCTCAAAATTTCGCACAACACATTCGAGACCATGGAGAAAGCAAACTGGGAATTTCTCCGACTTTCCTTGCCGGTTATCTGCCAATCGAGCTTCGTATCCGAGAACGAAAAAATGCACAGGTGGCAAGAGATCAAAATGAGACAAAATAGATTGATGGCCGAACAAATTGAGCAAACTTTACACAGCGCACCTTCGGCCCATATGGAACAGATCATGAAATCTGGGTTCAGTATGAGCGACATAAAAGGTAATATTTAAAAGGCAGATTAAAATTATGTTGAAAATTCAGCGCACTTTCTTCCACGAATGATCTTCAATTTTGTTCAAAATCATTTACCGATTCACCGATTGCAGGATTACAGAGAAATTATTCGGAAGACGCTGTTGAAGACGCAGTTGAAATGATGAAGGAATCGCCCTTACCCATGCAGAGAAACCGACCCTCCCGACCACCCCGAAAAAATTCCCTTTACGGCTCAAATGCTGGCGCATTGGACCACGCAACCAGCGAAACTGAGATGAACGGCTATGGGGAAATGAACGGGGACGTGAAAGACGACAAGAAAAAACGGGGCAGATCTCCCTTCCGGTGAGTCGACCAAACCCCTCGATTACAATAAGCCCTTTTATTTCTAACGCGACTGATCGATAATAACTACCAGAATTCTATTTTGTCAGCAAGCTTAGCAAAGAGATGGAGGATGCGCCGTAAGTTGTACTTTACCAGAATCTCATTGGAATTTCGTAACGACAGTGTTTCGTTTATTTCGCCTGGATTTTTGTGCGATATCTTCGATTCTTTTCGTGCCTTTTTCGACAAATGAAAAATCTGAATTTTCGATTTTCCCTCGTTTCAGATTTTTCTCACGGAAAGCTAAATCTCCGGACGCAAAATCAAAAACTCCTGAGCCACAGATGCACTCTGATACCTCTGACAATGGAAAGCCTCTGGCGGTTGGACGACTTTCCACCAGACCACCTCAAGTTAGAGTCTCGACGGTCAGTAAAATTTTTATATTTTCAATTTTGAAAAAAAAAATCATTTCCCGAAATGAAATCGGTTTTTGAGCTTTTTTTTTTGCTAAATGTAAGAAATTCAATTGGATTTTTGTCTCGGATTGTTTGTTGGAATTTTTCTTGTGCATTTGCAGACCGATCTAAAAGTCATACCTCCTCAAATCCCGGAGCGCAATGCACCGAAAGCGATGTCGGTGAACCTCACCGGTACCGGCGTCGAGGCCATAGGGAACGAGATTTTCGATCCGGATTGTCTCAAACTGATGAACGAATATTTCTATGGTGTGAGAGTGTTTCCCGGACAAGATCCTACGCATGTTTATGTGGGCTGGGTTACTTCGCAATATCATCAGCACACGAAAGACTTTAATCCATCACGCGTGCGAAAAGCTTCGGTCATCATCGTCGACGACTACGATCGTCCGGTTGAACAGTGAGTGAAAATTGATATTAGAACGACGTATAGGTTTGTAAGCAATTACATTTTATAAGACCAATAGTTATATGGAAAATGCCAGATACTTTACTCACCGATTTTTCTCAAGAGCCGTTCGCCTTATAAAAAAAATCTAGAACCGACTTTTCGAATCAAGCGCTCGATAATTTTTTTTATCGGTTAAAAAGGGTCGACAGACAGAGTTGCTACATGGTAAGAGCGGACGAGCTTTACAACGAGGTAACGCAAGACGCTTCGGGCAAAGGTGCGTCCCAAGGAATGTTCGTCGGGTGTTTCGTTGACACCGCCACCGGATGGGTGACTTTTACCTGCGAGGGCAAAGAGACCAGCCACAAATTCAAGATGGAACCGGACACTAAATTGTTTCCCGCGATATTCGTGGAGGCCACGAGCAAGGAAATTCTGCAAATCGAACTGGGAAGAACGTCCACGACTTTGCCGTTGTCCGCGGCGGTTCTTCAGAATTCCGAGCGCCATGTGATCCCCCAATTTCCACCGAGGCTCAAGGTCCAATGCCTGAAACCTCATCAATGGGCCAGAGTGCCCAATCAATCGCTTCAAGTTCACGCCCTCAAACTTTCGGATATTCGGGGCTGGTCGATGCTCTGCGAAGATGCGATATCCATGCTGGCGCTTCATATTCCTGAGGAGGACAGGTGCATCGATATTCTCGAGCTCATTGAAATGGACAAGCTCCTCAGGTAAGTTTGACTGAAAAAAAAATCCGCATTGAGTTTACTCACTCTATTTATTCTCTTTATCAATGTGAAATTATCTGTACGTTTTTTTTTTCTGTTATATATTTTTTTATTACCGCAGTTTTCACGCCCACACATTGACCCTGTACGCTGCCCTCTGCTACCAGTCAAACTACAGAGCGGCCCACGCTTTGTGCCTCCACGTCGATCAAAAACAATTGCTTTACGCAATCAGGGCGGAATATATGTCCGGACCACTTCGTCAAGGATTCTACGATCTTCTTATCGCCTTGCATCTCGAGTCTCACGCGACCACCATGGAAGTGTGCACCAACGAGTACATTATTCCTTTGGGTAAGAATTTGTTTTTTTTTTTTTTTTTTCAGTTTCTGCGATAAATAAGTGATTTAAAATTAATCTCAGCTCTTATCGCTACAATTCCATTTAACGTTGAGTGAAGAAAACATGAATTTGTAGGAATTCGAGGAAAAATTAATTAAACGATATCGAAGAAATTATTTATTTCCATGTAATTTATTGGCCGTTTTATTTTAGGTCAAGAACTGAAAGATTTGTACGAAGATGTGGAAATGCGACACAGTTTGAGATACTTGGAGACGGAATCGGTTCGTCCGCAGATGAAAATGACGGACATTAAGTAAGTGTTTGCTTTCCAAAGTAGAGTTGACCCCGAAACTAATGAGCCGGCATCAAGGGTTCTTCCTTCCAGTGAGAATCAAAGCATCGAGAACATCCGGAGTCTGTACAGTCCGTACTTTCCTCTGGATATAGTGCGGGATTACGTGATGATGGCGCTGAACGAAGCGGTCGAGGTCAATCAGGTGCACAACCGCGATCCCATCGGAGGAAGCAACGAAAATCTCTTTCTGTATGTTGTGCGATCCGTTGATAACGCGCGCTGCAATTCACTTCAAGTCGCTGCATAAAAAAACAAAACAATTAAAACTCACGACTAATTTTCTAATTTTCCTCAACTTGTATAAACATTCATTTGAATCTTTTCAGGCCCCTAATAAAGCTTGTAGATCGATTGCTTTTGGTCGGAATGCTCAGGAACGAAGATATCTTTAAATTGCTCATAATGATAAACCCTGAAACTTGGGATCCAACTTTTGACAAAGGTGAGTGGAATTCCAAGTTCTAGGCACAAAAAATCTACAATAAGTATTCATGTTATTGCATAATTATGAGAAGAAAAATGTGACACAATTATATTTACATTGGCAGAGGGCAAAGACGAGCACAAAAAAGGTTTGCTGCACATGAAGATGGCCGAAGGAGCAAAGCTGCAGATGTGTTACCTTCTTCATCACCTGAACGACATTCAGCTTCGTCACCGAGTTGAGTCGATAATCGCCTTCAGTCACGATTTCGTCGGTGATCTTCAGGCCGATCAATTGCGTCGTTACATCGACATTAAACAATCGGATTTGCCGTCAGCGGTGGCGGCAAAAAAAACCCGAGAGTTTCGCTGTCCGCCTCGGGAGCAAATGAACGCAATATTGAGCTTCAAGAACTTGGAAGACGACGATCCCGACAATATTCCATGCGGAGAGGACCTCATCACGAAGATGAACGAGTTTCACAGTGATCTCATGTCCTACGTCTCGCTGCACGCTCTTCAGGAAGCCGCAGACGCTGCCAACGAGATCGTCGAAATTGAAAAACCCGGAGCTATGAAACGACTGTTCAACTTTATCAACGCCGTTAAAGAATTCGAGGAGGAGCCGAAACCGGAGCCTGAGCCGGAAAAGAAGAAAACACCAGAGGGTAAACATTTCAAATGCCATATATAATTACACGTAAACCCTCAATTAAACTCATTTGCTAGCTATTCAAAGTATGAACATTTTTAACGTACGATATCATTGCATTCACTTGACAGAGGTGTTCAGAAAGGTCCTCATAGCAACTATAGTTAAATGGGCTGAAGAGAGTCAAATTGAGACGCCAAAATTGGTTCGAGAGATGTTCAGCCTTTTGGTGCGCCAGTACGACACGGTTGGCGAGTTGATAAGAGCTCTGGAAAAGACATACGTGACCAACAGCAAGACCAGAGCGGACGTTGCTCAGATGTGGGTTGGTTTGAGTCAAATTCGAGCCCTGTTGCCGGTGCAGATGTCGCAGGAAGAGGAGGAACTCGTGAGAGAGAGATTGTGGAAATTGGTCAACAACCACACGTTCTTCCAGCATCCGGATCTCATCAGGGTTTTGAGAATACACGAGAACGTGATGGCGATTATGATGAACACTTTGGGAAGACGAGCTCAGGCACAATCGGACGCTCAGACCCAGGCTCAAGTAACCGAAAGCGGCGAAGCTCCTTCCAAGGAGAAAGACACCTCACACGAAATGGTCGTAGCCTGTTGCAGGTTCCTGTGTTACTTCTGTCGAACCTCCAGACAAAACCAGAAAGCCATGTTCGATCACTTCGACTTTCTCCTGGAGAACAGCAACATTCTTTTGGCGAGACCTTCGCTCAGAGGCTCGACACCTCTCGACGTCGCTTATTCCTCATTGATGGAAAACACCGAACTTGCCCTTGCTCTGAGAGAACATTATCTCGAGAAAATAGCCGTCTATCTCTCTCGATGTGGACTTCAGTCGAATTCCGAGCTCATTGAGAAAGGATATCCGGATTTGGGTTGGGATCCGGTCGAGGGCGAACGTTATCTCGACTTTTTACGCTTCTGCGTTTGGGTCAATGGTCGGTTGTATTTTTATTTTTATTTTGTACGCATTTTACGCTGTACGCATTTTTCCTTGAGACTCAAAGTCCGGTGAGCAAAAAATGCAGTAAAATTTGTATTTAAATAGGTGAGAGTGTCGAGGAAAACGCAAATTTGGTGATTCGTTTGCTTATCCGAAGACCCGAGTGTTTGGGACCGGCTCTGCGTGGCGAGGGCGAAGGTCTTCTTCGAGCAATAATGGAAGCCAATAAAATGTCGGAGCGCATCGCCGATCGTCGTAAAGTAAGTCCGATAGCGAAGCGTAAGTTGACGACGATATTCGATCGATAAATCGCGTGAGAATAGTCCCGTGAGTAAACAAAATTATTCGTGGCGGTTGGTTTAATTGATTTTGTAATAGATGTATCGCTTTACAATTGTTAATCGATTTTACATCATTCGTGACTACTACCATTAAATCCCATCGTGTCGTAATGAGGCATGGAGGCATATATTCGTTAATTCGTGTCCATTTGAGCGACAAATTTAAGTTCCAATTTTTAATGCATCACATTAAGACCCTCTTATAATTATTGTTTCCCGTTTCCTTTGTCAATTACAAATTACACCATTACTTCCAGTTTTTTTAAATACCATTACGCCGTTAATGAGAATGCTCAATGTTATCCCAGCATGTTAGAAGCCCCGCACTAATAGTTCATCAATTCAGCTCTTTAAACAGGTTCACGACGAGGCTGAGGGAAATGCAATTGTCGCACAATTCGAGCATCCTCTTCCGGAATCCGACGATGATGAAGATTATATTGACACCGGGGCTGCTATTCTTAATTTCTACTGTACCCTGGTAGATTTGTTGGGTCGTTGCGCTCCGGATTCTTCGGTTATCGAACAAGGTGCAAATTCTTTAGTTTCCTTTTTATTGAGAACATTATTCTTTTATTCGGGTCCACGACTATAAAATCATCTCGATTTTACAGGAAAGAACGAGTCGCTCAGAGCCAGAGCTATTTTAAGATCATTGGTGCCACTGGATGATCTTCAAGGAGTTCTCTCGTTAAGGTTCACTCTTCTGAATCCCGCAGCCGGCCAGGAAAGGCCAAAAAGCGATACGCCCTCTGGATTGATTCCAGGACACAAACAGAGTATCGTACTTTTCCTGGAACGCGTTTACGGTATCGAAACGCAGGAGCTCTTCTTCAAATTGTTGGAGGAAGCTTTTCTGCCTGATCTGAGAGCAGCTACTATGCTTGATAGAGTAAGTAACATCGTGCAAAAAAAACAATGCCATTTTCTGTATATTTAAAAATTGTCGTCACTTTGTTCATCAGAACGACGGATACGAATCGGACATGGCATTGGCCATGAACAGATACATCGGCGTCAGCATTCTTCCGTTGCTTATCCAGCACTCAAAGTTTTACAATGAAGCGGACAATTATGCGAGTCTTTTGGACGCGACTCTTCACACGGTATATCGTCTCAGCAAGAATAGAATGTTGACAAAGGGACAGCGCGAAGCTGTTTCTGACTTCCTGGTTGCTCTCACAAGGTAACTTTGTCGATAACAGAAAAATCGAGAAAATCTACAAAATATGTAACATCATGGTGGAAATTCGTATTTTCAGTCAAATGCAACCGAACATGCTTCTGAAACTTCTGCGAAAATTGACAGTCGATGTTTCAAAGTTATCCGAGTATACCACTGTCGCTTTGAGAGTAAGGCATTTTTGGAAAAAATATTTATTCTCTCATTTTAATAGCATTTTCTCAGCTATTGTGGTTTTTATCGATAACAATATTTTTTCAGCTACTCACCCTGCATTACGAACGCTGCGGAAAATACTACGGCTCGACGGGAGGACAAGGCGCGTACGGAGCCTCCAGCGACGAAGAAAAGCGACTCACCATGGTTCTCTTCAGCAACATATTCGATTCCCTCTCGAAAATGGATTACGATCCCGAATTGTTCGGCAAAGCTTTGCCGTGCCTCACGGCTATTGGATGTGCTTTGCCGCCCGATTACTCGCTGTCGAAAAATTACGACGACGAGTGGTACGGCAGCAAATCCGCTTCCACTCAGTCACCCGATGGTCCGTACAATCCTCAGCCCATAAATACGTCCAGGTAAATGCAATATTATCTTGCCGCCGTCTTCAGCAACGGAATAATTCGCTTACACAATGACGTTTTTACAGCGTCGTCCTGAACAACGATCTAAATCAAATAGTGCAAAAGTTTTCCGAGCATTATCACGACGCATGGGCAAACCGAAAGCTGGAAAATGGTTGGCAGTACGGCGACCAATGGTCGGATTCAAACAAAACTCATCCACGTTTGAAGCCGTACAACATGTTGAACGATTACGAGAGAGAACGTTACAAAGAACCAGTGAGGGAAAGTCTCAAGGCACTTCTGGCGATAGGATGGAGCGTGGAACACGCGGACGTTGACGTGCCCTCGACGAACCGTAGCTCCCTGAGAAGATCTTCCAAGAGCCAGGTTAACTATAGACTGTCGATGCTTGGGGTAGAATACCACACACATATTTATTTTTTTAATTTATTTATTCATTGTTTCGACATGAACGAAGAATCTTTCGATCAAATTAAATTTTCCTTTTCATCAGGGTGACTCGGCAACGCCATTCAACTATAATCCTCATCCGGTTGACATGACAAATCTCACTCTGAGCAGGGAGATGCAAAACATGGCGGAAAGATTGGCGGACAATGCTCACGATATTTGGGCGAAGAAGAAAAAGGAGGAACTAATCGTGAATGGCAAGTGTTTCTGTGACTTGAAAATAAAATTAATCCGAGTGATTGTGAGAAAGGGACGGTCGGATTTGTCGGCGAAAAAGTTGGTTTTTCCTGCGGTAAACGAGAAATTTCCATAAAGTTTTCCTTTGGATTTCAGGCGGCGGAATTCATCCGCAGTTGGTTCCCTACGATCTTCTGACCGACAAGGAGAAGCGAAAGGATCGCGAGCGTTCCCAGGAGTTCCTGAAGTACCTGCAGTACCAGGGCTACAAGTTGCACAAGCCGAATCGTGGCGGAGCGGAAACGGAAGTCGCCGGAACCGGTGCAGCGGTGGAGCTTCGTTTCGCCTACTCGCTGCTGGAAAAATTGATCGCCTATTTGGACAAAGCGACGATAAACATGAAGCTACTCAAGCCCTCGGATACTTTCAGTCGGCGAAACAGTTTCAAGAC
Organism: Clistopyga incitator; assembly: GCA_947507545.1. Lineage (NCBI taxonomy): Eukaryota > Metazoa > Arthropoda > Insecta > Hymenoptera > Ichneumonidae > Clistopyga > Clistopyga incitator. Next base: position 10,809,886 of record OX382183.1, on the reverse strand, counting down.
GTCCACGCGTGACATCAAGTTCTTCAGCAAGGTCGTGTTGCCGCTGATGGAAAAATACTTTAGTACGCACAGAAATTATTTCATTGCGGTTGCAACAGCGACGAACAACGTCGGGGCTGCTTCCCTGAAGGAGAAAGAAATGGTTGCGGCACTTTTCTGCAAACTCGCGAGCCTCTTGCGCTCGAGACTCGCTGCTTTCGGTGCTGATGTGAAAATAACCGTGAGATGCTTGCAAGTGTTGGTGAAGGGAATCGACGCCAAGTCCTTGGTGAAAAACTGTCCAGAGTTCATACGAACATCGATGCTCACCTTCTTCAACAACACCGCTGACGATCTTGGCCACACAATCCTCAATTTGCAGGAGGGCAAGTACAGCCATCTCCGAGGAACGCATCTCAAGACGTCCACGTCACTTTCTTACGTTAACAGCGTCGTCCTGCCGATATTGACTGCCATGTTCGATCATCTGGCCGCCTGCGAATACGGAAACGATCTTTTACGTGAGTTTCAAACACTCATTTCATTAAAATCCCATAGTGTAATTAGAAATAATATAGTGTAACTAGAATTAGGCAGAAAACGTTCTCGTTAAATCGACATTACAAAATCTAACTTACAGTGGATGAGATTCAAGTAGCCTCGTACAAGATGCTCGCTTCTTTGTACACCCTCGGGGTAGACGCAACATTGACCCACGACCGAAAATACCTCAAGACCGAAATCGAGAGAAACAAGCCAAATTTGGGATCGTGTCTCGGCGCTTTCTCCAGTTGTTTTCCCGTGGCTTTTCTCGAGCCGCATCTCAACAAGCACAATCAATTTTCGCTGTTGAACAGAATAGCCGACCATTCTCTGGAGGCTCAGGACATAATGACGAGAATGGAGTCGAGTATGCCGACGTTGGAAGCGATATTGGCGGACGTCGATCAATTCGTCGAGTCGGAAAAGACTTACAACGACGAACCCCACATCGTTGACGTTATATTGCCTCTCCTCTGTTCGTACCTTCCATTCTGGTGGGCTCAGGGCCCGGACAACGTCACTCCTACCGAGGGAACTTACGTGAGCATGGTCACGAGCGATCACATGAATCAACTGCTGAAAAACGTCCTCAAGTTGATTAAAAAGAACATAGGCAACGAAAATGCACCGTGGATGACGCGAATCGCCGCTTACACCCAGCAGATCATCATCAATTCGTCCGAGGAACTCCTCAAGGATCCATTTTTGCCTCTCGCTGAAAGAGTTCGAAAACGTACGGACAATATGTTCCACAAGGAGGAATCTCTTCGGGGTTTCATAAAGTCCAGTACCGACGATACTTCCCAAGTCGAGGCGCAGATACAAGAAGACTGGCAACTTCTCGTACGCGATATTTACTCGTTTTATCCGCTGCTCATTAAGTACGTTGATCTTCAGCGCAATCATTGGCTCAGAAACAACATACCAGAGGCCGAAGACCTCTACAATAACGTCGCCGCTATTTTCAACACCTGGTCCAAGTCACAGTACTTCCTTCGCGAAGAACAGAACTTTATCTCGGCTAATGAGATTGACAATATGATACTCATTATGCCAACTGCTACCAGGAGAACGGTCACCGTCACCGACGGTTCTGCACCTGCTGGCGGAGGAAAGGTTCGTCTGGTTTCCCTAATTTACCGAGAATATTCATCCAACAGTGAATTATACGTATTAAATTTCAATGAATTTGTAGAAAAAGAAAAAGCATCGAGACAAGAAGCGAGACAAGGACAAGGAAGTTCAGGCATCCTTGATGGTAGCATGCCTCAAGCGATTGTTACCGGTTGGCCTCAATTTGTTCGCCGGACGTGAGCAGGAACTCGTTCAGCACTGCAAAGATCGATTCCTCAAGAAATTCCCCGAGTCCGATATCGCCGAGTTCGCCAAAATTCAGCTCACCTTGCCGGACAAAATTGACCCCGCTGACGAAATGTCCTGGCAGCATTATCTATACTCGAAATTGGGACAGAAGAAGGATTCGATGGAGCCTGTAAAGGCCCAACAACTCGAGGATGTCGTCGCGAGAATTACAGATATGGCGAAAGTTTTGTACGGTTTACACATGGTGAGTATCGCTGTGGTTCACGAAAATTCGGGCTTTTCCAAAATCTTGGAATTACTCCCGTTTTTAAATATTATTTTCATCTCAACTTTTCGTTTATTCGTCTTTAAGAAAATTTCATTATTATCACACTTTTATCTCTATTTATGATAAACTTTGGTTCTTTTTATTTTCCGTCGAGTAGATAGATCATCCCCAGCAGCAGAGCAAAAATATTTACAGATCCGTCGTGTCTATTCAGCGAAAGCGAGCTGTTATCGCTTGTTTCCGTCAACTTTCCCTACATTCCTTGCCCAGGTAGCTCATTTTATTTCCTTATTTTCTCGTTATTGCAGTGAAAGAATTTTGACAACCGACTGTAATTCTAACATCGTGAAAATGATATTCAACACATTCCACGACAGGATATTTTTTCCATCTCGTTTATATTTTGGGATACACTTTGTTTCCGTTTTTCGGTTGAGCTTTTTCGTTTTTAAATAACGCTCTTGGCAGTTTTTGTAACTCTTTATTAACAAATTTAGTTTTGCGTGTGTGTGTGTGTGTATGCTGCTGGACAGGCGACAAAACCCGCGCCATCTCGAGATGGATGGAATCGCGTTTTGTGCGCGGCGAGAAAAAGAGCAGCCATTGCATGCCTGCGTAGCGAACCGCTCTACAAGTTGAGAAGGTAATATGTGCAACGTGTCAATGGATTTGAAAAAAAAAAAAAAAAAAAAATTAATCCACCTAGAAGCTTGCAAAAAATGTATTCGACTCCTGTAATAAATGCTAATTCAAGTTAATTTCAGGCACAGAGCGATCAACATCTTTGCAAGGACGTATTACGAGCTTTGGCTGCAGGACGAGAATGTCGGGCAGGAAGTAATGATCGAAGATCTTACGGTAAGTCCGTTATTTTTTTTATTTTTATTTTTTTTCAATTAATGTTAAACGGGAGCATAGAATTTAGAAGATAAAATTTTTAATATCATTCGTCTATCGGACTAATCAAAATTTTGCCCCTACAGCAATCGTTCGAAGACGCTGAGAGAAAAAAAATGGACAAACCCGAAGACGAAGGCAAACCGGATCCACTGACGCAACTCGTGACGACTTTTTGCCGCGGCGCGATGACCGAGCGTTCGGGTGCACTTCAGGAAGATCCGCTCTTCATGAGCTACGCTCAAATAATATCGAAATCTTGCGGTGAGGAGGAAGAAGAGGGCGAAGACGAAGAAGGCGGCGGCGGTGGCGAAGAAGAGCGCGCCTCCATTCATGTGAGTCTTGGAGGATAAAGTTGTTGGTGAACTAGAAAAATTTTCGATGACTATCAAGTGGTCCAGATGGCAAAATTTCCCCAAAAACTGTCGAATAATCTATCGTCAACGCACGTATTAATGCACGTCCTGTGTTTCTCTATCTTTCTATCTTACTAATCGGCCCGCAGCCGACGCATAAACTAATTATGGTAAGACTGAGTAGTTAGCACCTTCCGTTTTCGCAAAAAAATCCCACTCATATTACTCTAATCACGATCATTACCGGTCAATCCACTCAATCGGCTCTTCGCGTCGACTACTCAAATAACACACTATGTTTATTGTAGTTTTAACCGAATGTGCTTTTTCATGCCTATCTTTAAATCTCAAGAGGCCGATGCACAAACTCATGGTAAGACTCTTCCCTCCTCATTGCGTGGAACAAAAAAACGAAAAAAAAAAAAATCTTTGTCAAAGAATCTTCAACAGCCAACGTTAATTAATCTCAATGTTTAGGAGCAAGAGATGGAAAAGCAGAAGCTTTTGTTCCATCAAGCGCGACTGGCGAACCGCGGAGTCGCGGAAATGGTCCTCCTTCACATATCAGCTTGCAAAGGAGTTCCCAGCGAGATGGTGATGAAGACACTGGAGCTTGGAATTTCAATCTTACGCGGAGGAAACATCGAAATTCAACGTGGCATGCTGAACCATCTCAAGGAGAAAAAGGACGTGGGTTTCTTCACGTCCATAGCCGGTCTTATGAATTCTTGCAGCGTTTTGGATCTCGATGCGTTCGAGAGAAATACGAAAGCCGAGGGTCTTGGCGTGGGCTCGGAAGGAGCAGCCGGCGAGAAAAATATGCACGACGCCGAATTCACTTGTGCGCTCTTCAGGTTCATCCAGCTCACCTGTGAAGGTCACAATCTCGGTAAGTAAAATGATGACACGCACACGCGTTACTGACGTCACTAATGTAACGTGTGCATTTTCCTCGCCAGATTGGCAGAATTATCTCAGAACACAAGCTGGAAACACGACAACGGTTAACGTGGTTATCTGCACCGTCGATTACCTTCTGAGATTGCAAGAATCGATAATGGACTTTTATTGGCACTACTCGAGCAAGGAACTCATTGATCCAGCCGGAAAAGCCAATTTCTTCAAGGCCATCGGAGTCGCCAGTCAAGTTTTCAACACTCTCACTGAAGTTATTCAAGGTCCCTGCGCCCAAAATCAGCAGGCATTGGCACACTCGAGATTGTGGGACGCCGTCGGAGGATTTTTGTTCCTCTTCTCCCATATGCAGGATAAATTGTCGAAGCACTCGAGTCAAGTGGATCTACTGAAGGAGTTGCTCAATCTTCAAAAGGACATGATAACGATGATGCTGTCTATGCTTGAGGGTGATCATTTAAACGTTCTATTTTAACACAAAAGTCTGAATCTATAAATAGAGTTGATATATTGAATTTTTTTCATTTAAACAGGCAACGTCGTAAATGGAACGATCGGTAAACAGATGGTCGACACACTCGTGGAATCCGCGGGAAATGTCGAGCTTATTCTTAAATACTTCGACATGTTCCTCAAGCTCAAAGATCTGGTATCGTCCCCGAGCTTCCTCGAAGTCGATCTGAACAGCGACGGTTGGGTGTATCCTAAGGATTTCAAGGAAAAAATGGAACAGCAAAAAAGTTACACGAGGTAGAGTGAGCGTTTGATTGTTTATCCGTTACACGTTAATTGCACGAATTAGCTAGATTTCTATGCGTATTTTAATGAATATTCGTATTTCAGTGAGGAAATCGAATTTCTCTTGGCCTGTTGCGAGATAAATCACGACGGAAAGATAGATTACGTGGCGTTTATGGATCGTTTCCACGAGCCAGCCAAGGAAATTGGTTTCAATTTGGCCGTCCTGTTGACCAATCTGACGGAGCACATGCCGAACGAGCCGAGAATCGCGAGATTCAACGAGACAGCCAGCTCGGTGCTCAATTACTTTGAGCCATTCCTCGGAAGAATCGAGATTCTCGGTGGCAACAATAAAATCGAGCGGGTCTACTTCGAGATCAAGGAGTCGAATATCGAGCAATGGGAGAAGCCGCAAATCAAGGAGTCCAAGAGAACGTACTTCTACAATACCGTTGTCGAGGCTGGCGAGAAAGAGAAGCTCGAAACATTCATAAACTTCTGCGAGGACGCGATTTTTGAGATGCAGCATGCGAGTGCCTTAATGGCGGTCGAAGAAAGTGGTGGAATTGGCAAAGCCAGGGAATCCTCTTACACTTATATGACCGAAGACGACGAAGAGAGAAACAAGGATCCGATCAGAAGAGGAATTCAAGCCTCCAAAGACGGGCTTTATTTCTTCTTCTCAATGTTCTCGCCGACGAACATAAAGAACAAAATTTCCGAGATGCAGCAGATGACGATACCCGAGCTTTTCGTTGGATTCTTCAAGATGATATTCTACGCCTTTTACTATTCCGGCTTTGGCGTCGGTTGCGTTATCAATTACTTCATGAGATTGCTGTTGACGCTTATGAGAGGACCAAATTTAGAGGAGCCGATTGTGGAGGTGAAGGAGGAAGAGGAGAAACCCTCGCGGCATTTACCTGCACTTCCTCCGACACCCGACGAATCGAATCTTCAAGTAAATCTTATATTTCGATTTTTTTTACCAACAATTGTCAATTATCAATTGCGCTTATTTCGCATCGTCTCATTAAAGGTTCAAGCTTTTGGTATGGACATAACTAAAGAAGAGGGAGGCCAGATTAAAATAGCGCCGCACGAATCGGCAGCGTCGACTCCGCAATCGAGTATGGAAGAAACCGGAGAAAGTACACCCGAGGAAGGAACCGCGGAGGAAGTTGCTCGAGGCGACGGTGTTTCCGGTGAAACGGAACCCGTTACGTTAGCCGATTTGCTGGGGTATGTTGTGTGCACGATCCACAAACGGTCGATAATCATAATTTCTCCACCCAAAATTACCTATCCAACTTTCAACTCGATATCAATGTGACGTTCTCAATTTTTGTCTGCAGAGGAGAACAGGCAAGAGCACAAGCTGTAGCATCCGCGGAGGCTGCCGCGGCTCAACAAGCGGCGATGGCTGCTGTCGAGGCCGAGGCCAAGCAGGAAATCATCGCCGAACCCTCTGCAGGATCTAACATCGACCTCTCTCAATATACACATCGCATTGTTTCCTTCCTAGCTCGAAACTTTTACAATCTCAAATACGTCGCACTCGTTCTTGCATTTTGCATAAACTTCATGCTTCTCTTCTACAAGGTTAAATATAATCCTTCATGCCGCAAGTCGAAGCGCATACATTTCATCTTCACTAGGGACAATGTATGTATATTTTCATCTGCCTTCAGGTCACTTCCTACGCTGATGAGTCGGATAACGGTGACAGCGGCGAATCGATAGCGGATTTGCTCAATGAAATGTCCGGCGAAGGAATGTCTGGTTCTGGTTCGGGTTCCGGTTTAGGGGCCAGTGGAATTGAAATTGGAAGTGGAGGAGATGGCGAAGGATCCGAAGAGGAAGAAGATCCTTTGGAATTTGTCGAAGTATCCGAAGACTTTTATTACATGGCTCATGTAATGAGGCTAATGGCTGCGCTTCACTCGATCGTCTCATTGGCGATGCTTGTCGCGTATTATCATCTCAAGGTAACTTTAACTTTAGTACTAATTATTAAAATTTTTTTTTAAAGTTTTTATTTTACTGTCTTTTTTTTGCTGCTTTTTTGTTGTTTTTCATTTAGGTGCCATTGGCTATTTTCAAACGTGAAAAAGAAGTCGCTCGTCGCGTGGAATTCGACGGACTCTACATTTCTGAAACCCCTGAAGAGGACGACATAAAAGCTCACTGGGACAAAATGGTAATATCGGCAAAGACCTTTCCCGTCAACTATTGGGACAAATTCGTAAAGAAGAAGGTTCGACAAAAGTACAGCGAGGCTTACGATTTTGACTACATAAGCAATCTCTTGGGAATGGAAAAGACTTCGTTCAGTCAACAGGAAGAGGAGGGCTCTGGTCTCGTGCACTTGTATGCACCATTTTTACACTCTTATTCCCACGAAAAATCTCAAAGGTGATGAAATATTTGTACTCATTTTTTTTATTTTTCCAGCATCATGAATATCGATTGGCGGTATCAAGTTTGGAAAGCCGGTGTCACCATCACAGATAATGTAAGCAGGCTTATCATTGTAGAGACGCAGTCATTTAATTTCATATTTAAGCCTTTCGATACGATTTTAACGTTTAAGAGAAATAATTGAATTTGCCGTAAAATGCTCCTTTCTTTCAGTCATTCTTATACAGTCTGTGGTACTTTACGTTCTCGGTGATGGGAAATTACAACAATTTCTTTTTCGCCGCTCATCTTCTCGATGTAGCGGTTGGTTTCAAGACGTTGAGAACGATATTGCAGTCGGTAACGCACAATGGCAAACAGCTCGTGCTCACGGTGATGCTTTTGACGATTATCGTGTACATCTACACGGTCATAGCCTTCAACTTCTTCCGGAAATTTTACATCCAGGAAGAGGACGACGACGTGGATAAAAAGTGTCACGACATGGCGACGGTTAGTCCTCATTTTTATCTATTCAAAGTTATTTATCAATTTAATGATGATTTTTAATCTTGAAACGAATATTTGAATTTTTCATTGTCATAACTTCGGAAAATTCGAAACCTTCGAAATAATGATTTTAAAGAATGAATTATTTTTCACAGTGCTTCGTATTTCATCTTTACAAGGGCGTAAGAGCTGGCGGCGGTATCGGTGACGAGATCGGAGAACCTGACGGCGACGATTACGAAGTCTATCGTATCATGTTCGATATCACGTTCTTCTTCTTCGTCATCGTTATCCTTCTTGCCATTATTCAAGGTAAGAAACAATGTGTCCTGTACTCAACGCCCACGAGTATACAATGCGCAATTTCTCTTCAGGTTTGATCATCGATGCTTTCGGAGAGCTTCGTGATCAATTGGAGAGCGTAAAAACGGACATGGAGAGCAAGTGCTTTATATGCGGACTGGGCAAGGAAACATTGGACACGGTGCCTCACGGGTTCGACACTCACGTACAGAAGGAACACAATCTCGCGAATTACATGTAAGTATTCTCGCTATTTCCTCGATCAATGTCAAAATTCCAATATTATTTAAGCCACATAAAGGCCAGCATTAAAAAATTGCTTAAACAAAACACGTCATCTTTTATATTTTGCTATCGAAATAAAACAAATTAAACTTAACAAAGTTGCCGTGTGAATTTAAATTTTTCGATATAAAAGAAGTAATTTTTTAAAATATTTTTATACTCGCAGATTGATAAATTAATGCTTCGTGTCATTAGGTTCTTCCTCATGCATCTCATCAACAAACCCGATACCGAATATACCGGTCAAGAAACTTACGTGTGGAACATGTACCAACAACGCATGTGGGATTTCTTCCCCGTTGGTGACTGCTTCAGAAAACAAAACGAGGCTGTAGAAGCTTAGAGCTCTTTTACCGAAATACTCGTTTGAACTTCAGAGGAGCGTCTGAAGGAAGAGAAACGGAAAAAAAAAAAATCGCTTCGATTCGAAGCTGACGAAGAACCACATTCGTCGATCGCATTAAAATCAAGATTTTTAAAACTCTAGATTTTTTATCATGTTATACAGCAAGTACCTCGAGGTATAGACGTAATATAGAACATTTCCTTCGGCAATCAAACGTGTATATATATATATATATATATATATATATATACTCTGCGATTGATTATTACTTTTGCAGTCCCGCAACCGGATCTACTCGATCGCATAGACAATGTATAGTTAGCGAAATCTCCTTGTTACACGAATCGCGATTTTTTTTCTTAAGAAACAAAAAACCGCTCGTTATCAATTTCAATCGCCGATATAACGAGGTATTGTCTTTTCCTATACTCGTTGCAAAAACAAAAAAACAAAAAAAAAAAAAAAAACAAAAATAATTACCTATTTTTCCAACTTTATAACGGTGAATCACTTACGAAAATCGATTAGGGGTTTTCACATCGCTGACAGGTTTAAAAATCGTAGCGAATTACAAAGTAAAATCAAACAAACCGAAGATAAACACGACTTTCTTCCAACTATACATAGAGATCTTATTGTAATATTATTCGAAAGAAATGTTGAATGCACAAATTTACCTACAGCGTGTATCTCTATAAAAATAAAAAGGGAGGTACAGGGAACAAAGTTTTGTCGGATTATCGGAATTATTAACTTCGAAAATGGGCCCTTTAAAAATACGGCATGGTTTTCGGCTGGGTTATCAAGAATGTTGTAAAAGGCATTAATTTATCCTTAATCGTCGAGAACATTGCAAACTTTACGCGTCTCTCTATCTCCTGCGTCTGACTGCTAGAGATACACTTTGTATAAAGCGTTAAATAATATTGAGTCGCGACAAGCTTCTGAAGCAAGTGAACACGACGTCTAATAAATGATATATATTATTATGAGTATAAGTTAAGTATATCGAAAGTTTATATGAGATGCGAAACGTTCCGCTTCCATTTTAAAATTGTTTGATCACGCTAATATCGTCGACTGAGTTTACCCATGATATATCATCTGAGAAATGTCAATATATTGTAAATAAAACTCTTCGGCATGACTACCCCATATTGTGTGTCCATGTGAATTATTCGTAACTCTTAGCACCAATCTCAAGTACTTTGATTTCAGAAGACACAAAGTATCATATTCAACCAGAAAATGGCAATACTTTATTATTCCGAATTATTCGGTTCAACGAAAATGTTGTACTGTCTTTTTTTTTTCAACGATTTTATGAAAAACTTATGTTTTATTTTATCGAATATTTGTCACGAATATTGTAGATTTTTAGGTAGATCGTTATAATTCACGTTTTTAAATCCGTTTTAATTTTCCTAAGGTTTTTCTATAAGAGAAAAAAAAGCCGAAAATTTTTATTATATATTACGATTTCGAAAAATATATATATATATATATAGAAGCACTGAATTCGCGGAGTAGATTGAGGCGCCGGGAGAGGATCGACGGGATCGACTGGGTGGCGGACGATGGTTCAAGTGACTCGCGGCAGACGGGGTGGTTTGCGTCTCGTTTGGATAGAGGAAAATCGGGGTCGCGCAGGCGCTTCCAAGTCCCGCCGTACGTCTGGGTGAAAATGCACCCTTGCATGGGAGTGTCAGCGGGCGGTCGCTATTGCAATCAAAATTCTAATATGCAACCGAGAAACGGGATATGCGACAAAATCGAAAATTACATATCCGAGCTGAGTCAGTGGTGAGTGGGTCGTGCAAAAACCGAGGCTTTCTCGGCTTTTGGGTACAAGCTTTTGGGTTTCGGCGTGGATCCGGTCTCGAGAGGGGTGGTTCCCGGGTCAAAGTGGCGGGTGTTTACTACGCCGTTTTTCCGGCAAGCCTTTATAGCTGCACGAACAGAAATAATTACCTCCGATATTCGCTATTAGAGCTTGTTACTACAATTTTTCAAAATCTATTTCGAGCACAATGATTTCGACTACCAAAAGAAAAATGTCTCTTTTTTTTTCTATCGCAATTTTCTCGATTTTATTGGAACCGGCATTATCTCGTCGGAAAAGCTTCAACGTGCATTCCAACGCTTGATTATCGAAATATCGACAATATTGATTAATTTGAGTGATTGGAATTTCAACGAATGAATTATAAGCATATTTATTGCATACACAACAATCGGTGCTTACAAAGCTTCTTTTTTTTGTTTGTTTGTTTTTTTTTTTTTTTTACGATAGGTCAGTATGGAGGACTATAATACTCGGCCAATTCCTGTCGGTAGTCCTTTACTCTATGACGCAGTTAAATCATCACATAAACACAGTTTCCAAGCTTGGATTACCAACAGGTAAATTTCGATATCTCGGAGATTTTCTTTTTTTTTTTGCAGACTACGGTGAACGTTTTCTTTTTGCCAACAGGTCAAAATCTTCCGCACTACGCAATGATGTGCCTAGTATATACGACTTGGATGTCCTGCAGAGGAGCGGGAAATGGACTTTTATCTGTGATAAAGGCGCGAGGCTGGCGATATCTGCTTCTCGCGTTGATAGACGTCGAAGCTAATACGCTCATCACTTCTTCCCATCAATTTACTAGCCTCGCTAGTATACAGGTGAAGAAAATATCTCCCTCAAATTGCGTTTATGAAAAATCAATTGAACCGATGATATTATTTATCTTTCAGCTTTTGGATTGTGTCGCTATACCTGTAGCTTTGGCACTCTCCTGTCTTGTTCTCGGAGTACGATATCGAATGGTCCACATTGTCGGTATTTCCGTTTGTCTTATGGGAGTCGGTTGTCTTGTGTGGGCTGGAATTGATGACAATAAAGATCTCAGTGCTAATGGCAAGTTCGAGTGCCAATAATCTTAAAAAAAAAAATAAACCAATATTTTCTTTGTATCGATATTAAAAATAATTTCTTTCGTATTTTTTTTTTGCACAGGCAAAAATCAATTAGTCGGGGATATGTTGTGTCTGGGAGGCGCGGTGCTCTTCAGCGTTATCACAGTGCTTCAAGAGCTCGCTGTAAAAACTGTGGACATAATTGAATACCTCGGGATGATCGGCTTTTTCGGAACGATACTCAGCTGCATACAGATGTATTTTTGACACTCTATTTTAATATTTAATAACTTGTTTTAGAATTATTATAAAGTGCATAAATATAATTTATCTTTTTGTAGCTCCGTCCTTGAGAGACTCCAAATCGAATCGGCTTCCTGGGGCGCAGCTGCGCCGGTTATAATCTCGGCTCTTATTTTCTACTGTATCGCACAGTTTGTCTTCTTCTCTCTCGTGCCCGTAATACTCTTCGAATCGGGAGCGACGGCTCTCCAATTGGCCCTCCTCACTGCCGATTTCTTCAATGTGTTGATCGGAATGCTGACACATCAGTACAGAGTGAGGAACCTGATTTAAAAAAACACACACAATAATTTAACGTTAAAAGAATTTTCAAAAAATTTTCGTACAATTTTAATCTTTTTTTATTTCAGTTTCACACACTATACTTCCTCAGTTACACATTAACTATGACTGGAATATTCATATACGCAATAAAAAGAACTCCAATGTCATCAAATTCACGAAGGCAGCACATCGACGCGCCTGTTCCTGACTACAGGTAACGTTTCTCCGAATAGATTACGAAATTTATCTAAAAAATTGTTTTCAGGAATAAAGGATATTCATTACTATTTATGAATTTTATTGCATTTCAAATAGTTCTAAAAGTGCCAATAATCTGGGCTCCAATTAAAATGACATTGTACAACTGAGACACAATAATTGTAGCCCGGATTGTCATTTTATTACAATATTACATGAAGATGGATAAAGACGATTTTGTAATTAAAAAAAAAATTCCTTTCATGAACCTGGACATCGTTTTCATTGATTCTGGACTTAAAAGTGACGTTATTTTGAGACGCATGTCTCATCCAGACGGCGGCGAGGTGGAAATGGCAACAAGCTCGGGAATGTCAGCGGTTAGTGGTACTCTCGATATAAAAGCATCGACACTCGGAAGCGAACGCGAGACGATGGAAGCAACGAGTTTACCTCTCAGCGTCAGCTCCGACACGGCCTTTACGTCTTTCTATGGCAGCCAGGCGAATTTGTAGATAGTTAGCGACTCCGATAATTGCCAATGAACGACCATGCGACGTTCAATTTACGACACATTCGTATATGGGACATTTCGGTTAAATTTTCACGTGCGGATTTTTTTTTTTTTTTCATGTCCACTTCAATGAAATTGAATACTCCGATAATAAGATACGAAAAAACGAAAAATAAAAATATAATTTCCAGAAAGACTCGACATTTAAAAAGGATTAAAAAAAAAATCTACAATGTAGAAGATCAATTGAACAATTGAAATAACATTTACCGTTTACTGAGATATGATTTTATACCGTATGACGTATACCAATGGCTCATTTGCTAGTGAAAAGAAAAAAAAGAAAAAGAAAAAGAAGTACGTCCGGACGGTTAAGATAAATAAAATAAAATAAAAATCATGAGTTGTGCGATACGCTATAAAATTGCTAACGGCGATGGCAATTTTGCCTGTTGATATTGACTTATTAAAATAGAACGACTGCCTAGGGATATAAGCGTAGATTTTTGTCGACCAGCCCATGACCGCCCGTCCGTAAGGGCTCTCAGAGGGCCGCAGCAAAAAATGGATATGTAATAACGGAATGGATCGACGATAAGTACCGATGAATAATAATAACGTTTTTTCTAATTAGGCTCGTGAAACGATATAGTACCGTAGTCACGTATCTATAAGATTATTAGCGTGACACTCAAACGTGTCCTTCGTTCAATTTTCATACATAAATTAAGTATCATTAAAATTAATGAATCTATTGTAATTTATGTCGATCGGTTGAATTAAATGGTGATTTTTGAAAATCACGCATCAAGAATACATTCGGCGATGGCGGCTAAAGAAATTTTTGTCCGATATGTGCCAAATTTCTCAAATGAATAATTATTTGATTATTGATAATACATTAAAGTTCAACGATTGTGCAGTGAACATTGCATTTTTTTGCAATAAAACCGTCGCCGTCGATGGTAAAGATAGTTGAGACCAAAAATAAGTTATTCCTTTGACAATTTTCAGTGACAATGCGTCGTTTGCTTTGTACAGTGAATTGTCGCGGTGTACTTTTTCAATCTATCGTTTGAAAAAATTCCGGAGTACTATATTTTTTATATAATTTTGTTGCATCGTTAGTTTGGTTGTAATTGAGAGTTTATAGTAACATTTTACAGGTACAATGAAAGCGTAGCGATGATTTATTGAAGATTCGACATCCAACTTGGATGCCCTTGGTATTTCTGTCGATACCGTTTTGCACAATGTCATTCTTTTATCCAACTTTATACCAATACTTTTGGAATAAATAACATAATTAAATAACTCAATTGAGACTAGCATTCCTAAACAATATAACCGCACCGCTTTTTCCCCAAACGATGTTTATCAACATTCCAATATATCGATACATAGTGAGTGGGAAAACAAAAGAAAAAAAAAAAAAAATCCTACATAAAATTAGGTAATTTTTTACGCCGTTTGCATCTGGAGTGAATATATGATAAAAGAAAAGACCAAATTACCAATACCGAGCATCTGGAAGTTTTGGGAAGATTATTGAGGCAAAAAGAGTCAAATGATCGCTAGCGAGTTTCGCGTGTATTTTGGATATCCTTGTTGTTTACGTTTAACAGCGCCGCCACGACGGTGGCTAATTGCAATCACAGCCGGTGACACTTTTCCGTCAACGCAGACAGTGAAATCCGTGAAATCAGGCGAATCGCGAGGAAGAAGAAGAAGCAGAAGAAGAAGGAGAACAGTGCAGCAGTGCCGCAATGGCGGGGTCTACTATAGAGATACCGCTTAGCGACGAAAACGAGGTGAGTTTTCTGCATTTTCAACGTACGAAAATTCTTCCGAAACTCTTTATACATTTTTTAAGTGGTCTTTGAATTTTCCATGCATCCGGCTCGGTGCTTTTCGTTCCCAAACATACGACGAACGATTCTAACCTCAAAAAACCGATACGCTACGATTTTGTGTGTCTGAAACGTTACATATTTCTCGTATACAAATAAGTAATTTGTGTGAAAGTCTTCTCCCCGATATGTTGAACATGATACCTTTACTCCTTCGTTTTCGAATTAAAGTGCAAAAATTCCGGTGCTACAGAGAGTGCGCGTTTGTTGTTTTGGAACTAAATATTGTTTTTTTCGGCCGTCATATTGTATGCTGATATCTGTTTCAGCAATGCGCTTTGTTTTGATAAAATCGTTTATCTTCTTTCGCTTTGCGCGAATATCGTTCATCCGTAACTATTCGTACGAATCATCAGAGCCCGGAAACGGTTGATCGTATTTCTTTTAGTTTTTGAGGCACAGCTTAATTTTTAACAAACTATCGCCGGTAGTAATTGAATAATTTTCCGTGTAAAGGTGATAGAGTTGCATCTGGACCAGCTACCGGAGGGCGACGAAGTCCTCGGTATATTACAGCAAGAACATGCCCAACTCAATATCTGGGTCAATTTGGCCGTACGTATATATTTTTGTGGTTTTTCTTTTGAAATAAGTCGCTATGTCCGGATACTCGAGCAAACATATTTCGACAGCTGGAATATCACAAGCAACGCAAGATCGAAGATTTCATTAAGATCCTTGAATCGTCGCGTACCAACGCAAACATCGATTACCGTGACTATGAGAAGGATCAAATGCGAGCGCTGGATATGCTCGCGGCGTATTATATCCAAGAGGCGAATAGAGAGAAGAACAAGGACAAGAAACGAGATCTTTTTACAAAAGCGACACTTTTGTACACTACCGCCGACAAGATCATCATGTACGATCAGGTTTGTGTACAATTTGTTTCTACTTAAAATGTAAAAATTGTCAGGCGAGATGAATTTTCGTGTGAATTCGAATGAATTAACGGTGGGGAATTTTTCTTTTAGAACCATTTGCTCGGGCGAGCCTATTTTTGCCTACTGGAAGGCGATAAAATGGAGCAGGCCGACGCGCAATTTAATTTCGTGCTTAACCAGTCTCCGAATAATATTCCATCGCTCCTCGGAAAAGCCTGCATAGCCTTCAACAAAAAAGACTATCGTGGCGCACTGGCATTTTACAAAAAAGCTCTTCGGACAAACCCCAATTGTCCAGCAGCTGTGAGACTCGGAATGGGTCACTGTTTCATGAAGCTAAACAATCAAGAAAAAGCGCGGCTGGCATTCGAGCGAGCGCTTCAGTTGGATGGCAAGTGCGTCGGGGCTCTCGTTGGTCTTTCGATCCTGAAATTAAATCAACAGCAGCCCGACAGCATCAGAACCGGAGTTCAGATGCTGTCGAAGGCTTACACAATCGATTCCACCAACCCCATGGTTCTCAATCATTTGGCCAATCACTTTTTCTTCAAAAAAGATTACAACAAGGTCCAGCATCTCGCTTTGCATGCTTTTCACAACACGGAAAACGAAGCGATGCGAGCCGAAAGTTGCTATCAACTCGCTCGAGCCTTTCACGTTCAAGTACGTATTTTTGCCTGCGGTTATTGTTGTCTTGGTTTCTTTTGTTTTCTTCTTCAAGTAAATAAATCACTCGACGACCGATTCCGAGAATTTTCATTGAAACGATATCCATTTATACATTGGTTTTTTGTTGAACGTAGGGAGACTACGACCAAGCCTTTCAATACTACTACCAGGCAACGCAATTTGCGCCCGCGGTATTCGTCCTGCCTCATTTTGGCTTGGGCCAAATGTACGTTTATCGCGGAGATTCGGAAAACGTAAGTGCCAAAAAATACGAGAAAATCATATAAATATATAGGATATCCTCCAAGTAATCAAGATTAACGGTAATTTATTTACGTCCAAAGGCTGCCCAATGTTTCGAAAAAGTCCTCAAGGCGCAACCCGGAAATTACGAGACAATGAAGATCCTCGGTTCTCTTTACGCAAACTCGAGTTCCCAGTCGAAGCGAGACATCGCGAAGAATCATTTGAGAAAAGTGACGGAACAATTTCCCGACGACGTCGAGGCCTGGATAGAATTGGCTCAGATATTGGAGCAGAGTGATTTGGTAGCTGCTCTGAGCGCTTACGGAACCGCGACCAAGATGTTGAAGGACAAAGTTGAGGCGGATATTCCACCGGAGATCCTGAACAACGTCGGAGCGTTGCACTACCGTTTGGGAAATCTCGAGGAGGCGAGAAGCAATTTGGAGGAGTCGTTGGAACGCTCGAAGCACGATGCACTCCACGATCCCGTCTACTATAATTCGATAGCCGTTACGACGACCTACAATTTGGGACGCCTCAACGAGGCTCTGTGCGTTTTCGATCGAGCTGAAAAATTGTACAAGAATATATTGAAGGAACATCCGAACTACATGGATTGTTACCTGAGGCTCGGTTGCATGGCGAGAGATCGCGGCCAAATTTACGAGGCCTCCGATTGGTTCAAAGAGGCCCTGCGAATAAACAACGAGCATCCGGACGCGTGGTCCCTCATCGGTAATCTGCATTTGGCAAAAATGGAGTGGGGTCCGGGACAAAAGAAATTCGAGAGAATTCTCAAAAATCCTACCACCAACACCGATGCCTATTCTCTCATCGCTTTGGGCAATATATGGCTGCAAACGCTTCATCAAAGTGGCAAGGACAAGGATCGAGAGAAGAGACATCAGGACCGAGCCTTGGCAATGTACAAACAAGTATTGAGAAACGATCCGAAGAATATTTGGGCGGCTAACGGTATTGGGGCGGTCCTCGCTCACAAAGGCTGCGTCAACGAGGCGCGCGACATTTTCGCTCAGGTGCGCGAAGCCACCGCCGAATTTTGCGACGTCTGGCTCAACATCGCTCACATATACGTCGAGCAAAAACAGTACGTAAGCGCTATACAGATGTACGAAAATTGTTTGCGAAAGTTTTACAAATATCATCACGTCGAGGTGCTTCAGTATCTCGCGAGGGCCTATTTTAAAGCCGGAAAATTGAAGGAGGCCAAGATGACGCTTCTAAAAGCTCGCAGAGTCTCTCCTCAGGACACCGTACTTTTGTACAATATCGCTCTCGTCCTTCAGAGACTCGCCACGCAAATACTCAAGGACGAAAAGTCCACGCTCACGACAGTGTTGCAAGCCGTTCACGAGTTGGGACTCTCCCACAAATACTTTCAATATTTGGCTACTCACGGAGACAGGATGGAACAATTGGCCGAAACGGAAGCCCGAAGATGTCAGGATCTTTTGTCTCAGGCGCAGTATCACGTCGCGAGAGCGAGGAGACTCGACGAGGAGGAGAAGATGCTCAGGAGGAAACAGGAGGAGGAGAGACAGGCCTTCAAGATGCGTCAGACCGAGGAACAGAAGAAACAGGAAGAGCAACGCAGGCAGAAGGAAGAGGCGATGCTGCAAAAGCGTCAGGAGTACGTGGAGAAGACGAAAAATGTTTTGGTGTTCGGGGAAATGCCGAATGAGAAGGGAGGACGAAAGGGCTCGAAGAAAGGAAGGACCGAACAGTACGTCAGCGACAGTGGCGGCTCGGGCAACGACGAAGGACGACGCGAAGACGCTCCGAGGGAAAAGAAGAGGAAACGAAAGGCCAGCGGCGAAGGAAAAGAGCGCAAGAGCAAGGGCAGAATCAGAAGAAAGAACGACGACAGATCCGGTGATTATCCAATCGAATTTCATTTTGTATTTTTAACCCTCATTATTTTAAGAGCCTACCTGCAAACTTTTTTCTATCCGATGGGCATTTTCAATTTAAATCACAGGATCCGAGAGCGACAGACCCAAAGCCAAACGCGGACGAAAATTCGGAAGCGGGAAAAAGGACAAATCGACGCGCAAAAGTATTCCCGAGGTTTCCAAGAGCAACGCGCGTTTCATTTCTAAAGAGACTATATCGACGAGCGAATCCGAAAGCGACGGTGGCGGCAAAAAAGCCAATAGCGGGTCAGTATTTTTTTTCTTCTTTTTTTTTGTTTTCAAAAGCGACGGAATCATTCAATGGAATCGTCTTTTCTATTTGCAGAGACGAGGCGGGCGGAGGCAAAGGGTCTCGCGGCAAGAAGAGAATTATCTCGGGGTCCGAGGATTCTCGATCTCGATCTCCTTCCCGTTCAAAGTCACGAAGTCGCTCGAGAAATTCGTCCCGGTCGCGATCGGGATCCGGTTCACGGTCGAGGAGCGCTTCCAAGTCACGCAGCAGGTCGCGATCGAGATCCGCGAGCGGATCGAGGAAGAGCCGCTCGAGGTCGAGGTCGGCGAGTGGCTCTCGGAGAAGCCGCTCGAGGTCGGGCTCGAGGTCAGGCTCGAGAAGTGGCTCGCGGAAAAGCGGATCACGATCAAGGTCACGAAGCAAATCCCGATCCGGTTCGGAAGGACGAAGATCGAGGAGCAAAAGTGGCTCGCGATCTAAATCACGATCGCCCTCTAGATCCAAGTCCAGGTCGAGAAGCAAGAGCAGATCCCGGTCGCGATCGAGATCGAAGAGCGGATCGCGCAGCAGAAGCGCCAGCGGCTCAGCGCGGTATGTATTAATATTCATTTTTTTTTTAATCGAGAGTCAATAGGTTTGTTTGACTATCGTAATTTCATATTGGAAATTTCCAACACTTCTCTCACGATAAAATTCTCAACGATATTCGGATCTTTTATATAAATAATAATCGTTATCCGTTCCGGTGTTTGCAGCTCGGCGTCTCCGGTATCTCGAAAATCAGTCTCCGGAAGTGACGTTGGTTCTCGACATTCTAGCTCCGACAGAGGTAATAACAGCGATTGAACGTAACACCGAACGATTGGCCACCGATGCCGCAGCTAAAAGCCCGTGGTGCAAAAACAAAGATATACTTTTTATACAAAAAAGAAAAAGAAAGATGCGTTCACGCGTAGAAATGACAAAATTATGCTCGTCAGAGTGGACGAATCAGGAGCGTTTAACGTTTACACGGCCTGGTTACTGGTCCGAGAGATTCCGCAAAACGGAATTTTCGATATTTCAATCGACTATTCGAAATTCGTGTTTGTCACACAAACATTTAATTTTCACATTTCGTAGCAAATTTATCTCAAAGTTCGAATGGAATGGAAGATCTTACTTCCCACGAGTAACAGACGATATTCCTCTTTTTTTTTTATCTTCTTCATTTCGACGAAACCCAATTGTTGTTGTACTATAAGCCCTCAAAAGACTCGATAGCGAATTATTTGCTGCCAATTCTCTATAACAAAGAATTCAAATTTCAACAAAACTTTATTACTAATATTTTTATTAGTTTTACCATCCATTCTTCCTGCCAAAATCGTTGAATTTCATTATACACATACTTGAGTGTAGTTGTCAACTATCGATACAAAATATGTAAATATTGTGTTGAGACGGCGTTGCGTTTAATGACGTTTAGTATGTTTTGACGTGATTGATACAATAAACACATTGATTGGTACGTGTGAGAACTAAAGAAAATCATTATTTCACCGACGTCGTCCGCATCCGTGAGATCGTTCAACTCTGAGAGAGAGAGAGAGAGAGAGAGAGAGCGAGATTCGTGAAATATGCATGCATACGTAGCGTTCGGATGTTGGCCTCGATAAGTCGTCATCTGAACGGCGAATAAGTAACGCGGTCTTTCCACGAAAGGTCGCTTCGGACAATATTTTATTGATCGGAGGTCGGGGTGAATGACAGTCGCCGATACATTGGAGCATGTCTCGATTCGTAAACGCCAAGGAATTCCAACATAACGACGCGATGACGAGTGATCGAAGGACACGGAAACGTGGAACATCGATTTATTTCTCCTAGACTGGAATTCAAGTCCTCAGAAATGTAGTCAGAAAATAATTAATTAAAAAGTACATTGTTGAATGAAAAAATTTGAAAATTCACGTTTTTTCGATGTCGTTCGACAGAATATGCGACATGCGCCATAACAAAATCTTGGCGTATGTTTTAATAATGAGATCGATTTAGCGTGTCTTCGGGGATTGAACTTTGGACCCACCGTGAATTAATTTCCGGGGCCTATGTGTATTACTCAGGGGATCCCAAAGTTCAATTGGTTGAATGTTGTCGTCTGGTGGGATGTGACTCTCGGATACATAGATAATAAAGGTAAAGCCGCAATTTAGAAGTTGCATTTCCCACGAGTGTGGGAGCTTCTCTGCGCGAGAACTCGACTGATAATAGGCAACGAAGACTGCTCGAAAAGCCTTTGGAAAATTGCTCGCCCCTTGAAGTCGACAACAAAGTTCTTTGCTCCTTTTGGCCATAGAGGAGATAGCATCCCGACTCATCCCTTCACCAGGCTTTGTTGCACTCGATGCTCCAGGTCGTATCTACTAGCTTTGGTGCGAAGCTGGAAGCTCAGACAAAAAGCAGGCGAGGCCATGAAGGAAAAAAAAAAAACGAAGAGCAACCGGGTCGTTGGCAAGCCAACCAAAGAGCAGAGGCTGAACCTCCTGTGGGAGTACCAGCGATGTTTACCACCCGTTCGTCGCGATCCTCAAGTGTGGATTTATTCTCACTTTCATTCGCCCCCAACCACCACCACCACCACCACCACCTACCACTCTCGCTCGCTTGGTTCGTCTTTTCTTACCATTCTTTATTGCACTTGCACGTGAAGCAACTTGAGACAACACGGTAAATTGGATTTATACCCGTTTCTCCACTTGACATTTATCTTTCATTAATACTAAAATTTCATTTCATTTTCAGAGGACCAATTAGCAGGCAATAAATTTGCCGAAAGGACGAAGAAATCCTGAGGATCGGAATTTCGGAAGCTCACAGTTTCACTTGGGATTTCATTAAATTCGAGAGCGAGGAATGAATATGTTTAACGATTCAGCAACGAATCTCACTGCCTCCTGTCTCCACAGCACAATTTCCCACAGAATCAATAACTCGGGATCTCCGCAGGAGACTTTCCACGACGTCGGAGCTCGGAAAGTTTTTGCCGAATTTTACAACACCGCGTTTTATAACTGCTGTATCAAGTTGGACGAGACCATTTTATAATGCATGCCTCGACAACATCGGCAACTATTTTATCCGTTAGCCGAACGAGGTTGCACTTATCGAGGGAATACTATTTATGATACACTCGGGAATTCATGCGGCTTTCGGTATAATATTTCATCGCCGGTTTTTCCAGCGACGAATTCAACGGTGCGTAAAAAAGGGATATGTCTGGACGTTAAATTCATCATTATTTTGGTGTTCCTTTTTATACTCTGTCATATACATATATATTTGATATCTAAAAAAATCTTTAACGAATTAAATAATTTTTGGAAATATAACAATCAATGTGAATTAAAGTTGTAATTATATTTAATTAATTAATACTTCACGTCGTTTTCTACAAATAACTTGGGAAATAATTTTTGTTTATTAATGACCTTACACCGCGACGGCCAAATCCGCTTTGGCTTTTATTCGAACTCGAACCGTTGACTTCCTCTAAAATTTTTCAGGCGGAAAAGACGGCGAGCTACTAACGTTCTCCACCAAAGTTGAGAAATAATAGGAGGCGGAAAGACAGTTCGCTTCGTGAAAGCACAACGGAACTCAGCTTTGAAAATTCATGAGGAAACTCACTTCTTACCGGAGAGTATGAAAAGTTACAACTGAGTTGTCGGTATATATACGCGAATGGATTCGCAACTTTGTAACACTGTCTTGGAATTATAAATATATATATACATATATATTCAGCCGGGTTAAAATTTAAGTCGCATTACCGTGACGAGCCAACTGTGGAATTCACGGTAAAAAAAGCAACAAATTTTAACAGCTTTTCAATCAACGGGTTAAAATCTGTCATTTTCGGGCACATGAAATTCAAGACATGTAACAATAAAAATAAACGAGTGCCTTTATTTTTTTCAATTCACTCATTCCGGAAGTGGATTTTTCTTTTTTACGTATATCGTGATTAATTGTTGTTGGGCGAAATGTGAAATCTTTTTTTTTTTTGGTGTCGATATGAAATCAATTAGATCGCACGATGAGTTATTGGTCAATATTTTTTGGAGTGCACATGCGGCGCACGAAAGCCCTGCAATAATTGAACACACGAGTGGGTTCGGTTTTTTTTTGTTTAAATAACTTGTTCGGGGTTTTTAAAAATCGGAATTGATGAAAAGGTTTTGTCCTACGGTATGGAGTGAGTTTTATTCGAAGAGGAGTTATTTTCCAATATTTTTCAGTTCACATATGGGGTAGTTAATAATGGCCTGTAATAATCGAACACGCGAGTGGCTGTATATGGTTTTTTGTGGGTGGCGAGTGAGCTGTCGGTGCGTCGTAATGCGCGGACGCACAAACCCTGGCTGAACGAAACTAGTTTCAGTGTGGAATCGGCCGCCGCGTGGTAGGACGCTTCTCCCTCTCTAACTGAGTAGCTCAACCTCTCGTAGCTCTGTTCGTTGTTCATTATTCTTTCATTTTATTTTTATTAATTTGTTTTCGTAAAAATTTACGATTGTTATCTGTGCGAATGCGAAGAAGAATTGCGACCGCGCGACCGGAGTAAGTGTCATCGGTTGAATTTATTTTCTATTTATGTGCAAATTGCTAGATATTTTTTGAAAAACCTATTCATAATTTTTATTTTCAAAGTCACGTGTCAAACCAACAATGACGAATTATTTATGGTGGTCCGGGTGTCGCGGCGTGGAATGCAACAGTTTATTCACTCCTTTTATATATTCTCTCATAAACAACGAGTCATTGTCCGGTAAAGTTGATGAAAATTTTCCCGCAAGTTAATCCGTGGACATGCTTAAATGCTGAGCTTATTTAAAAACCTTAAATATCAAAGTCCTCTGGCATTTTTCATTCCGAGGGCTTACGAATCTCATCGAAAAATTCAGTGTCGCCACGAATTAATTAATTAAATGTTGAGAAATTAAGATTATTTATGTTTATCGTGAATATCTAGGAGACATAGGAAAGTGGCTTAGCAGCCTGAATATTTTTGGATTCCGAAATAGCTCAGCATTTTCGTGGAGTTGTTAGCCGGAGTTGTACAACCGCCACAAGTTCCGCCGTATTCCAAGCGGTATTTCAGATGTTCCGACGTGGAAACTCGATGCTTCGCTATATATTCTCGGTCAACTTGCGCTCAAAGTTTAAACGTTACGTGCCTGAAGTGCCGTTAACTCTCGTATATGCACCCCAAGATCCTGAGTCTACACGTAGAATAATTATTTGCCAGCGGTTGATTGCAAGTTCCATGTATTCGCATTAGGGTCTAAGGATTCTCACAAAGACTCTCTTCGTTTTCTTATTCTCTCTGTTTTTTCTTTTTTAATCCACAAGTCGAGAAAACTTAAATCTTACTCGCAACTGTTGAGATTAATTTACACATTAAATACATTGATCCATTTTATTTTATTAGTGAAAAATTATCGATAAGGTTGAAATAAATGAAATTAATGGTGAATGAGTGTTGCATTATATTTCTGAATGATATGTGTGTTTAGTTATTCCGTGATGAAGGATCCGAAGCTCCTCGGTAAAGTGAAGAGCTTCCTCGAGAGTTTTGGCCTCTCCGTGGTATCCGTGTAGCCTACAGCGTTAAAGCCACCATACACACTGTCCCATCGGTACATACATGGTTATCAGCGCAATGGGATCGCGCGGTAGCTTGACTTCCACGCGATAAGCTCGAGTGGATGGCTATCGCCTTAAACCACAAGGCTTCCTTATCTCTGGAGAAATCTCCATCCAAGGCTCTTTCCCGATGCTTCCCGATAAATCTTAAGACACCGGAAGTTACAGGATGTTCCATCGAAGCTTTTCTCTGCTTCGCGTCTCCCGCGACCTTCGAGCTGAAGCCTTCAACGACGATACTTTAGCTTCTTCGATCTTCCACTTGAGCTTTTCTCATCTATCCAAGCAATCCCCAACTTTTTGTCCACTCGCATTTCTTCGCTTGCAAAGTAAAAATAATTCGAGCTTGCGGAAAGCGGAATTATTCTATTCCGGGCGTGTGAAAATAATTTGAGCTTGCGCAACTCGAAATTATTCGAGCCGGGCGTGTGTAAATAATTTGTGCTTGCGGAACTTGGAAAAATTTCGTGTGTCCTTTGAAAAAATGATGTACCGTCAAAATTTCGTATGGCATTCGTTCGGAAATTGATGACAAAGGTAAACATCGGTGGATGTTTGAGTCGAGTACTCATAGTCCCGCTCTCTCTCTCTCTCTCTCTCGCATAAATAACGCGGACGATGAAGCCTGTAAAGATAATGGGGGCGTCTTCTTTTCCCCGTGGGAACTATTATCCAAGCGCCTTTTTCCGACAGCGACACTTTTCTCGTCTCGCGCCTCGAGTCGGTTTCAGTATATTCATCGAGGGGCGCGTGTTTTTCCCAGTTTTACGTTGTTAGCCAAAGACTCCATGTGACCCTAGAGTCCGAGTGAGCCTCTCTCCATCGTCCTATGTAAATTCTGCCAATTTTCTTCAGGATCGGCCTCTTTCCTTCCCTCGTCCCACAATCCCGACAAATCCTTCCGACCCGATTATCCTCAAAAGCTCTATAAATCTTATGGTTAATGATCCGTCGTTGCTTAATGTCCATTTCCATTTCAATAACAATTTCGTCATCACCGTCCAACTCGGTAGACAATTTAAATGCAAATACATTTTTTCCCCTGTTCTTATTTATTCACTCATTTCTGGAGAATAATAAAAACGTAATACATAAAAAAATATATATATATATATCGACAGCGTTTTTTTATAAATTATCTAGCATACGTAGATTTTCGTGTTAATTATTTCCCGTGACATCTAAAAAAGGAAAGCGCATTGAAAAGTTAATAAAACTAAAAAAAATTTTTTTTACATGTTTCTTTTCACGCTGCAAAGAAACATCTGTTAAAAGCGTGTTTCGTGAAAATTAATTTTGTAGATCGTGGAAGAAGGATATTGGGAATTTGGAATCTACTGGATCGTGCGAAAAGCTCCGTTTTTTATACACGGTGGTTCCGGATGCGTCTACCGAGTTGACAAATTCACGTAGGCTTGAATAACCCTCGCGTATTTCTTACTTGGGTGAGAGCGAAACGTCAGACGTCGGCATCATTATCGCCAGCGAATACAGCGAAAGATCCGATGTGTGTACAAGCACCATTCGGAAAAGCCTTTGGAGAAAAAAAAAAAAAAAAAAAATCGTGCGTGGGTGCGTAGCCAGGAAGCTCGCCCCGATTTATCAAGTTTCTATGGAAACGACCTCGGACATCGGAGCCTAACTCGCGTGAGAGCGTCATTGCTCTCAGACGTCGCGAAACGAAAAGTCCAATTTTCACCACGACTCCGGGAAACCCGCGAAAAATTCCATATTAATAATACCGATTTTTAATCATTTTTTTTTTAATTTCATACTCAGAAAAAACGTAATAGTGTAGTTGATTGTAATTAAAAAAATATTTTTGGTGACTATTTAAAAAATTGTTGTCGCTTTATAGAATGAAAAGTGTCATCGAGATCTTTTGATAAAAATTTGTGACACATTTTCACAATTAAATGTGTCGTTAGAATTGAAAACAGAAAGTGCAAGTAGTTTTGTGAAACGTTTTTTTTTTTTTTTTTGCGATTTTGTTTCTCGAGTTGTGAATAATTCAGGTGAAAAATTTGTAACTCAATTTTAAGCCCAAAAGGGGTTTCGCTTGCTAATATTATACACGGAGAAAGGGACGAGCACATTGATCGTTTATTCAGCTTAAAACATTCATGTCCATACGCTGTAAAGGTACAAAATGTTACGCCTCAAGGGACCGAGTGTATATGTGCTAGCGCGGATAAATGATCTACCCTGTAATATTGTGCACATAAACGAGCTGTGTGGACGAAAAAGCATTGAATAATAATCCATAGATCAGAGAAGCGAGTAGAACTGATGAGTATTCAAATTTTCACGACCCAAAATGTCCATATATTTATTATTAACGTTAGCTAAAGCGTTTAGCATGCCCTTTTTTTTTTCGTGCCATCAATTAGACGTATACTCACGAAAAAAATTGAAATAATTTATAAAAGCCATTGACTTGATGAATACAAAAATAACATTTTTTATTTTTATTTGATGGAATTTATTTGTGGCGAAAAAATGGAAAATGGTGATGGGATTTCAAGTTTTTGTCGTGGAATGGACGAGAAAGAAATTGGCGAGCTCGATTCGTGTGACGAAATTGGGAAAACGTGTTGCAAGATAAATCTGTGGAGCACTCCTTTTGCAGTTGAACGAAGGTACATCGCAGGATGGCACAGTAGTTTCGCGTCCAACCGGTATTCCAATCCAATTTCATTTTACTCGAACCTGCGAACCCACCAATGGCCAGGACATAAAGAATTTTACGTCCTTGGATTTCGAGAGGAACCAGAATCGAATGACTGTCCGACTGAATCCTCACCTTTTCCACTTATCGATGACAGGCTCTGAGGTGGACATTCTCCAAATAGCACAATTTTTTCAATAGACATTCTAAAATAATTCCTTTATTTTTCTTCTTATTGAAATCATTTTTGAGTTATTATTTTTCGCAAATTTTCCGACTTCTCACGAAAATATCTACAGGAATGTAATTGTAATTAGTGAATAAAATAGAAATTGTGGAAAATATTGAAAAAAAAAAAATATTGTATTCAATTGCACGTGACTTATGGAATTATTGTTGTGAAATGTAATATGCGAAGCGAAGTAGGTCGAGTACTTGGAGTTGAATTTATTTTTGAACGGATGATGTCAACGTATTCACGTCCATCGCATTGGGGATTAAACTGTGAAATTGCGTAAATCTCGAAAATGGCGAAAAATATGTTTTTTGATAATTTGAGCAGCCACCGGTGAAATTTAGCGAATATGGATAATAAGGAAAGGTCACGAATATCATCGCCATCGACATTAATATCGTTATCTATTTTCGGCTAGGGACAACATTTCAACGAGCAACGTCGTTGACCGTACGTGGATATTCCATCAATTACCACTTCCAATACGATTGCTCGCTCTAAAAATAATTCTTGAGCCGATACAACTTCGCTGCAACTTCCGGCACGAAAATATGAGCCACGACACTCGATCGATCCTCGATATATTCCATATCGTCTCACTCTGAAAAAATTTTCTCCTTGACATTTTAATGCTCCAAGTTATTATTCCAAAATTCCAAATTTACCATAAAAATCCGACGTCAAATTGATTTTCAATATCTTCATAATTTCTCTTTAATTCATTTCATATCAGCATTGTACATTAATCGGTTGATCGTATTTTTTGATCGACATGCCAAGTTAAAAAAATGTGAAGATCGCGAAGGGGGCAATTAAAGTGTGAATAAAAGTCTTTATCAAAATGCCTCAGTGAATTATTTGGCCTCGAAGAGACAGTAAAACCTTAGGAACAATCCATGAGCCATCGTCGAATATGTGGTAAAACCGCAATCTCGCTCGCGAGCTTTTATTTCAAATCGAAAGAAAGTAACAAAAAAGGGATAAACAGGGAGAAAGGCTGACCCCGCCAATAGCGGCTTGTGCCAAATATTCAAACGCTCCTGTTTCTTTTCTGTTTTATTTTTCACGGCCCGTGAAAAACATTCTCTTTGAAGCTTTTTGGCTGTCTCTCGCCGCTTTATGATTTCCAACACCCCAAAACTCGCACACTGCTATTTAATACGACCATCAGAGCCAAATATCTGGGCAAGCTGCTGAAATTCCCAGCCACCCACATTTCTGTTGCGAGTATCCCAGAGGATTATCTCACACGTTTACACGACGAGCTTTTCACTCTAATGACATTTTTCCTTTTTCTTTTTTTCACCCAGTAATTTCAGGTTTTTTTTTTTTTTTTTTTTTCACGAAAAATATCAAGATTTTATTTGAACCAAAATGACAAAATGAGAAAAAAATCGGCAGGTTGGCATCAATGACAGTTCAAGGGGGAAAAATATTAGACTTTCCGTTCCGCTGTCGACAAAGGGCTTGAATGATAAAATTTCAAGATCACGATTGAGCAAAATGTCAAACGACCTCGGAAGGAATTTTAAAAACACGTTGAACACTCTGTTAACGATTGATACATGCACCGACGAATGTGCTTGCATGAGGCAGTGCGATTGGCGAGCTTTCGCTGGCGCCACCACTAATTTTTCAGGGGGCTCGAAAACAATACGACGATATTTCAGAGCTTGCGACTACGGCCAGACACAATAAAACACCTGTGCATAAGCTTGCTTCCACGAGGCAACACCCCGAGCTTTCTCGTTTCGGTTAAAATGAAAAGGGGGAATGCCCGTCGAAACGAACTACATCAGCGTGAAAGTTTTCAAACAAACCGCTTTTTCATAATACAACTACAATTTCGTTGCCGAAGCGATACGTGAAGAATTCATCAGCTGGTTCGCGTTATGCGTTAACCCTAAAAGCTCAAAACTTTTCCAATTAAAATGGATCACCAAGAGCTTTTTTTTTTTTTTTCATTATTATTTTATTTCAATAGTATTATCTCGGTAATAATAAAAAGAACAACACTAAGGGTATTATTGATTAACAAAAAAAAAATCATAGATAATTAATAGTCTATAAAGAAAGAATTTTCAATGGTGCTTTCCATGTCAATGATTTAAAAAAAAATGTAAAAATTGGAAAAAAATAAATATCAATAGAAAAATTGGTTCAGTTTGTAGAGAGTAGAGCAAGAGTTTTGTTTCATTAAACGTAGAACTCAGTCTCAGTTTTCATGTAAAAAAAGTTCTCAATTAAATTCCTTGAAACATCAAGAGGGAAATTAAACGCCTGTAAAGTAAGAAAATAAGAAGTTGGTACAAGCTTACAACATTCCTCTCGCCGAGAGCATCTCTCTTTTGAGCTCGAGTTCGACATCGAATACGATATTGCCAAAATAAAAGAAAATTATTTAATTAACGACTACAAGATTTTATATTGTATATTTTTATCGTCGCGATAATTAGCAAATAATTATCGTAACCATAAAATAGTAATCATTTTTGGTTGCATGGACGAAAAATAAATAATGTGCTTGCCATTCGCTCGGTTTGAGATATGCGCAACTTTAATTAACGACGAAATTAATTTTGCGTCACTTTGATCGTAATGAAGCTGGAAATAGACTCACGTATGATTAATAAATTGTTCGTATCATGCCGAAGAGGTAGAGAAAGCTGAGAGAGGTGAAAGAGGATCGGACTCCTCCGAACCAATGGCATTTCGCGTTTCCTCAGTTCGAGACTTTGTCGCGAACGTGCGATGAAAATGTATGAAAGCTTTTCCTCCTCCTAACCTTCTCCACTGCGTCTCAAGTGTACCCTCGTCAGTAGATCGCCCACCCGCCAAAGCTCAAAAGTATCAGAGGCTACATTAGTATTCACAGTCTGTACGTATTTTCTCTTTCTCGAATTCTCCTACCGTTTTTTCCTTATTTACTTAACGTTTATCCGTTGATAAAAAAACAATATTAACGACAACTTTATTTACTTACTGTCCAGTGAATTAAAAAAAAAATAATACGACAGGAGACTGTCGACTAAATAGTGATCAATGAAATATGACTTTATTTTATTTTTTTCCCCTGGTTTATCATCTGAGGGCTGGAAGATAATTAATTGGGCGTTAATCGTTTATCATGAACGATTCTTAATTGTTAAATAATTATCATTGCGAATCTAAATTCTTATTTCTCCGTGATAATTCATGATTTATTATATTGAAAAAATTCTTCAAATGGTGGAGACGAAATTTTAAAGATTTTTTTTTTTTTTTTTTTTTTTTTTTTTTACGATACAGCATAAATTCGTAGGATATGTGTCTACGTCTAGTAACACGAGGACTAACATGGACACTTTTGTCGGTCGAGTGACACACACAAAATCGATACAATACGTAAAATATTTCCGGAGCAGTTTCGGGTACCAAAACTCGCGAGCATTTCACGATCGAACTTCGACCTTAAGAAACTTCGTGTCTGCTTTACTCTGGAATTCTCACCCGACACTATCAACTTTTACGCATCTGTCGGGTAATAATATTTCCGGGACTCTATGAATTCTTTATTTTATTTCATTATCGATTATCCGCTCCGAGAACGTTGGTTCAATTATTCCCGCGCAACTATCACTATCCGGACGAGCCCAAATTCACCCGGGGCGAAAATCACGTACTTTCCTCCCTCGTACAATACATTTTTTTTCTTTTCAAATGATTTCACTAACGAGATTGCGATAGTTGTAAATTTTTAATCGATGAGGAGTAAAAATGTGCGTTACCATTTTCCATTACTCCCACTGGGCACTAATGAACCACTTTAGTGGGGAAAAAAAAAGTTATCGCTCTTTGGTGAATTTTTTTATTTGTTTTTTGCGTGCCCGTTGAAAGAAAAAGCAGATGGAATTGTTCGGAATTGGTGTTTTGACCGCTGAAAGGCCACTTTTTTCCCGAAGAAGCTCAGATACGATGTCATTGGCTTGCTTTTTTTTATTTGTTTATGATACGTTTGACTTTTTTACGGCATGGATGCGATGGTTCGGAGGACAAGAGGCAAGAACCCATTGTATTTTATCGTTGGACGCTTTTTTCCTCGAATTTTTTGTTATTTTTTATAGCCCACTGGATAACAGCCGGTGTACATTTGGCGTGTGGCCTTCGAAGGAAACGGGAGAAAGGCGTTCGATCGGATTCCATGGGTGCACGTTTTATGTTATGTTCATCGACGCTTCGAGTCTCAATAAGGGACATACCCATCCAAAGGTTCATCGTCGTTTATGATAGCGACTTTTTTTATCCCGAGTATTACAACGTTTTTGATCGAGACCCAGAAAAAATTTGGGCTGGACGAATAGCGTTCGCCACAAAAAATGTCGCGTTCGACTTTTATTTATATATTTTCTAATCGCCCTTTTCAAAATCATAAAGAATATCCAAAAAAATAATAATTATAAATACCAATTTGTATATAAATAAAAGAATTGAAAATTTCATAGTTGTAATAGGAAATCGTGCACCGATAAAATGGAAGATACCAAATAAAATATAAATCCCAGAATTTGTGCGGTTTCGTTCGAATTGAAAAATCGGCCTGCCTGCAATGATAGATTTTTCGATGAATTATTGCATCGAGTGGAAAGAGATTTTTATATCTGGTAGATGAGCTCGAAGATATTTGCCGATTTTCGGGGTTGAAATCGTAGGATTACGTAGGCGCAATAATTTATTTTTCTCCAAACTATCGTAGAGAGGGTTTTGCGCTTCGTCCAGGAGTCCACTGCCAACTTCAGTTCCAGATCTCGGGCGATCGAGTTAAACGTCCAGCAATATCTATGCAAATCCGGATTAAAAGAAATCCGCAGACGGATTTCGTTCGAGCTCTTCGCTCGGCAAGCGTATTATATATGTAACTCCAGGCACTGCGTTCTCATATTGCAACGATAGCGAATTAATTCTCTCTCAGGTTATACAATTTCGCTACATTAATTTGTCTGTCAAAGAAATTCATCGCCTAATATTGGAAAAAAATATATCGATGTAAAAATTCAATACCAACTGTTGGTAATAATATCGGAAACTGGCAAATTTGATATTACCATTGGTAATTAATAAAAATCGGTGTTAATATTTTTCGTTAAAAAATTAATGTTAAACTTTGTGTTTTTTTTTTCTTTTTCGTTGAAGATGATCGCGGTATGTTTATTTAAAGGCTCACGAATGGGCGGAAAAATACACGTTTTGGCCTCACAGTAATTGAATACGATTAAAACTGTGACTTGTGAGCTCATTGTCAGTGGAAAGCATCTTCGTGACTGTCTGGCGAGGTTTGGCATGCGGTGTCGTGGATATTATGTCATCGGTGTGCTAGAGTCTCGTCTCCATGGGCACCACCGACAAAACACGAAGAATCACGAGAACGTTATGCACTTTTGCTTATTTTATGCCGAGCATCGCTGCAGCGCTGCACCCTGAAATGTGACTTTTCGCAATTAGAGAAATGAGGCAATTAAATCAGGTCGTTGAAAAAAGAAAGGAGCTCTTGGAATTCTATAAACATAAGTCAAACGACTTTTCACTCTGTCTTTCTTCTTTTTTATTAATCCAAATGAAAAGCTCAAAAATGTGCACTTTTATGATACTTTTGTTTTGAAAAAGATCAAGTGGAAAAAGGTGAGATCGTTTGGGCGACGAATTGGAGAATTCGTTTGAGCTTTTGCAGGATGACAACATTGGGAAATAAATTCCAATAACAAATAACTGCTTCTGCGTCAAAAGCTTCCTGCTCTCGTGTCGAGGAGGAAAATCAAACGTGCGTATGGATGTAGACCGATGTGTGAGAGAAAGAGCCAGAAGAAAGTGTAGTTTGGAATCGTAGTACATTTTCCCATGGCTTTGTCGACAAGAGCTATACATTCGCCTGGTTCACGCGGCCTTTTTCACGGTGGATGTCGAAAGGGCATAGAAGTGAGCCTCGCCCGCGTTTTCTTACACTTTCGGCTTGGTCTTTATTCTTGGTCTTCTCCTCGTGCGATAGAGCTGACTGTGCAGAAGAGAGAGAGCGACAAACCTTTTTTTAGAATTTCGCAATTTCACGCTACGGGCAACTTTTACCTGATGCCCTTTGCCACACCTTTTCCTTGCGATACACTCGGAATGTGACATTACTTTTCTTCAAGTGTCTTGAGCTTTTATTCCGTTTCTGCGCACAACATTTTTTTTATTTCACTCGAAAACGCCCGAGTACATTAGATGTGTACAAATTATACGAACGCTGCAAATTTCTCCCACTTCTAGGATGGAATTTTCAGGTGAAGAGATTATGGCAGTTGAACGGGCGGGAAAGTAGCTATTTTCCAGCGATTTTCTTTTCTCGATGGTTTGAAATTTGTATCGAGTATGATTTTTCAATGTAAAATCAAGAAGATTGATGAAGAGAGGAGAATAAATTTGTTGTTTTTGTTTCTTTTTTCAGTTTTCGATCATATTTTTTCTTTTTCTAAATTGAATATGTCGGAAGACATAAGAGAGAGGATTCAAGGGGAATATAATTTTTCACAATATCTCAAGGGGCTTTCTTACCTCGAGTCTCATTTTTAACCCCTCGTTTATATCCCACTGATCCACTGATGTAACCGCGAAATGAATGAGGGTTCAACGATCCTACACGTACGATCGTCTGGTCCTATATATTAACAAAACCCTACAGGGCTCACCAAGATAAATACACCGAGTCAAGTGTGATAAGATTGCTCTGTACAATTTTCCAATCGAAAAGGCTTTCAAATCTTTTCATAATATTGATACAAATGTTTTATCTCGTGAGGAAAGTCTCACGACTAAAGATTTTTCTTGAAGAACCTTGAAATTTATTATATGCACTTTATACAATTAGCCCTAAGATATCGTTATAACTTGTTTCACTATTTCTTTCCCAGTGACTCGATAAAAAGACAATGTTGAAAAATCGCTATTGAAATCGACACTTGACTTTGTCAGATCTCGAGGATCGATAAGTAGTGATCGAGTGTGAGCGAAAACGACTGGAAGATTTACCCGGTATTTTATTGCATTTTAGGATTAAGGGGGATAATCGCGTGTGTTGGCGGAAGAGCAAAGAAATCGAGAGTTCTGCGTTCTGATTAGCAGAAGCGCGAGAACAGGAAGAGCTTAATGGGTACAGGACAGTTTGCCGGGAAGTTAATAAAGAGACAATGTTGAAAAATCGACACTTGACTCTGTCAGATCTCGAGGATCGATAAGTAGTGATCGAGTGTGAGGGAAAACGACTGGAAGATTTACCCGGTATTTTATTGCATTTTAGGATTAAGGGGGGTAATCGCGTGTGTTGGCGGAAGAGCAAAGAAATCGAGAGTTCTGCGTTCTGATTAGCAGAAGCGCGAGAACAGGAAGAGCTTAATGGGTATAGGAAAGTTTGCCGGGAAGTTTGCAGGGGGAAGCAGTATTTTACTCGAGACTGAGTCACCGCGGCAACGCTTACTCAGACCCTTGATTAACAAGAGCTCTGGACCTGTGAGACCCACTGAGCCTCCTAATGTACAGCCCCATTCCATCTATACCCATTCCGTGTGCGTCGCGCACGAACGAATCGTTAACCACCAAACTTCCGGGCTACTCTCACTTTTTTTTTTTCCCTTGGCCATATGACGACTAACGAGAATCGCACATTATTATGAAGTCACTTTACAGCTGTAATTTGTCATGACGATGTGCACTAGTGACAATAAATAAAGCGTATGTCGATGTGTCGGTAAATGAAATTTCTATCGCACACTGGTTATTAATTTTTGATGTCTCCACGCGACGAGGATGACAATCGATATTTTCGCTAGTTCGCCTGGCGCAGGTCGATCGGTGCCGATGACCAGCACACTTCTTCACACATAGTATGTACAACCGGATGCTACGTTGGCGAATCTTTACTACTTCGTGTTCCGCTCCGCCAACACCTATCGTGCTATAGTAATAGCGTTTTATTACACCAAATGTATTATTTACCCTTTCTTTTTCGTTGCACTTTATGGGGCTCGATATAAACCCGAAAAACTATTGGGACTTGGGACGAAAAAAAAAGAAGAAAAGAAAAATTGTAGGTCAAAAGTTTGCAATTCCTCGATCAATGTTAGATTTTAATAGAAAATTATTTTTATAGTGTCATTATTATAACACACGAGAGAGAAAATTCTCCTAAATAAATAATAGTTTATTACGAGTTGGTTACAGAAGTCACAAGATGCCACGGTGACTTTTGTGATTTTCGTTACGTTAAGGGAAGACACTTTGTCTCTGAGCTCGTGAAATATCCCAGAGGGTGAAATTCTACACCCGACTGAGTGATTTATATCTCCTTAAAATTCGTTTAACTCGAAAATCCGTAGAGGAGACCATTTCGATGCGAGGGAATAAATGACCCGGAAAAATTTAACCATACCACAGGTTTCAATTAAATGTCAAAGGATATTTATTAAGAAAAATAGAAAAAATTACATTTTATTGATTTTTCATACCTGAGCTTGGGAACATACATTATTTCTTTAGTTTCTTAAAAAACTCGGGAAAAAAATATCTTATGTTAGGAGGGCGCGTGATTTTTTGCCTCGAGTGATTTGTGCCAAACAAACTTAGCTCCCGGCAAAAAATCACGCACTTTTCACCCTTCCACCGTAATTCACTATTTATCGACTTGGAATAATAATGCAAACGCTTTTTTTTTCTTCTCGAAAACTTGTTCGTACGTATCGTCGAGTCATAAATTATTGCTCACGTGTTATTCCAAACGGAGATGTATAAAATTCCAGCAACAAAAACTGTGACATTCCTTCGCTCGCCTTCTTCAACGCGCTTATCGATCCCACGTGCTTTTCCCTCCACTGAGTCTGCGAACGATGCCACGAGCGGCAGATTCCTTATCTATTAGGTCCAAGAGAAAAAAACATATATATATATATATGAATTCAAGTCATTGAAGAAGAAGCATAGGCCATTCGTATCGATATAACCTTTATTTATTTCCATTTATCAGCGGATCAGTGAGTGACAAATATCTTGACGAAAAATGTGGCAAAATTTTCACGCAAGAGTGTCAGTATTATGCGAAAAAATGTAAATCCAATTGCTACGCGAAAAAAAAAAAAAAATAAAACTGTGTCAACTTGGTCGCGAGGTTTTTTTTAAAAGCATTTTCAACAATCGCTTTAAATTTTTTATCAATGAAACAGTGAAAGGTTTTTGGAAGCCGAACTTTAAGCTACTCGAGAGCTTTAAATTAATCCACTTGTCGGAAGTAAATGATGAGCGGATTATGAGGGCATACAGGATAATTATACAAATTCAACTTATTATTTCATCGCATGCGCCGCCATGATAAACTTGTTTCACAATGAGACAAGAGTCGCGTTTGTTCTCTGTCCATTTATTTGATAATATTTCACAGGATTACAGAGGAACGAATGGAAATTTCACTTTATATTTAACTCTATTATCAAGTATAAAATGAAAGGTATTGGAAAAGGGATTTGCGACCAACGATAGATAAATCATTCCCTTTGCCCAAACATTTACGGCATATATATGATGTAACTATATTGGCATAGAGAATGTTCTTCAGGTACAGAATCACCCGATCTCAAGTTCCATAGAATTTTCAAGTAAAAGGTACACGTTACCAGACCCGAGCCATTTTTGTCAAAATCTCTCTCGAATATCGGCCCGTTGTACTTGAAATATGCCAGGAAATTTTTGCCACGTGCCGAAATCGCAGGAACTAGAATACATAAGCGGTACGTGAGCTGATTTGCATATCAAAAGGCGCTGAGACATTCTCTTTCCGAACTTTCTTAGAAGGAACTTTACTCTTGGTGTGACGGGACATTTTTTTCATTATTACGAAGTACGTCGGTCTCGCATTTTCATGCGGTAGCCGTACGTTTCGCCTCGACTCTCGAGTTAAGCATACCGCGCGATTCCGGCCAAAGCTTACGCGAATGGCCGCGCGGGGGCGCATCGATCGGTGACCGCTAAGTCAATCGATTATCGATGAAACGAAAATCTCAAAATTATTATCATCATTTTTCTCTGGAATTGATTTATTTCTAAATTCATGCAGCGCGTGAATTTAAAAGGAAAAGAAAAAGAAAAAACGATGCACAGAACAGATCCACGGTTAATTTGTGTTACTGAATAATAATAAAATACTCGGGGCACATTTCGATAAGGAAAACTCGGGGGGTTATGTGGGGTATAGGCGAGGGCGGAAATCCGTGCGCCGAAGCTAGCCTATATTCCAGTGTAGCGGTTGCTCGATGCGCTCAGTAACATCGGAACCGTGAATGGGCTAGGTCGTCGGGCGTTTCGACTTTGGCTCGTCGCTCCTGCTTCCTCGTCCTTAATTCTCATCGCGCGCTTTTTCCTCAATGTCCTCTCGTTACAAATGCGGCTACGAAATTATTTTACATTTATATATCAACGACACGCCAAGATAATTGTGATGTGAAAAGTTTTCTTTTCTCGGGGCTGGAAAACGTGTTTTACGCGGTTCACATAAATCCTTATGGCTACGCTCAATCGTCTCCTCATGTGGTAAGTTTTCACTCGGAGAATTCATTTTTTCCGCCAAATCGAATTTATCCAAATAAATTCAATTTTTATTTTTTTTTACTTTCTTGTGTGACGAGGATAATATTACAAAATATAATTGAGGGTTTTTCCGATATTCTTTGTATCGAGAAAATATATATATTTTTTTTTCTGAATAAATGTTATGCACACTTTTCTCGAGTGCACTCGTTGAAAATATCCGAGCTTGGCGATATCACACCGCACATCGGAAAACTTGGCTTTCAAAGTTTCCTGCAATTCGCAGAGATCTCTGGGCAATCCGAAAAACGTGATACGAGCGGAAAAGTTTATAAGAAAGTTCATATTTTAGAGAAACACTCGAATCTCATCTAATTTTCTCAACTCATCGAAGCACCTTAAACATTTCATCAAAATCGTTGGCTTTGAAGATGTTATTGCCCAGTTTTATTCGCGTAATCTTTCAACTAAGTAACTCCGCCTTTCCCACGCAATTGTTTTTTTTTTCTCTCTTTTTTAACGTAGCTTCTATAGAAACATATGTTCGAGGGGTAAAAAAAATCGCCAAAGATGTTGTCGCACAAAAAATGTTGTTGTTATTGTTGCGTATCTCGTATAAATCCTCTTGAAACGTAATCCTATCGCAGCTCGGCAAATATCCTTCATGGCAAAATATTTTTCGTGAAAAATAATTCTCTCATGCTCTGGCGCCTGTAATGGGTTTTGAATTTGAGTAGGATTCTTGAAATCAACGTTGGCGGTAGATCTCTTTACCGTTTACCGTCAGCCAACAGCGGAAATTCTAGGCTCTCGGCACAGCGTCTCGATTTGAAACGCACTGTGCACACACGTTCGCAGATGGAAAAAAAAAAAAACAAATGTAACCGAGTGTTATTTGTCATGACACACGATCGGACATCTCACACAAATTACGCTTCACTAAATGTCATGATGAATGAGTGAATAAAATCGTACTTTGTGTCTAAATAATTCCATGCCATTTGCTACCTTGATATTCATGAAAGTTTACTTATCAAGGCTTAACGTGTAATTTTTATAAAATTATTCGACATGAAGAAAAAAATGTTTTCTTGTAATAAAGAAGAAGATTTTTTTTTTCACAATTATTCCCGACAAATTTTTCAGGAGTTAAAGAAAATTGATTTTACAACGAAACAAAGACATTCGTATCTTGGAGGGTGAAGAAAATAATAGTGAAAAATGTTTGGTTGATAATTGGAGGATAAGTGCAGCTGGTGCACGAGTAAAATCCACAACTTAAAGTGCGGCTCGTTAGGAGAAAATTGAGCACATATAGTTTTCGTAGCTCGAGTGGCGAGAAAGGAGCTTAAAATTCAGTGAACCGAGGGAAAAAAAAAAGAAAAATAAGGTGGCAACTGGTAGACGAAGTAAAGGTGAAGCGGTGGTGTTTTTTGACGGTGGCTCCGATTGAAAGGAGCAGGATGTGCGCCGGACTCTCGGAAACGTGCCCTTTCCCAGTTTCATTTGCCTTTTATATCATCATCATCATCTTCTTCTGGTTCCTCACCCGCCCGAGATTCGAGCGGGAGCCTCAGTGTCGGAAGAAACACGACCCTTCGGAGTTTCCTCGGCGGAATTATAGTTAGAATTCGCCCAGAAGCGCAGGTAGAGTAGTACCTGAAGTAACTGGGGCGCGCGCGGCGAGCTCGTTACCCCGCGGTCAGGTAGGTAATATCCGGCATTTTCTACTTCTCGCGTGTACCTCAGACGTTCCACCTCGCCGAGTGCTACGTATACCCGAGTTATTTCCCTCCCACCCCCGTCTCGCCTTAACACGGTGCAATGCTGCAAACTCCGAGTTGCCCTCGATGAGGGATCGATCGTGAGGCCGTTGCTCGCTCTCAACTTCACTTTACTCCCCCGTTTCTCCGTGTCTCCTCACTTGTATTAATCGTTACACATACGTAACGCCTGTCCGCAAAATTCCACATACATTTTAAATTAGCCGACTGTTGTCTTTAAATCTTGTGCATTATCACGACTTTTTATACATGAAACTTTGTGTTGACTGTCGATGAAAATTCGAGCTTGTATATTGTCCTGATAACCGGGTTGGAAAAAAAAAAAATGCTGCGAAAATGAACTTGAATTGTGGATAAAATTTTGACGATAGTGGCTCAAGGGGATTGTCGGCGTCGAGGGCAATTTTCAAAGTGTTTGCCGTTACTAGACGAATCTCATTCGGCGTATAATATCAGGCACGAGATCAGAGAAGTTCCTCGAGCTTCGGGAATATTGCGTTTTCTCTCGTGAATCCTCCGCCACAGAGAGACGTCCGGATTTTTATTTTCGTAGCGCGGTACAAGCTCAGCCACTGTGGAAAATGTTTGCGGGTAATCGTAGACGGTGTCTTCGAGTTTACACGGAAATTTGAATTTATGTGCTATCCGGTATTTCACGCGTGTGTCGGTGAGATATAAAGTCACAGAAAGAAAAAAAAAAAACCTTATCCTTTTTTGTTTTTCTCTGCTTCACGTACGTGACGCAACCGGTGAAATAATGCATGAGGAAAAAGCTCTCATCGCGAGGAGCTTTGGAATTCGGAATTCACAGTCATTTGAAAATTTCCCGAAAGCCATAAATAAAATCTATAGCACTATAAGCCCGTAGAAATATATATTTTACGAAGATCTCTCGTTGAATTAATATTTTCTACTGCTGGTAAAATAAATGTGAATTAATTTTTTTACGAATAGGCTCCAAGCTATAAAATTCATTGGACCGATAAATAAATTGATTCGGCAAAAAACGGAATTTTTTCGGCAATCAAGGAACTGGAAATTACGAGCAACTATAGCTCGTCGAGTTATTAAAAAGAAAATCGTTGATCCAACTTGGTAACTCGCAAGGAAAATGATTTATTCAGAGACATCTGTGTGCTGGAATTGGTCAGCAAAATGACTTTTTTCTTTCCGTCAACTGTAAATAAATGGAGAAGAGAAGAAACGAGTGTTCTCAAAGCATCAAGTTGAAGCAACAACATAGCAAGAGCTTCTTTGATGCGGTGGGTTTTCTCGACTCGACATCCAGTAGTACGAGCGGTTTCGCACCGCCTCGGCATTAATGCGACTCCTCGCTTTATTACAAGGCTCCTGAATTGACGGTGCTTTCACCCGGGGTGCCGTTAAATTCAACCTCATTCATCGTCTTTATTTTCTGTCCCTGCATTACGAAAAAGTAAAACACATCGCGGGGATAAGGGTAAAAGTGGTTAATATAGCATACGTTTTCCTCGTACCCCGAAGAAGACGATAAAAATAATATTTGAAAAAAAAAAAATACCGTGCCCTTCACCGTGTCTATCATTTTTTTTTATATCCACTGAAAACGTCGAGTTTCACGATGCCATTTTTTATACGCTCTGCACACTGCAAAAGTTACATCAAAATTAAATGTCACATTCGGGAAAAAAAAAAAAATATTCCGCTCCATCTTTTATACCTCACGTTTATTCGACGTTTTCGAGGGGAAAAAAAAAAACGTCGATACATCTCAATGCAATCTCTGTTTCGAGCAATCGTCTGAAATAAAGATTTTCAGTGATTCCGGTGGGAATGAAAAAGTCACGTTTACGGTTCACTGATCGCGGGTTAACCCTTGACCTTATTGAAGGCGTTGCCGCATCGCGTATGCAAACCTCTCACCGTTATAGTCCATTTTTCGCGCTTCTTGTTACGAGCTCTCTTTCCGCCCCTCTTGTTCATCGAGATTTCAGAGAAAAATATCGCTCGTGTCTCGCGAATAGCAGCGGTACAAGGTGGAAAAATAAATTCGCAAAGCAAAAAAAATAGCCTAGAGTCAATTAACTTTGGGTTATGAGAGTTCATTGAAATTCAATTCTCAACGCAATACAAAATGTTTCCTGTTGGATTACTGCCAGGTGAATTCCGTGATGGTGAAAAATCTCAACTTTCGAGATGATAACGCAGTAATCGATCTGCATAACATGGTAAAATTTCATATACATTGATGACAAAACGTGGTTAGAAAGCGAGTTCGGAGCTTTAAAAAAATTCAATCATTTTTGAGGAAATTCTCATCTCCGGCTCACCGCATTTAAGACCGAGGAAAAACTATACCCAGATTGGTCGGCTCAACCAAATCCAGCAAACGCGAGGTGCTCGACTCATTCTCAGTTAGCAACGCAT
This sequence comes from Clistopyga incitator, assembly GCA_947507545.1. Taxonomy (NCBI): domain Eukaryota; kingdom Metazoa; phylum Arthropoda; class Insecta; order Hymenoptera; family Ichneumonidae; genus Clistopyga; species Clistopyga incitator. Next base: position 10,767,603 of record OX382183.1, on the reverse strand, counting down.
TTTTGCTGGCGAAAAACACGAGTTGATCTTGGGAATCCAGTCAATATCGCCGAAATCCGTTGTTTGGTTGATTTCAAGTATATTTAAAAAAAAAAAAAAACATTTTATCGTCAAGTAGAATGTGATGAAAATAAAATGTTGCATTTTATTTAATATTTTCAATGATGACTCGTATGAAAGACTGTAGAAAAATAATTTTGAAGAAATTCCGTTTGAAAGAGTTTTTTTCATGATAATTGAACATTCGTTGATCGAGTGTCGGTGATAAGCACTGCTCGACACAGTATCTCGATATTTACTGCGAGAAATTAAGCATACGCCACACGCATTTCCATCAGCTGGACATGGAAGCCGAGCGAATGTCAGCAGTGTGATTTCCTGTCCATAGCCCCAGTTCTCGTTGTTTAATTGAGCGACGGGTGAAACATTGCGTTTGAAAAGCCGAGCTGCTGCGTACTATTCGATTGAGACGAAGGCATCAGAGCTTTGGGTAGCACGTACGTGCACACGCTACCTCGAATAACCAGCACGGAATAGCAATACATGAGCTGTTGGATGAAAATTCTTGCCCGTCGAAAAAACCCTTTTTCTTCAATCGCCTTCGAAAAATCGTTACTAGTAACGAGTACTATTTTTCTCGCTAGGGGCAAAAGTGTACTATTTCGAATTTCTATCGTTGCACTTTGGGAAGGGAAAAGGATCATCATCGATCAAAACTTGAGCGTGATTATCCTGCAGCAATTCTCGTCTCGATTTTCTGCAGCTTCGCGTGAGCCACGAGATGATTTATTAATGGCCCTTCATCCTCGATCTACCGGCGAATAATCGCCGGAGGTACGCGCGGGTGAAACGGGCGGCCATGATTTTCCTTTTGTGCACAGATTCACTCGTCGCAAAAAAAAAAAAAAAAAAATGAAACAAGGCTCGGACGGTTGATGCGAAATGAAGCAATTGTTGCAGGTTTAAGGAGCTCCCGTGATGTTGTTACGAAGTACATCGACCCGGCGTACCAGGGCGCCGAGGAACGCCGGGGGTTCGCCGCAAGGCTACAGCGGAAGTGGTGTCGCGACATCGCCGCCCGTGTCGAGAGGTCGGAGAGCATCGGTCGCCACGGATAAGGCCCTGGGCCCCACGACAATCGACTGTCTCATGGATAGACAGCGTTCGCCACGTGGCAGTATGGTACCCAATATTGCTCTCGACAACGACGATGTCACACTGGATGAAGTGAGTAATGAAAAAAAATGTCCTTCACCAGTACCTGCGATGAAACCATGCGAAAAAATTTATTTATTTATTTATTTATCTGAAATATGTGTGTGTGTGTGTGTGTTTATTTGACAGCCAGTGGGAAGGAGATTCTTGCCGGATCCAGAGCTGATAAGTGCAACGAGAGGAGGACTGACCCCCGGCTCAAATCGAAGCCCCCGGAATTCCCTGGTACCCGAGGATTACAGTCGAAGCCCTCGAGGTTCTCTGGTGCCTCCGGAGACGGTTTACAATCGGAGCCCGAGGAACAGCCTGGTACCCGGCGGAGGCTTGGGCCACTCGAGAAATTCATTGGTCCCGCTGGAGAACGGAAGTAGCAGAAATTCGACTCATTCGCTGCTGCCCGAAGGGGCGAGGAGTCCAAGAGGCAGCATGTCAAACATTGATTTTGACAGGAGTCCACGTGGCTCTATTTGCCCGGAGGTATCGAGATCGCCCCGAGGCAGCATTGTTCCCACAGATCAGGACAGGAGTCCTCGTGGTTCGATATGCCCGGACATGTCGAGGTCGCCCAGAGGAAGCATCGCGCCTCCTATCGACATCGACAGAACACCAAGAGCATCCGTAATCCTCGAGTATCACAATCAGAGCCCGCGTGGATCTATAATGCCGGATAATGCCGGTAGATCACCCAGAGGATCGATAGCACCCGATCCCAACCGATCTCCCCGTGGATCGATATGCCCCGAAGGCAACCGGAGCCCGCGGGGCTCCATTGCACCTCACGAACTCAACAGATCGCCAAGGGGCTCCATAGGCCAGCCGGATTTTGACAGAACACCCCGAGGCTCACTCGGAGGAGTTCAGGCAGACTTCGATCAGCCGAAAAATAGGAGCCCGCGTGGAAGTATCGGACCGGATATCGATCGCAGTCCCAGAGGAAGCCTCGGTGGACAGGAAAGACGAACCCGGGCTCTCACTCCTCAGGATCCCAGGAGAGCTTCTGCCGATCAAGGTCAGCGATCGCGAAGAATTTTCCGAAATGGAAAAGCTCATTCACTTTTTCCTCAAACACCAATATAATATTAATGTTTAATAAATGAATCGTTTTTATGTTATCGTTGCAGCATCGGACGTTAAACAATTCTTATCTAAACTTCCGAAAGCAAATTCATAGTCGAGTTATGTATAATCGAACCGAACAAAGTCTCGTTCTCAATTCACAGAGGACTCGTTAATTCAGTTGATTACGATAATTATTGTCAAAGTATGGTATCCATTACAGGATATCGAATTACGGGGGAAAAAATAAATTGAAAGAGAGAAGGACTCGGCGACACCTCACAAGTGAGACTTTTCGCCCGTGTCGTCCCTCGTGTCGCGTCGCAACGTTGAAACGCTCTCCTCGTTAGACCATATCTTTAGCGAACAACCCTGGGGAACGCGTTTGAGCGTTCGCGTTCGTTGAGGATATCGTTGAGCCTCACGAGACTCGTAACTCGCACTATTTTGTCGCATACTTTTCGAATAACGGATCAACGTGTGTCCAATGTGTCTTGATTATCAGAAATCCAATATCTAAACTTCACGTTTATCATGAATTTACAGAAGGGAGATATTCAATAATAAAGATGAATTTTTCTTAGAGTTTTATGCAAAAACAGTTAATTGCGGTGTCGGCGGGACACTTATTAATTAATATTTTTATAGAAAAATTTCGTACCTGCGTATCCGCAAAAATGAAGTTTCAATAGTTTTCACAATTAAAATTAGCCCTAAGATGCATAATGATGCATGGATTATGTCCGGCCAAAAAAAATGAAGTTTCAATAGTTTTCACAATAAAAATTAGCCCAAAGATGCATAATGATGCATGGATCATGTCCGGCCAAAAATAATGAAGTTTCAATACTTTTCACAATTAAAATTAGCCCAAAGATGCATAATGATGCATGGATTATGTCCGGCCAAAAAAAAATGAAGTTTCAATACTTTGCACAATAAAAATTAGCCCAAAGATGCATAATGATGCATGGATTATGTCCGGCCACTGGGACGTTTACCTCACGTCCGTAGGCAAAACCTTATTTGCAACTGGCTATCGGATTAATTGACTGAGCAAACTATCAGAACCGTATCCAATGCAAATATATTGACTGCAGGTACAGCGACGAACCGGAACTCCTCGCCGTATCGTCAGCGGGAAGGGACACCGGGAGGCGGAAGGTCGGCCGGAAATTGCGGCCCTCAAACAAATCTGGGATACGGAACTAACGCTTGGGCAGATTCCCGAAGGGCCAGCAGCTCGGTCTCCCAGGTGAGAATGACATTCCGAAACTTTTCAAATTACACGCCCCCATTTTAAACGACAAAACATTTTACGCAAGTCCCAACAACGAATTTTACAGTCTCCTATTTTTCCTTCAAATTAACCAAACAAACTCGACTTTCTCAAATGTACTCTATCCTCAACTTCCTACTTGGTCATTAGTTTTCTCGATTCACTCGACATCTCCTTGTTTTCTTCAAAGTGGCGAATAAATTTTATGGAACATTCGAATCTGGGGTTTTTTTTTTTCTTTCTTAAATTGCAAATTTATAACAATCTCGACGACGAAAAACGTGGAAATGCTGAAATTTAATTTTCCTGGATTCATCAAAGGTCAATTGATGTTAATAATGATATAATGAGTTAGGAGAGATTTAATTGAGAGAAATTGGTTAAAATTGAATTTTGAAATGGAATGAGAAAGAAAAAAAAAATGAGGAAAAAGTTTAAAAGGTACCCTAATCCACATGTCGCATGACAAAACGACAAACCCACAAATATTCTTCGTGACAACGCTAAAAAATTCTTTGACGCACAAAAGCGATGGCTCGACTCTCGAGTCGAGGTGCAATTAAATCCGGTCGTGCTGTAATTACCTTTTCCGCGGAGAAAAACGTGAGGAGAAGTCCATATTCGTTTGACGGACAGTATTAAAATCATCGTAGTCGTATTTCACAATGGAATAGTTAATTCTTTACTTCCGAGGCTTAACTCATTCTTTTTTTCCATCATAAATATTATTTAATTTCAGTTAAAATTCTTCAAAATAATCTTGAATTGTTTTTTTTTTATTTTTTCAAAAAAAGTAAACTTTGTCGAGATGAAAAAAAAACGTAAAAAAAAAATGTTATTTCTTTATGGGGATTTTCACTGCATTTCTGTATGACGAGAAAAGGTCGTGGGAAAAATGGACGTGAAGTGTAATACTAATGGGTGATATAAGGACGCGGCGGGATGGAAAATGAGGGAGTAAAGAGGAGAGTGGATCGTGAGAAAGAATGTAATTTCCATGGGAGGGAAAGGAGATCGGCTGGGATGTGCTAACACTCCGGAGGTCGAATTGATGAGGAATTATCGATGAGGGTGGCAGTGAAGAAGCATACCGCACGATTTCTGCTTCAGTTTTCAGGAGACGAGTCCCGGCGGCTTTGCGGAGGTGTCGTTAATTCCATGGAGAAGGGATCTTCCGTATCTGGGCCTTTGAGAATTGCAACTTACGGCACCTTGGTATTTCAGCTCAAAGACGCCCACCGCGAAGCGAGTGGCACTTGCGATTTTGTGTTCCGTGCCATGAGGGTGGTCAGCAAGACGATGATCGTTACCGTTTGCCTCGGTTGCCTCTCCACTATGCCAATAATAATGCTCATCATGGGTGAGCTCAAAAATTCAATAAGCCTCTCATCATTTACAGTTTGATTGTTTATAGGTACTAGATATTCTTTTTTTCTTTTTTCTTTTTTTTTTACAAATGATTTTCATCTCGATGGTATTAAAATCTCTTAAAAAATAATCCATCAACGATGCTTCAAATGAAAATCATTTTTGTCATTAGGTGAATTCGAAAAAAGAGATTTTTGAAACAACGATGTCCATGATTTTTGTTGTTGCTGTATTTTTACCGATAGCAGCGAGTATCATTGACAAATTGAATATATCGGTGAACGATTGGTTACGAAATATCGGATACCTGACCGGGGCGCCTATTACTTTCTCCAAGAGTGTTATCAGAGCTCTCGAGCTCCTCGTTATTATAGGCGATCGCGTGTCAGGCTATCTTTAGATGGACATCAAACTATGGTCAGAACCCCTTCGCCTGAAACTCGGCCAATGCGTTGATTCGACTCAATGATGCATTCTGACAAATGAGTTATTTCGCAAAATCCATTTTCTAGAATATCCAATTAATGTGCCTGATGGATGTGATTTAAAGTTGCCATAGAAATCACGAAATACCACAAATAAATTCCAATTTCTTTTAATCATGATTTTTAATTGAATTTTTTTACGTTACGTTACGTTATCCAGATATTCCAAAAAAAAAATCACAACTGCACAAGAATTAAAAAAAAAATGAAAATAAAAATAAAAAAAGACTATAAATCTGTCCGTTCAAAATAATGAGTAGTTTCTGTTAGGGACGACTTTATTAATTTATTTGCTGCATTCCGAAATAACAAAAATTTCCAATACTCATGATCGACATCAGGTCCCATCAAAGCTTTTATTGGATATCGTATCGACGCGGGCTTGTCCTCATTAAGGCAAAAAGTCTTCGACTTGGAGCTGACAGAAAGATGAACATTTCATAACTTGAGCGACAAAAAAAAAAATCTTCCTTTCTGTAAAATAAAAATCATACGTTTCGTCGTTGCGTAGGAAGATGAAAGGCTGGAAATGGACGGAAATATAGCTATTTGAATTCTATATTGCCCCTCGAGCTTGTTTATCTTTTAGAAACGTCCTCCCAAGGCCCTATTTATATTTTATGAATGACGAAGAATTTCATTTGCTCTCTTAATACAATCGCTCGCTGACAAATTGTCAACGTTCGTTTGTTTTGAAATTTCAGTCTGTATTGCCCGATAAATTGAATGAACAAAAACAGCAATTCATACATTTTTTTGCCGAAACTTTGCACGACGAATTTCACTGGAAATTTTGTCGAGCGAAAAATTGGTTCGCAAAAATTAGAGACTTTGCGAGGGGTGAATAAATTTTTTCTACCGTTTGCTCGGTAATAATTTCAGCTTAATTAATAAAACACGCTGCGCTGGGTTGAATATCGGCTGCCAATACCGACTTTTATTGCACATTGGCTCATCGAAGCCGATTTATGATTATTAAAAGCAAACATCCAAACTTCGACTCACGTTTCTCAGAATTAAATACACGAACCATTTGACTTTTCGCGCTATCGATAAAAAAAATATTTAAAAAAACTTCTCTAATGAACAAACATTAACCGGAGAGCAGCGAAGCTCAAAAGCTTCGCTGCGCAACCCGCTGCGATCAATCACTCGTAACACGCTCGCCATTTTCGACCGGGAGCTTAATGCTGAATAATTGAACGTGTGCTCTTCAAGCAAAAATCGTGTACATCGAAAAAAAAAACGCTGTAATTACGATTGATATCCGCAACATGATCGCTCAATGTCCAGCTGGTCGAAAACAACAGTTCGGAAAATAGCCATCGCGTTATAACACATTAATTTAAATGATTTCACAATTTCGTCTTCTCAGCGAGAAGATTTGCTTTTCGTGAAAAAACATTTTTTAGACATTCAGAATAATTTGCCAACGAAGGAAAAAAAAATGAATTACACTTGCCAATAATTTTGTGCTTTGAGGTAAAAAAAAATCCATACGATAATTTGTATTCGAATGAATTGTTGTTTTTTCCACTCGTGGCTATTGCAAATTGATGAAATAATTTGCAACCGCAACTCGTGACTCACGATTTTCATATTTGTGTGTGTTTAAGGTCTGCAGTTTATTAGGGAGTGTCCAAAGGAGCCTAATATACCGATATACATGGTGGTCGGTGGTTCGCTGGGCAGTCTGAGGATGTTCTGGGCTCTCTATTCGCAAATTCGCTCACGTAGACTGGAGGTCCTCAGCGTACCGAATACGAGGCCTCACATATCGCCGATGCAATTGGTCTCCATAGCTCTCTCGTTCTTCCTATCGATTTGGTTCGTTCTAGGTGAGAGAGGCGATGGCCTTCGGGAGCCCAACACTTATTCTAATTCCTCTTTTCCCCATCACTTCCTCTCGTGAATCCTCCCTCGATTCTCGAGCTTCTCAGGCTCCGTCAAACGATTTCTCAGCGTCCCAAAGTTGCATCGGCATAAATGGCTCTTCTGTTTTCGTCGACTTCAGGCAACTATTGGATTTTGAGCATAAGGTGGCCGGACTACAAGCCCGAAAGGTTCGATCCCGATCACTGGTGCGACAAGAAACTCTACATATTCTCACTGGTCCATCTGGGCATCGTCTACGCCGCCATTGCCGCCAATATCGTTACAGCTATTGTCCTGGCCGTTTGCAGATTTTTCGCCTGCCCGTGGTTCGAAAGGTCAGTATACGATATTTCATCCCACAAAATGCGTCAACGGTACATTAACGACACTTTCGTTTATCAATTACTTTTCACATAATCGTCAATTTTAAAATTGATTTAATCGTTAAAATGTAGGGCCCTTTTTTCACAAATTATTCTCAAGTCAACAAACTATATAATAATCGACCGTGCAAGCATAACTTTACGTGGAAGGCATGGTATTTCCATTGGGATTCATGATGAGTCGTACTATACACCTGCGCTAATGACACGAGCCATCGAGAACCGCGAAACGCAATGTCAACGAAGAGGAGGAAGCCACGCGATCTGCAGACGAAATTATCCGAACCAACACCATCATACGGTGGTTGGGCTGAGCCACCCACACAGTGGGGGCTCGATGCCTTGTGAAATTGATCGAGCAATGTGCTTCAAACTGCTCGGTAAATACCAGAGTTAATGAGTCTCACGTGAACATATTCTTTCCGTAATTGACTTATTCCTGTCTATTTGGGGATTAGATGAGTCTGAAAAAAAAAAACGGAAAATTGTATTAACATTGCAAATGACAAAGTATTATCTGTGATGAATATCTCAAACTGACCCACATTCTCTTACATTTTATCTGCCAGAGCTCGCCTGAATTTCGTTTTCTCTTTTTACCCTCTGGCGCAGCTGTAAATATTGTAACACCAGTCAGGCATGGCATTACTTCCTCGCATAAAAGCGAGAGAATACACTTTTCGTTTTTTCCCTTTTTTCTGAGGGAAAGATTTATAACTCCAAGTTTGCGTTGCTTAAACAGCGACTCGTCAACACTGTACGTGTGTGTGTGTGGACCACGCGACGGTCTCGTAAAAGTCGATTCTACCAACAAACAGCAACCGACGAAACAAGACTGGCTCACCGAGGAATGTAGTCCGCTCTTTTGAGTCATTCAACAAAAAATCCTTTATGTCGTTAAAACTGGCGAGAGATGCACTTATTTGTGCCAAAATACACCGGATTCTTAGATAACATTAATCACAATTATTTTAATATATTAAAATATAATAGATTAATCAACAAACTGCGAGAAACCATTTTTTTTGCATTGAGATCACAATAAATTTAGCCATGTTGAAGCTCCATTTATCATATGTTTGTGATATATGAAAAATATTAAAAAATGGCCAAAGTATTTTCATTGCAATTACCAATTTTTTTTTTAATGAAGCAACAATAACGAATTTACACGCAGTCAATATTCACTCCAAATTTCATATTAATTTAATGATATTCACCATTTATTCATGATTAACAATCAAAAGATGGGCGAACCAAAATTTGGAATCCTCTAAACCAATTCCTTGTTATTTATTTTTTAAACTACCCGAGTGACTGAAAGTCACGTATATAACAGTCATATATGCGACTTGCGGCATGGGAGAGATATATATATATATATATATATATATAGATGTACATATATATATATATGCGGCATCTCGTCTGTTGTCCAGGTACAAATAACCACGGAGGTCCGTTCGCCTGAGGGAAGGTGTTGGTGAGAGAAAAGCGCACGTCACCTCACGCCAGAGGATCTCTCTCGACGGCAAAGTCCTGGAGGAACTGAACGAGGATGACGAGGGCGAAGAGGAGGTGGAGAAGGGTACGGAGGGGATGGTCGAGAGCGCGCGGGAAGTCCGTTGGGTCGATCAGGTGGTACAGGAAGTGAAGTATTGCAGCAAAATGCAGTTCCGAGCTCCCGACATAATTGAATTGTAGTAACCAGGACTCGATCCATCGGCCAATAATTACGCTCCAAAAATGTCTCATAAGTAACCATTGAAAATGAGCGCGCACCGCGCACAATTGCGAAAAAAAAAAACTTTAAGCCTTTTATGCGGGCTCTTTGAACAACGGACTGAAATATTCTTGAAGAAAATCAACGAGAAATGTTACTGACGTAAAGATAACGAAAATTATGCGCAAATTGGACATTGCGAAATTGTAGGATTTTTTTTTTAACCACATTTTTTTTTTTTCAATAACAATTTTCTTGTACAAAGATTTATAATTTGACGAGAGTTTTGAGTATTTTATGCTGGGCTAAGTTCCTCTCGAGGTCTGAGCAAAAAAAATTACATTTTTCGGTGGGACTAAAAGCTAAAAAAAAAGAAAATAGAAGTCAAGGTATTGAGCAGCATCTCGACTACGATCGGGGTAAGTACATTTTTGCCGTGGTATATTTACCAATTTTTATAGTCTTATATTTCTCGACTGATCTTGCATTCCTCCACTTTTGCATTTCCGGTCTTCGTATTGTTACTGCGAGGTAAAGGGGCTTGTTTAATTCGTCATTTCTCAACGTAATTCATAAGTCTAAGGTAAAACTCACCAATGGCCAGGTAATTGAGGACATCCTTAGATTCAAGAACTTATTGGCAATCGAGAATAAATTTATTTATAAAACGACTAAATCCAATTTCAAGCTCATAGCTTATAGTTGCAAAAATATTTATAATTGTAGGAATGTTCAAAAAACCATTAGTCATTTTACAATTTTCGATATTTATTTGTAAAATAAAAAAAATAAAAAAAAAAGTGTCGGAAGACACGCCTGAGCATTGGTGACGTTGGCGCCTCAGCTGCTCTGGTAAAATTGCCATATTTTTCCCGCTCTTTTTCATTCCGAAACGTTTAATGATATCAACATCGTCTTGACATTGTCGATATCAAAAGCCGCCGTCCTTCTCGCACTCGATTAAAACGCTAACAAAACTCTCAAAGAGCCCACAACAAAATTAGACTTAACATTGCAATTACCGTCGTACATTCACCGAAGCTACGTTTTGTGAATTGAATTTTTGTTTTGTTATTTCAATAATTTTGTTAAATATAGTATTATCGAAAGACGGAAAGAAGGAAGGACGGTATTAAATGTATAGTGAGTATTTTGAAGTTTTTCGTTTTTTTGGAGATGGTCGTTCGTTCGAGGGGTACATAATAATAAATTCCTCAGAGGAATAGATATTTGTAGTATGAAGATAATTCGTGAGTGACGAGGTAAATGAGTCAATTAAATAAATGTAATAATAACGTCCCTGACTGCGAACGAAATAGTCTGTCGTCACAGTGACTCGATGATTTTTGGTAACGGGCATCGTGACGCTAGGATTGTGCATTTTCTTTCGTGCGATTAGGCACGTAGCTTATAATTATTCACGCGCAAAGACTCGACCAAGCCCATCTACGATTACGAGTGTAAACATTAGACTTTGTCGAAGCGTCTAATATTAATATAAATAAGTAGCCGTTGAAGCATCTAACTTGGCTAATTGATAATTGATAGTGGAGTTAATGAATAAATCAAGAGGTCGCTGTTATTATTATTTTGTGCTCGCACCCACGCAAAGGTTCGAAAACGGGTCCACGATTGTCGTGTAATAAGGAAATAGATCAATTTTTCGGCAATTCGATTGAAATCACAAAACAACGAGTCAAGCTTTTAAATCAAATTTTCCTTTGACGTATAAAATTTCAAATAATTTTATTATTATTAATTACCGAAGATATATATATTTTCCTTCAAACAAATGATTTTCATAATTGTGTGTTATAAAAAATAGGGAAAAGGGTGAAACTGGGATTAAAAAAGTGGAAAGCCCCATAGATATACTCTCACTTCTCACAAGCTTCTTTCAATTTCACGGGGGAGCGTATTTTTCTCCATTGAAGCTCTCGCGCTTGCAAGCCCCAGAATTTTCACGGTATAAAGGTATAAAGGATAGAGGATGAACGCTCCGGCGGGTGGGTCACCACCCCCACCCACCACCCACCAGGTCGAGAGATATCGCCGAGTATCTCGTGTATGAGCGGTGCCGCGAGAATCGTATTTTCTTTATCCGAGTGAATCGTGGATTTGAGCTTGACGAGAAAAGCCCCTGGCAAGTAAATGGGTAAATTTTTCCCTCCGCGAGTCTCATATGCACCACACACGAGACTGCGTCCCACGCTTCGTTGCCACGACCAATAAATAATATCCTTAACAGCCCATTTACGAGCTATTACGAAATTTTGCTTGAAAGACTTTGACGAAAAGAAAACAACAAAAAGCATTTCGAACTACGATATTTTTCTATCGCCAAGTATATTATATTTTATATTAATAGCAAGCGCTTTCTCACGAGCATTCGCACACACATACCACGTGTGACACTTTATCGATGTAGTTTTCATAATATAATCTCGTAATATATAGTAGAAAGGGCGACGAGCATAGTTTTCGTGATAAAATATGATCTCGAGTCCCTCGGACGCGAGGCCGTATGCCCAAGTGAGGCAATTAAAGCTCGGCATATGCATATATATATGTAGATGATATATTCGTATCGATGCCTGAAAAATTCGCAGGACGAAGAAAATGTTTCGTAACCGAATCGTTACCGTAGATCCGTACCTGACACGCTAGAAAAATTCCACAACGAGGTGCTATTTAGGAAAGAGAAATTCTATTGTGAAGAAATTAAGATTAATACTGTAAACTTGATCGAAGGATATTGAGATATTATCCATTGCGACTGCGCACGATGCAATGACGGAAGGCCAACTGGAAGATATTATTACTTTCTCGAATATGGGAATAACGCTTATTTCATATTCAATGCCATATTTTGTTTGTTGTTTTTTTCGAGAAAATTCACAGCGATTGCCATTTGTCCTCCAATATTTACGTTTGAAAAAAATCACGTGGCACAATTAATCACAACGTGATTATCAAATTCATATTAGTTCGCTTAAAGGCATAATTATTTTTTCCAGGCCTCTCCCTCTCTCTCTCTGTGTAAGCTTTAAAGTAGTCGCCGTTAAGATTTTCCTCGCAAATTACTTTATCGCATTGTTGAAATTATTGTTAAATTCCGCGATATAGAGAGCTTAATTATTTTTGTACAGAGAGGAAAAGCGAATGACAGATGCTGGTGCTGGTTTTTCAGCAATATATTGTCCGGATGGAATGACGTTCTTAAATTTGTAGCCGTGTTGTGCACTACGATTTATTTACCGTCGATCTTAAGTCCATGTTTAATCGGTAAGTCAGTGTCTAGCGGTGTTTTAATCGTGTCGCATTATCGTAGGTTATGTAATATAGCGAGGAGCCCGCAAAGCTTTAGGCGTTGAGGGCTTTCGCGGAAATTGTGGTCCGGGCTTTAATATAGCATTTCGTCGATATATCAAGGATATTATTATCCATTATTGGCCCCTCGAATCAACGATTCAGGGTCGATAAGCTTTCTCCAACGTTACGTCTAAAAAAAAAAACAAAAACGAAAAACATAGAGGCGTGAATATTTAAAAAAATGAAAAATATACTTCCATGTATCGTGAACGCCGCTATTATTGTCATGGTCCAATGACGCAGGGTCATCGTACTCGGTTTTCCCGCTAAAATTTGAAAAACATTGTACATATTGTTCACTCATAAATATGATTCTGCTGACAAATTGATATCAAATCAATCACAAACACCACTCACCATATAAGGGTCCAATTGCACACCTTTTAATCCGCTGAAATAGTTTATATATTACTATTTACTCTATTTAAAGTAATACTAATTAAATACCGCGAGAACTTTCGACAGTATCACGCAACATGAAGCTGCAAGTGTAACCGCGGACAAATGGGTCACTTTCGGCTTTTTTTTTTTCTATTGGCTGCATATATCGCATTGAGATCATTTTTGTCATTTTTTAACATATTTCTTCGGCTATTTCCGGTTTTATTTTTCATCATAGCTCTCTATGAGAAAGCAAATAAGTTGCAAAGTAGAAACTTAAAGATTGCTTCATTTTTTGGTCAGTCACAAATCCGCGCCTCCTTACTTTTAGGGCTTACAGAGCTTTTATTCATTTTCGACGCATCAAAAAACGAAACTCTGCAGATGTCCGAGCCAAAAAAAAGACAAGCTTCGATTTTACGTTTTTTTTTTCTTCTCAAGATTATACCGAAGAAGAATAAAACTATCAGTCCAATCGAACCATATCACGCTCGTTGAACTCGGAGTCAGAAATTCATTTTTTAAAGAGTTTTTGTAAACCGGGCGCACATATTAACGGGATGCATACTATCCTTGACCGCACGGTCGAAAGCATTTACAAAGAGATAAGGATAGAAATAGCAAAGGCGTACCTTGAAAAAAAAAAATATATATATATATATATCACTAGGAACCTACCGATGAATGGTGTGTCGATAATTTTGAAAAAAAAAAAAAAATCGTCACACGATAATTTAACACAATAAAAAAAATGTAATAATTCAGGCGATCAATTTACGAGGTTTCCAAACTAAAATATTCAAAATTTTATTATAACAATATTGGAAATTTTCAAAATTTCTCGACACATCCTGACACTGAAACTATACTATATCTGGCTAGAAAAAAAAAGCTCATCGAGTAATGTGTGTAACGCGAGTACACAAAAAGCTCAGATTGTAGTGGCTAAAGCTCGAATATTAGAGCGAAATTCTATTTCCATGGAAAATCGAAATTTCGTGGAAAGTTCAACGACGTAGTATCGTAAATTATAAGCGATCGCACAGATCCTGAATGTATTATATCATAATTATCGATTACGTGTTAAATAAATGGTGTATATGAGAGAAACGAACGAAGAAGAAAAAAGGGTAAAAATTTTGGGCGATTGGGATCATAAGAATGTGTACCACTAATATGTACGTCGATTTAATAAAATAATGGAGTATGTAACGCAACAAGTTAAACAGTACACAAAGTGGCCCAAAATTTTGTTAGTTTTATGTACACACAAATATTCTGTGGTAAAAGAGTGTGAGAGATAATGCATTAGTTATCGTATATTGTGACCTATTTGTATCGCAATTGCGACCGAATTGCATCGATGAATATACATATGTGTAGTCTATGGTATTAATTTATCATATACATATTCTATGCCTACTAATAAACATTTTCTTCATCGAAGACGAGCTCATTAATCTATCGTCAAAGCAAATTAATATTATAGCTTCCGAATCTGTAGCCGAAAAGTCAGCATCTGAAATTCACTTTCATGCCAAATCGAACACTCAAAGTGTGGAAAATAAAAAAAAATGTTATTATCAAAAAAATGCCGTAAAAATCAATTGCAGAAATTGGGAATCAACGCAATGAGCCATAATTTTCCTAATCGACAATTTCTTTGCGTTGTCGTGGCACAAATTCCGAATGAAGATGTTCATATGATTATTATAAATATTATTGAATATGGAAAAATGTCATGAAATTTTTCGGACAATTGGATTGGCAGTGTGCAACTGATTGTGATGCGGAATTAATTGAGTTCGTTAACTCGGAATATCATGACTCTTGACCCTTGCGGGAATCCAATTAAGGCCCGCGGTTCATAACACAAAGTGTTGATTACACCGAAATGTCATAGAACAGAGATAATTCGTGTCCAATAGCCGCTCGAGGCTCCGAGGTACATTGAACTGTTAACCTCCTATCTATTGAATAACTAGACAATGCATGTTAGTTGGTGAAACCTGATCCGGAGAACGCAGTCACGAGCAAATAGTTTCCTGAGGAGAATTCAATTTCATCGACCACGACCACAATCCATCGGGTCGATGGAAATCGGTTGGTATTACGTATATACACCCATTTTTCGTTCAATATTGTTTTTTTTTATATTACACGATAAAATTATGAATCACGCGATGATGGAGATCGAAAAACAGGGGGGCAAAAGTTTGCAGAGTACTTTCACATCGACGGAACGTGCGGGCCCTAAAGTTGGTAGGGGAGATGCTTGCGGAGCCAGCTGCTGCCAATTAAACCTGCGGGGCCCTTTGGAAGAACCCACGAGCGCCACTGCAACTTCAACGGCAGGTCCTCCAACTGACGTCTAACCTACGATCGAAAATTACCTATCGACCGCTCCTTTGTAGAAATTTATCCTGCAAATTTCCCATAAAACTCTCGCCTTGATCCATTTTTTATAATTCATTGTGAACAGTGAAGCATCTTAAAAAAAAAAAAAAAAGACTCAACGCTGCCTGGTTTTATTGTCAATATCGAATATGCTTGTGATAAAAGAATTTTAACGGTTAACCAAATGGGCTGTAAAGAAAAAAAAAAGCTTTTTAAATGCTTTGACATTACGAGAAAATTGTTTGCCCATTGTGTAAGGTGGGCTTAATGAATTGTGTACATTGGCCGCGTTCGAGCGCCCATTGGAAAAACCCACGGGCGCCACTGCAACTTCAACGGCAGGTCGTCCAACTGACGTCTAACCTACGATCGAAAATTACCTATCGACCGTTACTTTGTAGAAATTTATCCTGCAAATTTCCCATAAAACTCTCGCCTTAATCCATTTTTTATAATTCATCGTGAACAGTGAAGCATCTTTAAAAAAAATAAATGACTCAACGCTGCCTGGTTTTATTGCCAATATCGAATATGCTTGTGATAAAAGAATTTTAATGGGCTGTAAAGAAAAAAAAAAAACTTTTTAAATACTTTGACATTACGAGAAAATTGTTTGCCAATTGTGTAAGGTGGGCTTAATGAATCGTGTACATTGGCCGCGTTCGAGCGCGTATCGGTATTCGCATACGCATTTACGTTACGGTCTAGTTAACCAGGTTCGCTGGATGGGATCGCTCGCTGACAACGTACATAATAAATGACTATCATGAAACTCGATCAGCCCCTAATCCCCTGGGCATATTTAAATTATCCTTCGGTATAGTGAATTTACAAAACGATGTTCGAGTTATGTGTTTACTCGAAACTCGTCAGTATCATATTTCCATATATAATACACCCGCTACCGGTTGTTTCATAAACACCGGAAAAAATGATTACGCTCGGGCAAAAAAGATACACTGCATCAAATAATAAATGCGGGACAAGAATTTATTTTACACATACTGTTTTACTGTTCCAAATCGGATGATAATCATCATTCGCACGAGGCTCAACTAAAAATCATGAGCAATTCGTACTTTCGGACGAAATCTAGAATTCGATCTAAATGCAAATGCGCCGCGTGAGACTGGCTGTTTGCTCGATCGTCGTGCCTCGGAAAACTTGTTTAACCTCCGTTTCGAAACTTTTTTTACGCAAGCTTATCCTCGAATATTGTCTACATATTTACAATGTATACAAAGTCACAGCGGCGCTGTCAACGACAACGAAAATTCTTTTCATTTGGAGAAAGTTAGATTGACATTTTTATTTTCATTTTTTTTCATCAATTTGTCGGTAACGATTTATAGCTGTTATTATGCAAAATTGATATTTTCAGCTTGCTCGATTTTTGAGACATTTTTATCCCATCGAAAAGTGTTTTTTTTTTCGCACCTTAAGCGCGTATTTAGACAAGTCACACGACTAGACACGCTGTGTCAGCGAAAAAAAAGTCCCGCCGCGAGTTCTTCACTTTGAATTTTACTTTGAAACTTTGGAGGGTCGAGGACCCTTCGACTCGGGTTTTCGTATTTCCTTTCTGGTAACGTGAGCGACCCATCGCCGCTGTACTAGTTGACATTTGACAAATCTTTTTGTGCGAGCGTACCGTAATTCGAGCAAGTTACGTGTCACGTAACTCTCATGCATAAGCCTTCCGCAGTGGAAAAAGGCTTCGTCGCTGATATATTCGGCAAAAGAGGCTTTTATTAGTCCCCGCAATTCGCGGTCTGTTGTGACAGGGATCGAAATACACTCGTTAAATAAACGAAT
This sequence comes from Clistopyga incitator, assembly GCA_947507545.1. Classification (NCBI taxonomy): domain Eukaryota; kingdom Metazoa; phylum Arthropoda; class Insecta; order Hymenoptera; family Ichneumonidae; genus Clistopyga; species Clistopyga incitator. The sequence continues at coordinate 10,750,254 of OX382183.1, read as the reverse complement.
ATAAAAGCTAGAGGGAAATTGGTCGTTTTTTTATTTTTACTCGATTCGATAGATGTTCGAATTAAAACGATTGTCCATTAAATTAATACGACCTGTTGTTTAATGCCAAAACGTTAATTTATATACTTATCTAAAAAGCAGTTAAGCAACCTCCAAATTGGTTGTACAAAAAAAAATAACTCATTTACCCCACCCGCAAAATTGATGGACGGTGGTGCACATATTTGCTTTGACGATTCTTTTTTTTTTTCTTCAAATTTTCTCATATTTTTGCCTTACTTCTATCGTTATGTTTTATAAACTAAATGACAAAAACGATTGGATACATTTTTTTCAGCAGTGTAGATTTTATCGATAAATAATGAAAGGTGGCTTTCAACGTGGAGGTAATTTATTGGCAGCCCTTATCATACAAAAGCGTGGAAATGCGAACACTCGAGAGAATTAATGCGATCATCTCGAGATCGGGGTGATCCTATCCTGCAGGGGTGTCGCATTACCGAGTCACGTACAACGTTCTGCGTTGATTTCGAATGGTCACCCCCGGTTACCGTGTCGATATAAACGGAGCCAATTTTCGCGTCCCCAGTCATTTGTCCGACAAACCTGTCATTTAAATGCAATATGTAAGCGAGAGCTCTTTAATAAAGTTGTTCCAAAGAGCTGACCATGCATCTGTCAATATCACAACGATATGTCTAATTATATTAAAATTGGCGATGATCACAAGGCGCAATGATAATATTCGTTGGAATACGAGAAAAACTCAAGGATCTTGCGTTGCGGCATCATATTCGTGGTCATTTTTGGACGTACGGTCATCGCTGGCACATAACAACGTGTTAACCATTTTTTAAATTACATTTATATAAAAAATCTGTCCGAAATGAATAATTATTAAATATAAATATTTGGGCAATGATGTTGTTTGTGATGAATGAACTACAAAATATTGAAAGGCTACTTTAGTAACGTGCAGCGCGTGGAAAAAAAAAAACAAGACTTATCGTGAAATCTTGCATCTGCCATGGAGCCTCTTGGCGATACGGTAGAGCGAATATCATAACAGAGATTGTAGCTTTTCGAATAATAATAATGATGATAATAATAGTAATAAAGGGAGGGTTAAACACTCGTGTCAAATCGAATTATGGAATGGGTACGACGTGCGTACGTATTCAGACCATTTAGCGAGCTCGCTGTAATCCCGTGGTGATCGCATCTCGCATGTATGCATAGAAATATCCAACTTCGCGACACACAATGCCTTCGTCTGTCTTCAATATTATAAACCGAGTGGCGAATATTTTCACGTGTAATTCACGAGTATTGTGTAACTTGACAATTACACGGAATAATATATGTATACATTTTTTAATAATTTTCTATGTAAATTAAAAAAAAAAAAAAATTTAATCCAATATTTTAGGCAAAAATGTCGCATATAAAATGCTTGTTTTATCTAAATATTCAAAGTAATTTCTACAGATAAGTGGAGAAATAATTTTTTTTTATTTCACTTGAAAAATGCATTAAAAAGAGTCTTATTGTTATTTAGGGAATTATGGGAATTTATTAGGTACGCGCCATGATCGAGCCAAGAAGAAACGTTACATCGACAGAGCCTGTAATTCGCCGCAGTAACAATGGGAGTGTTGCGGTCTTAAGCCAAACCCATGAGGCAACTGAGGCTATGTACGAGAAAAATCCGGTTTGGCCGCTTCACACGTGTACCGGTCTCACTCCCAATGGGCGTGGCAGACACAAATCGTCTTTCTATGTATGCTCGAGTGGTTTGGAATAGAAAGGGTTGAAAGGGACACGCAACTTTTCATATGTCACGCGTTAACAAACGATAAAGCGACGACGATGTACCAGGCACAGCATAATCGAAAGGAAAAATGAAAATAAAACGACTGACGCACAATGGTTGGACTGTTTGAAGAAGAAGTTGGCAACTTGGGGTGAGATTGATAATAGCGAATTTCAAAATAATCCACGTCTCTATTTGAGCTATTCGCAATGTTGAGCGATTTTATGAAAATTAATAGCGAATTTCAAAATAATCCACGTCTCTATTTTAGCTATTCGCAATGTTGAGCGATTTTATGAAAATTAATAGCGAATTTCAAAATAATCCACGTCTCTATTTTAGCTATTCGCAATGTTGAGCGATTTTATGAAAATTTCTTATAATTCACCTCGTTTAATTGTTTCCAAAGCAAACCAAATCGATGTATAGATCCATTCGCTGCATTTGAGAAGTGCAGAACACGCAAACTAGTTAACACGTGGTATTTCCGATATTGCCAATTTAACTGTACAATCGTATCGCCTACAATTCGATTCTCAAGAGGACGATGAAAGGGCCATTCGAGAGTCGGCGGCCACTCGACGGCTTACCTCTCGACCCAACATCGACCATCCAACACCGCCGCTCGTCTCTACGATTATTCCCGAGGATTCGCAATAGCACTCAATTAATTAGCACCTAATAAACAACGCTTATTATCCAATTAGTACCTTAAACGCTCCTCGATAACTCACCACATAAATATATACATTTTTTACCATTTTTGTCAAATATTTTCGAAAAATCATGTGACAAATTTTATTTTATTTTTTCTAACACAAAATAAAAATTTTCCATCGTTATTTTTTCATCATCATCGCGATAATGGCTAATTGAAAAAATCATCTTAGAAATAGCAGCCTCGGAAAATTGACACGAGTTTAAATAAAGAAATGTCGATATTGTTTTTTGTCCTGCGGAAAAATTAATTTTCATCCGCGAGAAATCCACGCCCTCGATACACTCTCTTAAGTTTGGGGCTATCGATTGACGGGGGGTCGCGCGCTCTTTTAAGGGGGTGACTTTGGGTAAACTGTGGCGTCGTCGTCGGCTGTGGGTGCGGTTTCTGTGTAAACCTTGTAAAAAGGGTTTGACATTGTGGGCAGAGAGTTGGAAAATTGTGACGATATGGCGGGTGGATATTTTTCATGGTCGAGAATAGGTCGTGACGCATGAAGCGAAATGTAGCATCTATAAATGTCTCTCGATTAGCGTACGTGGAATACGATTGTCTATTTTTGAGCATCTTTCGATGGTGTTCCATACGCGCGAGGAAATATCAAAGAGTGAGTTGAATAATGAGATATCAGAGATACCTGTCTCTCGCTACTCAATTGCCATTTCCTTGAGGGCATCGCGATCCCCTTGGGAACCCAGATGGATGACAAATTTCCGAGGGAGGATTCGATAGAGTGAGAATGCTTTGCAATCGCGCGGGCAAATTAATTGCCGTGAATGTAGGGAAGCCCCTGAAAATGAGCGTGGGCTTTCCGCCAGTCGCAGAATTAATATCGGAAACCATAGATGAGAAGCGGTTCTCGTGTGTATCTCCGTGTTTCGCGATGAGATTGTCCGCTCGGTGTCGGAAACATTACGCACAATTGCTCCGCCGGAAACAATGTCTCTCGCTCGATTATCGCTTCTCCCACATGTTCATTTTGTGCTGAATTGGTGAGCCCAATTGTATCTCTACCGGTGGAGAATATCGAAGGTGCGTGCATCACACAGAGTTCAAAAAATCACCGCAAAATTCAAAGCAATCATTTGTTCACTGCTTCACTATTTCTAGTGCAACTTTTTCTCAGTTGGGCTAGCGTATTTCGTTGGTATATTGTTGGGAGGGTTGGAAGGTTAAGGGATGAGAATGGAGTTGGTGCGCGCGGCACGTGCGGCAAATCGCCCTCGAGGACACACGTATATTCCGCAAATTTTGCTCGACATCCACGCACACGAGATCACACACCACCGACGTAAGCTACTCGTGATGTTTGAAGAAGAACCGCTCCGCGGCACACGACGAAAGAGTGCATGCGGACCGCTGGCTTCGTATACATATATATATAACATACGCCGTACCCGTTCTATCAGTTATACGCACGGAAGAACGCGACGAGGGAATCGGTGTACTATTTGCGCTACGGTTTAGCCAACTTCACGAGAGGCTTCGTTAACCAGCTAACCAACCAGCCGAATCCTTCTGGTCTATCGTTGATCAATTATACAGGCTGCACGTGTGCAAATCGTCAACAAATATTGTATATTCCTTGATTATCAACAATCGCCTTTTTCCCCAATTAAATAGACATTTGGAAAAAAAACAAAGAAACCCTGCACCCAAATTTTCACGCAACGAAATCGCTAAGTGGATCTGAAGATTTAAAAAAACTCCATCCAACAAGCAAACCCGGAAAAAAAAACGGTGAACCAACAACCGCTACCAAAATCACGGGGTCATTAATAATAATAATTGACCACGCGTCGATGCCGATTTTGGTGAAAAAACGATGCCGAGCTTCTCGGGAAGAATTCTTTAACATGTGTGTAGCTGCGAAAAGCGCGCGGAAGTCACCGAAGCGAAAACAACGAAAAAACACGACAGTGTCAAGGAGTCTAGATTACTCTCGATCGTCCACGAGAAAATAGACGATCGAGGAAGCCCGGTAATACAGCTTCCGCGAGAAAGCGGAAAATGGAGTGAAGGAAGAGAGATGGAAAAAATAGCGAACGGCGAAGAGGGTGAGCGAAATATATATCCCGGTGTCGAGTATTTCTCGCTCTAACCGAAGCACGAGTAGCAAAAGTGGAGGCGAAGGCATCGTCCAAGGCTTTTCTCCTGCTGCGGCGAGATTGGCGGGCGTTAAGCCAGCCTGACTTCCTTCTGCTCTCTCTCTCTCTCCGACGGGTTCTCGTTATTGGGAATCGATGTCTTGGAAAATTGCCAGGTTACTTATCCGAGACTAGGTCGGAGCTTCTAGACAAAAGTCCAGGTGCTCGCGACTCAAAGAAACAAAGCTTCGTTATATTTTAGCAAAAATGCATTGAAAAATTGAAGCGAATCTCGGCATTGAGATTCCAAATGGTAATATGTAACAAATTTAATTGCACGAGTCAATCGAGCAGCGAAAATCGAGGAAGAATGGTAATTTTTGGGAGGCCTGTTATTTGTCAGCGCGATTAAATGTCAGGACGTATCGCATTGTTGCGATAGAGTCGCTGAATTACTATGGAAACGTATACCGCACTGCGTAACTGTCTCACGTAACGCTGGATCATCAAATAGATCGTGCGCCAACAATGAAAACCGTAGTTTCTGACTTTACGGCGGACCATTAAATTTTCCCGCATGCGAGCACGGGAATTTCCGATGCCACGATACACCGCGATATTGTTATTGAATGTTTATACCACTCGTCGGTTCAGATAAACCCAGAGTCATACAATTTTCTTATAGGCCATTTTTTATTGTCACGACAATCCCGTACGATCCCGATTGAGATTTGCCAATTTGCATTTTTGAATTTTTACATGAATTTTTTTTGAATTTATAAAGAGCCTTTTTTTTTTTCCACCTCCACCCCCGTCATACCTAATTTTATTATATCGACGGTCAATGTACTATTTCTCCATTGTTGTTTCGTTTTTGATTTTTCTTTTGTTTTCTTTCCTTTTTTTAAAATATTTTGGGTATTTTTCAATTTTCCTTGGAGATCTATATCTATTTCTGATTTATGTGTCACCCGTTTCCTGATTCCTGGTTTGTGCTGTAGTTTGCTCTCCCTAGGCTCCTTGTGAAGAGCCGATATTTTCTGTAAATCCTTTGAGAGCATTGAGCAGAGCGACTGTATGACGCGATTCGGGAGTGGCCAACACCAGAGAGGCAAACTCGAGTGTCAGCGGCCAGTCGATCGTCGGGTTGAGTTTGATGTGGTGAGGTAAACAAACGCGTTGAAATTCGGAAAATCAAGGCCCGAGGTATGTATGCTAATCGGTGTCTCTGTGAATTGCAGCGAATTTCACGAGTTCAACGGGATATCGGGCGCCCTTTCGACACTGCCAAATCATTATTGATAGCTTTGCGTTCGATTGAACGCACAATATTGAGCCTCAAAGAGCCTCGTTATCGAGTTTTTCATTGATTCAACAAACGCACGCACACGCGAGGTTCTATCGTCGAATCGATTTCTCGGACTGGCGAAATACATAGCAATATCGAATTACACGGTTCGACGATTAAGCGTCGACAATATGCTACTTGTTTACAGAATCGCTTCTCATTGACTGCGCGCTCGAGGGAGGGAAAATAGCCTCGGTGAATGTAACGAGAAATAATCCTCGATGCTGCGAAGGGGGGCGGAGGGGGGCCGACGACTCGACTCTGCGCCGACCGCATCGTCAACATCCCACGGGAACGGCCACTTCAAACTTCCCGTCGATGCATTATAATAATGAGGCAAATAGTCGAGACAACGAGGTTATAGTTATTGATCAACCAACTGGACGTGAGCAATGAAATGCCTCGTTTCAATGGCTATCAAGTTTTATTGACATTTTGCGAGAGTTTTTTTTTTTCCGGGAAAATTTAATCTTGCTAACTTAACGAAAGATATTTTAGCCAAGCTAATAAATATTAAACGAGCAATTTACTTTGCTCTATAAAATAATTTGAATTTTCGATAAAAATTGCCCCCTGCTGTCATATATCTTATTTTTCTTCGGCAACGAGGTTATAGTTATTGATCAACCAACTGGACGTGAGCAATGAAATGCCTCGTTTCAATGGCGATCAAGTTTTATTGACATTTTGCGAGAGAGTTTTTTTTTTTTTTTTTTTTTCGGGAAAATTTAATTTTGCTGACTTAGCCAAGCTAATAAATATTAAACGAGCAATTTACTTTGCTAATCTATAAAATAATTTGAATTTTCGATAAAAATTGCCCCCTGCTGTCATATATCTTATTTTTCTTCGGCATATAAAAAGAAAGACTCGTCGATAATGAATATACAAGAGAGTTTGCCATTTCCTTGTGCCAAACGCAACGTTGTAAATTTCACCGTATCGATTGCCATCAACGAGGAAATAATTCCTCTGGTCGCAGGTGCAGAGGTCCGGCGGCTTTTATACGCGCCGAGCGTTCGTTAAATTTTATCGTGGCGCTATGAAAACCCTTTACGTTCTTATCGTCGCCAGGTGAGCGAGTGTCCGGATTTAACGAAAGCTTTTACGAGATCCCCGAATATTTTATGGGGTCTGGGAGAGTAACGGCTGTCTCTCCGATGTTGCACAGCGTTTCTCGGTAATTCCATTGGCTCGGTTCTCCAATTGATACGCCCCGAATTTCCGGATTGTATCGAGTGACAATCACCGAACATCCAAATGTCGCCCTCTCCGTGTGGCCGATCGACTCCCGATGTCCAATTTCGCCTTTACAATCCGAGAAACTCATCGTTAACCTCGCGACCAGCGCTCGTGCCAACTGTTACGCACGTATTTTCATCCGCCCTCAGGATGACTATGCCGAAACCTAAAAAGCCAAAACTTGCATCATCATTAATACGAATTTCTCCGGAGTTATTGATGACGATATCATTTCCGGCTGCAGCAGCAGCAGCAGGCTTCTTTGCATCCCATAAGTTCCGTCCCATGGATACCCGCTTTTTTTTTTTAAATCGACTATATTTCCTCTGCAATCATAGATTCGACGAATAACGATTGAGCCAGTTTTTTTTCCCCCGTAATGATCCTCGGGCCCGTTTTGTGACCTGGCATGTAAACATGGTTTTTTTTTCATGTCCTGTGGATATTCCGACATGTGGATCCCCTGGAAACTTGGAAAAAAGAGGGACTTTTCGTAATGGACAGTCTTTTTTTCCCATTCGGATGAATAGTAATTTCAAATAATGCGCCCAAATTAATTGTTGAAAAAAAAAAAAAAAAAAGAAAAATTACCAATATAGTTGTTTGATTCGTTAAATGTTATTTAATTTTTATTCCGACGCAATTGCAAATTGGATTATTGGAAAAAAATCGACCTCGGTCGAATGACGATGAATGAGCGAGGACAATGCGTGTTTGCTGATAAATTGTTGGCGCGGTGATTATTGAAAAGAAGAGGGACTTTTCGTAATGGGCAGTCTTTTTTTCCATTCGGATGAATAGTAATTTCAAATAATGCGCCCAAATTAATTGTTGAAAAAAAAAAGAAAAATTACCAATATAGTTGTTTGATTCGTTAAATGTTATTTAATTTTTATTCCGACGCAATTGCAAATTGGATTATTGGAAAAAAATCGACCGCGGTCGAGTGACGATGAATGAGCGAGGACAATGCGTGTTTGCTGATAAATTGTTGGCGCGGTGATTATTGCGAGGGAGATGATGCCTCGGTCGGGTGACTGATGCTGGTTCGAGTGGGCATAATAGTTGGCGGTATCTAATATCAAGGCTATATTGACGTATAGCGTATGCGTTACTGCTTTTGGCAACGTAGCGTGTAACTGGCTCTGGGGACCGTGACGAAACGTCCGGCGGCGCACGTGTTCGCCCAACACGCTGCTGCTGCTGCTGCTGCTGCTGCGGAGGGTGAAATCAACCCCGTCAGGATTTTCTCTCCTCCAAATGCTAAATGTCTATGAGCTATTCGTGGAATGACGATTCTTCGCCCACCTGAATTGCAAATGAGTTTTCAAATTCAGTTGTGTAATACTTTTCTTTATTCCATTAGTACATTTTAATACACTTTTCAACTTATCATTCTTCAATTACATATATTCCCTTTCTTTTTTTTTTTTTTCGACGTGTCGCCTTGAAAGAAAGTATAGAAAATAAATACGAGTTGAATTAAATTTCCTCCAAGGCTTTTTCGTCGGGAAAAACTTTTTTTTTTCCATTAAAAGAGAATCGCAATAGAGAAATGGGAATGATATTTCCTTGGGAATCCAGTTATCGCTACGCCTGTGCGTCATTGCCGTGTCATGAATTCACAATGTCGTCTTTCTCTTTTAATTCGATAGTTCGAGGCTCGAGTGTGTCGCACGAGGGGAGATTGTGTACCGTGTATTTGTTTAGCGTGTGCCCGGGCAACTTTTTGCGGGGCGAGAAGCCCGCTCTGCGATAATAATGACACGCAGGTGCGCCCTACCCCCACAACCCCATAAAGACAAATGGCCCGTGAATCGAAACGAAATCTACTTTCGGGTTTAATTGAAAATTCGATTTTTCCGACGACGAGAATAATACGCGGAACGTCGTGGCTATTGAATATATAGCCTGAAGAATTTATTAACTTTTCGTTCATTTTTCATTAACCATAATCACCGTTAATAGTAATTAAGACACAGGGAAAATAATATTTAAAAAATTAACTTTCCATTTTTGCCGCACTCTTATAATTCGTATAACGGAAAATTCATATTTACAAGAAAAAAATTCTCCATCACTTTTTTTTTTTTCTTTTTTTACATCTTCTTATGAATAACGATCCCCACCGAAAATGCTCGAGAGGCAGTCGACGAGCCCTTCTTCACTGTCTTCCATTTTGCTGCTCCGTGTCATCAATAATAATAATAATAATAGGACTGGCTGTGTAGAAGAGAAATCTAGACGTCGTACTTCACCCGCAGTCTTTCACTTGGCCGCACACGTTCATCGATGCATCGTCGACTACTCATGAATACTCGAGTGTAACTTGCCGCACAAAAATCCCTTTGGAAAATGATGATGTATCGCGGGCGTCCTCAGCTTCTCGCCGAGCTCGCAGATGTTACCAATATATATTTTTTTTCTTTCCCTTTCCGCCTACTTAGGTAACATTGACGACACGCGCTCGTTTCGTGTAATTGATCTATTTTTTTTCTTTCTACTCGCGAAAGAACGAAAATGTATCGAGGAAAATAATCGGATCGATAATCGTTCAATCAAATCTTTATAAAATTGGGAAATGCTCCAAAAAAAATCGATCAATTTTTCACAACCGTACACACATTGATACCTTTCTCGTCTCATTTTCATATTTATATGTGAATGTTTGAAAAATTAAATATCCGCTCCACTTTGAGTCTGGACTTGAAAACTTGTAAGAATTATTTTAACAGTGACACATAAAAAAATGTGCAAAGAAAAAAATAAATAAATTCCCTTGGGACGACAAAAAAATTGTCCTGAAATTCATATCTTCAACGAGGAATATTGTTATTCACATTTTGATGATAAAAATTAGTTGTTGACATTTGTTGTTGTTTTTTAAGCGATAATGTTGGGGGGGGCGAGAAAAGGGGGAAGAGAGAATCAATTGAAAATGTGTGGAGGGTTGAGTCGAATTGCAAGTTATATGCTAACGAGTATCGTCAAGTAAATAGCCTTGGAGGACAATAAGTATGCCTCGTAACGCGGAAAGCGTCGCATCACGGACGTATTTGACCGCGTCGCTAGCTGTGAAATTACCCAAGGGGACCAAGATTGATGCTCTCGTAGGCCTCCCCCCCACCGTCCCCAACATCATTACACGCAACTCGCTATTAGTTATCAAAGTGTGTGACTTTACGCACTCCGCACAATGATCCTGATGACACCGCAATTTTGTCCGCACTATTAAATATGCAGATGCGCTGTGGCATATCAAGCTTTAATTTCAATATAAAATATTAATTCCAACGCAATGCGCTTTGTTTTCATTTTAATTGATAGCACATTAAAAGTCAATACGTTACAATGGACGGATTTAAAATTTGGTAGACACAAAATTTTATTGGCAGTAATTTTTACACGATATTCGTAATCACAAAAATGAATATTCGTAATGACGAAAAAATGCCAGCCACTAAAGAACAGAAGAAAAGTGCATTTTTTGCCCATTTTTTAGTGGAAAGTTGCAATTTTTGTTGATTGTGTTTATTGGATATCAAAGTATATACTTTATAATGGAGAAAAGGTCTTTTCGCGAATGGAATTATTTCTTACGTTTATTCATTGCTAAAAGCACAGAGGGTCCAGTTGGAATGGCTTTCTCGTTCATAAATCTCGATTTGTCGAGGTGAGAATAGCGAGGACGACTTGGGGTATAAACGCGGCGGGGGGGCCCTTTTTAGCTCTCGGTGATACACATTCGGTGGCTGCAACGGAGACTCCATTTGACACTGGAGGCTAGACGGCAGCTAATATTTAGCCCAATACAATATAATATATATATTTTCTTATATTATTCATATAGAAAGCTATAGAGGGCTTTTGCGCGTGAGGATTATAGGATGAGAAGGCGTCGATAACTATTAAATTCCGGCAAAACTATTTTTTAATTTCAAGCTGAGAACGCGGTATTTCTTAGCCGTTGGATCGAGCGATATAAGAGAAAATCGGTATATAGCGTGGTACAGCTTGGCCTTGTGCAAAACTCTGGTATGCCAATTCGGTTCGGCCGCGAATGCCAAGCACGCAAACTTCCAGAGACATTTTAATAGCTCGCCGAGCTTAGGGTCTCTTTTAATGTGCACGAGTTTATGTTCCATCACCGCGGTCTTGATAAAACGACGCACTTGAATCTCCCTTATCCATTTTTCTAATTGAAAATCTCACGTAGACCAAGTGAATATTAAACAAACGTAAACATCCGAATAAATCTTAACGTCTCACTTTCATTCATATTTCTCGATAAAAAACAAAATTTCAAATTCAATCAGAATTTATAACCCGGTTTTTTTTCTTTATAAAGCAAAATGTTGGAAAATTTTTTCTACGCTTTGTTTAAAATATGATTTTTTTCAATAAGGAGATTAATTAATGCAATTATTGCTGGTAAATATTTAGACGATAATTGCTTTGGCAACAATGCAGGGATGTTTGTGTGTTGTGCCCGGAGCATTTTCGGGGTTGACGTTAGATGCTCTCTCGTCTTGCTCACCGCAAACATCAACGGTAAACATTAGACGCCACTGTACAACATATGTGTGAGCTGACACGTTACGGGTGGTGGTGCGAGGATGGGGACACACGCAGCTCGACTGGTATACGCGCAGTGTTTCCGTAGCTCACCGAGCGAGCGACTAAAATTAGTTACGGGCCATTCGTGAAGCTGTCGGATGAGCGGCGCGACGTGTCCCAATCAACTCCACGACACCAGCCAATGAAAAATGATATTTGTCACATTGGACGTTATTCGATAATCCTTTTACCGCCTCGATGTTCCGTCACTTTCGAAATTTCGTTGCGACACATCGAAACCGATGATTTCGTTATTAAATAACGCGCTTTTGGTTTTCATTTCCTTCTTTTTACACTCGCGCGGCACTTGTTACTAATTCAAAGAGTGCAAGAGGCTTTGCGCGCGAATACCGCCAGCCGAGAAAGTTGCGGAAGCACGCAAGCTCTCGACGGAAATGAAATCAGATCGTTCGAGCACGTGTTAGGTCAGTAGAGCATTGGGATTTTAATTAGCGTCGGGGGACACGGAGCGATGCCCGACTTTTGCCCAGATTTATCTTCCGCTGCAATAAACCACTGCTTTTTGTACTCCAGCACACAGGGCTTGTTATTTCTCCCAGATATCGCTGCTTTTCGAAACAACTCTCCGAGCTTTCGCTAGACGAGTTATTAAAATTACGCTCGTTGACTTCAAAACGGAAATAAATAAAAAAAAAGAAAACAGATCCACTTTCTAGTAAATAAGGGTGAATCTTACATGCAATGCGGTGCTTATTAACCGCTGATTACGTATGCACGAAAGCACGTAATGCGATGACCGCGTCGTAACGCTCGCACAGAAATTATGTCCCGCGAGTTTAACGATCCATAAAATCCAGGATACCTAATCCGTATATCGTGCCGGAGAATTGCGCGCTAATACAACCGCAAATATAATAAGTTACTCGCTTGTGGTGCAAACGTTTACGAGAGAAAAAAATATACATTTCCCGGGGTTATCGTGTACTTGTTCCAAGACTCGAATGTGAAACAAAAAAAAAACAGAAAATAATTTGTAATCCAAGCCCCAATCGGATATTGGCAATATTGCCAATGTAGCGACAATTTCCGAGGAACCTGCTGTTCGTATATCGAGAATCACAGCAATTTTCCATTACCACCTCATCCATCTCACTTTCCTGAGCCCCAAACGTACACCTCTAATAGCCTTTCACCCCGAAAAATTTCGTGCGCCCGAGAGCGATCCGCCGAGGAGCGTTTTTCTCTTGTAAAAAGGAGCAATGTCCATGTCCAGCTGAGTCCCGGGCATTTGCACGAGCGAACGCCTACGCGTATAGTTTGTCAACTCGAGTGCCATTGACGCGTTTGGAGCTCTTGAATGAAAGAGGCGGCTATCCGGAGGCCTTTCGGGCATTTATACCATGAAAAACATCTCGAGAATGCGCTCCTCACTTTCAGTCTTGGGTCCCTCAATGGTCCGAGGAAGAAAACGTATACTCGAGTAGGAAAAACTCTTGAGACGGTGTCACGGTGGACATTTGGCCATTGTCCATTCGGTGGCTCGCTGGCGGATCTCAACGAGAATCGGACGGTCCTTTGCCTTGACGTGGACTCGGAGAAATTTGAATTTTACGTTCAGAGGCATTGAACGAGCGGCGAGGGACCAGCCAAATTGTCGGCAAGGGGTGGGGTTGCGACTATGAAAATACTAGCGTAGTAGTAGACTCCGAGAGTCGAGAAGAATCGTAGCACGGGCCACGGGACTCCGCTACGTTACAGGTACTCCAGTGACAATGTCACTTGTTCAAGTGGCCCGACTTTGTCAATGAAATCCATACTACGGGCTCTCCATTGGAGCTTTTCAGACATCTGGTCAGCTCACTTTACTACGAGCTCAATGGGCCCCCGAGCGAGTCACCAAGGATCCGCTTGGGAATCCTCCTTCCGAGTCTTTATGGTGGTTTATGGAACTCTCTCTCTCTGACTTGTCGCGTTTTCGAACAACCGAGCCAAACGACCAAGCAAAGGGATCCATCGAGCACCACCAGCGATTCAAGGCTTTACGTATTATTCCGCATCCGGCTAATCTCTCTTACAAACATTTTATTACCTATGTTGTATAATCAAAATCTGTTTTTTTTTTCTTCTTCACCACAAGTAGTTTCCTGTCAAGACTCTAGGCAAATTATAACAATAGATATGACAATAGATTAAAAAATTGCCTGGCGAATAAACTTGCGCTTTCTCACTTAGATTGTCCAGCGTATTACTCAGCATGGTTATAAGCTTCGAAGAAGAAAAAGAGAGAGAAAGAGATCAGGCCGTACGCATCATCGCTCCGTGGCTATACGTGCATCCATTCGCATCAAAATCCACCTAGAACTTATCGATTTCGTATTAATAAAGCAAAGCCCGCACAGCTCGTACGTATATACGTATATAGCCTCCAGACTCGAAGGACTTGACCTCGACTACGCAATAATTCATAGACTCTCGATTATTTATCGACAATTACGCTACGCCGAATGGCCACTCGGAATTTATCATCGTTTTTCATATCACAGATCACTCACTTCGCCTGCGGTTACTTCAACGAGAAAACGAAAATAACAAAAATAAAAAATTTACCCGACGTATGCGAGTTAAGAAAATTCTCTGTGGTCACGAACGTCGCCCGACGTCCCGACTTCATTATCGAGGCACATTATCCGTGGGCGAAATTGTACCAGCATCGACGATACGCCCTCTTGAGAATCAATGCCTGTCTGTAATGTGTCTACCAGAACTTTTGATTAACCAAACTTCGGACTGTGAGTAAAGTTCAATATTAATTTCCCAGATTTCTTAGTTTTTTTTTTTTTTTTTTTAATTACTAAATAGTGAATCTTTATGATTGTCGAATAAATTATTTCATTGATACGAAGTAAATATTTTCATCAATTGCTAAGATTGTAAAGAGATTTCTTGAAATTGAAGCAAATTTTGTTTTTTTTTTTCTATGTCAAGTGGGAAATTGTAATAAAATGAGGCTTTGAGTGAAAGGAAAGCGGGAAATTTTGTGCAAAATCGAGGGGAGAAAAAAAAAGGTGTCGTTGATTATTGGGTGAGGAGAGGTGGGAGGAAAAACGGCGGCGGGAGGTTGCGTTATCCGGCGTGAGTGCAGTGCACCGTGTCCGCTCGCAATTATCGATTTTCTATTACGCATATGTAGCGGTACTTGGTGAGTGAGTGTCGGATAAGCCGAGGTTCGCACCGCGTCGAGAGTTTCCCGTGAATGTGGGTGAACGAGTAAACTCGTATAGATTATTCAATGCATGCGGATGATGGAGGGACAACGCTACGCACACTTCAACCGAATCGCATCGCAATAATTAATTGTATCTTTAATCAATCCTATTTTAATATTTACACTTGAAATTCCATTCCTCGATTCACGTGTAACGATTGTGACAGACATTTTCAGCGATCTCTCTCATCGTATGCGCGAATTCTAAATCAAAATCACCAAATTTTGTTCGTCTTTTTCTTCAATGCTCAATAAATAATAATAATTTTACTTTTTTACGATTAGCTTTGGTGTTTTAAATATGTAAAGATGAAGATTTTCATAAGATACTTTTTTTGTGTGTGTGTGTTTTTTTTTTAGATTGATAGTTAAATATTCGTCAAGTATTCCGAAGCAAAGTTGAATTGAATAATAAAAGACAGTGAGGTTGGATGTTGAATGGAGCGAGTGGCCGTAAAACCGAGCATCTGCGCGTTCGCCTTCTCGTGAATTTCACGCAAATCGGAGTCTCGAGATACGTTTTTTGTCCTTTTTTTTCGTCGAGTACTTTTTCCGCGTTCACGCGCCCAGTTGCGAATAGTTTACCGAAGGATTCACCACTCGAGTCAGCAGCCGCAAGTCTATAGTGCACGAGGGTCGAACTAAACATTTTCTCGAGGAGCATGAAATCGTTTTTGGGGACCTGGACTCTCGAGAATCACGTGACGAATCCGCAGGGGCTGCTTCCACGATTCCGAACACGTGAAATGTCCCTCGTGCAAGATTCGAGAGAGAGAGAGAGAGAGTTGAGAAACGATCTTTCTTCATTGTTGTGTGTAAACGCGACGAGTACGTGTATACCCTGGAGTATATAATATTAACTGCAGCTGCGGTTAAGTGTTGCCATAAATCGCGGATAAATCGTGCGGTCGATCTCATCGACGGCACCCTCATGCCTCTAAATTTGCTTAACCGTAAACTTGGCTCTCATCAATGCATTCCATTGAAGCCCCGATTTTTCAAATATATATATACATATATATATATATAGAGTAGTTGTTGAGGAGTCGCCAATAATACATCACCACGAGTATAATAAAGTTCTTCACAAAGATTACCACAATCATGCTTAATTATTTCGTTTAATGATTATCAACATTCGTCAACACAATAATTTAATAATCAGAGAGCTTCATCACTAAAATATCTGGTATCAACGTGAAAGTCAATGACTCGAATATGTCGGAGGATAAAATAAAAATTCACTTGACTTTTAGAGTTTGGAGTAAGTGTCGTAGTAATGAAGCGAAAAGTTTCAAGTGAATTGATGAAAGGATGAACGAGAGGAGGATGAGCGTCGAGTGTATCGTTGGGCGATCACTGGACCACCTGGAAACGATGCAACGATGCAACGCCTCGCAGAGAAGCTCGAGAGCCGAGAGGAAGAGGAATTTGTGTCTCGAGTACATAATAGCGTGTTGTAGTATTTCGCTCGCTTTATCCCATCCTCCTCTAATTTGTCAGACTCTGGCAAATAGGCGAGCACCGACAAAGCCAAGTCGTAAGAGAGGAGAGGGACTCTCCCGTCCAAGAGTCTCGACTGCATGGGGCACGCTCTGAAAAAGCGAGAAAATCGTAATGGCGAATGGTCACGCTCGTAGGAATCGTCACTGTCGAGGACTCGGGCTTCGACCTGCACCTCTGCTCGCACCACCTGGCACATACCTGGGCGTGACGTAATTTTTTTCCTTTTTTTCTTGCCGCTGAGCAAACCTCATTCTCTCATTCACGAGATTCTACGCTACGCGTTGATTCCGTGTGACCCTTGGCGCACATCCAATGGGGACTTTGGGGACTTTGAGGACCTTGAAATTAAAAAGATCTATCGGAAACATTGGCTAATATTTTATGCCAATCCGATTTTTCGGACAAATAATTAATAATCATTTTTTAAAATAAGAATTATATTTTTGTGAAAAACAATATTTAAATATATGACATATAAATTGTCGATAACTCGCTATTATATTTAAATGCAATATTTCAACATATCGATCATACTATTTATGACTTTTTATTCGAAATCTGAATATCGATGAAGCGAATAGATACACGATAATATCATTAGTCGTGGTTCGCCAGTTTCCTTGCCTCACTGATTACCATTATCGTTTATATGATGATAATTCGGAGCGCGCTACCGTCCATATTGAATTCATATGAATTTTTACTTGTCAAACGATTAAATCATAGGAATAGGAAAATGGAAAAAAAAATAGAAGAAAGTAATATAGCGATAATTACCATTGCTCACTTTGCCATTTGTAATCGTTCCATTCATCTCGTCCTCTTTACTGCTCCGGGTATGAAAAGCGACTGGTGGAAAGTTACACAGTTGAGTTTTACGATTTCTCTCGGTTTCCCAACTACCGAAGAGTCCGTGGCCAATCAGTTCGTTAATTACATTTGGAGAAGCTGAATCACTGAGCCCTGGACCATTTATAATACAGCATCTCCGATAAATCCTCCACTGGCTTCACTCTCTCCTCCGTCTCCTATTCTTCTCCCAAGGCAGTAAAGAACACCGATACGACACGATGCGCGAAACGACGATAAGATTCTCAAGTTGAATTCCCACGAGTGTAGGTATAAGCTCCATCAAGGAGCTTACAGTGCTCGGACATCGTGACAATCTTGAAAAAGTCCCGGAAGCTCCTTCCCCGTCGCCGGACATTCGATTTATCACATCCGATCTTTGCTTAATGTAATTAAATAATGACGTAAGACCAACGGATACTCGAAGAGGAACGATAATTCAAGTTTTCTTTTTTAAGCTGAACAAATTACGGATTAGAAATTATGTGCAAAAAAAAAAATACTTTTACGAAAAAGAGCTCGACATTTTGAATGAAATTTTCACGAAGAGTATTGTCGAGTTTTCGGTGTGGTGATGATAAAATGGCACGACGAAAGGATGCTCAAATTTTCAGCTCTTCATTCAATGACATTCAATTTATCACATCCGAGCTTTGCTCAATGTAATTAAATAATGATATAAGACCAACGGATACTCGAAGAGGAACGATAATTCAAGTTTTCTTTTTTAAGCTGAAGAAATTATGGATTAGAAATTATGTGCGAAAAGGAAAAAAAACGAAAAATATACTTTTACGAAAAAGAGCTCGACATTTTGAACGAAATTTTCACGAAGCGTATCGTCGAGTTTTCGGTGTGGTGATGATAAAATGTCACGACGAAAGGATGCTCAAATTTTCAGCTCTTCCTGCGTTTCATTGCCCAGCAGAGTTATTCCGAAGAAGCCATTTGCGCAGAGAAACAACGTACACACGTAGACACTTGGCTATGGAGATTTGCACGCGTGAGTTACGTTCGGTACGTGTGTGCATGTCACCCTTGCTTGTAAAGCCCTTGCGGCATACCAGACGTTGAAAATTACAACGACAGTCGCTGTATATCCGCGTGTTCATATTTCAGTGGGAGCTCAGAGTTTCGAGATAAACTCGAATATTCGACACGGCCAAGAGAAACTTGACAAAATAATTCACACAGAGAACGAAAATGTTTCGCATTATTTAATAAACTCGAGTAACCGTGTATGAGTGTCGTTTATTAAGAAAATAATAATTCGAGTGGGATAAAGTTCGCTCAGCGGGTGTAGGCTCGTCGCGTAAGTAATTGAGGTACACATCGGGATGATTTATTTATTTATTTATTTATTTATTTTTCAGTGGACGGGGCAAGCCCTTGAAAACAATAATAATATAATATAATACAGTATGATATAGAATATAAAATAATATAATAACATGGCGAATATTTTGGCAGATACAATAACATTAAAGTTTTATCATAAATAATAAATAATAAGAGTCAGTCAGTGGGAGTCACTGAGTGTAATGTACTCATTAACTGACCGCAGAAAGACAGAAAAAGGTCGATGAAAAAAATGAACAAACACAGAGGCAGTATTGCCATTACGGAACATACGTGTAAGCGCCTCATTGTATGCCCGTAATTCGTACGACGAGTTTGCGCATAAAAAATTGCGTACATTCCGAAAAATGATGATAAAAGAGGCGGAAGCTCGATAGCTTCGAATAGTGCTGGTGGAGCTGGTTAACATTCAACTCAACGCTTATTAATTTATGTACTCAATAACGATATTCAGACCCTCGTCACGTGATTTTTAGCGTCGCTTCGGGGTGGCACCGTTCGCGTACCGTGAATTTTCGTACGGTATCTTTATATTGCATTATTGGATCTAAGTACTTGAGCACACATCGAGGGACGGGCTTGTTGAGGGTAGCAGTTCACAATGGGGAGACCCCACGTCTCGCGTTCTCCCGCTCTCATCCTCGTGTCTGCGTGTGTACTCTATAACCGTAACACACAAAGGAGGACTTTATTGTCCCGTGAGCCTGTGGAAACGAAAATTGCCGACAATACCATTCGATCGATCCAACACACGCGATGAGAGCAACTATTTTCCCTTTTCCTTTTTTCCATGGATATCGAACACTCGGGCATCATCTTTTGCCTCGCGGTCGTCATCCGATCGCCTCTCCGAAACGGGATACGCACCCGACCAAACGAGACGTTATTTCTTCGGAGCTTTTCACCGAGCGCCAAGTTTACTTAGGTTCGCGCCGCCGCTCCATCACCGACACTACTTTATACTTTAAGAAGCCACTCGATACACGCATTTAACGTCCCTGACTCGGCAATGTTTTTTTTTTTATTCTAAATCCATACGATGGGCTTTCTAATGAACAACACACGAGGCAAATTTCCCCACGCGATACATATATCATATATCTAACCATTGTTGTCCATTGTCGGGATTTTTTTAGTCGCAAATCTAACCTTTGTAGAATCGAACGATTGGCATTTTAATAAAGTTTCATGTCCGAGCGGCCTGTCGTCGGCCGTTCTACGATGTATTTCCGTCGAGAGAAAAATTGCCGCGGCTGTATTTAATATTTTGGAAAGACGTGTGCACAGGTGTCGCTGATAGCGCTAGGATGGATCAGTATAGATCCTTTCTCCAGAATCAAGGAAAAATAGTGCAATAACCCGCCGAGTCTTCGTATCCACATCCAATGTTTTGAAAACCTGTTAAAAATTCACTCTCCAATATGACAACAAAAACAAAACTCACCAGAGTCCGAGAAATCCGACCAAACGAGACGTTATTTCTTCGGAGCTTTTCACCGAGCGCCAAGTTTACTTAGGTTCGCGCCGCCGCTCCATCACCGACACTACTTTATACTTTAAGAAGCCACTCGATACACGCATTTAACGTCCCTGACTCGGCAATGTTTTTTTTTTTATTCTAAATCCATACGATGGGCTTTTTAATGAACAACACACGAGGCAAATTTACCCACGCGATACATATATCATATATCTAACCATTGTTGTCCATTGTCGGGATTTTTTTAGTCGCAAGTCAACAATATACATATATATACGCAATGATATCGATATGTTTTTTTTTTTTTACATACTATGTCTAATTAAATGTACTCGTGGAATTGCAAAAAAAAAAATTCTTCTTTCCTGTAGAGAATCTCTGGGGTCTTGGACCCATAATTCAGTGAATTTCGGGAGGTACAAACTATCAATGGCGAAAATCATTGACGACGAAGCGCTTTGTTGAGAACATCTGCAAGAGCAAACAAATAAATAAATAGTAAGAAGGGTTTTCTATGCCGATAGAAAGGCCAAGAGGAAACACATAGTTTTTTTACTTGGGAGTCCTCAAGCCGTTTCACATTCGCGAGTCAACGAAACCACCGATAATCTCTTCTCGATCTTTTTGGCTCATACGAGCTCTCTCCGTGTGATTTACCGGTGGATAGATCGAAAATCTTTAAATCGATCCCGTTTGTGTTCCCACTTGCGATTGTGCGGTGACAAAAGTTTTAAACTCGGCCAGAAATGCGCGGACAAATATCCCGAGGCCGCGTGGACCCAACGACGACGACGAGAACCTCCGTGACACACAATAGCAGAAAAACACGACTCCGAGAGAGCATGGATTAGAGATTTTGGTGCACGCGTCAATAGCGGTTTGCCGATAGAAGATTCATCGTGATCCCCGTACAAACTAGTCGGACTAAATGGCCCGTGTGGTTTACGAAATCCCTGCAAAGCAACCACATCAACGAACGACGATTACATTGATTCCAATGTGTGATATTTTTTGTTGTTGTTCTTCTCGTAAATTCGATTCCCGGAAATGTCTCGCAACGGTACATTAATTAGTTTATATATAAATTAATTAATAATTTGGTTTAATACGTAAATACATATATATAATAATAAGTAAAAGATGTCTTTGCTTTATTGCCAATCATGTCGTAAAATAAAATAGAAAATTCGATTCCCGGAAATGTCTTGCAACGGTACATTAATTAGTTTGTATATAAATTAATTAATAATTTGCTTTAATACGTAAATATATATATATATATATAATAATAAGTAAAAGATATTTTAATGTGAAGTTGGATGGATTTTTCGTTGCACCTTTTGACGACTTTGCTTTATTGCCAATCATGTCGTAAAATAAAATAGAAATGGCTCTTTTTTTATAGCCACTTGGTTTGTAAAAATTGAGAGTATAAAAATGTTGACAAAGTCGTTGGAGGCTGAACAATTGATTGACCCGTTGATATACGAGCACTCGGTCCACGAGCGCACTCCAACTCTTAACGCTTGGCTTCTCGGCTAACAAAGTGCCGAGAGGGCCTCCGTTAAATCAGCGAAGCAAACTCACTCCCCGTAAACCCGCGGGCAAACAAAGAGACACTCGTGTAATAATAATACGAGTGAGATGACGTTTCGACTGTGGCGATACTCAAACATATACTTACATAGTTTATGTTAATCACAACAATAGTCGACTCCGGCACTTTCGTTGATCAATGTTCTTAAATCGAAGTTAGCGAAGCATTCACCGGAAGTTCTCCTCGCATCAACGAAATCAAGAGACCACTTTGTCGACGAGTCCTCGAAAAAGATTTCTAACTTTATATATACCATTTGCAATTCGCTAAAAGGCTTCCGTCTCCGAAATTACTTTCGTCGTGTTTGCCCTCGACACGAGTTTCCGGCTGCCACCTCCTACCTTCACAACGGTACAGTTCCGACCAACTATCGCCAGGTTAACATATGAAAATAATAACAAAATAATTCCCCAGACATTGATATACATTTTTACAGGATTTAAGGGTATTATCGTGTTATAGTTGAGATGTTTTCGAGAATCAACGTGATTTCGAACAAATTATTGAAAAATCGGAAAAAAAAAATTATTTCGCGGCGGTTTTGTTGATGAAATTTTGGAATTGTGATTTTTGTCCGATCGAGAAATTATGGAAATCTTGGATGAGCGAATCAACGTTTGTCGTGTCGAAAAAAATTATTTCGCGGCGGTTTTGTTGATGAAATTTTGGAATTGTGATTTTTGTCCGATCGAGAAATTATGGAAATTTTGGATGAGCGCATCAACGTTTGTCAAGACTGCGTACCGTATACCGCTTACACATCCTTAATGCACATATACAACTAGCAAAGTTTCGTAGAGCCGCGAGTTTGCCGTAACGAAGCCCTTATCAAGGCAAAAAGAATGGGTTCGTCTGACGTGAACGAATCGTCTACTCGAGTTGTGAAACTTGTTTGTATATCCAAGCAAAAGTTGTGCATAAATTGCATTGCATTTTCTACTATAATTTCGTAATAAGAAGCCACATTCTAATCACAACTACGAAGAGTCGATTACTTTTAAACTCTATATATAATATTATTTCCACATGAGGGGTACATTTGAAAAAAAAAAGAAATATATCTTCAAATCAAGTAAATTTTTTATCTCGAACAATATTCCAAACGATTATAATAGACGAAGCGAATTTAGTGCCAACTAAATTGTACTTGTATAAGTGTTATTTCAATAATGTAATAAAAAAGGCACTGTAACGTAATGAGGAAGATTTTTGCCGTGGTAAGGTGGAAACGAGAGGAAATGCAGTTGAAATACGAAACGTTATGACTCCCGTCTCGGATTGAATTACGATCGATGAAGTGGCATTGCCCGGGCTCGTGGTCGCTCGATGCTCGACGGGATGCACATTCTCGTGAGCGGCACGAGACTCCGCGCGAGCGACGTTTCCCCGTCCCGTTACGGGATTCATGCAAATGTAGGCCAACCACGAGCGAGTGACACACTCGGGCGACTATTTATTCGAGACCCTTGACAGGCCGACGACGCAGCGCACTTTTCCCGGATTGAAAGAAAAAAAACAATCAACGGTAACCACCAATTGGACACGTTAATTACTCGGACTATTGAAATTTATCAAATTTTCATTCAAGCATAAGGACCATTTTTTTGTTGTCCTCATTAAAACGTGCCCAAAATAAAAAGTGTAAGTGAGCAGAGTCCGAAGATAAAGGGTTTTTTGACGCATTCCGGGTTTAATTTATCGATGAAATTAAGACTCGATGTTGGACAATAATCGACGTTAATTAATATTTAGTTCCTCGAGAGCTGATTTAATGTTCCAAATTGGTTTCGCACGGGATAAAATTAGCATAAACACGAGTGGCGAGGATGTTTTATATGGAGGCTCACATCGTATCTCCCGTGTTTGTGTCTCATTGTCGGACATCGATCCGTCGAGCCTCTCCGAGGGTTGTCGAAAAGTTATGCAAATATCTCATTAACGACACTACCGAACACGTTGTAGAACGTACAGGGGTGGCAGCAGGCTTCAAACGCCACGAGCACAAGCCCTTTCCTCTCCCCGCAAATTAGCATCGCGCAAAGTACCATTCGGGAGACACACAAGCCAAACAACATACGGCCTGTGTGTACGATTCACGACCCGTCGTCGCGCGTTCCTCACTTAGATTTATCTTCTTCCACCGTTGGCCCTCGCACCCTTTCGCTTTCCGACCGCCACGAAAACGTATGCAATCATCGACTACCTTGGGATTATTCGGTGCTGAAAAACATATACATATATGTATATATGTACATGGAAGAAAAAAAGCGGTTTTTAGATGTAAAAATGAAAAAGTTTGCAAATAACAGGAGGGTAAAATAATTGGCTACGTTCACAAATTCATTGGACCAGGCCCATTCGATTATTGGCATTATTAATTTGTTTGAAACTTTAATTTATTTATTTCAAAATAAAGCAACAAAAAATTGAAATATGTATATATATGTATATATGTACATGGAAGAAAAAAAGCGGTTTTTAGATGTAAAAATGAAAAAGTTTGCAAATAACAGGAGGGTAAAATAATTGGCTACGTTCACGAATTCATTGGACCAGGCCCATTAGATTATTGGCATTATTAATTTGTTTGAAACTTTTATTTATTTATTTCAAAATAAAGCGACAAAAAGTTGGAATAACGTTTTACGTTGGATGCAGCTTGAAAGATTGATTTTTGTCAATTAGATGTCGGTAGATGATAAATTAATGTTTCATTTGATCGAACCTTTGTAGAATCGAACGATTGGCATTTTAATAAAGTCGAGTGTCCGAGCGGCCTGTCGTCGGCCGTTCTACGATGTATTTCCGTCGAGAGAAAAATTGCCGCGGCTGTATTTAATATTTTGGAAAGACGTGTGCACAGGTGTCGCTGATAGCGCTAGGATGGATCAGTATAGATCCTTTCTCCAGAATCAAGGAAAAATAGTGCAATAACCTGCCGAGTCTTCGTATCCACATCCAATGTTTTGAAAACCTGTTAAAAATTCACTCTCCAATATGACAACAAAAACAAAACTCACCAGAGTCCGAGAAATCTTCCTGTTGAAAAATACAAAAAAAAAAAAAAAATAGACTCGTTATAAAAAATATGTTTTATATGCGATCAAAACGTGACAATGTTATATATATACATATATATGCATACCATAAATTTCTTTGCCGCGAGCAGTGAAGGAAAGAGTCGAGACATCGGAAGGAATTTTTGCCCCCATCGGTTTTAAAGCCGAGTTAAAAATGCGCTGCAAAGTGCCGAAGAAGATGACAAAAAAAAATAGACTTGTTATAAAAAATATGTTTTATATGCGATCAAAACGTGACAATGTTATATATATATACATATATATATGCATACCATAAATTTCTTTGCCGCGAGCAGCGAAGGAAAGAGTCGAGACATCGGAAGGCATTTTTGCCCCCATCGGTTTTAAAGCCGAGTTAAAAATGCGCTGCAAAGTGCCGAAGAGGATGAGGACGAAAAAAGCCCGAGAACTTTTTACACGCGGTTGACGAATGAAGATCGTAGATCGCGTCGATATAAATCATGAGGCGGACTAAGTGATGTCGACATATATATATATATATGTCTATCGGTTGACGGAGCTCAGCGATTTAAGTTAATCCCGGTCACCGATCGTAGATAAACTCGGGTTAAATGAGGATTAGCTCGATGACTCGACAAGGTTTGGTAGTGGGGATGGTGAATTGTCGAGCTTGCGGCTCGAAAAAGTGTCGCGCATTGGTTCGCAGACGGACGCAAAGTTGAGCACCAGATGGAAGAGAGGACTCTCGTTAATGTTTTCTTGAGCGACTAACGCCTCGCCTACGCTGTCATCGAACGAGACGCGTAAGATCGGTATCGAGTAGTGAGTTAACCTGCCGTTAAAAGCTCGCCCGAGACGAGCCTGCCTCGCCCTTTGCCACCCTCGAGGCGTCATCCCGCGATCCCCATCTCAATAATTTAAGTTTCCACCTAATAGTCCACTTGACAGAGCTCGAAAACGAATAAAGATTTCCGAGCGATGGACTCGCATTTTTCTTTCCAACAATAGAATACAAGGTGTTTTATTTTCACGTTTTTTTTTGTCGAGGAGGAATTTCGAATTACGCAAAATATAGTAGAAAAGATAAATAATAGATAGGAATATTATTAAATAGATTTTCACAGGTTAATCTTTTGGCCGATAATCGCACCCGATAAACCCTTTGTCTTAAGAGCGTACCTGACCTCCGCAATTGTCAACTTTTAAGTACGTACACGCTGAATGGTTCGCGACCCCAAAGCCCGGACGTTCGCTCGGCCTTTTTTATCGGCGATGTCATCGCTCGCGCTATTCACAGAAGAAACGCTGGCCCTTCGACGCGAATAAGTGGGCCCCAATTACGCCCATTTCGCAAGCTGTGCTTTTGTACCTTCTCCACTAACGCGCCGATAGCCGTGAAACTTTCTCGCTCATTCATCTTTATTTCCCTTTTTTTACTTCAATCTTCTTTTCGCGCAACATCTCAAAAGAAACCGCTAAAAACGATCGTGTCCGCCTAATTCAATTTCAACGAAAATGCCGAATACAAAAGTGCGCTGTACATGTACGTACTTGAATTTCGTTATTGCGGCAATCACGCCCACGTTCTACACGTTTAAAGCGTGTTAATTTATATCACCGTTAAAATTTACGTTTACGACGTGTTACACAATAATAGTAACTCGTAGAAACGTGTAAATTCCCACAATTCCCATAAACGCCCTCGAAATATGCAAACCTGTCGCACCTCGTAATCCACCAGTGTTGTAATGTAATTGGTAAGTTCGCGACGCTCGAAAATAGTTGAACCCGTGTACGTTTTCGTCGGAGTAAGTGCAACTATCGATCGTAACGTCCTCGGAAGTATGTCAAACTCGGTATATATACGGAGACCGAGCGCGAGAGAGAGAGAGAGAGAGAGATCTCTCGAATCCGCAAATGTTGGTCCTGTTGAAAATATCGATAGCACAATCCGAGACAACATCTGCGACCTAATCCATACACTGGAACAACGCTTTATACGTGTGTCTCAAAGTTAATTGTGTGTTACTCCGGGGACGAAAGGGTTAATTGGTAACACGGCCCGAATGTACTCAAGACTGAGGCTAACACATGCTCAGGGGCTTTTCGGGCCTGCCGTTTGTTGCGCAACGGAGCCTCGACCCTCCCATAAAGGACCTCTCGCCAATTTCCCTTGCCTCTCCTATATATACTCGTCACTCTGTTACAATGTCACTGTACATATAGATATACTTGAATCTCACGAGCCTCGCTGACTCGTCCGTGTTGGAAACGTTGCTTTCGAGCTGCTACGCCGCATTCGCGTGTCAATCAATGTCCTAAATTGCAGTCGAAATATTGTATGCCCACAATTTTCGCGATATACACGCGATGGATATATCGGGATATATCTGGAATTCGATATACCGTCCAATTGCACACATCTCTTATATATGATTGGATATAAACAGTTTTTTTTTTTTTTCACAGATTTAAAACACATAAATGTCTCGTTTTGGTAGGCTTAAAAAACAAATTAGTCGTATGCACAAAAATTTACATACCAATTTAACAATTTTCGTTTTAATATCTGCGAAAAGGAGGAGAGGTTGGAATTCTCGTATATCGCGAGTTAAAAATAAGCGGCTCAATGGTCTAGGGGTATGATTCTCGCTTTGGGTGCGAGAGGTCCCGGGTTCAAATCCCGGTTGAGCCCATTTTTTTTTTTTTTTTTTTTTCTTTCAAATTACGCAAGTGTGCGATAATAACGATTTTGTTTTATCGCGATTTGTGAAAATCGAAATTTATGATACAACTCGTGTCTTTATAATAGCTGCTTTATAGTGTGTTCACTGATACGTGCGTAGATATGCGTCAGTTATCAACTCGAAGCGCATACTTGATAATACGCTGAAATTAATGAATAATTATTTAAATTCATGGAGAAATTCTTTGAGCTCGTCGACGTCGAGTCGACGGCACACGAGATTATATACGTACGCGTGTACGCAAGTGGTTTTGCGCCGTCGGGTCCTTTAATGAGGTTTGCCGCATCGTGGTTGGGCTTCACAGAGCCTCTAGGCTTTGACACTAGCCAAGTTTGTTGCGACAGGTGAGGCCAAGCATGCAAATATGCTAATACCGTCCAAACGCTGCTATATATAAATAAATATTACAACTATTTTATTAGAGCTGCGATAATTTTTCGAATTGCAAAGAAAAAAACCATAAAAACATATAAATATTAAGGGTGTTAATGAACATTGGTCGGGAAATAGCAGTGACAAAGTTACACGGAAATTATCCGGACATGCTTGTCTATACAAAGTTTGACGCGCTCCGCGATGCGCCAAATGTGGCGAAGCGTGTAATTGCCGTGACACCATGTGGAGCAGTAACCCGCAACGATCGTGTAATGAGTCGACGAAACTGCAAGTTTATTAATCTACAAAGTTGCAAGAAATTATTTGAATTGGACAGGTGAGTTAATTTTAATTGCCTCGCCCAAGTGGATCGTGAAAATGTTGATGCAAGTTAATTTCTCGACGAGCAACGCGGGGGCAATTTATGTAAATGCAATTGAGAAAAATAAACGGAGCAGCGCCGGTTCGTTGACCGATATCGCGTGTCCCATTATCCCGCACGAGCTAAAGCTTATCACATGCACCTGGAACTTGTTGACCGCAAAACGTGGCAATTTTCCCTGCGTGACGGAGCATCTGATTCTCGTAAACTAGGCCTAAAAATCGTACCAACTTTCTTGGTTTCTATTTTCGCACGCTTGACGAAAACTTCTCGATGCCCAATTTCTACCTGTTTAATCCAATGTACATTGTATTTTTTTATTCCATAGAGAAAGCTAATTTTAGTACTGTTTAATAATTTAATAGTTGAACTTGAGAAAAACCGGCCAGTCCATGTTCCGTTGACGTGTCGACGAAGGTCTTCGAGTATGCAACTTGAACGGAATTTTCGAAAAGTAGCTAAAGGTGACGTGTGTTTTTGCGGCATTGTCGGCAGCGAGAAAACGGTTTCGACTTTCGAGTGCCCGCACCGCACCCGGGCACACTCTTCGAGTCTTCACCTCCCTCCCCCTTTGCCCGGCTGTCGCCGCGGCTTTTTACCAGTTTTGATGGAGCGCCTCTCCAAACTCTCCATACAAGAGGACACGAATTAATGCGGTGCGAGAGGAGCACAGAGAAAGGTTTTGTCGGTACACGCGCGCATATACACTTTTGTACAACTACGTTTACCTCTCTGCCTCCTTTTTACTTCTTTTGCGCTTTTCACATCTTTACACTGCTCGACGGTTGAAATTCTTTTCAACGCGTATATTATAATCGATAATAGGTAACATGATTTTCGAGTGGAAAAACATTCTGTGCATCGCACGTACGTTCAATTTTTTCTAGTTTACGTCTAATCACCTTTTACCGATTTTTCACGTTTAGTGAAAGGCAAATTATAAAATAATCTAAGAAAAAATGTCTATGAAATAAAATTGATATTTATGAAATTAATTATCGCAGGCGTTTGACGCGCGACATGAAAGGAAAATTCATTAGCCGCCGATGTACATTTGCGCGGCCAATCGTACATTTGCTTTCACTTGGGAAAATAGGCTCGAATGCGGGGCGGGGGGATACACATAAATTAGAGTAGTTTATGCAACGAAAGCTCCGCTGCTACGCTTCGGGACGCACCAATGGAACTCGGCACGCATGCATATCAGGGCATTTCGCCAGAGCCGCTTGATTAATTTGGAAATCCATACGGGGGAGGACTCTGTGCTACTTGGAAGGAGTTGCTTTGGCTCGTTAGTCGGTATCTCTCGAGTTGCTCCCACGTTCTGTAAGCTCTGCACAATCCTAGACGTACAACGAAACCTCCAACTAATCCGTTGAATCAGTTCCACGCTCAAACGCAAATGCCGCTCATGTTGATTCAACATTCTCCAATAACCGTGCCTCTGAAAATTCAAATAATAAATTAACCACCTTTAAAACACACATTGCCAATCAAGTTCAAAAACAAACAAACAAACAAACTGATGATACATAATTATAGTGCGTTAATTTTTTAACACCACGTCGTTACTCCGGCACGCCCAAAAATTCGATTTTCCTTGCGATTTAATCCGACTCTATTTAAGCGAGCCATTAACACGATAGACTCGATCACGCAACGCTGACCAAAGTCAGTAACGGATCTCGCTGCTTCAATCGTAACTTTGCTGCGGGCCGATTATTATCGCGTTAACCTTTGACAAACCATTCGGAAACGGAACAAGTTGGACGAACTTTCGCCTGTGAATAATTGTATAATTCCATTGAAATAAGGAATTATTTTAAACTGCGTGGATATTTTAATTGAAACGAGCCATTCGGTGAATTGTGGGGAAAATATCACAAATTTTCCGGTTCCCCCGAATATCGGAACTGCCAAAAAAAAAATGGCAATGAATTAATTTGCCACCCCCGGGAACAGCCGAATGATACGGGAGCTATTCAATCGAATGCGGGAGACGGTCGATGGGTTGAAAAAAAAAAAAAAAATAGAAAAAACACAATCCAACACACGGCATCGAATCGCTCTTGAACCCGGTTCCCGCTATCGAAATAACAACGACGAAAAGAAAACGATTTTTCATATCGTTCAATTAACGTTTGTTCCAGTTTCTCTCGGGACAAAACCCTTCACCCAAATGCACGGATCGAATGAGATTGCATCGGATCGCTACGATACCGATACCGGTAACATCGTTACCGCCTCCGAGCATCTTCATTGTTATTGATTTTTATCGATTTTGTTAAAGTTACAAATTGTTTTGGTTCGGGAAAAAAAAAATATTCGATATTCGTCACTGAATATCTATGAGGCTTCCACACAAAGTTGGCCACCCTGATTTTTTTTCAAATCTTCAAACTAGCACGATAATTTACATAAAATAACATAAAAAATTATAAAAAATGTTAAATCTTTACATTCTCACTGTTGAAGGAAAAATGAGTTGGTGAATGCGAAATTTCGGAAAATAATAGTGCAGTCCGTTGTAAATAGCCAGAAAGATGACGAAACACGGTTCGATTCATCGGAATTGTATACAGACTAGCACGATAATTTACGTAAAATAACATAAAAAATTATAAAAAATGTTAAATCTTTACATTCTCACTGTTGAAGGAAAAATGAGTTGGTGAATGCGAAATTTCGGAAAATAATAGTGCAGCCCGTTGTAAATAGCCAGAAAGATGACGAAACACGGTTCGATTCATCGGAATTGTATACCGACTAGCACGATAATTTACGTAAAATAACATAAAAAATTATAAAAAATGTTAAATCTTTACATTCTCACTGTTGAAGAAAAAATGAGTTGGTGAATGCGAAATTTCGGAAAATAATAGTGCAGCCCGTTGTAAATAGCCAGAAAGATAACGAAACACGGTTCGATTCATCGGAATTGTATACAGACTAGCACGATAATTTACATAAAATAACAAAAAAAATGTTAAATCTTTACATTCTCACTGTTGAAGAAAAAATGAGTTGGTGAATGGGAAATTTCGGAAAATAATAGTGCAGCCCGTTGTAAATAGCCAGATAGATGATGAACCACGGTTCGATTCATCGGAATTGTATACACGGACGGTAACCGCGTGACACGCCGATCGCTAAACGTCATTTAAGTGGACAATTGAGGGGGAAAAGAGAAGCGGGGGTGGCGTATATCAAACGGAAAAGCGCGCGCGCTGTCCTCTCGGCAGCGTGAAATCCACGCTGAGAAGGGACCTCTCCAAAGGTGACAATTTTCCGTTTCGTTCACGCGAAGAGCGATCTCATCCATTCATCGTAAAATCGAGTGAATGGCTTTGGAGAGTCTGTGACTCTGTGTGAATGGCCGGTGTTGTGCAGAGTCAACCGAGGAAGGAAAAGTCGTGCAGACTGCCGAGGGTGGAGGCCAAAAAGGTACGACAGCCGCGAGGCACACCCGCTGCGCTCTTTCGCGTCACAAGTGTGCCATTGTGGCTCCTTGAGAGCCGCGCATTGTCGGACTTGCTCTTTAACACCATTAACTACGTTTTACCTTAAATTTCCACCAAAGTGGAGGCCCTCTTGACAAATTTTTCCTTTTCCTTTTCCTTTTTTTTTTTTTTTTCTTACACACACACAATTTATGGTTTCCGAACGGATTTTTGCCTCTCCTCTTCGGCCCATCGATTCCATACACATGTACCGAGTGTATATTATTACAAATGTGAGAAATGTGTGTATATGCCGCTATTGAGGCAGTGTCGTTTCACGTGGCAGAAGTTTTTGTAAAAGGCGCTCGCGTGCAACCGCTGCATCCTGAAGAAAGCATTCGGTAGCGGAAAATTCATCCGTAAACACCCGAGAGGCACCCACGTTTTTATTGTGCTTCGGTAGCCAAATTTTCGTGGAATTGGAAAAATAAAATAGCTCCCGTGACAATCGGAATTTTTGAGAACTCTTATTCGGCAGAATGCTCACTCGGATCCGACGGCATCGATTGCTTCATTAGGATAGGATATGGAAAAATGTTGACAAATATTATCTGCATAGGCAGATCTTTTAGATTTCATTGGCATGGAAATACAGATATACTATAGTATTTGTGTGACAAGTCGATAGACCTGACGTTCGTTAATTAACGTCTCAAATTAATGGAAGGTGGGTCCAAGTTGCCGAATTCGGGCGTATCATCCGCTTTTTCAAGACTTTATTAAGAAACTACGAGGCCAGAAGCGTCCGCGTATTGCCGATGAAAAAAGAGCTCTCGTTTTTTCGCATAACGCTCTCATGTTTTTTCAATAGCTTCTTCAAAGTGTTAACTATAAGAGTCGAGAATAAAATGTCACAAGAGAAAAATCTAGTATTCTAGTCCTCCTTTATTTCGCCCCCTCACAAAGAATCATAAATTCGTTGCATCCCGGTTAGTTAAATTTAATAAACACCTAAATCCAAGGTCCTGAGGAAGGTAATAAAAATAATAAAGAATATGCGATATTCTCTTGAATATTTCAATTTATTATCTCATCGTTCCTAAATCTATAATAAATTATCGAAAATACACAATCGTCAGACTGCAAGCGTGTCGTATAAAAAATATTTTATGTACAATATTATTTACAATCGAGTAAAATTATCGCTAAACGTAACCAAAACGTTCACTGGTTTCGTTCCGTGTAATTGACAACGATATTTCTTTGCTCATTAATTTTCATGATTTCTATGAGTTTACGATATGCTCGACGGTGTGTTTTGTACATTTGGCATTTCTCAGCGTTTGATTATCCGAGAGATTGGTGAGGTAAGGATCGACCATGAGAATTTCACGCTTGACGTCGTCGTCGGGTTCGTCGAAATTTTCCAAGGGCCTCTTGCAGCCTCTGCCAGATTTTTCCGAATCTCGGAATTGTTTCGTGTACTCGTAGAAACTCGTGTACTCGAAATCTTTGGTCTCGCCGGGGGCGATGGATAGCATTTTATCCTGCGAATTTCCCTCGTGCGAATCGCTCAATTGTTCCTCTCGTTCGATTTCCCGGCTCTTCGCGTTTTCTTCACTTTCTTCGCACTTTCGCGACTCCTGGCCGCATCCGTCTTTTCTCTTTCCGCAGGTTCTCAGACAGCAACACTTTGGACTTTGACCGCCGGGTAAGTCCTCCTTCTTATACTTTACCCGACGATTTTGGAACCATATTTTCACCTGCTTTTCCGAAAGCTCAAGATTCTTCGCGATCTCGATTCTCCGGAGCCTCGACAGATACATATTCGCCGCGAATTCTCTCTCCAACTCGAGGAGCTGAGTGCTCGTGAAGGCGGTGCGTATTCTCTTGGAACTGTTGACCAGGCAATTTGGAGATTTTGGCGGGGGTGGAGGTGTTGGCGTGCTGTTCCTCGAAATTGACCCGTTCTTTGTCGAAACTTCTGCAAGGAAAAAGGAATAAGAATAAAAATAAAGTCATACAATCGGTGCTCATTCATTGCAGGCAAACAATCGGACGTTTTTCCTTTTTTTTTTTCTCTCCAATACCGCGAATGATGAAAAACTGTTGAATCGATTTAAATACAAGTTGTATTTACCGGAAATTCTGGCGGTAGAGGTGTTGAGCGGTGACGAAGGTCCACCGTGTCCACGTGGAACGGAAAGTCCAACGAGGGCAGGAGGGCTGATGGGCACGGCTGCCGGAAGTGGCAAGCTCGGAGGTCTGGGCACGGGTCTCACCGGTTGATATCCCAATCCAAAGTTGAAGAGATTGAACATGTAATTCGGTAGTTGATTGCCGTAATAACCGGGCAATGGGTACGTGGGTGGTGAGTTGTTGCTGTTGCCAATGAGAGAATCCACGAGAAAGCTCCTCGACATGTTGACGCTCTTTTTTTCTTTTCGAGAGTAGAATAATCGGGTAACAGGCACTTTTCTCGGAGAGACAACAAAACGTTCTTCCACTCTTCTTTATTTCACAGCTCGCACAGTAATCCCACACGTAACGTGACACTCGGTCTTCCCACGTCGACGGATAAACCTAAAGCTCGAATTTTAGTACTTTGAAGAATCGTGGATCTCGACGGCTCGGCGTTTCACCGAGTTCTGCGATCGATGGGGCACCGTACCCCCAATTTATACAGGGTGCTAACTCCACCCAGGGGTTGGCCCTCCTTCGGGGGCCCTTTGTCCCGGAAACGCCCTTTGCAGGGTGCCCTGGAGCTTCCCCAGACTCCCCGGGGACCGGCAAACTCGAGAGCGGGGAGTAGGCCACTCATCGAGGGGCTAATTCGTCGGGTGGCCACCTCAAACTACCTCAAAAAAGTCTTTCCTCAACGTGAGACATTTATCACCCCTAAATACCTGTGATAAATTTCATATATTTTTTATTTTATTTAAATAATAGGAGCTAATTTAATTTCGAGGTACATTGGGGAGAAGCTCACTTAGCCTTAGTGATTTTAGTGAAGAAATGAAAGGTTCTTTATTTTTTGTCTGCTGGTTTTTATCGAAAAATAATTAAGTTACCAGGTAGAGGCGAAAATACTAGTTCAATAGTCGCTTTGTTCGCTGAGATTTAATCTCAACTTTCATTAAAGCCGCACTTTCGTTATCGAGAAAAAAAACGTATCATCGAGTTCGTTACCTTCAACGAGGGCCGTGTAATGAAGGTTGCGCGGTTAAATCTGTAGACCCGGCGGGATAGACAGATTTCCGTCCTTCTTTTTTTCATCCGAAACGCGTGCGCCGCTGTAGCGGATATCACGGGGCACGGGGATCGAGATAAGGACGCCTCGGAGAACAGAGAAAATTGTATACGGGGCATTCCACCCGGTTTCGCGATCTCCCACTGAAACGACGATTTTTTCCCTCGGTTACCAGAAATTGTTATTATTTTTCAAAAAACTAAATATGATGTTTCAGAATTTCGTGAAATTTCCATGTGGCCTTTGTGCCCTTTGGATATACAAAAATATACGTATATATATTTCTCGTAGTTCTGTGGAAGATGGAGGAGGATAGGAGCTTTCGGAGGGTCGTCACCGAGCTTCGTCTATCTATCCCATGGAATTACACGGCGCGCGTCCACGAGAGGATTTAACGATCACGCAGGGTGGAAGATAAGGCGCGATTGTCGGAGCCTTGAGGAGAAAATTAAATATATACGAAAGCGGCAAACGGTCGCCCGAAAAGCTCTACCCCGCAGTTCCACAATTTCGAGGGTTTCATTCGAGAAAGTAAACCCGCCGCGCTCATCCATCTCAGTCTTCCATCCGAGCTAACCGACTCATCTCCTTGATTCATCACGCTGCCCAAACGACTCGAGACATTCCAATAAATTCCTTCTTCCTAAGCCAATGAAATGAGATTAAAGAGTGTCGGTCTATCCGAACCCAATGATTATATTCGACCCGGTAAAATTAATTCAATGGTCAACGAAACTCATATGCGAAACAATTTCAATTGAATTTAAATGATCAAAAAATTTTTCATTTAATTCTCCAGGCAAATCAAACAGCTGCCGAATATATTGAGTTTGCATAATAATTTGAAAATTTCATTGATACATTAATGAGACAAAACAGATGTGAACAAATGAGCAAATGCAGTGTAACCCTTTGTGTGTCGTGATCGAGTGTCAATTTTCCGGGTGGTGAATACGAGCGCGTGCTCAGTGGCCATCCGAATCACCGAATCGACAATACATAATCGTCACATTAATTCGCGAAAAGAAAAACAAAAAAAAAAGACACCGATACCAATGATCCGAACTTTACACCTGCGAAAATAACGGTCTCTCAGCACGCAACCGGTGAACCGAACAGTTGCGGTAATTTTGACTCTAAATAAAGGCACCCCCCATCGGCTGCGCTCGCGCGCTCATCATTTATTCCTCCCCGTTAATTCAACACACACACACACACACACACACAAATTGAAACTCTTAAAATTTCATATTTTTTCAATTACACACCTCACTTCCAAATATTCATTCGAATCAACATTCCTATTGCCATTTATGAAAAGAAAAAGTTATTACAAAATAATGAGGTAAAAAAATGGTTTGACTAATTTTTCGAAATTCATTGATCCGTCATTGACCGTGAAAAAAAATAGATTTTTGCCCTTTGGAGTTGGAAAAAAAGGCACATAAATTTTAGGGAAATGGAAAGTTGAATACGATAATGATGTTGAAATTATCGATGCGGCGAAGCGTGCGCGTGTGTTATTACAAATAATGAGGTAAAAAAATGGTTTGACTAATTTTTCGAAATTCATTGATCCGTCTTTGACCGTGAAAAAAATAGATTTTTGCCCTTTGGAGTTGGAAAAAAAAGGCACATAAATTTTAGGGAAATGGAAAGTTGAATACGACAATGATGTTGAAATTATCGATGCGGCGAAGCGTGCGCGTGTGTTATTACAAATAATGATGTAAAAAAATGGTTTGACTAATTTTTCGAAATTCATTGATCCGTCATTGACCGTGAAAAAAATAGATTTTTGCCCTTTGGAGTTGGAAAAAAAAGGCACATAAATGTTAGGGAAATGGAAAGTTGAATACGATAATGATGTTGAAATTATCGATGCGGCGAAGCGTGCGCGTGTGTTATTACAAATCCCTAATAACACGAGTAATCCCATTAGGACGTTGGTGCCCTCGAGAGCGAGACAGAGCCGCGTCGATGCATTAAAAATCATGGTAACGTTATCTCGACGTGGGTCTCGAAATAATGCAGGGGAGCCACAGGAAGCATATGCCCTTTAGACACAATAAATACGGCTCGGGGTTGCTGGTAAGGGTGCGGCGAAGGCGCATCATCGACGACCAGCCACGACTTACCCCCAATCCATTTTCCACAAACACACATGCACTTTGTTGCATTATAGCTTCATGCATTTCGCATACAAGAGGGATAGTATTTCAATTTTCGTTCTGGGCCCTTTCCAGTGGAAACATCAACCCCATTGGCTCGATGTTACCAGCTGGGGCGTGGTCGCTTCGTATAATACTTTTCGTCTCGTCCTGCTGTGCTTTCCGCTCTTTTATTATGTACTCCCCTCCCTCCGGCTTACCCATCCTTTTACATATATATACACACGATAAAATTTTGGATGCTTGTACCATTCACCGTGTCAGATATTTCATTTATCGAAAATATAGCGCAAGTTTGAGCGCGAGTTAAAGAGGTCGATTTCGTATCGTCGATGCGCCAAGAGCGAGAAAGTGCTTTTAGGAAACGCGAATACGCGTCGCGGGCTAACGCGTCTCCTTGAATTTTCATCATGACTACCGAGAGCTGCAACGAGTTGTACACAGTGTAGTTGTACACACGAGCGTAACACAGGAGACAGCGCGTATGCTAAACTCTAAATAAAGTTTGTGCTCGATGAAAAGTTGCGTGAAATGTTTCGTGGGTGGGAAAAGTACAACCCAACGAAGGGGGCGTATAAGGGCGTCGTGACTGTAAAACTGCGACGCTAATTTGCAACGTCAGTGTACAGAATTTCAACACTATTACCAACAACAATACTCACAGAGACTTGAAAAAAACGCGAGCTGATGTTTCTTCAATTTTAGTATAAAAGCTATTTATCGAATCGTCGAATTTTCTCTGCCCGTTTTTTCTTCGTTATTTCAATCGCGTGTTCCATATCATTTTAATCGGTATCCGTAAACATCGAGGCACCTAAAAATCTCGTCTCTCGGGCACTTAACGTTTTTAAAAAATCGGGTATTGTCGCCGCGTTGTGCGGCACAATATGAGGTAGAAAAGCTACGTTTTACTCCTTTCTCCGACTCCCCCATTGAGAGCATAGCTGCGACGGGGTTTTTCGAGAAATTAGCTCGGATCATTTCACCGCTTCGGGAAAAAAAGTGCATTCTCGAAGAAGCCGAGCGGTGCTCGCCAGGGGCAATACAAAGAGAGCCAGAAATCCCATTGAATCCGTGAAACCCACGCCACATCGGTCAGCCATAAAGAAACTCTGCCAAGGAGCAAGAAATAATCATGGGAATGGCAAATACGATTTTCCAACTCTTTGCTCGCACGCACTTGATAGAAATGTGTCTGAAGCACGTATGGATAAAAAAAAAAACGCCCGAAGAATAATAAGATATATCGTCGTGTGGAAATGCTCGAAGCGAGCAAAGGAGAATACAGGTAGAGAGAAGAAGAAGAAGAAGAGAGAGTCGCGAATGTATCCCTGCTCCGAAAGCTACTCGCGGAACGCATTCGCTTTATTGTCGACGACAAAAAGATATCGAGATCTTGACGTCGATCTTTCTTCCGTCAACGATCTCGCGGGACGCGCATCCCGAATCCTCAAAAGGCCACTCAACGATAGACAACCTTTTTTACGCTGGGCAAATCGGTGATTGTCTTGAGAACCGATCGATCCTTACTTTTCTACCCCATTTTACTGTCCCCGATGTACCGACGACTGCAATATTTCAGTCAGTGTTTTATCTCATCTCGACTATCGAATCTCGTGTTCCAGAAGAGAGTAAGCCGCTCGCTCGCTCGAAAAAGAAATTCATTTTTAGCTTTGGATTTTTTTTTATTGTTGACCGATTATAAGGGAAAATATGGCGATGTTAATATTTCATTGTCGTCAACAAGAATTTTGTGACAAGTGAAAATTCGCTTGATGCAATATAGAGCAATGGCTTTTTTATTTCATTATTACTTTTTAAATAAACGAGAGTAGCTTTTCATCACTAATATTTGTCGATGAGAAACTTGTCCAATTTTTTTAATATCATTATTAAACCCCATTGTTTTATGACTTTATTGAGGAACTAAATATTTTTGTTTTACCGCGAATAAACTCTTTCCTCGTGAATAACCCTCGACAGGCTTCAAAGTTCGATAATCCACGAGTCGAGAGAAACTTGTGAACTTGTGAACGACACACGACAAAATGACGGCAGCGGGGAGCAACTTGAATTTTGTGTTTTTTTTTTACTGTGCGCCCGAGCTTTTCTATGGAAGAAAAAAAAAAGGCGAATCGAAAACTCGTTTCTTAGTGCTTCCTTTCCCCTTTTGAGTGGGAAAAAGTCCCGCGCCGGATGATTCAATAAGTACATCGCGGGAAACAGCCAAAAGACGAAAAGCCCATAGCTCACGAAGCTTTTCGCGTCAAAGTGCAAACTTTTCGACGCTAAGAGGTTAAGTTTGATCCGAAAGTCGAGGAGAAAAGTATATCGTTTTATTTTCTTAAGCCGCCACGGGTAAATTGATGGGCCATCGCGGATCGATTAGATCTAGAAACTTTCTATCGATAGAAATTCTTTCCTCTCGCTACACTTTCACACTGATAAATTTCCGTACAAAAACAACAAGACCTATATACACGACAATAATATATCGTCACTGGAACGCGCAAAGCTCGCTATGCACCAAAGTCTCGATTCTGAAATGAGTATAATAATGGTGGCGATATAGATGGCCTTTTGTCGGGGATAGGATTCGTTGTTTCCCCTGGTATTGTTCGCAACAATAACGAGAAGCATTGGCCGTAGCAGCAGCAGCAGCAGCACACGACGAGGATCATCCTAGCGTAGATCATTCGGTAATTTCGGAGTTATGCGCCGTCTAGTGGCCGCTATATAACACAAAGTGATGCTGCTGGCTCCCTCGTCTGCACGCTCGAGGCACCACTACCACCACCACCACCGCCCGAGAGAGCTATTTTGTGTTTTGACACGCGCGTAAGAGGCCTAGGCGTACATTCGGTATATGGATACCCCACGGTTTGTTAACCACAGTGAATCAGACACACGGTTTGTGCACCCGCTACATGAACAGCGCAGCAACGTTCTCCGAGCACTCGAAGAACCGCTTGAACGTCCGACGCATTTCACCCGTGAGAATATCAGTAGAACGGGCGAACTATTTGTCCGTAAACGTTAGAAATCTCGATGGCCACTCCGAACGTTAATCTCTATAAGAATATAAGAATATAAGCGCATTTTCTTCGCTGTGGCCTCGAACAATATACTCAATGTGAACAATACTCTCGAAATATTCTTTTTCATATTTTACCGACGATACGTACGTGAACTCTGTCGATTCGGACTCACGTTTTTTTTTTCCCGATCCTCGCATCTCATAACCTAAGAGATTTTGTAAAATATTCATATGTACCCGGTCTTTTTCTTTTGTTTCGCTTTCGAAATCCAGATGAACCGGTGCGTTACACGGTCATTTTCGATTCAATCAATCACCCTAAAAAGGGTTTAACGAGACAGTAATTAATATTCATCTTCCGGGTGCGCATGGCTGGAACCGCTTTCACGCTTTCTCCATTATCTATTCTGCACATTGTGCCTCGTACTCGCCACTATTCGCTTTACTTGTTAACCGGAGGAAAAATGAACTTGGGATGACGAGGAGAAATAAACTTGGGCACCCTTTTTCGGATCTCACGAGGCCCTACTTTGTTACAGTACGTTTTATAAATGCGACTTGGCTCATGGGAAAGTTTTGCAGCAATGGAAATTCAACATTTAGCTACTGGATTAAAGAATCTCGGGATTTTTATTATTTTTTCGTCCAACGTTAACTCGACACGAAGCCGCACCCGTTGAGAGCAATGAGAGCTCGATTCGCCTCGTCGTCGGTACATACAATGGCTCAAAATTGCGACTTGACGTCGTTGCAGCCTGTTAAGTAGAGAAATACTGATTTACTTGGTCTTAATAGGTGCACGCCCCAGGAGGAAGCGGCCGCGTGCCGGATAATAAACACCGCAACGCCTCCTTATTAAGGACACCCTCGTGCTACTTGAATTTGGACGTCGTTCGCTCGCTCGCAGTGGATTCTCTAATTTTACCGATTCATCTTTTTCGTGCGTGGTGGGGCGCGTCCGTGGGGCCTCTGTGACCTCGGTTTCTCACAAAAACCGAGTATCGAATAGTGTCTAGAAAATTTTTACGATAAATATTATCATCTCGCGAATTTATGTCCTGCGATATCGAACTTTAATTCCTCAAACGGTTTTGTGCAAAAAAAACTCAAGATTCGATGTATACGATGCATTAACTGCGTTACATTTTTTTTGCTCTTCGTGATGCTTTTTTTTCCAAAATTTCGATTGTATGATAGAAAAAATATTTGCATGGTAAAAAAAAGTAAGAGCCTCGTGAGATCATTAAAATTAATCCGAATCCGTTAAATTGTATATCATTGTAGAGGCTTAGTTTCTGAAATAAAACTTATTGGCAGTATTATTATTTTCTTCATTTGCAGAGAATGCAAATTGCATTGATGATACACCAGAGTTGGCTGCGTTATCAATGGTAAACAAAAGGCGTGCGTTTCTTTTCGATGACAAACATTTTTCATTATTCTCCATAGCCCCGTGATTGGATCTTTCGGTGAATAATTGTTTACAAATGGCGAGAAAATGTTTGTTTTCTCCCGAAAATTTCCTCCCTGAAAAATAAAAAATCACCGAATTCCCTGGAAATATTAATCGATGAAAGATGAAGAAAGAAAAAAAAGAGAAAAAAAAGGGAAGAAGAGAAGAAAATGCTTAAGGTCGAGGAAAAAAAAAATGTTTTACGAATAGCCCGTAGCTCCATATTTCTCTCGAGTCTATAAAACCCCATAAATATTGCGAATGAGTGGAGCATCGCGTGTCCGACGGCTCGAGCCTTCTGAAAAGAATATAAAATAGCATTCTGGCGTCAATTTTACGGCAATTTTCCGAGCGAGTGATCGCTGTCTCAAACGTCGTATTATACGTGTTTCCAGGTGGTTCTCGTTTTTCGTGGCGTGTCTCTGCCATATTATTTTTCCTGGTGGCTCTTGGGGGGAGGGGGGGTGTTGGCGTACAACGGAATAAAGAGCCCCGAGGCACTTGGCTAAAATACAAACCGCCGATTGTCGCCGCCGCCGCCCCGAAACGACAAATTTTCCCTCGGTTTCCAACAAAAAGGCCAACGCGGAAAAACGACATCGACCAATTGGTCAATGGTCCGTGATAGAGTATTCATTGGTTGCCGCTGCTATTTAATCGCACGTTCTTCCCTCGATTGTCCGTTCATCTTTCACCGCACATATGAATCACTGCGTTTTTCTCCATCGACAGTCGTGTGCGGTAATTTTTTCCCTTTTTTTTCACCACACGTAGATTTTAAGTGAGTATCGATCGTTCGTATCCACTCGAGTGAAGAGCTCTGAAAAATATTAAACACGAAAAAATGTATAAATATGGTGTGCGAACAATTTTTTTTTTTTCGAAAATAGACATTAAAAAAGTTTATCAAAAAAAAAAATTACACAATATTGTAGTCGATTAAATGATTATTGTCTTTCCCATATTTAATATATAGCGTGTTAAATAATTATACCAATGTGTGTGTGACGGCTAATGATTTTCCAATGGCCAAAGCTTATTTACCTGGAAATAAAAAAATAATAGTTACAATTGGCGGAGGAAATATTGACAATTACCGGTGTGTACTACAATAACGGATACTCCGTGTAGAGTGGCTCTTGGTTTAAGGGGAGACGGTGACGCGCAACGTTCACCCCACGCGCGGATAAAAGGATTTCCATGAAAGCCTTACCGTATATTTGGCCCAATGCCGCGGAAACGACAGCCGCGTTTGGGAGAGAAAGAAGGAATAACCGGTTACGATTCACCGGGGCTTTACTCGCGGTACAATTTGTTATCGTCCGGCTCAACTCGAGAGTCGCGGAGATACGCCGCCTTCCGAGCCAAGTCACCCCCCACCAAGTGTCCCGCCATCCATGGAAACAATTAAATTGAAAAATTTTCCCTCACGGAATTCCAACTCTAACGACACTAGTACAAATAGTCTTCCCAACACAAACCAACAGATTTTTCTTTCTTTTTTTTTTAAACAAAGTCGCGAATTAATTTACCATATATTCCCTATTGATAATTGTAAATTAACGCCAAAATAATCAATTGAATCCTATGCCATTATAACGGAATATTCAACAATTGGCAACAACAACGACGAGTAGTACAAAAAATGATGAGAGCTTTTTATACACAACTGGGAAGAAAATAACATTAGCTTGGACATTAGTTGATCGACTCGGTTCGAGGAGTATACACGTGAAAGCGAACGACGCAAATGTGTCCTGTTCCAGTCTCTTCAGTCAGTTTAACGCGAATCGAATCGCTGTAAGAGCTGACAATATTGGCCCGCCGCTTAAGCCCCCGGTTGCCAACGTAAACTCGAGTGACACGAAACTCGCCTCGACGCTTTTCTATCTCTCGAGTACTATACGATACGATATTCCATAGTCGTCGATACGCAGTCGTCCAAAAGAGGGATCTCGCTTTTAGACACGCTACTTTAGTCACGGAAAGCCTAGTTCCCGATAAATTATTATATATGACCCTCTGCCGACGGCTTGCTACATGTATTCCCGCACTTTTGCCTTTTGCCTTCTCTTCTTGCAAATAAAAATGACACGTGACGATTAAAAAACGAGGAAATGATATTTCAAGAATAACGGCTAATCCTGTAGAAATCAAGTCACCCTATCTATCCTTGATTTTTGATCCTGCATTATCGTCGAAGCGAGCAGTGATTTTATCATTTTACCCAAATTCACACGTATCACGAGTATAATGAACATTTCGTTAGTTACAAAATGAAAAAAGAATTTAATGTTGCGTAAAATTGTTTAATAAAGGGCCAAAGATGAATTTTCTTCTTTTTTTTATGACGAATCAAAGATTTAACGCCCGAAAAATGTTTAATAAGGAGTGAAAGCTTGTAAAAATGTAATCTCTCTTGAAAGAATCGAGGGAAAATGTTACGTCACTTTGGTGCTTGCAGCTGAGAAATTGCATGAAACGGTTAATTCGATACACGACAATCCTTTGTTAATTTTAAATCAAGCCCAATGGGTGAATTAACGAGTCTCTTGTCCCCGGGCGGCACGCTCCTCCGAACAAAGCAACAAAAACCAGGCAGCAGAAGAACCTGCTATAACGAATCCCTATTCCGTTCTCTATATTTTCCCTGTATATATACATATATATATATATATATATACACATAGACAAATGAACGTTTGGTGCAGCGATTTTTTCGAATGAAGCAGATTTTTTATTACTCGTGTAATATCGTGTCAACGAGTAAGCTGGAATTCGTGAGCCACGATCTCTTTTGAATTATGAGGATTGGCATCGACATTCGCGTCG
This sequence comes from Clistopyga incitator, assembly GCA_947507545.1. Taxonomy (NCBI): domain Eukaryota; kingdom Metazoa; phylum Arthropoda; class Insecta; order Hymenoptera; family Ichneumonidae; genus Clistopyga; species Clistopyga incitator. Next base: position 10,705,684 of record OX382183.1, on the reverse strand, counting down.
GCCGGTTGATGGTGTTTCGCTGCGTGATCGGAGAGCTTCGACCTTTCCGATGCTCGGGCCGTGCGTTATTTGCACAGGCTTCGAAAAATACGAGCGGATCTAATCCCTCGATATATTACTCCAATTTGTAACTTGTAATCTCTCCGCAAATGCTTCTCAACGAATAACTCAGAATTACGTCGCTACCGACTCAATGATATCTGTTGGAAACCGTTGCAATGTCAATTCCGAACGGACGAGCATATATCGCTCGTTCTATTCGATTCACTGATATACACAATTCGGCACTACGAAAGTTACGTTTTTATCCAATAGTTATTATTATTATTATTACTATTTCCATCAATGGAATGCAATTTTGACACATTTTTTGTCGAAAAAATATAACCTTTTCTTCTTGATTAAATCTGTATTAAAAAAAAAAAAATACTTTTCGTCCCCAACACTGACAGACAAAGAGCATCGAATGAAAGGCGATGACGATAATTATAATACAATGCTCAGTCGACGAGCAACAACGTTTTCGTATCCATCATTCTTCCGTGTACAATTATCGAGGATAAAAGCCTGTTCCCGTCGGATTATAGTCTTTTCCAAAAAAGAGCAAAAATTAAACATTAGCATAAGCGGATTAGGAAGGCGCGGCTCGTGTCGCTCGTGTCGCGCCGACAGCTGGATCCGCCGATCTATCGAAAACCCGCATATGGATCGGACATACCTCGAGGATTTTCATCCCATAAATAGCGAAATTATCGAGGGTTCACGATATTGTAAGCCCACCGAAGGGGGAGACGCGACTCTCTCGGTCTCCCCGAGCCGGCCGGCCGGCTTTCCACTAGCCAACCTCGGCACGCTTTTCCCTCCGAATGTCCAACGACTCTTTTCTCGATCATTTAATAACCGATCAGGCTGCGCATCAGAGATACGAGAGATTGGATTAATATGAAATACTCTCTGAAATTCACGTCGCCTTTATAGATCGACGTAATAAAACCGAAACTCTAAGCCGCATGAAAATATACGTTTAAAACAAAACTTGCAGGTTAATTTTGTTCCAACTGTGAAATTTATACCTTATTACTCGGGGGAATTTAAAAGAAGAAGAAGAAGAAAATACGGATTTTGTTGTTGTTTTAATTGGGAGAAAAGAAACAGGAGTGTGGAAATAAATCTCACCGAGCGCTGTATTTTCCTTCGCATAATACGAGGAGACTTTAGCTTCACTAGTGGCGATGGCGCCATCTGTCGTCGACAGCATTTGTCACTTTCTACGACGACGGTGTCTTACCATCGGCAGGTGAGATTGTTAGTAATGAGATTTTGACCGAGCGAAATGAGTCGTTTGGCTGGCAGCGACATCAGCAGAAGAAGAAAATACGGATTTTGTTGTTGTTTTAATTGGGATAAAAGAAACAGGAGTGTGGAAATAAATCTCACCGAGCGCTGTATTTTCCTTCGCATAATACGAGGAGACTTTAGCTTCACTAGTGGCGATGGCGCCATCTGTCGTCGACAGCATTTGTCACTTTCTACGAGGACGGTGTCTTACCATCGGCAGGTGAGATTGTTAGTTAGTAATGAGATTTTGACCGAGCGAAATGAGTCGTTTGGCTGGCAGCGACATCAGCAGCAGCAATAACACGTGGTGTTGTTTTCGTTTCAATTCGATTTGCGAGCGTAACTATCAATTGTTTATTAATCGTACATCGAGAGAGCCGAAAAACAATAATTATGGCGGACATTCCATTGAGTTTAGCCGAGAAAACGTTTATTCTTCACGGTGTCGAAGTAAGTTTCTTCAGGTTTAAGAGGTTATTTTTTGCCAACGGATTAAAAGGAATTTTCAAAAATCCAAAATATCGAGGAAACGTTTGGATAAGAATTTTCATGGCATTTTAATGAAATATTCCTCGCGACAGACAGATTTACGAACGGATGGAAGAAGAAGATGCGAATATCGTTGTATGGAAATAGAGACAAAGTTGATGCCTCAAGCTCATGGCTCGGCTCGGTTACGATTGGGAAACACCGATGTACTCGTCGGTGTTAAAATTGAAGTGGACTCGCCTTTTCCCGACAGGCCCTTCGAGGGAAAAATCGAGTTTTTTGTAGATTGGTAAATCCACCTCGATACTTAATGCAAATAGAGCCAACAAATCGGTAAGCACGTATTTCTTACAGCTCGGCTAATGCAGCTCCCGAATTTGAAGGCAAAGGAGGCGAAGAAATAGCCACAGAAATCAGTAATATTTTATCGATAGCTTATCAATCCTCCGACGCTATCGATCTCAGAAAGCTGTGCATACTTCCTTATCAAAGATGCTGGAAAATGTACGTTGACATTTTGGTGAGGAATATTTTGCTATTTTTTTGTTTTGTTTATTAACATTCCTACCGATAATTAGATTATTTTATTAAAATGTTGCGACGAATTCGCAGATTCTTCAATGCGGTGGAAACCTCTTTGACGCTGTCGGTGCTGCCGTGAAAGCGGCGCTATTCAGTACGGAAATTCCGAAAGTAATCGGAGCTACTTTGGACGGTGGAGAAGCGGACGTACAATTGTCGGACGATCCTTTCGATGCCGTCAAACTAGACGCCACGGATTATCCTCTTCTTGTCTCATTGTGCAAAGTCAGTAGTCATTTTTTCAAAGCCTCCTCTCCGGTGTAACGTATACATAATGATGGAATATTTTGCTCCTAGATCGGCGATAATTGCGTTGTGGATCCTACCGCGGAAGAGGAAACTTGTGCTTCCGCTACCGTAGTTATGTCTGTCACGCCGAAAGGACGAATCACCTCAACGGTTAAAATCGGATACGGAAGTCTTCAAACTGCAACCTTGATGAAAACCTTCGAGGTACATTTTCTTCGAAATCTTAACTTCCTCGAGCACATTTTTACACCGACATTCGCAATAACAAAAATTCTCGAAAAAACAAACTCAAATCTCGTGGAAAATTCACCGTTGAATTCCCAAATCCGGCTAATTATCATACGCATTTAAAAAAACAACATTTTTTCTTCTCCTAGATGGGAACGAGAGTAGGAATGAAATTAAATGCTGCCATTATGGATGCCCTGAAAAAGGAGAATGCGCTGGGAGCGAAAAGGCCGATTGTCGGATTTCTTCGATAATCGTGTTTCGTCGAAAAATTTTCTAGGTGTAAAATAAACAGATACTTTGATATACGAGTAGAAACGTTATATTGATTTCACGAGTACACGGCAGACATTTCTTCTATGAAGATGAAAATTCTTTCGAGGCTTTTTCGATAATCACTTTGGCGATTATCACCGATCGTTGGTATCGATTCCTGTTAAATAATTATCAAGTTTTCCATTATTTTATCGTTTAAATTTTTTCAAACTTTCGTTACGTATGCTTAGCACAAATATCGTACATACTTTCAAGCACTCAAGGGTAAGCTTGCTGTCCGTGGGAATTTTCGCGACATGATTATTCCACACGTTCAAGCATTTCACCCACACAATATCAGCCTGAAATTTGGCCACATCTATAAACAAATTCACGCAGCATTCCTGCGAAAATAAAACTCGTAAGAACAACGACAACCAAAAGAAATTAACAAATTTACAAAAAAATCAATGATTAATCACCTGCAGCACGGGATGTTGATTGTCACTGAGATACGGTTGCGCAATCTCCAACATTTCCCACAATTGTCGTTCCTGAAGTTTAAGATTTTTCGCGAGTGTAGCGGATTGCGACAAAATTAATTTTTGTAGTTTAAAAATGTGGGTAAATTTGTATGCGCTCTTGCAGTCTTTATTGTAACTTTCTTTAGCCGATTTTGTGAGAAATTGTGAAAGAGATGGTAAAACCTCCCTGTCAATGAAAACACACCATTTATCCGTTAGTCAATAACACATTTAGCGTAGAAAAATTTTATCGATTTTAAGATAACTCACTTGAGTGTCCGAGATCTGATAAAATCCTCGGAAACGTGCGCCAAAGTACAAAGCAATTGCCAAGCCTGTTTTATCACAAGGATGTTGGAATCATGGAATCTACGGACCAGCGGATGCCACAATTCATGAACGATCGGCAATAATTGTTCGTTCCACTTGGACAATATGGCAAGTCCCTCTTCCATTATTTGCATCGTCAACAAGCTTTTCGGAACTTCTTTCGACGGCAAAAAGTTCAAGCAGCACTTCATCACGCTTTCCGTCATATTTATGTGCGACGGTGGTGGTATCGCCTTTTCATCTTGAAATAAAAAGCGTGTAGCAATTTGGTACGTTAAAAGAATGGCATTCCTCCGCGCGAGAGGTTTGAAAATAATATTACCTTGATCATGGTACGCTGTAAATTGAGCCGCTGTTCCGTCTTCCAATTCCGCTTCGAGGTCACCAGTAGTAGTGACAATTTCATCGTCCAGGCGTTCGGAATTTCTCTTTGCGTTATAACGATCGAGAACCGCCCGAATAACGATTTCCGCAGGATTAGGCTCTGCCGTTTTTTCGGGAATGCGTTCGATCGTCTCTCTACTTGCCGTCATTTTTCTCATGCACACGACAAATACGTAGAGAATTTTCAGTAAACCGTAAGAATTTCGTTGTTGTTGAGAATCGGCGGACAATTGGTCGAGCGCCACTTGGACAACTTCCTTCGGACACGCCAACATTTCGATTGTGCTGTACTTCATGACGACGGAGAAAACGTCGAGGACACGGGGATTTCGCTCGACTCGGTGCATCTTTGTCGTCATGTGGTACGAAACGTAGTCGACGTTGTCGCGTAAAAGTTCACCGACGTTTCTGTAATTTTGCGAATGCGCTATAGCCTCGAGGCTATTCAGCCCGCTTTCGCGCAACAAACCATTTTCGCTTCCTGAAAATAGTTGTTGTTGTTTTTTTTCTCACTGTTTACACACGTTTTACGTTCACGACTAAACATGCGAGTGAAATAAATGGAAAGCTATTGACCTGCGCGTTCGATAACCAGGTAAAGGGTTTTCAGAAGATGCTCCTGATATTCCGCTCCAAGATTAAGCGCGATTATTCCCAAACCCGAGGTTACGAGGCAGCAATAAACGACGTTATTTTGCGCCTCTCTGAGCGTCACGTCTTTTTCCACTTTAATTGGCAAGTACCAATTTTCGGGGTCCGTGTAATAATTATTCACTCGTTTGAGTACAGCCGGCATCGAGGAATTTTCAACTGGAACTAAATGCAAAACTAAATATCCTTCGGAGGGCAATGAAACATTTATTCTCGAAGCAAAAGAATTGTACCTGCAGAAATCCAGTTGAGAAGCAACGTAAGTTCGTTCCTGTACCGAGGCATTTCCAACACAAGTTCGAAAATGCAATCTACCAAAAGCACCGGGTCACCCAATTCTCCGAGAAGCTTGCAAACCGACCTTAGCTCTTCCTCCGTTCCACTTTCTTTGATGAATTTCAAATACTTGAACGCGTGGAAATTGATGCGCGTCGTCGGATCTTCGATATCTTATAGATCAATTATTCAAAGTCAATAAATATTTATTGTATCGTAGCTTTAAAAATCTGTAGAATTTACGACGATATGCCATTGAAAATGCTTGCCTTTCATCTCAAAATTTTCCATTAATGATACGTGAGTGCAGTCCAATTCGGCGACATAAACGAGAGCCAATACGAGTCTCTTCAAGTGCGAAGACGATGCCATGACACGAGGCAATCTTTCTTTCCCCAACAGTCTTATGTAACCAGCGAGTTGGTTCAGGTAACAAAGCTGAATCCTATCATCTACAAAAGATGATTAATTGATATTTATAAATCTATAATATCATGTGAAAATGGAGTGAAAATGATTTTAGAGACTCCGACCGGATCTTCTTATCAATCTCGGCAGTTTTGTCAGAAGTTTGTAAAAGTTTTCTTCCAAAATTTCAACGACTGGCCTCATGCTGCAATTTTTCCTTAATTCCACAATGACGTCGTCATTCAAAGAGGCCCTCGCAAAGTCCTTAATTTCCTCCACTTGATCTTCCGACAGTGATATCAGCGTCTCCACAAGAACAGCGTAGTTTTTAATCATGTGTCTCGAAGAAAATAAAAACAACGACAATAATAATAATAATCAAGTTTTCATACTTTTGACTATAGAAAAATGACTCGAAATACAAAAATAAATGAAAAATACGGATAAACGGAAAATTATTGAGTGGTTACCTCGAGCATTTGGTAATGATTAATTTCACGGCAAGTGCCAATTCCTTCCTCACTTGGAAATGGGAATGCCCCAGGAGCTTCATCAGCGATTGCATCGAAGCGTTCAATTTTGTCGATGCGGCGTCTAACCAGTCCCGAGTTCTCCTTGCCATTTCTATGTACCTCTTCATTCCCTCATTCCCTTCGAGTTTTAGACGCATTCCCAATGGATCTTGAGATTTTTTAACGTTCTCGACGCTCTCAAGTGAGTCTATGGTTAACTCTTCCTCCTCGACATTATTCGCCATGACGAGGCTTATTATTCTGCCGTATGCTCTGATTGCCATCTGCAAACAAGCTTTTCATGACAAAGTATAAATATGTCAAGACGAAAAATTGAGAAAAAATTGGAATTTAGCCGAGAGTAACGCAACATTTCAGTCGTGGAGCGAAAAGCTTTCGACAATCGCGAAATGTAAACACGCTCTTAAATTATTACGTGTCTAATTAACCATTGTAATCCTGTGATTTTGAAGCTCGTTCTCCAAAGCGATTTGGCAAAGAGAGCTCGCAATGCCAGGCAGGAATAGCATGAAAATATCCGCCACTTGATTTCTCAGCGCAACATCATTATCGTCCGCGGCGTCATGTACATTCGATAGAGTCATCAGAGTCTCAATGGCGGAGACTCTGCAAAAAAGGAAAAAAAAAATTGTCAAACAATTCGTCGTTCAGTTATTTCTAATCAATTTTATCGTTAACTTTGCGTCTCCTTGTTTTTTACCTCAGTGAACATAATTTTTCTGTCCTTGCGATGCTTAAACACGCGTAAACCCCTTGACTCAGTTTCGGAGCGTTTACTCCGACGTAAAGAGACTCTATGACATCGGTAGAACTGCTTTTCACTAAATCACGCAAACACTCGATCGTACTTTCTTTCAGCTCTTCGTGAGCTTCGATCACTAAAAAATCAAGCGACAAAATTAACGAATAAATGCATACATAAAACAGTCAATATTTCTTACACATATTCGCTCGATGTGGATCGTAAATTTGAACGAGTAACGCTGTGTATATCTTCAGGAAACAATTAAGCGTTGTAATTCTCGATTTACAAAGTACCGATCGTAGCAGTTGTATCAAATGTTGTTTAACGTCTTTGCTACAAGCAGAAGAGAAAACAACAAATATTCAATCATTAGTAATAGCCATGAACAATGGTTCTAATAAAAATCTTTAAACGACAAATTAGTAGTGTAATAACCTTAAATTTTCGTTGTGAAGATGCACGTAAATAGGTAACAAAATAAATTCCAAGTGATACTGAATAACGGCGGATGTTTGACGTTGGATGTGATCGCCGAGTCGTTTGATATTTTGTGCTGTCGGCTCGTTAGCAAAACGATCACACGCCGGTTTCATTGCGATGAACTCTACGCCAACTCCTAACCTCTCCATTGTCCGAGTGTCAAAAATAAGAATGACAACAAAACGAGATATCCGCCAATTCCGATAAATCACCAATAACGCCATCTATCTTTGCAAATGACAAGTCTCATTATTAATTGGTTTTCTGGACTCGGTCAGTATTATTTTTTAAATAAACCGGCTGCCGGTGAATTTAAATTCTCTACGTTACCGACAGTCGGTATAACCTTTTTTCGCCTGTAGGTGGAGCTTGTGACTACCGAACTTCCGGTGGCCGCGTTCTTCGTCATTCTCGGCCATTTTCCTCACGACTGTAGGAACGTACGGTCGTTACTCTCTTTGGAGGAAGACGTAAGTTGAATTTTATTTATTTATTTATTATTTTTACTATTATTATTCGGTGAATCGATTGGCGCAATTTTTCCAATCGTGCGGTATATCAATTCTTCGTGGAATTGGATGGTAAAATGAGATTAACGTCGTTTTTAACCTCTACGAAAATTTGGTTGGCGTGGCTCGCAAAACCACGTGTCGAAAATATCGTGTGATTAAATTTAGGCTTCGCAACTTCGATTTCTCACGCATTTTTCATGCGTTCAGACTGCGAAAATAAGCGCCTTAAAAATTGGGCAAGAAACGTTTGGACTTTTACGAACGATTTCTAATCTTTGAGGCAAAATCAAAGTCCTGGATTAATCAATGGCAGAGGCTTTTATCCTCTTCTTATTTCATGGCCAGGATACAATTTTCGATATTCGTTATTAGCCATTTCTATCAATTTTGCGGTCACGTGACATTTATTCTGAAAATTACGGCTTTTTTTTTTTTTGAGGTGTTGAATATTTTACACAAATTTTTGGATGTTCCGAATATGGCACAAATTCAGATATGTAACTGTTGTCATAAATATAATTATGTTTAAAAGCAAGAATTTTTTTAATGAGATTTTTTAATTAGAATTTATATCGTTGCATTCAGGTAACGATCTATCATCATGGTGAACGGAAGAATCCCGTCGGTCTTCTCCAAGACCTACGTCACTCCCAGGAGACCTTACGAGAAGGCTCGTCTTGACCAGGAGTTGAAGATCATCGGAGAATATGGTCTGCGTAACAAGCGCGAGGTCTGGAGAGTCAAGTACACTCTCGCCAAGATCCGTAAGGCTGCCCGAGAGTTGCTCACTCTCGAAGAGAAGGACCCCAAGCGTCTTTTCGAAGGTATTTTTCCCATTCAAAACATTTTAACGATTGAAATGAATATTGTGATTCTGTTCTGTTCTGTGCTTGCTTTTTGCAAAAAGATTGTCGAAAATTGGCTGATTTGGTTGACGCCAAAGTTCTCCTCGAGTTGATTTAACGTGATGATTCATTATATATGTATTCTGACACCTCTTGTTTGAATTTACATTGAACGCAAAAATATGTCTGAAGTAGAATGAACAAGAATAAAAGATATTGCAGATTTAATACACAAATTAACGTTTCTCGTTTTTAATCGCTTCCAGGAAACGCGCTTCTGCGTCGTTTGGTGAGGATCGGGGTGTTGGACGAGGGCCGCATGAAACTCGATTACGTGCTCGGTCTTAAGATCGAAGATTTCTTGGAGAGGCGTCTGCAGACCCAGGTTTTCAAGCTCGGATTAGCCAAGTCGATCCATCACGCTCGTGTTCTCATCCGTCAGAGACACATCCGGTTGGTCTTTCTTTCCGCAAAATAATCCAATATAATAATCTATACTTGAATTTGCGCCTTAGAAATTGGGCAAGGAACGTCCGATACTTTACGGATTGTTTCTAATCTTTGAGGCAAGATTAAATTCCTGGTTTAATCAATGGCGGAGGCAATTATCCTCTTCTTATTTCATGCCCAGGAAACATTGAAATTCTACGTTTAATCGAGTTTTCAATCGATTATCATAATCATTATTCTTACAAAAATGCATCGTTTCAAGAAATTGAAATTCCAACTATATTTTCGTTTTTTTTTTCTCAATACATCAACGCGAATCGGTTACCTGTAATCGTATATCTTACGATCAAAATCATTTGCTTCTTCAGATACGAGGAACCGCGCTGACACCGCAACGGGATATGAATCAGTAATGAACGTCTCTCACGACTATTTCGTAATGGCCACTAAAGCGCTTCGGCTTCGGCCGTCGTTTTACGCCACGAAAACAATGATTCATCCCGTGGACGAGTCAGTTATTGGCTAGCGCCAAGTTCTCTCTCGATCACTCGTTCAGACCACTTGAGCGTCGAGGCACGTCACACTCGACGCTCAACGTCTGCATTTTGAGCGTTCCTTAGGAACCTCGGATCCTCGGTTGCGAATATTTATCGGTACGAACGGTTTCATTCCACAGATTACGGAATTTATGCGCTAAAACAAAGGATTTTTTTTAAATATCAAATTTCTCACAGAGAAAGTCATTATTGATTAAATGTCCGTTGTATCATGGACTCGTCAAGAAAATTCATTTAAAAACTGAACCTTTGAATCATACCCGATTTTCTATGGATCACAAAATTACGAATCGCTCTATAGTACGAAAATATGGAACGTCTGAAGATTTCGAGAGTAATTATCATTAATACGATGTCGTCGTACAGTTTTAAACGATCGGATTCAGAACAACTTGATGTTTACCGAATTTTTATTCCTTTTCTTTGCAGCGTCCGCAAACAAGTGGTGAACATTCCCTCGTTCATCGTGCGTTTGGACTCCCAGAAGCACATCGACTTCTCGACGAAATCGCCGTTCGGCAGTGGCCGCGCTGGTCGCGTCAAGAGGAAGAACATGCGCAAGGGAACCAGTGGAGCAGCAGCCGAAGAAGAAGAAGATTAGGCTGTAAATACTTCGCTAATCTTCAATAAACAAAAAAAAAACAAGACTTCCTCTATGAGAAAGTAAAAGAAAAAAAAAAAAATTCTTCAATGACTTTTCAATTAATATCCATACCCACTTTTAAGATAAAGTATATATTATTTTCATATTACGTTCACCGAGCGGCGTGAAAATTCGTGGTCAATTTCGGAGACCCAGTAGAAACTAAGTTTAATCTAAATTTTCTTTTACGTTGATGCAGGGAAAAAGTTAACAGGATTTTCGAGAAAAATTACGCAATTTGCGCCGATTTTACATTTTACTTTGCAGCTCGAAGTATTTTTGATAACGATGGACTCAAGATAATTTCCAATTTGGAAAAGTGTTTGTGTCCGGGATATCAATATTATCAACTCAAGCGGAAAATTTTGGTTTGCCTCGTCCTCGAATCTACAGCTTCGATAAAATATGCTGATGGATGCTTACACAAGAGGAACTTGGCGCCACGTAATAGTTGTTGCTCAGATTTCTTCGAAACACCGACTACTCGGAAGAGAGTGCATTGTTTATTGGATTTGCGTGTCGTGGGTGACTGGCAAAGACCGCGTCCGTACAAACTCGATACTTGGGTACGATCTTTCAGTTGCAACGCAAACCGTTACGGAGATCAGAGAATACGTTCAATGCGAAATACAGGATGCTAGATAAGGCGTACAGCTGTGGCCAGCTGTAATGCTCGGTGCTCCCGTGAATGGCATGTACGAGTGCTACGGAATACACTTCCGGCAATAGTTGCAGCATTTGCTCGATACGTGCACCTCCCAGTCCACGAGATCCTTCTATTTCTTCTCCGCTCGAGTTCCCGAAGAAAACGTGTCACAAAATTTTACAATTCTAGCCGAAACATGCAGATGCAATGGCAAAACAACATTTTTATTCGCTATGAATAAAATTGGCGGCGATATTAAACAAGTGAGCATAATGAAAAAACAAAAATTGTACTTTCCGAATCACACGATTCGTTAAAAAATATTGTTTTTTCTTGTTCAATTTATTTTTTTAAGGCGAGAAATTTTGGGTTTCTTTGGGATGAAGTAATGCTGGGAGTTCCGGAAGCTGTGGAATTTTCTTCACTTGGCTCGGGAGACAGCGGTGAATATTGGTGTACTACATGCATCTGTTTTTTTTTTTTTCGTTTTCTTCTCTTTTTAATACTTTTCTTCATCCGAGTGTGGAAGCGGAACGGACAGAACCCGTTACACTGGTACGTGCACCAGGCGCGCTTCCACCTCTCACTCGGACTCTGCGATTGCGGAGAGCTCTCGGGAGCGAGAGGTAACGGTATCGAGAGTGTACGAAAAATTCAATTACATGTAGCCCTTCTCTTCCTCCGCGTTGCGGATTTTTGCGATCCAAATGGCATCGGTGGCTTTGACCTATGCGCCCCGGGTATATTACTTGAGGATATTGACGCACCGATTTTTTCCCCTCGTCTTTTTTTTTTTTTTTTTTCGCCTTTCATATATATCTATGTTTTTATTTATTTTGTGAGATACGCGTACGCCCGAATAGTAAAGTGGGTTCAATTTTGATTATTGAACCGTGGCTTTCCCTTTTCAGAGGGTAATCGTTAACAGCGAGCAATTCAGATTTTTTGATAGAAGCCCGGATTGCATTCTCGTTCCCCAGTTGCCAGACCGATAAAAAATATTTTATTCTTCATTATCAAATACCGTAGACCTTTTTTTTTAACGAATGTCTCTTTTCTTTAATTCCTAGCGCCAGGATTAAAAAATATTTTGATATTTCCATAATATACTTCACAATTATCAATTTGAAGAAATAATTGTCACAAAACCGCGATCAGTTCAATTATACATTTCACACTCCACTTCGCTTCACTGTTTCGCAATCAATTTCCAACGATTAAATAGTACATAATTATTCACACAATTATGCAGAATTCATGTGAATTGATTAATATTTTTTGGATACATATTTCAGATACACAGGAAAAAAAGGCAATCAGTCCCATGGAAAACGGGTTTGCATGGGAGGAGCTTTGAGCTTTGAAACTTTCGGAGCGGAGCTTGGAGCATCGACCGACGGACTTGTCGATGAGAATGCCTCATTTACTTCCGAGCGTTTCGGATGCCTTTCATGCTGTTCGATTGGAGTCGGTCTATCGCTCGCTTTTTTTTTTTTCATTACAGGCTCTGCATCAATCGTGAACGGTGTTAGGGAGAAAAGAGCGCGAGGAAGAGATGGAAAGGGAAAGCAAAGGTCCGGCCATCGTCGGTCACTGCACTTGAACGTGACCACCGAACCATGTCTCGTTTGGTTGACCGCTCCCCATCATGAATTTGCATGTGAGTATCCGGAGCTCGTAGTGTGTATGGGATATTACGTTTGACTAGCTTCGTCCGCAGATGATGAGTCGACGAAGGTGAAACACAGGGCTCCTCGTCCTCGAGAAGGTCGTTCCATCGCGATGGGTACCATGCACTTCACAGCCATCGCCCCCGCGTCCACATTTTCCCTTCCACATCCACGAAATACGCTTGTTGACATGATCCCAACATGGGCAAGTGTCATGCATTAAAGATGAGGAGAAGCTGCGAGCGCGAAGCGAGGGGAAGGACGAGGCGAAGAATAAGAACACTTGACCAACTTCGAATGCCTTCAGGGAGGAAAACCGTCGCCGCTCCGAGCGAGATGCTATTTCTTCCCAGGAAAAGGACCCAACGAGAGAAGAAATGTGCCCGGAGAAGAGGACCACCAAGTTAAATAGGGCACTCTTCAAGAATGCATGAAATTAACGCTGGGTATTTGAACTTCGTTTTAGTTGTGAATTGCATTGGAATTGCATGGACCCGAAGAAATAGCGATGCTCCTGGTAATTATTAAGTGACTCGCTTAATTGAATAATGAAAGGACATACGCAGGATCCGATTAATTAGATAATTTTCTGGAGATTTGGTAAAAAAAAACATGTTCCATAAGTCTTTTGGTTACAATGAAATTTTCTTTTTGTATATCAAAAAGTCTACGAGTTTATGTGAATCGGATAATTCAATTATGAATATATAAACCCTGAGTAACATGGAAATCTCCGATTTGTCCTCAGGATATCTTCGGTCGATGGACGGCGATGAAAATTCTTGTCTTAGTCGTTGATCACGCGGGAAATTGTTCCCGGACGGAGAGACTGATAAGATATAGATAAAAGTGGAAAGGTACGAGAAAGGAGTTTCGCTGAATGGAAAAAGTTGTTCGGTATCGAAACGCACGTTGAAGCGATTCATTACGAGGGCCGAGGAGACGCGGCAGGAGAAAAGTACGTGACGTCTATTGGTGAATCGACGCCTCGAATGCGGATTTTCTTCTCTCCACGTCGAAGCATAGTTCGGTCGCTCACACGGGAGTTGCTCACAGAGAATCGATAGGATCCTAGCTCTGGTAATGGCAGGTACGCTGAAACTCGTCGGCAGCAGCCGAGGCTGCGGTACAGCGAGACGAGAGTTCAGATTGTTTAGAAAGTCTAAGCACAAGCGTTTACACGTGTGCATGGACGGAGTCGAAGCCGGCAGTGCTACAACTGCCTCTCTCGTTTCTTCTCTGTGTCCGTACCGTCTGTATTATGTACTACGTGCGGCGAGAGCGTTTTAAGTGAGGAACACAGACACAGGCGCCTCGGCTTGTCTTGGTATTCCTCAACGATTTACGTGCCCTCGGCATTTCTTCGGTCAGGGTGCGGCAGCCTGCAATAAACTTGCGTGCGTAAGTCTTATCTGGCATACGGTATGATTCAATACGTAAACACAGGCTCAGGTGAGGCCTTCTTGCACTGGAAAGCAATTCATTCACAGTTACAAATCGTCAACATTATTTAAATCCACATTCGATACCGTAGAATTGGGCTTTCAATTGGATGCATTGAAATTCCAGTCAGTAATTTTTTTAATTCGTACGCTATAAAAACAATCAATTAAAAGTCGATGAATCTTTTTATGTAAATAAATAAAAATGCAGTCGATTTTTTTCTTCATTAAAATTTTCCATGTTCTCTTGGAGTGCGAATGTTTGGTACCACCAAATAAAATTCTGTTAAATTAACAATAAAATCACCAAATGCATTGTTGTAGGGATCAGTTTTGTAGGCGAGATTTTAGAATGAAGAAATGCCAAGGATCAATTTATTTCTTGTCCACAGGTTGTGCAATCCGCGGGCGTTTCAGCAACGACAGTAGAAAATGCACGTGCGTGGGCAGACAATCGTTTAGTCAGTGTATTTTCCGCTTGCATCGTGAGAGAGCGAGAGCTCCTGTCCATAACCATCACTCGGTGTACAGTGAATAGCGAGGAAAATACTCCTCCTTGGATTCTGAGACGACACGAAGAAGAAGAAGAAGAAGCAGAGCCTGTGCATGGTACACCATACATTTATATCTACATCTTCGTCGCGTGCACCATCCGAACCTTACGTAATTTGGAGAAAGACCGAGGTCCTTTCGCTATTTCTCTTGATACACTGCACAGCGGGCACTAAAGTTGTATTACAGTAACCGAGAAGTTGGTCCACCGATCCACGCTTACACGGATTATGGGGTCCACGCTGGCCGCAGCCTCGTGTGTTACTAGTACTAGTCCACGCTGAAGCCAACGATCCTGAACTAACGGTAATGAGCATCGGTTATGGTGCACAGCGAACCCGAAGCCTCCGAGTCGCTGCGACGAGTCGCTTTGACCAAAACGATTCTGTTCGCTCGGTGCTTCATCGCTTCCATCCACCAGGGAATGTACTGCGGACATAATTCCATAAATAAGAGCGGAGCCTCTTTGCCGCTGAAGATTTTCGGTCGTCCTAAGATTCGAGGAGTCTCGAGACGATCGGGCATCTCTTCCAGCCTTTCCTTCTCAAATTGTGGCTGGCAATTTCATAGATTGGACGATGATTATCGCGGTAATTGAAGTTTCGACAGACTGGACATTTTCTTACTTCACGAAGAAGCAGGAGGAAGCCTCTTTCGCAACGTCCACTATTCTTCAGCCCGGTAATCTTCTCAAATATTCAACATCTCATCTCAACGAGAAATGGTAGTATTAAAAAATGCAACAAAGCCTTTCGCCCGTAATTTCAAGGTGAATAAACTTGAGATGTCTTTTGTTGCAGAAATCTGGTACGTCTTGGATCCAAGATACATTATTCTCATCGGATGACATTCCTAGGACCTCCGGTTGCCATTCTACCATATATATATACGTATATATCGGTGCAATACCGGTGACAGTTTCTTGCTTTCGCGATATATTTCCCTGTTGGGGTACCTCGGAGTTCTTTCGTTCAGAATTCGAGAGACGCAATCACGCCGCGAAGCTTGTGTCACCGAGAGGCGAAGGATAGATTCTCCGAGGATATATGACGGGGAAAGGAGGTCCTCGTTTCCGCCACGTCATGCATTATGCAGTATAACATGTATTAATGAAAAAAAGAGCGAGCCTCTGAGTGGAAAGGGAGGAGCGTCGGTGGTGAAAGACACGGACGGCTTTCAAATCGTATGCTAATCCAACTAGCTCATACACTGGTCTCGTAACCGCAAGCCAAAGTTATTGTTGCACGAAGAGTCGTATACATCTATGTATAGGTACTTTTATTTATGGCGTGTATATAATATATAGATACACATGTATTCCGCAGCGACGTTACAGTATTCATACCTATACTTCTTGTCTTCACGCGCCCTCGTAAAATAGTTCGTCCAGAAGAGCGTGGGAAAGATGCTGCGCGCTTCTCAGCAAACTTGATACCTACGCCGAGCTTTACGATCGTTAAAAGCTCTTCGTTCCGACCATTCGCTCTTCCCGAGTAAAGCGATGCGCGAGTACTTTCTTCGGGGGCTTGGTTATCGAGATCGAAAGGGAGTAAAGCTCGGCGTTGCGTGCTTCGCGCTTGTCACCATGAAAATACATCTTGTGCATTTGTCGATGAACCCACGAGCACGAAAATTTGCTCTCACTGACATTTTTTGTGAGCTGGTGAAACGATTTGTAATGGGCAATTTTTTGTTTGTTTGTTTTCTTGTAGATTTGGACTCTAACGTTGTCGAAATTTTGCCTGGATTCACTCAAGGATACGAGCTTTTTCTAAGTTAGAAACAAAATGTACAAAGTACATAGTGTTATCGAGGAGGATATGGAATGAATGGGGATGGCGATGAAAAGGGAGACACGAAAAAGCGATGGAGAGGCCAACGATGAGATGGGCCGAGGGAAGAAAAAGCACAGGAATCTGTGCGAGTCAAAGCCTCCGGTTGTTCCCACCTACGCTCAATGCGGTGGCCGACACATTACTACCGATCCTCGGTCTGGTTTCGAGTACCCCGGTGGCTTACAAAGGGCCCAAATAAATTGCAAGTGAGGGAAGAAGTGGGTTTACCTGGCGCAAGGCGTATAGGGCATTCCGCGCTAAGTGAAAAATCCGAGTCTATGACATTTTGCGAGTATTAAAGTTTTTTTAATTACCTGATAATCGAAAAAATTACTTTTTGATTACTCGGTAATCCGAATGTGAATCGAAGTATTGAAGAAATTTTGAGCCAGCAATTTTCAAAATTGAATGCTCTAATTTTTGTGGGGTTCACCATATTTTACTGAATACGTTTTCGCGAGCATATTTTGCTAAATAAGGAGGAAGCAATGTGCAAGTTTCTAATCTTGTAATTTCTTCTCAGAGATACGGTCCGATTGGCGCGCAATGTCCCATACACGAATAGGTGCATCAACGCAATGGAGCTTTCGTAGGCGGCACGTATATACAGGGTCGAAAGAAGAAGGGAGCACGAAGCGGACGAGCGTTAAAGCAAGGGTAGCGGATCGTAAAAGCTCCCTTACGGTTCTTACACAGCCTATGTACAATCGCTGAAAGCAACATCGAATAAGAGGCTCCGGTTCTCTCGACGCTGTACGCGCGCCGGGAGTGCAGCGACGTGTATAGAAGAGAAATACATAGCGGTGAGCTTCCGTGTGCGTCGTCCTGTGCTCTCTGCGGTGGCTGAGGCGAAGAGCAAAGCCGCGAACGACGAAATCGATGGACTCTCGGCTGAAAGACTCGCTATTCGCTTCCTCGCTGATCCGCTCGATCTTCGGGGTTGCATTCTCAGGGACTTCGACGCTCGAAGCTCGTTTCCTTTGCTCTATTTCTTCATTCTTCGCTTCTACGTCAATTAAAATCTCACACTAGAACACCTTTTTTATTTTGTTTTTTTTTCTATACGTTCTACATGAAATTATATATTTTTTCGCCTCAACTAAAAATATGAAAATACCATTATTTTCTACTATTAGCCAATTTCTTTTACTGACGTACAATAATTATGACGTCAGGCTTATAAATCCATCATCTCAAGTCAACCGGTCCCAAAAATAGTTGTTCGATATTGCCTTGATATTGCCTCGAGTTATGGGTCCTCGATGTGGACGTATAAAATTCGAATATCACTTGGTCCAAAGTCCTGGCACCTCTTCTCATACGAATACAGTGGAGGCTTTTTCGAGGGGGAAAAACTGCACGTGTGAGAGGCGAATTGACGTAACTTTGGTGTAGCACCATAGCCCAGTTGGCTGGGAGCGTAGAATAAAAGTTTCTCCGTCAAACTTTTATCGGTGCCACCTTCCACATGTATTTTCTTTTTTCCGTTGCAGATCGCTACATAAAGTTCTCTCATACTTTTTCAATGCAAGAACAAATTGTAAGGTCTGGTCCACAATGTGGGTCATAATGAAAATGGATTCATTTGCGGGGACCATAATTGTACTTCACGCTACATTTTTATTCCGTCTATCCTAAAAATTACCATATTTTAATTTTTTTCGTGTGGATTTTACAGACTTTCCAATGGCACAAAAATGTGAAATAAAATCCGAATGCTAAAGAGGAAGAATAGTGATGAAGGAAGAGATAACGCTCGGTGTAATCACTGCTACACAACAGTTACATTGCTGAGTGGAAAATAGCAATACATCAGAAAGCCGATTTTTGTGCTTTCCGGGAGGAACCCTCGAAGTGCTTCCTCGTCTTCTCCTCAGCTTCGCAGCCTCCCTCCTCCACTTATCCGGCGACACATGTGGACGTGCCTCGGCTGTTCGATCCGGGCGTTTGAAGACTCGAGGCGCAAATGCGTGAGTGCGTGTGGAACGTTCTTGAGAGTAGAGTGTTGGGATTGCGAGGCAGAGAGCAGCAGATAAGTATGTATGGTGTGGGGGATGGCTTATGGTGCGGGTATGCGAGACGCAGCTCGTCGCAGATCGAGAGCACGCGGAGTAGAAAACGTACGCGACGAGCCAGGAAAACGTGTCGCAGCGTCGGGAGTAATCGGGGTGTGAAATATTGCGCGAAACTACGTTGCTACGGGGGATGATGGCAGGTGGAAGGGGATATCGAAGTCAACGTAGTCGACTGGGTACACATACCTACGTTTACTCACAGTTTTACCGTGCGGTATCCATCACGCACCCTGTCACTGCCACGTGGAGAATGAAGTTGGCAAGGGGACCGGTAAATACGCGCGTGGATCTTTCACCCGAATGTGTGACGTACAACTATATAAGCAAAAGCATAGACTGTAGCTAAGAATTATAAAAACTCGGGTTTCCTTGAAATTGCTCTTTTTTGTGTGTGTGTGTGTGTTTTTTTAATAGTAGTTGGCAGTAGATTAGCAATATAAATTTAATATAATCGTGATTGATAAAATTTTATGTAATCATGTATTTGATATTAATTTTTAGGTTTGGATGATAATTCGGCGATAGGTGTTGCCAATTAATGACCTGTTGGTCTAACCAACTAATTAGTTTCTTAGTCAAGTAGTAGTAGTAACCAATTTTGCAGCTTGGAGTCAATCCAAACAAGTTTTTTGTTCCGGCCAAAGGTCCATCGGATAGCAGGGAAGAAAAAAGCGTACGGAAGTCGGAGAAAAGGGCGAGTGGAGTAGGAAAGTAAATGAGCTGTTCTTTTGCGTCGCAGGAAGAAAAGCTTACTTATTTACTTGATGTAAATAATTAACAGTGCGCGGAGACTCGCTATAATTCTTCTCAATTCTCTCATTTCCACGTTGTCCTTGGCACTCGTACTTGTCGTTTGAAAAGAAAACTCCTTTTCACTAAGATGTTTGTCAACTTTTCCTATTCTTCATCTTACACTTCACCGTATCTCCTTTATGTAGTACTTTCATTTTTCTTCATAGGAAATTACAATCCACTTCCTGCGGAGCATACAAAACAGGATACTTTTGCCTATAACTAATGTACATACATTTTCTTATCAGTACCATAGGGAATACATTAGTACAGGTCGAGTGATTCAGGAAACCCGAGCAAACGGAATCCAGATTTATTTAAAATAATAAAATTCTCCAGCCAAGCTCCTCTAATAAAATTTAAAAAAAACATAGACAATTTTTGCTTCTCTGCCATAAAACAGAAGCAGAGTCAATTCAAGTAACTCTACGAACAACATAGTCTGCGTTTGAGGATTAAATTCAGTACCCGGAGTTAAATACTCCGAAAAATGAGTGATGTAAAATTATTCATACACTAAATAAATAATAGTTGACACAAGGTTTTTTCATTATGATGAGTATAGTTATTTCGCGGTGCGGTAAATAAAATAGTCCATTTTTTCTTGATCAAACCATCGAGTGGTCGATAATATTATCAAGCTTCAAACGTGATAATATTAATATATCATATTTTTTGTTACTTTCGAGTCCATGTGGTGGTTAATGCCATAAAGGGGCTAGTGTGCAATTCGGAGGGAAAGGGAGGGGGTATCACACCGGTGTCGTTCCCTCGGGAGCTCATCGATCACCTTTACGAGAGTTTTCATCGCCCACCCTCACCTCCCTCACTCCCATTCCCTCCTCGCTACGTACTCCCGTATAGCACGTTGCGTTACTACGGCTGCTGCTGCTGCTTCTCTCAGTTATACTCACCACGTGCGTCGTACAGTAGCAGAAGCATTGTACAATACAGTATATTTACTGGGGCGAAAGCTCGCGTATACTATACGCTTTATTATCGCCAGATACGACGGACATATACACGTGGATTTACGGAGGTACCAAGCGTTTTTCTCTAGTGCCGCTTGAGCCTCGAGCTACTCCAAAAAGCTCCCATTTTGCACCAAACTTTTTTTTTTTTTAAATACATTTTTCTCGCCTTTAGCTTCTCGTAAAGTTTGTGCAAAAAAATGGAAACTAAATTCCAGGCTTCCCTGTCTACCCAAAATGGTCCAAAAAATTGGTTGTGGATCAGGAGTAAAATTTTAATCGACGTGATTTTTTATGCAGGTAGCGAATGTACTTTGATGTTATTTGTGAATGTTAATGAAAAAATGGAAATACTTTAGCAGTATTTTTTTTTAGGTCGATGGGATATTCACACAAATGAAGTCCAATGGAGGGACTACCGTCGAATTTGGAAGGGATGGCAGGGCTTACCACGAGACGAAGGTTCCGCATTCCCTGGACCACCCGAAGGATTTTTCTCCGGGTTTTCTCTGGAGCATCGTCGCTGGGAAGCTGGCAGACAATTTTCCACGCTACTGCGCTTACCACTCTCTGGTCTCATATCGGACTAGCGCTCTGGACCACGGACAATATCAAAGCTTCGGGATCGACCACTGCGCAAATGTACCGAAGCATATTCAACATTGTATCGACGACGTATTTTCACGGTATTTTCATGAAAAAAATACTCTGTTCACTAGGGTACATCGACGGGGCTTTTTAAAGCTCAAACTAAAATTACTCTCTTTACTAAAATATTCCACGGGCCTCAGAAAAAAAAAATTCAAATGAAGAAGACCTTGAATAATAATAATAATAATAATTCTCAGTTAATACAGTATTTTACAGTCTACAGAAACGACTAAGTACTTGAAGTGAAGGAGTCAAATACACCGAGCTCAGGTCGCAGCGTGAAACGAGCCGAGGTCCCTGCAGCTGAGGCGTGTTTTTCGATGCTCGAGCTTGCAGCATCCCTCGCACTTGGAAGTGGATCTCTCGCCTCTACTCAGCAGTACTTTTCCTTCTTGCTACGTTTGCCCTGGTAATATTTCCAACACGTCGAATGTGCACCGATGTTGAGCCCTTTTGGCCCTTGCACTCGTCGAGCGTGTCTGCATTTTCCACTTCGCCCAGTAGTGCCGGAACGCACTGCGCAGACAGGCGGATAACAAACTGCAACATACATCCATAAAAGCTCTATCCTCCGAACGTAATACGATAAGTACAGATGTGGAGGATACCTGAGTACACGTGAACTTTCGAGCGCCGAGACCGAGATGGAATTGCAAGGAATTGTGGAAACAACTTTGAGTAAATTGAAAAAAAAAAAAAAACACAATTGTAAATCATTTTTCCAGAGTGGCAAATATTTTTTGAGAATAACGTCATTCCTTTTTTTTGCTTGTTTCTCTAGCGCAAACGATTCTTGAATTAAAATCGAAGAACAAAAAGGGCGTTTTAATTTTTGTGAAATTTCAGATATTTTGCTAATTTAAGTGAAAATTTAAGGGACATTAGAAAAGGGTCATTAAGTCGTTATAAAAAAATTTGTCAAGCTTCGAAAAAATGGGCATTTTTTGGAGCTGATTTTCGTGAAAATTTTTTGGAGCCTCGTGGCATTTATGGAAAATGTTGTTTCGTCTGGTTCTCAATTCCATATGAAGTTCGGATGGACGTTGGGTATGTTCAACGTCGGCTGATGGTCGGGAGAACGACGACGTAAATTGTAATTCGTGGGGACGTGTACACGAGTCTCACGCCTCGCGTAAACGTACACACTATAGATATTACAAGAGTACCACTGTGTATACACGGTGAGGTGCTATCAATGAACGAGGAGAGGCAGCTGGAATGCGTTCTCTAAACGGGAATCTATACCTGTCCATACACTCCACAAGTACACGAGACCATCCGGGCACTCGCGTGGCTCGTATCGATGCTGTTTATAGCTGTTCACAGGGTGCAGTTAGGGGACTGAGTCGGGTTATATGGGCCACAGTTTGCACAGGGTGAAAATGGTCCCCTCTTTATCGAATAATCATTCTAAAGCGCTGGCGAAGCATTCGGTAGATTCTAATATCGTTGGCTGCGAAAGCCATTCAAGAATGGTATTAGAGCCTGGGAAAAGAAAAAAATGGCACAGTGAATGGCATCTTAACCAAAGGTAAATGTAACAGAAACTTCTGATATCCAATGGGGTGTTTATTTAATTTTTTTTAAACAAAGTTCAGTGGATTTTAATATCGTTGGCTACGAAAGCCATTCAAGAATGGTATTAGGGTCTGGGAAAAGAAAAATGGCACAGTGAATGGCATCTTAATCAAAGGTAAATGTAACAGAAACTTCTGTTATTGAATAGTGTTTATTTAATTTTTTTTCTTGTGGATAAATTTCAAACTTGCACCGGAGAGTGAATAAAAAACGTTGCAAATCGAATCAGGTTTTTGAAATGAAGAGTCATCAGATACCCCGTCAAGTATGCCAAGCGGAATGGCTGGAGAATCCCATAATTTCGTAGTAAATATTCACTAGCCGAGGAGATAGCGAAGAAGAGTTCTCGCTTCGGGAATTTCTTCGCTGGATACCGAGAACGTAATAACACTGCGTGAACGTGTGGCGTTTTGAGTCCAGAGGCTCAGGGTACACTTATTGGCCGTACGGACAACTATTGGCATTGTAGGAAATTTGCTTCCTGGAAAATGGTCCCTCAGGAAAAATTGGCCTCTGTGAATTTTTGGGATTTTAATTTATCTCTTTCGAACCTTTGCGCAATTAAGGATAATTGTCCTGATCCAAATTTTCACGTGCCTCTTATTTTCTTACAGGGACAGCCGACAAATGGCACGTGGCCAATGACTGTGTCGAACCCTTGCGTACGTAAGACACACGTATATGTGGCGCAGAGCCACGATTGAGATTAATGGAGTGCTGGAGCGTCCAGGATTCGGCCAATCTTTACCGCGCCTGTCTGATCAGCATTGGAATTACCTACTAAACGAGTTCACGCGCAGCATATTGCGGGGGTGAGGCTGAGAGAGAGACCCTTTACCTTTTTATTCCTTCTCCTTTCTCGCGCAATGTTTCAGAAGCATCGAATTAGAATTGGTATTAGGAGGCGGATGCGCCGGATCCGAAGGGATGAAAGTAGGGGGTGGCATACGTTCGATAATTCAGAGAAGCGAGGAGAGAAACGTGCTCGCGGATAGAAGAGCTGTACGTGAGAAAGGGTTGAATATCGATACCGGTTGGATGCTCGACCTCATTTTTCCCCCCTCAAGAAACTACGTACGTTCCTTGTTTTTTTTTTCAGGGTAGAGAGGTCGTTGCCCTCGGGCAACAATGGAAAATTGGCCACACGAAATGCGGAATACCGACTCGGAGGTACGCTAAACTTTTTTACGATTGTAGTTACCGATGCTATGAAATAATAATATATATCACTGTTTTCATCTCTTCTGATTTCAGCCGCTGCTGGAAATGTTCCGGACCGATTCTGTCAATAACAGTGCGTCGATAATACGCAATATTTACCTCCAACAGGAAAAGCCACACAAATGCGAAAGGAAAACAAAAAAAAAAAAAAAAGTGCATCTGCTTTTTGGACATCCGAATTGTCGATATTTGATCAAGTTTTACGGTGATATGTTGACGTTGCGCGGTAAAAACAGAACCGGAATTATTTTTCCGTACGCGAGGCATTTCAATATCACGACGGAAAATCAAAATTTTCGAAAATAATTCGTAATAACTGGATCACATTATTGCAGAGATGAAAATACATTTTCATGGAAATTATATTCGAGTAAATAAATGAGTGAATTTTATTTCAATATGAACGATACATTTGATATTTTGTTATATTTTTTAAATATGATTATTTGAACGTCGGAAAATTGGATGACTAAATTGGTGTGTAATGTCTCATAAAATTGCAAAAAAATTTTTTTTTTTTTTTTTTCAAATCTGGCGTCATTTTGCCCGCAGTTCCGTGCGAATGACTCAATTTAATTGGAATCCAGATTGCGAGAGAGACGAGAGTCTCACCTGTGAGAGGATTTTCATTTAGAATTTTTTTTTTTTTTTTTTTTTTTTTTCATGTCTTGCTTTGTAAATGAGGAACGACGATGAGAGCGGAAGGGCAAAAAACGGCGTTTTTAGGGGTAAGCATTGGGTCATTATATTCTCGCAGAGTACGCGGCGCGTTTTCATGCTCTCGGTGAGACTATTGAAGACACGAGACCCGCTTTTTCTCGATATGCCTGCGTCGCCACCTCGACCACGAGGTATACAACGTCCGACCTTGATTCCGGCCTTTAACCACATTCCAGCGAGAGGCTGGATAAATTCCAGCGCCGCTGTACCCGCAACAGGGGCACCGAGATACACACGAACACTGGTAGTCATCTACTCTTTACGTCGTCGACATTGTACGCGTAACTTCGCTTCAAAGTATTTGGTCCATTACATTTTGCATGCTCAGCGTTTTTTTTTTTTTTAACATGGAAAATAATTTATTTCTGTTATCCGGAAAAATTGGATTACACGATCGAATCGACGAATTTTCCTTTCCAGTACGAAGAAATAAACCTCGAATTTTGTTACATAACCATCGCTACGTAAGCTGAAGGGCAAACAAAAAATATCCCTTTCGTCGAACGCCGAAAAAAAATAGAAATGTCCTCAAAGGAAAATCTCCACACTTGCCAAGCCAAAAAAAACTCTCTTCATAGAAAACCAAAGCATAACAAATCTATAAACAAACATTTATTTATTTATTTATCGTTACATAAACTGTAGGACAACGAAAAAAAAAGTTCTTCGTAATGAAGCAAAACATAACAAATCTATCAAACATTTTATTTTTTAGCTATGGTTACGTAACCTGTAGGACAATGAAAAAAAAATAAATAAATAAAATAAAAGTGCTTTGCAGGGCAGCAAGGTGTCCGCGTTCGTTGAACGACGGAAAAATTTGGCTGGAAGCCCCGAGAGTAAGTAAGCGAGGATCCAGTCCAGCGGAGAAGCCCGTGAAGTGTATGGTAGCTGCGTCGAAGTGAGAGCGGCGTCCGAGGCTCGCGCGCGAGTACAGCACCTATTCGACTCCGTGAGCTGCGCGGTGAGTATCAGAGCGTTATGCCGCTAGCCAGCTGGTCGGAAAGTCGGGAGTGTCAGTCGCTTCGCGCGCTTCCACACGGACGGTGCGCCCATACGAGCTCGTGCTGCTTTTCTTCTCCGTGCACGCGCGTCTATAAAGTCCTTTCACTCTCTATCGGCTCTTTATCGATAAATCGATCCAAAACTAATTATCGCAAAACCGTAAAGTAGAAAAAACATTGTTACTTGTACTGATAAACATTAACCATAAATAATCCACTAGTGTTTAAGAGTTTGTAAGTTGCCTTTGAATTGGAAAAAATTCAAATTGACAATATCCCATAGAAAAAAAAAAACAAAAAAAGTTTTCTCAACCCTTTCGTGAACAGTTGGTGACACAGTTCGGGAGTTTCGTTTGTTTTACTCGATCCACCGAGCGGAAGGTCGCGGCGAGCTCTTTGCGACGCAGGTAAAAAAATCCTGTGACTATCGATTAATTAACAATTTAAAAAAAAAACTAGATTATCTAGGCAATTATAATATGGAACGAAGGTAAGCAACTGTTGCCCGAGGTTTTCGGTTTCGAACAGTCGGCAACAATGACAATATTAATGAATCGATTAATCGAAGTTAAGTATAAAAATAATAGGAGCCCGGGAAATATCACTCCTGGAAAAATGAAATAAAAATGTTTCCATGCTTTCTCGATTCTTCTTCTCGATCACCATTTTCTGAGGCCTCATTATTCATTATTATCAGCCGAAAGCTCATAATAAAGAATTCTTAATTTGATATCCTCCCTTGGGAAAACAACGAAAAGTAAGCTCTCCTGCTTTACTATTTTGACTGAGCGAAGAGTCGCGGGGGAGCTTATCGAACGAGGCGAGGGCACCCCTCGAGGATGATCCATCCTGCGAGATATACGAGTCGCACCCTTTGACTACGTATTTAATCCGCCATCGCCATGGGCTTGACCACACGCGGGTGCCGTGTGTGTGTGCGGTTAGCTGGATAGTTATGATCATTTGAAAAGTTTGAACCGCGACCTCGGCCAACCCCAGCGGAAGCCCGTGCGGCGCGGGGTGTCCGCTCGGTGCAGCGCGCTTGTTCCACTAATTAAGGAGTTGCACTTTCACATGCTCCCCGGTATCCGCAAGCTCCGGGAGACTCACCCCCTCCGCGAAGCGCATATAGGACCGCGGTAAAAGCATATCCACCGGAGCTTGTCCTTTGCGACGCTCGGCTTAACGAATGCATCGCGTAATTTAGCAAACTCATTAATTAAAAGATTACGCGAGCGGCATTATTGTTATTGTCGTTACCGGCAAGTCACACCTGAAATCACGTCACCGACTCACGCCACCACTTCGATGTAATTAATTATTCGATAATTCGATAAATCCGCGCATTAAGGGGCTCTCGTTGCTCTCAGTGATTCTCAATTTTTTGGAAAATTTATTATGCACTTAATACTGAATAAAAATATTTAATAACATATTATTAATTCTAATATTTTTCGCGTAACAAATTCGAATTATTCGATAATTCGATAAATCCGCGCATTAAGGGGCTCTCGTTGCTCTCAGTGATTCTCGATTTTTTGGAAAATTTATTATTCACTTAATACTGAATAAAAATATTTAATAACATATTATTAATTCTAACATTTTTCGCGTAACAAATTCGAATTATTCGATAATTCGATAAATCCGCGCATTAAGGGGCTCTCGTTGCTCTCAATGATTCTCGATTTTTTGGAAAATTTATTATGCACTTAATATCGAATAAAAATATTTAATAACATATTATTAATTCTAACATTTTTCGCGTAACAAATTCGAATTATTCAATAATTCGATAAATCCGCGCATTAAGGGGCTCTCGTTGCTCTCAGTGATTCTCGATTTTTTGGAAAATTTATTATGCACTTAATACTGAATAAAAATATTTAATAACATATTATTAATTCTAACATTTTTCGCGTAACAAATTCGAATTATTCAATAATTCGATAAATCCGCGCATTAAGGGGGTCTCGTTGCTCTCAGTGATTCTCGATTGTTTGAAAAATTTATTATGCACTTAATACTTGACACAGAGTGCGCATATTTTTTACACACTTTGGCTGATTCATCCCAAGGAATTTTACGAAATTTCACGGTTTTCGCGACTACTCGTACATTTTTGCTTGGGAAATTTGGTGGAAATGTGCGTAAGCAACATTTTTTATAATTTGAATTTTTATAAGCAAAGTAAAAAAATTTGCCGAGACTGTGATTTTTGTTAGAAAAAAAAATGTAACCTTTGGTACGCGAAAAATGTTAGAATTAATAATATGTTATTAAATATTTTTGTTCACGTTTTTTTGTCTTTGGTGCAATTTTTAAAAAATTCTTTTTTGTTGGTGCTAGTCGACATAGTTATTTAAAAAAATGTTCGACAATGTTGATGATGCCTCCGGCGGAAAGTGCATATTTTAATGTCCGGACGAACATGGTTCTGGAAAATTGGGGTCAAAGGAGAGTCTTGAGTGTTCGCCGATATATCGCACATCCGAGAGTGCACGTCTTTTTGCTCCCGGGAACTTTTCCCATGGCCGGCGCATCGTTTTCTCTACGAAAGTTTGACTAGCTTGCAGTTTACCGACTGACATTATAAATCTAATGCCACATAACGAGGTATAGCCAAGGGGCGATGGCGATGTGCGGGAAACTAACGAGTTATATTGGCTAAGTACGAGAGAAACTGTGCTCTGCCCTTCATACTTCGAGCACATTCAAAGCTTTTTCACATCCAGTGAAACCAAGATCATTGGCAATTATATCGAGCCATTAGACAAATCGAGAGAGTTCATGTCCCCTAATTGGAGCACCTTACTCGACCGACAAGTTTTTCTTCAACGACACACGAGCATTTTATTTAGATTTCTGCTCAAGCTTTCCATATCTTATTTTTTTTATTTAAAAAAAAAATTTATTTTCATCAAGGAAGTGTTTGAATTTTATGAATCAATCTTTACACTCTTGATTTAAATTTTTTAGCCGCGTGTGACATTTTTTATGAAATTAATTTTTTTGTATGTTTAATAGATTGTATCTATATAATTAAAAAAAAATATTTTGTTTGTTTAGTCGAGTTTTTCCGTAGTTAACATTTTTTTTCAATTTCATTTTTAATATTTACACTGTATATTTTAAATTAGAATTTTTGTCGTGATCCCTTTTCAGCCTGGCAAAATATTGAATAAATATCTTCGATTTTTTTTGTGCCTGCGATAAATTACATCGCACGACAATATTTTTCAATCCTCTTGGAGAATTTTTTTTTCTCAGTCAAACGAATATTTTCTATTATTTCTCTATTCACCAGCGGATGAGCAAATATCAGCTTTTGAGGCTTTCATTTTTCTCTTTTTCGGGGTACCATCTAGCGAAATTTTCGGGGCAAAGCTGAGCTTTAATCGCGTGTATAGATAATTAGCGTTATTCGGTTTCATGCTTGAGTGGATTTCAAAATGTGGAATTGGCGACATTGGAGTGCTTCAAAAGAGTCCCTTTCGCGTTGCCTGACGTGTAATACGCGAATAGATATGTTTGTATTTGAAAACACTCGGGTAGACGGGGCTCATTGTTGTTCAGAGTCGCAGGGCATGCAAGCGGACAACCGGGCGAAAGCAGATTGCGCAGCATCCTCCTCGGCATCGTCCCATCTTCTCCTCTCGAACCGAAACGAACGAACGTTACACGCGGACGTGAGCTCTCCCCTCCGAAAGGGATAAGCCGCCGTCATAACGGCACGATTCAGGTTACCATTCTCGGCTATTCCTTCCTCTTCACTCTTATCATATCCGCAACGCATGAGTTGCTAACAATACCATTTTCCTTTCACAGCAAATTCTTCTTTTCCCCATTTTTATCGTTGTTACCATTTTTTTCCCTCCTGTCTCTGAAAAGTTCGTATTGGAAAATTATATTTTCAACAACAATTAAACTAAATTAAAAAATAATGTGCAGAAAATTACATGCTGTTAATTTTTTTTTGGGCTTCAAAGTGAATGCTCTAATTTCTGTAAATTGAATGATATTTTGGGAAACAGTTTTTTTTTGTAATTGCAGATATATGTGATCTTTGATTTTTTTTTTTTTTTTGGTAATAAAATTTTATATGAAATTCTGTATTTGGAAATTAATTTAGAATAAATATGCAAAGTGGGATTTTCGAGGATGTTGATTCAATAAAAAATAAAAAAAAATTATAAAAATAGTATCCACACGTCAAAAGCGCCAGTTAATATACTCCGCGCTTCGTTAATTACACTAATAGCGTTATTTAACGATAACAACAACGAGCGTAAAAATATTTATCCACCAAGAGCTCGTCGTTGATGCGTGAGAAGCAAACGCACGGAGCCGGATACTTTCGTTGCGTTAATGACTGTGACGTTCGCCTTTCCTTTTTTCTCCGATCGAAATAGTTTACCGCTATCCGCGACTATTTACGTGCCCGATAATCATCGATTTCGTTCACACTTTTTTTTTTCTCTCTCTCTCTACGATTTAGAATCGTCGCACTTTTTTCCCCCGAGCGACGGTCATTTATTTTTCTTATTAATTTATAATCTTCCTGACCCAATTACGAGTAAACCGTTGATAATTACAGAGCGAGAGAACGATAAAGAAAATGAATAAACACTTATTCGCGCGGTTTTCTCGTCTTGGCGATTATTCGCCGTTATCTCGTCGAGGATATTAATGATAATTCGCATTGTGAGAAATGTGGAATAAAGAGTGACGCTCGATTAATTGTCCGACCCCGTAAACGAATCTCACATTCATTAGTCGCTCGGATCGACGAGATTCTAGGCTTTCGTGCTTCCGTTCAATTCCACGATCCTCGCAAATACGAAATCCCATTGCCCCGCGATAAATATCGGGTGATGCTCGTGTGCGAGCATGCGGAATGAAGCACAGGGACTCTCGAGGGCCTCCGGGGCTTCCACAATTACCGCAATGAGTAATACGGCGCTCTTCGAACGCAAAGCAAGCTTTTATACACGTTTTTATCAAATATCTATAAAGTGGATGGGCACCTAACAACGACGTCATGTATCGGTAAATGGGAAGCGCAGGCTTCTCTCGTTCGCCTCGAAAATTGAATTGAAGCCTCGCGGAAAATATCGGAGATTCATGCGGACGTATATTCGCAATCAATTATCATAATTAAATTGTGTAAATTATCGTTCTCATTATTATTATTATTATTATTATTGTTATTAATGGGAGTGAATTTTTCAGAAATTAATGAAGTGGGTAGTGACACAATTTTGTCCAGGGAAAAAATGTTTTAACTGAAAAAGTGAGGGAAAGAAAAATTATTGATTGAATTTCAATCGGAGAAATTTTGTGGAATTAGAGAAAAATTGTCGAAAATTGGGATTACGCTTCGGAGACAAGACAATTAATTCGCGTTATTGAAATTAAATATCTGTAATCATTGAAATAACCCATTTTTTTTCGACATAAATCATTTATTCGCTATGTTAAATATTATAAAATCTGTGCAGTAATTATTTCCTAGAACACTGATTTATTCACAATATATGTGATATACTGCAAAATACTGCAAAATGCACCATTTTCGGCATATGTATATCGCATATATTTGTCGCGTAGCCTTAATTTACCGTCACACGTTCCACCCACGCGTTCGACTGTAAGTCCACGCATCTCTTCGGCACAGGTGCACGCGTACATCCACCGAACACATGTCCATATACATACACCTCTATATACATACATATATATATATATACACACATATATATACATATATATGTATATACATTTATAGAATGGTGTACATACGTATAGGCTATATACAACGTTTTGTGAGCACACGCATAAGAGGAGGGATATGGGTTCCTTCGGGTTTCTCGCGCCTGCAGGATATATATATATGTATATATATATATTTATAGAATGGTGTACATATGTATAGGCTATATACAACGTTTTGTGAGCACACACATAAGAGGGATATGGGTTCCTTCGGGTTTCTCGCGCCTGCAGCATATATATATATACACACATATATATGTATATACATTTATAGAATGGTGTACATATGTATAGGCTATATACAACGTTTTGTGAGCATACCCATAAGAGGGATATGGGTTCCTTCGGGTTTCTCGCGTCTGCAGCATATATATATATATATACACACACATATATATGTATATACATTCATAGAATAGTGTACATATGTATAGGCTATATACAACGTTTTGTGAGCACACGCATAAGAGGGATATGGGTTCCTTCGGGTTTCTCGCGCCTGCAGGATATCAGGAGCTCGCCTCGCGTGTTCCGTTAACCGTTACGACAGAGAGAGGAAGCCAGCAGGACGACATTCCTCGGTGTTCTCCTCTCCGCGTCGATTTGAATGCTGCTGGCTCGGCCGCAGCCTGCGAGTATACATATACAGCGGGTTTATAGTCACCTCCGCACCTCGACGTACGTATTATATGCTCGTCGTTGCACGCTCCGATCCACTGGTCCACCTCGAGCCGTTCTCTCGACATATAATTTTCGTCGTCAAATAACGCTCCGCGTTACGGAGGTTCGATGAACCCAACGCGCGTTATTAACTCGATCCCAAAATATCAGCGATACGAGCGCGCGCAAGGTCTTCCAACACTTGGATTACCGATGCAGGAATTCCCATTAAATAATAATAAATAAGAGAAAAAGGCACTTTTCATTTTTTTCGTGGTGTTGGATTACCTCCAAAGGGTCAACGAGATAATATTCTCGTTGATATTGATCATCGACATTCCAGAGAAATCAACGAGAGAAATGTTAATGGTTTATTGACATTGTCCTATTATTTTCACGTTTATTTTGCTCCATGGCCGGCGAATTATTGTTATTTCTCTATAGTGCGTTCACTACATTTTTTTTCATTTGATTCAATTAATTACAAAAATCTTAATTACATAGATGACTTTTTTTCTCACGAAAAACCCCTAGAAAAATGGTCTTCAAAAAATAAAATAAAAAAATAAACATTATTTCCCCATGAAAACTCTCTTAACGGTGAAGTCCTCCTCACTTAGGAAACTTAAGCGTTACACGCTTTTTTCCCCCGTTAACGTTAACCGA
Source organism: Clistopyga incitator (assembly GCA_947507545.1). Taxonomy (NCBI): domain Eukaryota; kingdom Metazoa; phylum Arthropoda; class Insecta; order Hymenoptera; family Ichneumonidae; genus Clistopyga; species Clistopyga incitator. The sequence continues at coordinate 10,672,947 of OX382183.1, read as the reverse complement.
TGCAACGAAGACCCCTAAAAATGAGATATCCCAAAAATGTCATTAAAATGCGCCCACGGAAATCCCCTGGAAAAATGGAAAATTCCGTTAAAAAAAAAAATGCCCCATGAAAACTCTTTTAACGGTGAATTCCTCCTCACTCAGCAAGCTTAAGCGTTACACGCTTTTTTTCCCCCGTTAAAGTTAACCGATGCAACGAAGACCCCTAAAAATGAGATATCCCAAAAATGTCATTAAAATGCGCCCACGGAAAAATGGAAAATTCCGTAAAAAAAAAAAAAATGCCCCATGAAAACTCTCTTAACAGTGAATTCCCCCCTACTTAGCAGACTTAAGCGGTACACGTTTCTTTTTTTCTCCATTAAAGTTTGTCGATGCGGCGGAGCCTCGTAAAAATGATATTAAAAAAAAAAAAAACAAGCTCGACGTGACTGCAGGAATTCTCATTAAAAATACAAGTTGAAGAGAAAAAGAGACATAAAGGGATAAGAAGAAGTTTCGTCGTTGGTCGGCATAGTGCGAGCGACTACCGTTGCGGTTTTCGTCTTACTCTCTCTCCCTTTCCCTCACGCCCTACCCCTTCCCTCCCTCGCTCCCTCTCTCTCTCTCTCTCGCTGAGCAATGATACCGCAAATTTGTTCCACATTCCGCGGGGGCGCCCCCGTTGGTCCACCATTACACGAGGTCCGTGCGCGTGGATGGCGTCGGCGAATACTTTGATATAGTCGCGCGGCGGAAGCGGAAGGGGAGCTTCGCGCCACATTGCAGGGATCGCCTCTCTTCCACCGAGAAAGTTAATCGCGCTCGGTCACACTTCTCTCGTTGTCACGTTGAATCGCACGATTCCGCGGTTTTGACTATCGGCTTTTACTCTTCTCTTCCCTTTCCATGTATATGTACATTCGTATGTACATGTATATATATATATATATATAGAGTAGGTAAAGTCCGACAACTGCATCTGTTGTTATAGCCGAGAATCGTCGCCGTCGTTGAAATAAAAAGAGAGAGGGATTTTATTTATATCCAGAGATAAATTCAGCTCGAACAGCTCAAACGTGCAGTAAAAAAAAAAAAAAAAAATAGTGTGAAGTAACTAAAATTTGTACACCGCCCGGCGAACACCTCTCATATAGGAAGCAATTTATACGCTGTTACACGTCGACGCACATACCGTACGATATACCGTACTTTCCTCGTGTACATGACGGTAATCCTTTTTTTTTTTTTTTCATACGCTATTCTGAAAAATGCAGTGTTTGCAATTACGAAAAGAATTGCAAAAGAATATGTGACATTTTTTATGGCACGATTGTTATTTAGGATTTACAGAAAAATGCAAAATAAAAAAGAAATATTAGATCGTTGATAACGAGTGATAATTTGGGAAAAGGTTTTTGCCAAATTAGCCGGGCAAGGAATATCATTTTTCTTTTTTCTTTCGAGGGCTAAATCGTGATATTCTTAACGTAAAGGTCCGGCCATAAAATAAATGCTGATATTGTAAGACGAATAAAATAATAATAACAATAAAGGAGATAACGAATGGCTTTGCGCCGCGTTGGCAACGTGACCCGCTCGTAAAATGCAACGGCCTATCGCCCGCGATTCCTGTATTCATCGGAGCCCCACAACAGACCCAGTCAGCACTCCGCTGTGGGATTAGCAGCCAGCGGAGCTTGTTCTTGGCCCATGACAGTAATTGTCAGCTTCCCCATTAAATCTCTCTCGATGGAGCGAGGAAAAGATACAGGAGTGTGCCAACAACTGTAAAGCTCTCGCTGCTTTAAGAGGGAACACCATTTACCGGCATCGCAGAACCCATTTTTTATTTATTTATTTTTTTCCCTCCGCCAATCGAAAGCTAAACATTTCAACAACACGACACTAAATTCCTGGTATTTTCGATTTTATTGCGAAATTTTTATTGCGTACGTCCGAACTGTTCGATACCCTCGACAAAATTCAAAAATATAATTGTCAATAATCAAAAAAAAAAAAAATGTTATTTAGAAATGGGCAAAATAATTAAACAATTTCAAATAAAAAATATACATATTTATAATTTTTACTCTAAAAAAAAAATCATAATGTGACAATGCGAGAAAACCGAGCTGTCATTTTGAGTGAAGAAAATAAAAATACATTTTTAAACAAATTTTCAAAATGTCCGACAAAAAGTTACCATAAAATCAGACGATTTTTTTAATGAAAAAAAAAAGAATCTCGGAAAGCAGTTTATTTTCGGGCTTCCAAATGGTGTTCCCCCTTAATAATGCAATATGTATTTACTGGGGTTCACTATATATAGACAAAAATCCTTGTTATACCGGTTTCGGTCAATATAACTACGTTTTGCGTCGTTTATAGGATCGGTAATGCAGCTCAACCGATTGGGCCTGTCAGTGCTGCCCAGAATTTATACGTTTCCTTGCAACTTCGACATTTGGAGAAAACGAACAGCTTGGAAACCGCCACGGATCATTGGAAACCGCTGGGGACTGGTTCGCCGATGATGTATACAGTTATACACGTGGATTAACTTCTGCTAGTACGAGATACTTATCGTAATACCTATTCGCAACGTAAACTGGTACAGCAGTTCGAAAGTCTGTGAGATGAAAAAAAAAAAAAAAAAACCTAAACCGTATTCCAGTCTTAATATAATATGGATAATATGGAGCTTATGTCATAAGGAGTCAAATTGCTTTGAAAATCAATTTCTTCAGCTGGATTTATGACGATACCATCAGAAAATATGGTTTTCGAGCTCCTGTGGTTGTTTGATTGGGTGTTGATGTTGATCTCGGTCGTCCCTTCGAGGGCTGAAGCGTGGCCCTTACAAGGGTGGGCCATAGAGTGAATGTGCATCCGTAGGGTTCGTACGAAAGGTCGTTTCGGTGCGAGCCCTCATAATTTAGGGCTGCACAGTGATAAGAATCCGGGGAAATGTGAAGGGCCGCCAAATAAATTACAATTATCTCGGGCTCCCTTTAAGACGAAGCTTTGCTTACGCGGTATTTTTGTTGTTGTTGGGATTCTTGTGAGAATAAATTCAGATAATTTTTTTATAATATAAATAATTTTTTTTTTTTTTTTCATAAACAAAATTGCTGAGAAGGCGCATCATAATTTATGAAGACGAAGCTTTGCTTACGCGGAATTTTTGTTGTTGGGATTCTTCTGAGAATGCACTCAGATAAGAAGACATTCAGACAATTATTGCGATCGAATGATGGACAATAATTTTTTTTTTTTTTTCATAAACAAAATTGCTAAGACGGCGCATCATAACTTATGAAGGTCTCGACTGTATTTCGTCAATGCCGCTGTTTTTGCTTTTTGCGCCGTCGAAAGTAGGATAATGCGAGAGTCTCGTATACTCGAGAGTGGCGCGTACAGATTTAATATCGATGTTGCCAACCGAGAGGCCTCCTTTTGTATCCCGACAACATTATCCCGGAGACCTCGACAAATGTACGCTTTGACTGTACCTATTTTGCTTCGAGCGACGATCGAGCAGTTTCTCCATAGCGAAGAGCTAATCGTGGCCTCCTTGGCCACGAGAACTCGAAGGATTTCTCGCTTTTAAGGTGGCCACCCAGCTTCACACCTGTCGAATCGCTGCTAGATTTTTTTGAGACGTTATCACGTATTGCGATGCTTCAATTCACAGTTTCGTAACTTTTCTTAATTACAACAATTAGTTTATAATATTTAAATACATCGACAATGATGAATTCACCCGAAAATCGCATGTTTTTGTCGTGCACTTTTGTCAATCGATAAATCAAAATAATCGATCAATCGGATCAATTGAAAAATGTTGTTACACTTAACAACCAGAAATTGTTGGAAATGATTTGAAGAACGTAGCAATTTGACGATTTGTCGGTGTGAAACGTAACAGGTACCTTAAGGATAGCGAAGAAGATGCAGAAGTGCGGCTTGGATCTTGAAGACCGAAACCGTGTTCCCGATATTTACCTAACTCTGCTACACTCTATTTTATATAGTATTTCCCCTCACCCCGGAGACTCGGGTTCCGATAGCGCAGAGTCTACGTACACCGGGTGTCCTTGCGGAATGAAAGTACCCTGGAAAACGTGACCTCACGTTGCCTAGCCATGAGTAAGTCTCTCTGGATTGCGGGACTATTCAGCGCTCGGTACCGTCCACGTCTCGACTAAAATCGAGGTATTGCGTTCATTTTACTGCATACAGATCTTGAGGTGAACGAGACGTTGAAGAACGCTCCGTTTGATCGTTCACGACGGGTGTTAATGCCCCGGTTCCTGGCTCCTCGGAAAAATAAAATGTCATTCTGTAAAACAACGTGACACAATCGAATTTTATATCGTAAAAAAAAAAAAAAACCAACTTTTCTGCAATTCTTTTTGCCTCATTTCTCGGTTGAAATTATCACGATATCGAAATATTATTAATGTAAATAAAGAAATAATTATATTTATTTATTTATTGAGGGAAATATTAATTATCGATTATTATGTTCTCCGGCAGATTTCCCGAGGCGTGAAGACAACGGGCGAGTAGTGTGGGTCCGAGGAAAGCGTCGACGTGTCGGGCATCATCATCGTCCTTATCGTCTTATCGTCGTCATCAGCGATCGCCGGTACTGAAGAAACAAAAAACACCTTCCGACGCTCGTGCCGTTGGTCCGCGAGTGCTTGTGTCTCGTTGGTGTCGTACAGCGGAATTGAGAATCGGGAAAGTGGAGCGAGCACGTGAAATCCGGTCCGAGACGCTCGACGTCCAAGGTGAAAAATATGAGCATCTTTCCGTGAAATCGGCGAGTGTATGAACGTGCGCGAGTCACTCGGTACTTTATTTTATTTTTATTTTTCCACTAGTTTAATATATATACATAAAAAGTAAAAAAAAAAAAAACGGAGAAGATCGATAAGATAAGTTGGGGAACCACGAGAAGAAATCATGGAGACCGAAGAGCTCACCAGGCTCGTCGACGGAATTTACAAGGTCAGTCATAAAATTAATATTCCACCGGTTCATATTTTCCAATAATATTTTCAGACGTTTATTTATGATCAAAAAATTTTTTATCCTAAAAAAAATGTTTGTACGGTTGGAAAAAAATGAGAAAACAATGTACAGATTTTACATTTTTTTATCTCAATTTTAACCACAAAAAATTGCGAATTAGTGACAAATACTAAAGAATTGAAAAAAAAAAAAAAAAAATCGTTAAAGACTGTAATTTGATAAATTACAGCGACATTACCTTAACCAAGCGACTTTCAGAGTGTATTTCTATAAAGCTCCTGAATTTCTGAAGCTTTGTGCTCGAGTTCATCTTAATATGTGCCAATTACGAAGTTACGCGAAATTAATAATTGCCCTTGTGTTCCAACTCGCCGCAGTCTTGCCGACAAATATTTCGCCACATATTAGTGCGCAAAAGTTTCATAAATTCGAGGAACTCTTGCTTGGCTGTTCGCTTTATCAATATTGAAAGTCACCACTTGACATGACAACTGCTAAAAATGAAAAGGACTGTGGAGTCCTCGAAAACACAAGCGTAATTTTTTTTTTTTTAATTTCTCCTTTGAACAGAGGCAAAGTAATTATTATCGCTTAAAATCCGCACGAGCGTTACATTTTTCCGCGTATGAACGCATTTTTATTTCAAGGCGTAAATAATGAAACGCGAACTCATCCTCGTCTTGTGGCAAGTTCCTCTTATCATTCAGTATTATTTGTAGGTGTATCGGCGTCTGGTTACCAGTGTTGACGTTATTTAATTCATATCCAATGAAACACGCAATTAGTCCGTGCCTCTCGCATCCGCGTATGAACGCATTTTTATTTCAAGCCGTACAATAATGAAACGCGAACGAGCGTTATCTCATCCTCGTCGTGTGGCAAGTTCCTCTTACCATTCGGTACTATTTGTAGGTGTATCGGTGTCTGGTTACGAGTGTTGACGTTGCGTCTGTCGCTGATACTAGTGAAAAAGGAGGATCGAGTGTCTGACCAATACGCAACCGCACTTTATGTAACACGGTGACCAGGACATTTCGCATATATTGACTCATACACGTTGGAATACAAATATCTATCTAATACTAATTCAAATTTCTCAAAAAAACGTAAAAAAAATTTTTCAACCCTTCTCAAAAAAATCTTAAATTCACATGCCTGTTAAATATGTCAATTCCGTGATTAAAAAATTTCCTATCGGACGAGCAAATTTTGAGTAACCGTTTTATTGGATTTGCGGAAGTGTGCGGATACGCGAGGACTTCCGCTTCCGGTATGTGCGCACATGGAGGTTCTACTGTAACAGCGGAGCATACACAGAGCTGATAACAGGTATGCCAGTCGATGGTTGGAACATCGAGCTTATCTCTCCAAAGACATCCGACTCCCTCGAGGCGAGGCTCGAACCTTAATCTCGGATGATGGAAATTCCGCGGAGGAGAGCCCTTAACGCCCTCCGATGAGGAAGGTGGACTTGGAAAGCGAAGCGGGATGTGCTGGGTTGAGGGGCGGGAGGGAGGGGAACCCACGAGGAAGAGAGGGGTAGTAGGGACCGCGCAGTGGGGGAAAACCACCCCCAGCCACCCTTACTGCACGCGGGAGCATCGGAAGGGCTGAAATTCTGCATTATAAAGGGTTTTGCCCTCGGAGTTTGGGTGTTACGTTTACCGCAGAATTCCTCGATAATTAGGTGTCGCCCATCGGAAAATTAGAGGGGGCGGCGCGGTGGGGAGGGCAAACGCCCGAGGGGGAAGGGCGCGGGGGATGATCGTAATCTTATTAGTCGTTCAGTGCACGTCGCCCCAAGGAAACCAAGGATTTTCGTTAAAAGTCTCGTTGAAACGATTTTCCGAGTGCCCTGAGTCGAGCGGAAGCGTTGCAGCCTCCATTATATACCATCTCGAGTCTGCAGCATCCAGAGCTCCTCCAGGACGAAGGTGGAAAACCGCTCTCGCCCTTGAGACGCGATCAGGAGACGGGGAGCCCGTGGATCAAACGTCGCCGAACTGTTATTGATTTTTGATAAATCGATTTTGTTCGGGGATATTTTGTTGTACCTTTATTTGTCTACTTATTTTTTATTCAAGTATATTTTCTCGAGGCGAGGGATTCAGGGGTAAATAATTGAATTTGGAAATTCAATCTCATGGATATCTCAATTTATGTCAATATTACCAATAATTTGTATTGTTGTTACACGGTAAACGCTTTTTTTTTTTTTTTTTTCATTTGACAAAATTCCATTTTGCTAGAAAATTATTCACTTTTTTCACTCTAGGAAACTTGTTAAATTGTAAAATTTTTTTTTATTGTCAGGATTTGATTGAAGCAATTTTGAGTTACCGAAAAAATCGATTTGTTTCTGGAGGTGATTGTTAAAAAAAGAAGATATGAGAATTGAGAAATGAAGGCCCCGATGTCCCTCGTTGATTCGGAAGCCCCTCTTCCGTTGACTTACCCTCGCCCACCTCACTCCCCATTTCTTCCTCTCGCGTATTCCACACCCGACGAGTAATTCGCAGTGAGAGACACAAGAGCTAACGACACTTTCACTCCCCGATTCTCGACGTCCCGACGACGCGCCTCGTAATAACGCTCGACTAATCCCTTCGTCACTCTCGACTCGAGTCGACTCGTTGTTTCGTTGTTTCTCGCCGAGCTCCACCGCCGGTAACGCTTGCCACTGCCGCGGCTATTATAAAGAGAGGACGGCAAAAAGTGTAGCAATTACTGAGATGGATTGCCGACTGTTAGACAGCTACTTTTGCCCGTATGGACACATGTGATACGGTTATTTCTTCCAGTTCCGTGGAAATAATATGAGCGCACAAAAAAAAAAAATAATAATAACACGTAGAAAAAATGGGGCAAAACGGACAGCCGAACAAAAAATCAAAATAATGAACAAAATGTCGTACACCATTTTTATTTTTTCAAAATCGTACTTTACGCCACTAGTGCGATAAAAAAAAATTCCAAAAAATGTTTTTTTAGTGCAAGAAATGCGATTTCTCGCACGGAGTGGCATAAAAGTCCAGATCAAAAGTCAGAAAGTTTCTCAAAAAAAAAAAAAAAGATAATTGGCTAAAAAAATCAAGCATATTTTCACCGCATCTTTGCGGCGTTGATAAAGAGAAGCTATTCACGTTGCCTTAAAGCAATCCAGAATTATTGGAAAGCTATAAGAGTATATAGACACACGGAGAAGAGAAAGAGGGAGCTTTCGATAACGTGTAATATATACATATATACATATATACATAGACGAAAAGGTAGACCGAGGGCATCAGGATCGCTAGTGGCGCGATTCTGCTGCGGGGGTTCCACGCCTCGTAATCCCGGCTGATCCCTTAATTTTCGCGGATTCCATTCCCCTCCGGGCCTCACTTTCTCTCTCTCTCTCCTTCCCGCGTCGCTGTATCGGCGCTAACGCAGCAGTACCACAGAGTAAAGGGGGTGGGGGGTGGGGGGTGGCGAATTGGAAGCCAATTAATATCCATGCCCTCATCCCCCTGGCCCCCGCGCGTGTCTCGACCGCCGCAGCGTTGAATATCCGGCGTTACGTTTCTCCCCATCCAGTATCGTGTAGTTTAGTACTTTGTTGCGAGGGAGAGAGGGCGAGGAAGGGCTGGAGATGAAAGGGGAGGGTTGCAGCGAAGGTGGAAGGGATGGGAAACACGCTTCTGTGTGATAAACTCGCGCCGTGGGGCTCGCTTGTCAACGCGCGCAACGAAGACCCACTCAAATGCTTACCACCCACCCCCACCCCCCGCCCTTTCGGGGTTTTCACCCCTAGCCCCAACGCCTATCTCACGAAACCCTCTCGATGTCACGCGATAACAGACGGCGAGCAACAAACCCCTTGTTACCTCGTTACTCCACGAAGAGGGCCATTTCTGCGATTCATCCCGCGCATATGGTCATGTCTCGGTGCTTTCCCATTAAGAATACTGGGTCATTATCGCCGAGCTTTGCGCTCTAACTGCGGAGCATATTGGCAATTATAACATGGACTATGGAAGATAGGATACCGAGATTTTCAATGATGCTTCGGATTGGATTTATATGGACTTTCATGTCTTAATGCACTTGGGAAAGTGATTTGTATGGATTTTTTTTTTAGTAGAATTTTTTTCGTGTCCATTAATTTTTGGATTTCATGGTTTTTAGTAGCGAGCATATCCGCGAATTTGATTGAATGTTATGTCAGTGAAATGTCAGGTTGTATTATGAAAAAAAAAAATTAAGCGTGTCCTTAAGTCTCTTTTTGACAATGGTAAGCTCAATGGCACTGCGTACGTGAATGATTGCCTTGAACAAGGAAAATGATTAAATGTAATGGAGAGATAAGTAAGATTGATGCTCGGGCTATTATTCGGACGAGATACCGGCAACTTTTTGGCAGTGACAGGTTATATATTGATACGGAAGAGAACGAGTGCTCGAGGAAAGTAAAATCGGAGGGGTGCGGTGGGGGTGGTTGTTTGAGACCGGGCGCGTGTCCCTCGCAAAAAAAGTCACAGAGAGCCTCTTCGGATCGAAAAAATTTCGAACCCAATTTCGTCCTATGCTATCGGCTCCATCCGATCAATTTATCGATACTCAATCGTTATTCTTCGATTTCTTCAATATTTGCTCTCCATCCTGCAATACGATACATATTTCACGTGTACGTATCGTCCATTACCCAATGGACAACATTTTATAAGAAGATTACGTACCGTAATCCACGAAAGTCTGGCCGTTGAAAAAGTATTGATAAATGATCGAAAGTCAATGGTTGTCGTCGATGAATATTTGAAGATTTTTCAAAATAAATTTATTATGTGTAGACATTTTTTTTTAATCACTTTTTATTAATTAATTAATAAATCGATATATATATATTGAGATTAACAAATAAAAGATTAATCAAAAATCACATGTCACGAAAATAACATTTTTATTGGAAATTCCAAATGCAATAAAATTTTTTTTTTTTTTTTTTTCATTGGGTCAGACTAACGAGAACGTGTAGTAAATTCTAGGGGATATAATAACGAACCAATGCGTGACGACCATGGTGTTCGTTAGAGCATTCATCACCATCACTTGTCCTCGAGTTTCAGCCTATCTACAATTTCCCCTCTCGGTCGCGAAGAGGATTAATTTTTAATATCCCTCGTCCCAAGCGTCACCCTCTTTCCCGACCAGCGGCGAGACCATCCCCAACCATCAGCCCTCGCTCCTCGCGAATCCCATGGCGTTTTTGTTTGCCAAAGAATTTTCTTCTCACCCTGCGAGACTTTCTCAACAGGATACACCTGCTTTTCCTCGTTTTCTTCGTGTCCCCCCTCGACTCCGCTCATTAAGGTCCTCCGCTTTTCCACTCCAGTATTATTCGCATATGCTATATTCATGGGTAATTCCATGGTGAATCCCACAGCTCGAAATTATCCCGTAAACGCCCAATATCATTTTCTATCTGCTGTTTATCGTGAAAAAAACACACGCAATTTTTATCAGCTTCTCGTTTCAATTCAACCTCATCATTTTTCACTTGTATCCAAATTTATTGACATGTGCATATTTTTCAATTATACTTATATTAAAAAAATAGAAAATTCATTTCTGTCGATATCCTATTTTTAATTACAGTCGAACATTTTTAAAAATCGGTCATTACATTTTTTAGGTAAAATTGCGTGAATTGAAATTAAAAAAAAAAATAGAAATTGGGCAAAGAAAATGTATTGCGGTTCGAGAAGCGTGAATTTTCATGAAACAGCCCGTACGGATGTATACACGTATATATATATTAAAAAAAAAAAAAAGTCCGTGTTCTTTGCCTCCCTTTAGCTCCTTTCTTTTCGTGCTAAATTAATTTTTACCTCCCACGCAATCCCATGGGCAAAAAAGAAATTCGTTACCATATCCTGCAGTGTTCCCGCTTGTTCTCCTCCGCTCCTGTGTCAGAGTTTCCTGTGTGTGCCGTGGCTGTTGGTCACAGGATGCCACCGGCTCACGGTACCAATTAGTTCTTTTGTTTCCCGCCCGGGCGCAACGAAAACACGGGATTAAATTATTTTCTGTCTTTGTTACTCTCCGCCGGGCCTTTCCGCTCCTACCCTCGGCGTCCTCTGTGTCACTTTGGCCTGGGTGGCTAAACGCCGACGAGAAACCGGCCGAAATACTTCTTTTTATCCCTGGCCAGGATCGAATTTCCATCAGCATGAAAAAAAAAAAAAAATTATATGGGAAAAAATGTTGGAAACGAGCCGAACGAAGTAACCAAAAGTGAATTCTAAAACCTGCGGGACCGGTCGTCGGGAATTTTTCGCCTCATTAGCATATCAACTTTCTCGTTTTGATATTAAATAATAATAATAATGCCCGAAAAGGCTTTTTTAATTACCCGAATTGTTACGAGGGAGAGTAAAAATTCTTTTCAACATTTTTTCAGACTCTTTTGGCCGCAGGTTTGTGTGTTTTTTAGTGGGCGTTTCGTTTAATTGATGGAATTGACAGGTTAATTGAAGGAAACCTGTGATTACGTCGCCTCGATGGAATTCGGCGACGCTGGGAATGCCGCCGACGACAAAGTAGACACTGCGCGGGGAGAAGGACACACGCAATGATCCTTGACTATCTCGCCTCGCGTTCTGTTGGGTACCCACTTGTTACGTCGCTCGCTTGTTAGTACAATACGAACGCTAAACGATCCCCGAGGCCGCCTACTCACCGAACCGGTGAATGCATTCTAAATTCCCATTCTCGCCACTCTCCGCGCCGCGCAGAAGCGGAGAGATTTATTCGGAAAGCTCAAGTTGTTTACGATGCGCTGGAATTATCTCCGAAGGGTCCTACACTTTTTTTTCCTTGGCCTATGCAAAATGTAAAAAATAATATATTTTTTGGTTTTTTTTACGTGACGTTTTGGATTTCGGGGTAATTATAATGGAGAACAAATTAATTGACGGAAAAAATGAGTGATAAATTTCAATCGAGAATACGAGTAAAACAAAAAAATCGAGCGGTTTATTTGTTAACTTTTTTTTTTTCATGTGGCCTCCGCGTTATATTGAAAATAATTACCATTCCTGATAAATTATGCGCGTACGTTCATATTATTCGCGGCATATTGCGAAACTATGCGCGGCTGGCAATCGGAGAACGAGCCGAGAGAACGCGGAACGAATATCAATGAGTCCCGTGGTTGGAGTTCGATACTGATAAGGCGTGTGTGTATTTTTTATGAGCTCTATCGTTACCGTGAATGTTTTATTTATTTTTTCCGAATTTTCATTTCGTTGTTGGATTAAAAAAAAAAGCTTGAGGAAAATTGAAAAAAATTCAAACGCGGTAATATAGTGAATGCGGATTTCTTGGCTTGAGGAAGTACCAGAGGCCCATGGACGAAAAAATTGGCTCGACGAATAATATCTCGGGTACCCATTGGTCGTGTCAGTGGTCTTGTAATTATTTTTTGGGTATCCTTCTGCTTAGGGCGAAGCGTATCGATCAGCAACCGGAGACCACGCTCGACGTCAATCGTTGCATTAGTCGCCTCGGGAAACCGAGCGGGGGCGGAAAATCCGAGACGGAATTGCTCTGGTAGCTCTCAGGCTCACCTCGCGGACGTCTACACCGAGTGACACTCGATCGCCCCCCTGCACGTCTCCTCCGGGCGTCTCGACTCGTCTCGTGACATCGAATCGAGTCACTCGTGTTTGCATTGCGTAAGCGACTTCTCGGAATCTCCTTGTTTTTTTTTTTCTTTTTTTTTTTCTATTAATGCACATTTACCGTAAAATTGCGTATGGAAATTTCTCAAACCCTACAAAGTGACAAACATTGATTTCCAATTTATTTTAATTTTTTCATGATCTCTTCGCAGAATTAATATACCATAAATCGAATAAAATTTTCTCCAGTTATCATATCACATGTAGACACGAAATGTAAAATTTTTGGTATACACTTTTAAGCGCAGAATTAATGAACTTTTACATTTCGTGAGTAAACACTCTTGAAGGGTCGGGAATGATTTGACGATTTGATTTGTAGAAAGGGAATTTAATGGCTCCGGTGATAAGAGCGAGACAGCAGAGAGGAGGAGGAGAGAGGAGGAGGAGAGAGGCGGAGGAGAGAGGAGGAGGAGAGAGAATCTGCAAGGAGAAGCTGATGCATATCAGAGAATAGAAATGGCCAATTAGACGAGCCCTTTATTACGCTTTTCCTAAGGGTATCCTTGGTACGTCTGCTCATGCGTTCAGGTGGATGAGCTTCGCTCCCGGTCCTCGGTTTCCTACAGGAACATCGTGCAGGGCTCCTGTATTCTCTATCAACATTTACGCTTTAGTCCCGTTCGTGTCTTTAGTGACAGTGGCGTTTTCGCTCAGCGAGAGAGAGAGAGAAAGCACACGAGTGACGTACGGCAGTCGCGGAGATCTGTTTCACGTGGAAAACGCAGATCAAAGACACCTCATTCTCATATTTGTTCCTTTTCGCAACACAAAACCCCAGTCACCCAACCACGATTCCGCGTTGGCTTTAATTCAAAGGAAAGTGAACGATAACGTTGACACCGTTGCCCATACGAAAGCCCTCAAAAATATTTCGTCCTCGCCGTGCATCGTAATCATTAAAGCCTTCGTATTCCACAAGTTGTTAATTAGAGGAACCACGTCAAAATGTGAAGCCGAAACATTTCGTCTACAAAAACAGAAAAATTTGAGACCCTCGCACATTGACTCGTTGATAATTATTTTCACTTTTCAGCGGCTTGGGAAATAAATGCACTTTTGTGGTACACGAAGAGAAAAGAGATTGCGAAATTGCTCATTTAAATTCAAACGAGGGACCTGAAAAATTTAAGTCATTTGGTTGAAGTCGTTATTTTTGTAATTTGGAAAATTGTGAAAGGGGAGGAATTTTATGTTTTGTTTCCAGAATTGTGTCAAGACAATTATTATATTTTTCTGAAGACAATTAACAGTGAAATGGGAAAACTATGAATTATTGTACTTTCCATGTGATGGATATTAATTTAAAAAATATATATTAATAATTTTATTTCATGGTCTAGTTGCATAAATTATTGCTGTCATTAAATGTCGCATTGTTAATTATTATGGACAATATCTTCGCGCTTATATCGTTAAGGTTAATAGAGCCGAACCTCCGGAGCATTTCTCTCGAGGTCAACAGGCTTGCATTACTCATACACTCACACAGTGCAAGCCTTTCCCTTGCACTTACGGTACAACAGTACGAATGAGTACAGCACATCGAAAGCCTGAACGGTTCCGCTTTGGGACACGAGCATCGAGAGAGCTCGACTCGTTCCGTTCGTCGAGTTCCTCGCGTACGATATTCAAGCATCCGTGACCCCGAAGGATTACATCATTTTTACGACTCAATTTTCTCGTTTCGAACGGTCAAGGTCCTCGGGTGTCAATGACCTCGACATACATTATTAAGTACCGGAGCTTTTTTCTTTTTTTTTTTCTCTTTTGTAAAACCAGTTCCATCGGCCACCACTCAACCCTTTTTTTTATTTTTTGAGGCACGTAATCTTCATTCCCCTCTTAGCAATTAAGATTTGTCGTAATTAACCCTTTTGGCTTTTTATTTATTTTTTTATCAACGACAAGGCAAAGCTCGTTCGAGAGTAGAAAATGAAAGGGAGTGGAGAACGTGTAATAAATAAATAATAAAAATGAGAACAAGCACAAACGTCCATGGGAAATTCACCTCGTCCAGAAATTGATGTTTTCCTCGTTCGTTGAGTTCCTCGCGTACGATATTCAAGCATCCGTGACCCCAAAGGTTACATCATTTTTACGACTCAATTTTCTCGGTTCGAACGGTCAAGGTCCTCGGGTGTTAATGACCTCGACATACATTATTAGGTACCGGAGCTTTTTTCTTTTTTTTTTCTCTTTTGTAAAACCAGTTCCATCGCCCACCACTCAACCTTTTTTTTTTTTTTGTGGTACGTAATCTTCATTCCCCTCTTAGCAATTAAGATTTGTCGTAATTAACCCTTTTGGCTTTTTATTTATTTTTTTATCAACGACAAGGCAAAGCTCGTTCGAGAGTAGAAAATGAAAGGGAGTGGAGAACGTGTAATAAATAAATAATAAAAATGAGAACAAGCACAAACGTCCATGGGAAATTCACCTCGTCCAGAAATTGATGTTTTCCTCGCTTCGGGAATTTCCCCATGAATATTTACGAGTGGCTATCTCGACTCCGGACGTCCAAGCGCTTCCCTCGTCTCTTTTCTATCCACTTCGCGTTTTTCAACCCTTTTCCCATACCGATACCTCACCGCGAGACCTTCAACCCTCCCGCCTATTTGTATATCTTCGTTTCGCGTCTCCATGGTTTAACTGAAATATACTTTTGCTGCACGGTCGTGTTTTTTTTTTTTTTTTCACCTACCTTTTCATTCTTTTTACTCCCGCGCTATAAACTGCACCGCGCTCTCGCCGGGGATTCATCTCTTTTCATCCCCTGTCAATCTCCACCCTGATATCGAAGTTCCGCTTACTATATCGCCTCATGGCCACGACAGGGCAACTCACGAAGTACCCATTCGTTCTTTACTGGCCTTAAAAAACAAACTTTTGTCCGATGGAATACCAACGACGCGTTTTTATTCCCTGTATATTTTCCTGTTAATCTTCCTTCATTTTTTTTGAGCCTCCCGCTGAGGACACACGAAAAGTAATTATTCCCTTTTGTTCCCGATTTTACTGAGGAATTTTTGGAAAATTCACACTCGAGCGACGAAGCCAACGTCATTTTTCTTAATCAGATTTCCCGATTTTTCCGCAGCGAAATATTTATTATATTTACTTCGGAGAGAATAATTATTTTCTTCTAATCAGTGAAAATGAGTCGTATATATGATTTTTATTTTGATTGGGATTTAATGTTAAATAAAATTTTGGTAATGGGAAGATACAATTATTATTGTGAGAATGTAAAATGAAAAATGTGACTGGGTTTTTTTTTTTTTAGTAAAAAAGATGATCTCTTAGGGAGACGAATCTCAATTCCGGAGGCTGAGCCTAGCCTCGTGCATTTGGTATGCCGGGGAGATCGTCGGGTATGAGAAAACGGGGCTTTTGGAGAAAGGTGCGAGGCGGGATTGTTGGGAAGCCGATCGAATTTCCTCGGGCGTCCACTTCCGGCAACCACCGCGCGTTTTCCATCGAATAACGCTTACCAGGCAGTCAGACTCTCGATTTTCCGAGCGGAAATTTCCATAACTCTCGGCTCCGTGGCCGTATACACGTGTGCCCGTGCTTCTGGTCCGGCGAGAACGAGGTTTCACCGATTCCTCACGGTTGAGGAAAGGACGAGCCGCATTCAACTTTGCGGCTGTTTTCCTCCTTTTTTTCTCTTTTTTTTTTTTTTTTTTTCGTCCATTCAACTTCCACTTACGTTCCCATGTCCAGCGAGAGTAGCTCACCGTATTAAAAAAAATTCTGGCGACAGTAGTGGATTTTTATTACGTTTCTTTATCATCCAAAAAAAAGTTTACACGTAAAAATTGAGACACGCTAAAAAAATCTGGACCGAATAATCATTTTTTTCTCTTTCGACTATGAAATTTTTATTTATTTTCCCGAAATTTATTGTCGGTTTTATTGACGATGTTTTTAAATTACTGAAATGAAAAAAAAAATTAACCGCGAAGTCATTTGGTTCGTATAAGAAAATTGATTGCTTATGGATTCAAAAATAATTATGAAATGAGTTGAGTTCGTTGCATAAAATTGATTATAAAGTGGGAATTTTATTGAAAAAAAATAATGATAAAATGAGGATTTAATGGAAAAAAAAAAAAAAAAATGATAAAATTAGAATTGAATGAAAAAATCAGTGAAATCCTCTCGCATTTTATTGGCTCTGTAGGATATAAGAATTCGTGTGCAAACCCGAGCTCCGGTTCGTCGGAAATATCTCGCGGGGAAAAAACAAGTATCTCAGGTTCGAGAGCAAGCTCCTCGAGTACGTAAAGCAAAATACAGTAAGACGTGATGCGACGCAACGGTTCACTCTCCCTTTCGGTGTTATTTCCGCGTCTCGGAGGCTCACTCGTCTAGCAGACAGTAGTAGTCTCTTTGAGTTGGCCAGCGTTTTCCGAGATCACGCGATCTATTCATGGCGTACAGTAACGTCTTTCCATATTCGCACGAGGCAAACGACGATTAACGTGCTTTTCTTTTTCCGCTACTAATTACCAGCGAGATATTGTCTTAATGCCCAAACAAAGATCTAAAAATGCGTCTATATTAAATGCGTTATTAGGAGAGTGGATTTTTTTTTCTCCGCACTTACATTATTGAGTACATACGAAAAGAGTTTACTCTCGCTTTTTATGAGTTTTCTTTTCTATTATCAACACGCGATCTTCCGAACGTAAAATTGTGAGATTTTTATCGTGAAAGAATTAATGTGTACGAGTGTTTTACGCCATTGTTTGTTTTTATTTTTATTTTTTTTTTAAAGCATCGAAGCGTGAAAAGTTCTAGTAATTATGACAATTTTTTTACGCAAAAAATGACGAGTTTATAAATTTCTTTTTTTTTAAATTAGTCACGTTACCACTTTTTTAATTAGACGCATTGGTTTTTGTTAATATCACTTTTATCCCAAAGAGCTACATTTTTTAGAGGTAGAATTTTGTTTTATACGCAAAATTGAATAATGTCCAGAATTGTTTGGTTTACCGGGCATTTTTTTTTCCTCGTTTCAAGTAAATTCGGTGGCGCGCAATCGATTTAATAGATTGATCGTTAAATTGTTGAATTTAGTTAGATTTTTATCAGTGTAACTGTTAAATCGAATAGTTACCTCATAATCCGAGCATAAAAGGGTATGACCACTTAGGATTTTTAGTTCCTTTTTGTGAATTTCATTTTTAAGACCACGATGGAGTGGGAGAGGGAGAAAGCATTAAAAAAGCGTTAGAAATGACACACTCGAGTCTTTACATCCTCTCTTAAAATAAATTGGCTACATCCCTTAAACCAGAACGTCCCCATAAATTGTTTTATTGTCTTTTCATCCGCCATTTAACCGCCGTTCTCGACGGCACAAAAGTGCTCAGTATCGGAAGATAAACGTCCGCGGAACCGTTGAATTCCATGTCACCGAGGCGGAGCACAGAAAAAGAAAAAAAAAAAAAATTGTATAATGCGAATAACCAACTGACCCACTTGAGTCGACGTTTCGCATCACTCTCTCGAGTTCCACTTGTCAAGCCTCTTTATTGTCCTATTCTTGCGTCGAGCGTGTCGGGTCATTAAATCGGAATACGTTGAATTACATGTATATTTGTAATGTCTCGTTTTGAGCGTGAAGAAAATTGATTATTATAGCGAAGAATGACTTTACAATGAGCGCGCATTCAAGTATATCCTATATAATATCGCACAGGACGTGCGTAAGTGACAATTGCATTGCATATTGTGTGGCAGCATAGAGAATCTCGAGGATTTTCCACGGTGCGGAAAGAGCGGGTCGCGTTTTGCGGCACGAGGAGCTCCGGAGTAGTGGTTAACAGTGGAATATGCGCGAGATCTCTCGAGAAGCGTGCGGACCGAGCGAAAGCGACTTTCTCGCGCGCTTCTCGGCACTCGGTCCAATCCCAGCTCCGACATCAGCATCCTTCTCTCTCTCTCTCTCTCTCTCTCTCTCCCGTTTTTCCAACGGCGTCGACTTCATAGCCGGCTTAAGCTATTTCGCCGTGTGCAACCGCAATGCATTCCTGCATGTCTTTCCGTACCCTACCTACTCGCCACAGTCTTCGTTCCATTGGGTTATGCACGCTCGGGAGACAAAATCCACTTGCACATTGCATGCAAAATGGACACGGGTAATTGGGGTTCAAAAAAATATCAATCCAGATGTCGTTGGTAACTTGGCATTGTTTTCGTTGAACTGGGAAACGCGTTTATGGGTTTGTTCTCTGGATATCTGGGTTCCAAAGAAATTGAACTCAAATCAAAAAATGTATTCTCTTCCATTATCGCAATATTGTTTATTTAATTTTATTAAATTCATTAATTTAATAGCTCTTTTTAAAGGTAAACGTGTGTTAAGAGCGATTTCGCTGAGCGCGGTAATAAAATATAACACTTTAGTGGCCCGGTGATTTAACATTCATTTTTTATTATTTCGTTTGGTACAACGGCGCAAACGAACTATTAAAAAATGCTGTTAAAATGTACAACGATATACTTAAAAAAACAAAAAAAAAGGGATTTAAAGCGACGTCAGGACTCATTCGAATAACCGTGAGCGGCAGGTACCACTACTAAATATCAAATAGCGCGGATGTAATAGCGAAATGTTGGCAGAAAGTGCGTTAGGATGCGCAAGGATCGTACGGTGCGGAGGAGCAGTTTTGTGGGAAGCTCGTTGATATATCAAAAGATTATTACTGTTGTAGTAGCGGGTCATGAAATGGGTTGTAAATGTACCGGGAAAGCGAGGGCAGAAAAGTCCGGGTATAACTATGGAAAACTGCTGTTGGCAGTAGAGTAAGTGCGTGGCAGGCACGCCCCGGACCGCATTGTTAGACGCCTATCGTATTGTTATTATGACTCCTCGCAGATAACTCTGTTTTTGATGGCGGGTCGCGACTCCCATTAAAAGAATAATGAATAAAGAGTTATGGTTATCGTTGAATAACAAGTGAAACGAGCCGGTTCACCGTCTCCTCGCTCCTCGGGGTAATGGCCAGACTGGAGAATAGACAGCGAATAGAAGAAAAAACGAGGGACGAGGTGTTTTCGAGTGGAAAATCATTTCTCGAGTTGATTGTCAGACATGCTTCGAATTTTATTTCTCCATTGTGCGAGTCTTTTCATTACAAGCATTTTTCAAAGGCTCGTGTGCGTTGAAGAAAACAATTTCGAAAGAAAGGAGTGTCACAAAGTGAAGTGAGAGAAAAAAAAAACGTGCCTCGATGTCAAGTAACATTACGGAGTTGTCATTTGCATGGAGAGTAGGTATTCGAAATTTGCTGCCACTTCCGGCAAGTGAATTTCTCTGAATTTGACATTTTGAATACATTTTTCAATTATCAAGAAGATCGTAAAAAAAAAAAAAAATTATTGCTCGAAAGTAGTGCGGAACGAATTTTTTTCTTCAGCCGAAAGAATAAAGTGTATTTAGCAATTCTCGCGACGATAAATACATTATTTATTTCGAGTTAATAATAAATGTTGCGTAAGGAGAAAACGCGGTGAGTGGTCAGACCAGGAAACGTTTCTCGTTATTCGTTTACTTTGCGCTCCCGCGTGGCTGTTCTAATATTTTACGACCATTGCAATATTTATCCTGCCTGCCACAGCCTCCAGATCGATTTTAACAATTATCGTGAGCCTCCCCGTGTTAACAATTACATTTTGTCGCTCCCCGTAATCACTTTTACACTCTTTTTTTCGCTCCTAATCAACCGCGCCAATGTGCACATTCCGAAGCCTTAAAATTTGAGCCATAAAACAATTATTAATCATAAGTGGATACCCATAAAAGCCCCCGAGTGGAAAGCGCCGTGTGTGATCAGACGAGGAGCCATTTGGTATTCCTGGCTCCGAAATTCCTTGCGGGGTCACTATAATCTTAATGCCCGTTTAATTGCTCCCATCATGGGCCATGGGTACGTAGGATACCCTCGCACGGAACATCGTGAGCATCCTCGTTACCGATAAAACGTAGAACGTAAAACGTGGCCTGCGGATTGGAGTTATTCGTCGTGGGAGCCGCTCGTTTCGTAGGCTCGTGCGGTTTCGGGAACAATGTCCTTCGGGAAAGGCCGGAGCGTGCTCTCCCGTGTCGCGCATACCTATACCACTGTTGGAGCCTTCGGGCGACGGCTGTTCCGCCGCTTGTTCGGGCGCCGAGCGCGCCGATTCTCTCGCACCGCGACACAAGAGCGCACGAATCCTGCTGAGAGAGCGGCCTCCCGTGCACCGCCGCTGAATGTATAATTAAGGATTACGTGGGCACGCGTAATCGGCCGAACAATACCGGACTTTTACCCGATATTATCGTCATGGCTATTCTCTCTTCTCTACCCCTGTGGGCAATGCAGGTATGCGGCTCTCAGCCATTATAACAATGGTAACAGGCCGTGTTCAGACCGCCGAGAAATCGAGTGAGACACGCCGGGCTCCGGCTCTGCGCTTTACCGGATTGCAAAGCGGATTGTCGATTTATGCATTTTTTCGGTGGGCTAATTTAATAACGTTTTTTCTGTTCTTCATACTTTTAGTTGTGGCGATGACATTAAAATTCCTTATCGAAACAATTTTTTTTTTTTCATTGAAATCGAAAGGATTTTTTCAAATAACAAAATACTATCCTCCCGAGGTCACTTAATTTAGTTCAATGTTTAGAACTCTAAAAAAAAAAATTAGAAGCTTCTGTCAAATTCGTCAATTAAATGTAATGCAGAATTGTGATGTAAAATGAAGCTACTTTTGCAATGAAATTGACGTGGAAAAAAATAAAAATAACAGGCCTATTTCTCGACGTGAGCACAGACATCGAAAATCGTGGATACGAACACAGAAACAAAAACAAACTTCGTCCTGTGAACGAGTATTTTGTGCATGAAAAAAATCTCGCACTAAGAATCAAAGGGAAACGTACTGTCGAAAAAATGTGCAAAGGAAATATGTAAAATGTGAAATGGAATCGTGTATAAACCATGGACAAAAAATAAAAATAAAGAGAGGTGGGGGGTTAAGATTTTCTGTGGAAATTCGGGAAGTCGCGTCGCTCGAGGGGATTCCGGGTTTATGCAATTTCGGAACGTCCAGCTCGCCGGCTGGTGGACCGCTTGAACCCTCCTGCTTGTCTCTCTTTTCCCTCGCTGGCGGAGTCATGATTGACCGGCCGGTAAACATCACAGTGGCGCGCACCAGGAGCATTGTTCAATCTGACCCGGGGGCCCAGCCGTGTCGGTCTGGCGCGTCTGTCCACGCGCGGCCACTACCACTAATACCACCTCTTTCCCGCTCGCATACAAGCTATCCTCCTGTTTGCGGCAGTTTCCGAATTTTCGAGCACTCGTAGGTGCCTCATCGCCCGCCCGCCAGTCACGTTTATTACTATATACGTACTTATTCACCGCACTGTGCGACTGCACTTGAAAGCTCGATGCTCCACGCCCTTCCCGACATGCGTACAAATCATTTTCATTGAATCGCCAATTAGTTAATGATCATGAGCAGCCTGCAACATAATACACGTGAGCAAACTCGGCTAGTTATAAACGCGAATGGAATCCCAATGTTCCCAATGCCCGGTCCTCTTTATCAAATTTCCATTATTTCCCCCGCCGGAATTGAGCTTTCATGGTTGTCAAAATTTTCACGTGGAATTTTTAGAAAAAAGAAGGAACAATTAAGGTAGTAAAAAATTGTTAGAAATTCGTAAGAAAATTAATTAGAGGTAAGACAATTAAAGAGAATTTGGAGGTTTCATGGAATTGAGAAAAATGCGGTGATCCATTTAAAGGACATTTCGTTTTTGGAGTTAATTCGGTTAATTATATTTGAGAATATTTACCCTGAGGTAAGAATTGATAAAAGGAGCAGCTCAGCCTCGGCGCTTAAGGTTTTCCTTCAGCCGGCTGCAGACCGTGATTCATACCCTTAATTCAAACGATTGCATGTAAAGAAATCCTTCTTCTTTTTTTTCGAAAGGGACATTGAATTTTCCATTGAAAGTTCGGTAATTATAATAACTTTTGCTACGCGAGGCTTTTCCTTTGAAGCTTTTCTCAATTGATCGTAATACAGGCTCTTGTCAATTTTCTTCTCGCTCCGTCTGCGCGAACTTCCTGAGTAAGAGGAAGAAGAAGAAGAAGAAAAAAAAAATGGAGGGTCGGAGGCAAAAGAGGAATGAAAAGAGTCCGCCGTAAATCGACGGAGTTAAATCGATGGTCCACGTGTACCTTCTCTTCTTTTGTACTGCACGGCTTCTCGTGTATATTCCCCCTCCCCCCACCCACCCGCCCTTTTTTTTTCTACACAACCGCCCTACAGTTTCTTCCTCATTCCGACAGCGACACGTGAACGTATATCGAGTTAAGTTCGAGATTGCGCGAAAGGTCTGCTCGTCTTTCGCTTATCTGTCCCGCAGGAGAAGTTTCTCTACGTGATAGAATTGTGGAGAAGGCCCGTGTGAAATGCCGATCCACGAAAAAGGTTGTGCAGACGTATGGATACGAGAGTAGTGCGGCTCAGTAGCAAAGAGGGATGAAAAAAGCGAGAAAAAAATAACACGTAGCAGACGCGGATATAAATTCAATCCGACAAATTATCGGTACGCGCTCGTTTCTCAATAATTTCATCCCGATGGGAATCCTCCTCGCGCTTTACACTCGAATTGGCACGAATTTTTCATTCCCCGAGGCAGACACGTCGAAGAAACAATTGAGCTAAAAAAAATTATCGGTACGAGCGCACGAACACTCGGCAATAATAATCGAGTTTCTCGGAAACAGAGGCGAGATGGAAATCTCGAATGGACCGAGTGGCTCTCTGCTCTGTGCACTTCCGGTTCGAAGCGGACGGGCTGCGAAGACGTATCTGGACAACAGACAGTTATGGGATTGGGCACGGGGCTAAGCTGAAGATCCTGAACGGACTCTGAAGCAAAAGGGCACAGAAGAGACCGGGGCCAATTGGCACAGTCCTAATTCACAGATGTACCATTTAAAAAAAATTTTTTCCAGCTGGGAGAAAATTATAGAAATTTATTACTGGAAATATTGTATTCACAAACCGTCCCACTAAATTTACCATAAAAGTGCGACGTTAAAAAATTTTTTTTTGTTACACTAATTTTAATAATTCGCTTTAATTTAATTGCAAGAGTTCCTCAAGTTTTCGCAATTGTACATTAAATTTAATTAACGAGTTCACTAATAAGGGCTTCCCGTTTTTTTGCAATACATTCTGGATCGAAATGTTTTTGCATGATTTATTGTAACAAAAATTGAAGATTTGGGATATCAACAAAGTAGAAAGGTGACGCAACGCTTTCAACCAAAAAGCCCCGGTCTCTCAGCCAGGGACATAAACCTTGTGTCTCCCTGCATAAACAGAACTGGGGATTGGTGTTATAACAGCGCTGAGCCATGTCCAATCGGATATTCTACCTCCGAATGCCTTGACTGCAGTAAATCGACAGAGTTAAATTAACGGGTCCAGTAGACGATTCGCTGGTCGTGGCGGCAGACGAGATGCATCCAACCGGTAAATATCTCTCTCTGTATCTAAACCAGACACATTCCCAGAGTCGAATGCTTGCGGGCTGGGCGAGCTCTCGCGGGAAATGCACAATGTCCGTGCAGTGCGACTGTTCCTACTGCTGCACTCTGTCCGACAAGCCGGTTTGCTCTTCTGATCCGCTAGACTAGCCAGAAACCATTGTCCGTTCCCCAAAGTGGGACAGCTCTCGTGGATCCAACGAGATTCGAGATTCTCCACGGGTCCTTCGACGTCAACCCTTTCCCGATCGTGTCGCGAGTTCGCAATCCGTTCCAAAGCAAAATACACCCAAGATTCTCAGGTTAAAATGTCAAGAAATTTTTCTCCAATTAATTTCCTAGGGATTTAAAATTGATTTTCATTTTCACTTTCATAGAAAGTATGACAAGACTGAAAATATTGCCACAAAATTTTTTTCAAACGAATTTTTATGGGAAAATATATTTTGAGATTACAAAAAAGACATCGACTAATTTACGTCTGTTTATTAATCCGTTGAAAAATCTTTGGAAATTTCTACTTTGCAGCTAAGATCGCTTATTTTATGGGTTAGCAAAATAATAATCGAAGAAATTAAAGCTTGTTTCATTTTTTTACTTGAAAATTTCGGAATAATTGATCATTTACTCATTGTCAGAATTACTTATTCTGCATGTGTTGCATGTTTTGTTAAAAAAAAACTAAAGCAAAAAATTAAATTCAAACTCAACGGGCCGAAGGTTTTTTCGATAAACCGAATTATCATTTTGAGTGGAAACAAGTCAGAATATACAATGTCGAAGAAGCCCCTCGAAGCCATTGGGATTTTGGATGCTGGGAGGAGAATGCAGCGGAGAACGGTAACGATCTTGGTCGTCGAGGTACGTTCGTGAGAGGAATAACAACGAAATTTTTCCACGCCAGTTGCAGCATCAGCATCACCGGTCCAGGTTACGAACGAGTGCCACAGTGGCCTGCAGTGTTCAGTGGCATGTATGAATGCATGCATGGCCCCGTTGACCTATATCCTCGCTGGACCGGTCCTCGTCGAAACGTCGTCTTCCTTCCTCTCCACCTCCGTTGGCTTCTGAATGGTCCTCCGAGAGAGAGAGAGAGAGAATTTCTGAATCGCCGTCCAGCATCCAGATCCTCATCGAATCCTCCAGACGCCTGGAGATCTCCAAATTGGTCCTATCGTGAAATATCGGAATTGGGACCTGTACGCAAAGGAAGGGAACTTAGGGCAATGACATATGCTCCTCTCATGCTCGTAGAAAAAAAAAAATTTGCATTTCTATACACACATCACAAAACTCGAGAAGTGAATGCATTGAATGGGTACCATGGGTACCAGCTCTCCTGAAATTCCAAAATACTGGCGTGGGGTCTCGTTTTCAATGAAAAGTTGCAAATTTACTGGAGTCATTGAAATGTAGAACGAATATAATTACATTAGCAAATGGGATTATTTTTTATTAAACCAATAATAATTAAGCGGTGACTAGAGTGCCAAAAAAAATTAAATTTGTTTGAAAGTAAAAATTGTGGGCCCAATAAAAAAAAATCTGAAACTGAAATTCTCAAAAATCAAGTTTTAGAAAAGTGTCGAAAATTCACAATCTGTAAATAATTTCTAACTTCGAAAATCTTCCAGCAACGAATATCATTTTTTTAAATTTCTCTTATGGTGCTTTTTAAAATCATTTCGTCGAATTCAACAGTATTATCTTTATTTTTTGAAGAATAATAAAAGAAAATAATCTCATTAAAATATCTGAAATAAACTCGGTGTTTAAACAAATTTTTTAATTACATAAAAATAATGAATTGGAGGGAGTGAGGGTCAAATGGTTACCGAGAGGCTTGGAATATTTTGTGTACATGTCTCTTTTACCGATGCATCATTATTATCGGCTCCGTCCCAAAACTCGTTGACCGAGACCGGTTTCCATATGAAAAGAAGCCTAAGGAACGGCAGCAGCAACGATGCGTAGGTACGATCCATCTGGGCGCCTCGTGGTTAACGGTACCCGGGTTCCTGGCGTTCTGGTGCCCCCTCCACTTCCCCCCCATGCTTCAGGAATGAGTGAGCTCACTGCAGCGTAACATCATCGTATATTCAGAGCAAAGGATTATGAAACTTGAAAAAAAAAAAAAAAAAAAAAAAAAGCAAATGGATGCACCTCGCCCATTGCCGCTGGTACTTGACCCAAATAAAATGCCATTAACCGGGCATATGAATGAGTAGATTTTTTTCGCGTTTTTTCTTCGCCTCTTCATAGAGAAATTAACAAAAATTTTATTCCCATGACATTTCATTTTTGACGTTTTCATGTCCGTTTACAAATTCATTTTATAATATGACACAATGCAATAAGGTTCACATTCCTTTTTGATTATTAAAAATGACACAAAAAATGGTAATTTTTTTTCCCACGACGATGGCAAAATAGTTGCTTGTTTCATATCCGATTAAAATGTATTACAAGCAATTAGTCTGACGATAAAAATTCCATTACAAAGTTCGCTTCGGATTCATCAGCGCAAATGGCGAAGGTAATTCTCGATTTTCCTGGTAATACGTACTCTCCGAAAACCTCTCACAAGCTACCATTCATAATAAATAATAAAAAGTGGATCCATTACTTGTTCCTTCGCGCCCCTGATACCCAATTTTTTTCCATTGTGGAGAGTTGGCGTGTTGTACGTGTAAAAAAAAAAAAGAAGGAAGCGGAGAAAAAGAATAGGGAAAGTGCTCGAGCGCATCTATCGCTACGGGGATGTTTCGCCCGAAACCGGGGGTGCACACCCCTCGTGAAATAATTAATTCTCGTAAATAATTTAAGCCACGAGCGCGCGGGCGGTTTTCCGCCAGTTCGGCTGACGCTCTCCGCCACCTCGGCAATCTGCAGCACTCTCGGTGCTGTACTTTCCTCCGGTGCGGTATATCGAACCTGCCACCTTTTTACCGGGCCTTTTTTTACGCTCCCCAGGCTATTCGGTACGCGGCTAGCTGCGGTATGGGGTGTTGTTGGGGTGGCGACGAAGATAATGGGGTCGTGGAGAGTGTTTTTGGTTGTTACCACGTGAAACACTCCGCTGATTTTGACATGGTGCGGTTCCCGCTGAGCTGAGGGCGCCGAGGGGTCCAGGACACCCCGGCAGCGCGTTTTTTTCGTTTCTTCAAATATTCATCACCTCGTCAGACTCGATAAAAAGGTCTCAATCATACGACTAGAGGAGAATTGTAATTACTTGTGTCCATGAAACTTGAAAATATCGAGGAAGCGACGAAGTCGTGCATTTGTTTATCTTTAATTTTTATTAAAAAAAGAGATCTCTGTGGGTGTGAATGAAAAATGCCGGAATCGCTTTGAAAAGAGTCAAAAGAAGTTGAGGAAATTTTCCGGTGTCATTAAAGAGTCCAACGAAAAATCTGAATTTCGACATAATTATAGACAGCGAAATAAAAATATCGAACATTCGGCTACCGTTATGTCATTGCAGATTTTCTGCGATATTTTCTTTCCGTTTTTTGCTTTACCGATCGCCGGTTGTGCACGTTCCGCTTCGGGGAACCTCATCCACGCCTTGAGCGCAGGTTTCATTGGTCATCCGAGGCTCGTTGGGCGCGTAAACACTTTTTTCTTAGCCTTTTTCTCTTTATCGAAACCGGGCGTTGGGGAGCCTCGAGTCTCGATGAGGATAACGGGGAGCAACGGCTTATCCTGTACCGCTAATTTGCGCGTGCTTCTCCCGATCGAAGCTGGCAGAGCGTTAATAAACTATTCACAGTATTACGATGAAGAAAAATAAATTATTGAATGAGCGAGGTGCATATATATATTAAGGTTACCAGGTATTATATATGAGATAGCGCTTCAGAAACTTCCCGGAAGTCACGACGATCTCGATCGTGATCCTGGGTGTGGCCTCCGGTGATCGATATCGATAATCGATCAATACAGATAAGAGAAATGGTGATAATCTTGGAAAGTACCAAGTGACAACTATCGTAGTCTATGTTGCATTACCTTTTATCGATTAGCTACCATAGCTGGTAACTTGAACATCACAGTTACCGATTTTGTGATACTATCGATCGTTACCAATAAAATATCGGCAACTATACATTTTTTTTACGTAGCTCAGATATCGGGCGTTCAAAATTGTGGCAGAAATCTGAGAAGAAGACAATTTTGTTTTAACGCAGGCGAGGAAAAGATCGATAGTATTACCGATCCAATTGATATATGCAAGTTTGAAATTTATTCGAAGGAGGTTCCAACTGAGGTTTAAATCACTGCTGAAATCAGAGCCTCGGATAATATCCTCAGGAAACAGTGCGCGAATTTTTATAGGATCCTTGAAGAGGGTCATTTGACGGAGACGTTAACTTAAGTTCTATTTATCGTCAATAATCATTATGTTGAAAAGCCAATAGGCCGGACCAATAAAAAGTAAAACAGATGGCGACGTTGGCTGCGCCGGTAGCCAACTATCGACAGGCCAGTGGATCGTTTCCTCGTAGCCGTCTCAGTGAACTCTGGCCCTCTTTCTCACCGTGCGGTCGTAACGATCGACTCTGGCCGTGAGCGATAAAGCGGAATTCATTGAAGCAGCTCGTTTTATCGTTTCACGCGAATTGTTCGCGTAATTTGGCCCTTTCCACTTCTTTACAATTTCTCCCGACATCTGCACTCTTCGGAGCGCTTTCACAGTCTCTCCGCCTCGCGTTTCCATTGGCCACGGGGTCGGCGATCCCATAATTGGAAAAGAGGATGAACCCGTTGACTTTGAAGAGTTACTTCCATCCATCGTCATTTCTGTGGCGAGGGTTCATGGACACGGGTTCACGCGATGACGATTCGCATTTGGTACATGCCACTAAGTTGGGCCAATAAAATATATGTTTTCCCATTGAGCGGTTCTCGCTTCATGCGCGGATCACCTTCGGGGGTTATTTCGTCTTCTCCACACGAAGACGACTCTTCGAGTCCTGCTACCCAGGACCGGTTATTCGCTTCGACACCTACAGCTCATGCAGCATATCGTTCATCGAAATTCTCGTCTCCTCGCCGAGGATAATGATGCCCAGAGATGAATATACATTTGCATATTTAGGAGAAACTCTGTACACGATCGCGCAGAGTTGAGCTCTGAGCGCTTGGGCATTGCGTAATGTTCTCGTAGCCGTTCTACGTACCAATAGGCACTAGGACCAAGTGCGGATAGCATTCGACACGCTTAATGTTCTTCGGGGTACACGAACGCCTTGCCCGAGCGGCGACTGATCGAACATTCACCTTTACGCACATACTTCTGTAATTACTTATTACTTCTCTGTGGTTACGTGTACCTGTTACTGTTATTACGAAGGAGTTAACGATACGCATAAACGCGAGTCGAGAGCCAAAAGGGTTTGCTTTCACCTCGCGTAACATATGCTGAGTTCTTTCGTTCAGACCACTGCGCAAAGTTCTAATAATTATGTTGCTGCATACGTCTATCAATTTATGTTGAGATGCTTATGATGACGAGACATGTTGCCTCGTGGCTTTGACACTTCCAAATGATGTCAGAGCAGCTGAGTAGATGAGTGCTTCATGGGACATTCCATGGTAATTCAATTGTCGTGGAAAAGTCTGCTTTTGATTTTTCCTTCCACGGAGAAAATCTTGTTCTCGTGAACATGTTTTCTTCATCATCGACTTCAGCATACACGTGAGACAGTTGCCCTTGTATTTTGTTTCATGATCATTTTTGACCTGGTCTGTTTCACTTGATTCACGAGTAACTACTTGAAATTGGTGGTTCTTCGAGACTCATCAGAAAAAATTGTGTTGAGATGCTTATGATGACGAGACATATTGCCTCGTGGCTTTGACACTTCCAAATGATGTCAGAGCAGCTGAGTAGATGAGTGCTTCGTGGGACATTCCATGGTAATTCAATTGTCGTGGAAAAGTCTGCTTTTGATTTTTCCTTCCACGGAGAAAATCTTGTTCTCGTGAACATTTTTTCTTCATCATCGACTTCAGCATACACGTGAGACAGTTGCCCTTGTATTTTGTTTCATGATCATTTTTGACCTGGTCTGTTTCACTTGATTCACGAGTAACTACTTGAAATTGGTGGTTCATCGAGACTCATCAGACAAAATCAAGGGTAAATGCACCCTTCTTCAAGTAATCATGATAATGTAGTGAAGCTGTGTACGCAATATGTGCGGCAAAGCTTTCCCCTGCAGCTTTGTCTTCGGTTCTCACAGCGTGAAAGTGTCCTCTGTGAAATCGTGATCCGGGCCTCGTGTGATCTCCATTTTCGAACGTAGAATTGAATGTAAGGATTGGATGCGTTGGGCTGGCGAATGGAATGAGACGGCGAGTCTTCGCCACATTCGGAGCCATAGGAAAAGCGTCGGAAGCGGTTAGGCTGCTGTTCCTCCAATTACAACGAACGACCCGCGAGCCGGGGAGCAGAGATTCAATCGGTGTATGGGTTCTTTGACCATCGAGGGTCCTATAGATATCCGCCGGTATTATTCGGTGGCGGTGCTGGCGAGCAAACAACGAGCTTACCGCTTACACTGAGAACAGTACGCACTGCGCTTTGCACTCGACGCACCGGGGAGAACGATGATGCTTTCGCCCCCATGCGAAGCCTTCATGCCTGAGTCAGTGGATGGGCACAGTATTCACGATTGCTATTCGAAGCATTTGTAATACCCTCGCAATAGTGCATTATCGTCACTGCCCCACGGGAAGCCCTTTCAAATGCTTTCGGAGCCATGGATTCGTTTGATGAAACACTCACCTCAATTTACTCATGTTCATAATGGATTCGTTCGCCCGTAACCAACAAATCCCGAAGAGCATAACCACATTTCGGTAATCACGAATCCCATTTCGATGATCTCCGCTAAATGACGTTGAATCACCTTGACTTTAAAAGACTTTGGAAACCTTGGATCAGGTTCAACGTAATTCCGGCTCGGCAAAATCTTGCACTGGAATTGGACCAAGTTGGGATGCCCGATGGAAATCCAACTGAGGTCTGAACAACCTCATAGGCACGGACGTGACCTTTGCGGGTGTCTGTTTCCGCTTGAAATTGGGCAACAAATTGGATGTGCCTGAATCGTATTTAGACGTGTCCTTAAATGTGGTACTAACCTGACGGCATCGCAGTTGGGATCCGGTGGGTTAAAAGTAACCTCAATTTGAAGTCTCCCGGAAGAAATGGTAATGAGACAGACTCGAGTAGCTGTTGGTGGTGCTTCCTGTTTCAAGAAAGCCACCTGAAGTTTCCAGTGTCACCAACATCGAACCCTGAGGACCTCAAGCCGCAGC
This sequence comes from Clistopyga incitator, assembly GCA_947507545.1. NCBI lineage: Eukaryota > Metazoa > Arthropoda > Insecta > Hymenoptera > Ichneumonidae > Clistopyga > Clistopyga incitator. The sequence goes on along the minus strand of OX382183.1, from coordinate 10,641,305 downwards.
CACTCGTGCATCCGTTATTCTGCTTTCTCAACGACGAATTGATTCACCTCTTCCAGGCGAATGAGAGCGTGCCTGTGGTGTACGCGCTCGTACCATCTGGGCGTCTATGTTTTCCACCGTGGTACAAACAGCTATAGCCACTGTTGCCGAAGTTGAGACGCATTTCTCTCGTCTTCCGCCGCAACGCTGGCGCAAAACTCCGCTTGACATTCCCCGATGTCGATGCGGTTGAATATCGATCGCTGGGCGATGGGTAAATTAAGCTCGGTTTACCGTGTATTCGAGGCAACCATTTCCCTTTGGCCATATCACACCGTTGTGTCGTAGCGAGTTATTCCTGCTTTTCAAGCTGTATTATTGCGCAAGGAGATGCTCTCGAAGCGAAACCATTGTACCGATTGCAAAGGGAATATGCATTGACTCGTTACGTCAAAGGAATTCCCAATCCATCCGATGGTTTCGATGAGATCAGGTGAGAGATCTTACACTTGCAAATGTACCATCACTGACATCTTCATTGTTCTCTCTGTCACCTCCGAAACAACTCGGATTCATAATTAATCCAATGGTTCTTCCGCGGTTGATCTCTTCAGCAGCGTTCTTGGCGAGGGGTAACCTGACATCTTCATTGTTCGCTTTGTTGTCTCCAAAACAACTCGGATTCATAATCCATCCAATGGTTTCGATGAGAATCAACCCTTTCAAATGTACCATCACCGGCTTCCGTGGTTAATCCCTTCGGCAACATTCCTGGCGAGTGTCAATTCGACGTCTTCGTCGTTCTCTTTGTCGTCTTCATAACACCTCGCGCCGCATTTGGTAAATGATGAATTTTCCAACTATCTTCGTAGGAGTTAACGAGCTGGTGGATTCTCAAGTTTGCAAATACGTCGGGTGTTGTTCAATTACTGGGGGAAAAGTCGTCGACGACGAGAACAGCAACGTCGCTTCTTGACGTCTTCGTCGTCGTTGTCTCCGTTGTGTTCAGTAGCCGAAGGCGCCGGAGTCTGAATTCCACGAGCGGGTACCACGAACCATAGACTCCGGGGCGCCGACAAGTGACGCAGGCATTCCTAGACCCGGTGTGGGTGGTGAAGGTAGATGCACGAGGAGACAGAGCGTCGGGCTTTCAAAGCAAGAATGCCGCCGGCACATTGTCTTCTACATACATCGTCTTCGCCTCGTCCACTGGAAGACTTCCACGACTCTTCCCTCTGTCCTTTCCTGTTTCGCTACTTAAGATGTGTGTACGCAAATACACAAGACCCAAACACCGTAACTACCAACGAGTTGATTAATTCAGCCCTTGAAGAGAATTTCTCCGAAACGTGTTAAGCCTTACAGGCAGGACATGTGATCACTTCATTTGTCGTTTGGCCATTTGATGACTTCTTTACAGCGTCAAAACGCTTCCCCAAAGACACGAGATTCGTTTTAATTGTCTAAAAAGGTCACGCCGACAAAACAGCCTGTGAATAAAACATTTGTCATTTTATGTTCACAGAATATTTTGGACAAGTTCAATCCCGGGGCAAGGCAACTGATCAACGCTGGAAAAGCCTATCTCAAGGCTCTTCATGGTGAGTAATTTAAATCGACTTATTGTACATTCTCTGGGTGGGAAGTTGTTACGAAGAATCGCGAGGAAATTGAGATACAAAAGAGACGGGGAATAAGGACACCGGAAAGCAAGGAGCCAGAGGAAGACAGGCTCGCGGTACAAACTTGGGCTCGTCTCTCGGGTACCACTTCGGAATCGAGTGACAGTTTGTCAAAGTTTCTCGAGAGGATCCTTTTCCCTACTCCTGAAATGTTGTTTCTCGTTCTAACTCATCCAACTCCCCGTCCCACAGCCCTGGCTTTTTCTTCCTTTCAACGCTAAAGAATGCTCTCTCCTGAAATGCGACTCTTGAGGTAGCTCCAAATCGATCAGTGTAGTGGAGCTTCCACCAGGGGTCAAAGTATATCTTAGTCAGAAGCGTCCCTCGGCGGAAACTCGCTCCACCGGACAAATAAACACTCCACATCTGGACCTCGACAATAAACCAACAAGATGATGAAAGAGCCTTTTGCCTCTTCAGCTGTTCATTCGATTACGCCCTTCGACTTACTTTTCCGTTCAGGGGCATTACTTTTTCATCAGCACTATGCAAAATAAACTGATGTATATCGTGTACATTTAGAACATGAGATATTTTCACACATTTCGACAAAAGTCATTCAAGTGCCTCAACATAATTCAATTTCCAAGTGCCAAAAAATCATTTGTAGCATAATCGATGATTGAAAGGTCCACCGATTTTTCTTCTTACCTACAAAAAAAAAAAAAGCTCGAGGCATTTACCCAGATAGAAGGTGATACTTGACACTCTGTAGGGAAGTACGTAGTTTCAACTCTGGTTAATGCTTCGGTGTCTCGTTTACTGTATATAAACCGATCAGAATTCAACACAAGCTGTCAGGTAGAGTTGCGTAGCACGTAGACACCGAGGACACGAGAGGAGCCTGGGTGTGGGAGCGGAAAAGCTTCTACGTAAGCGGAGCTTAAATCTGGCTTTGTCACCGGCACACAGCGAGACCGAGCGCACCGATCGTGTAGAATGGATGCAGCGGAGGGGGATGAAGAGGGTAGCAGTACGCTTGGGGGGTTGCGGAGGCGAAAGCGCCATGCACCACTGCGAAGGGATGAAGGTAGAGTGGAGGGTAAGAGGGTTGTTACACGGGGAATTCGACGAGAGCGAGAGGAGAGCCTGCGGAGACGACGCGCCGCACAGAGAGCGATATTTATGGCGTTCGCGCGAGCGGACACCCGAAGCTCGAGAATTCCGGCTTGCATCAGCTCGTCTATCCTCTGTGCAAGCTCTCCAGCTTCAAGCTCAACTCCAGAGCTTTCCTGTCCTGTGTGTGCTCGCTCTTCCTCTTCCTCCTCCTCCTCCTCCTCTTCCTCCTCCTCTCCCTCTCTTTCTCTCGTACTACTCGTGGAATATCGACGTGTACAACGCGGCGCCAGATTTACGACTGGCACAGAAGGGCACACGCGTCCCAGCCTCTCCTGTATCCTTGGGATCCAGCAGCATTAGACTCTCGGACGCGTTACTGAAAGGCAGACAGACTTACGACCCGCCTCGAGACGACAACTCACGGATTTCCTACCCTTTCCTGTTTATCCGCTTATATTTATCTTCTAATAGCAGCCTAACCATCCAACTCGAGACTCTGTTACCATTTGTTTTCATATACATGAGATTCTGAGCTTGCGCCCAGTTTAAGTTCATTTGCCACTGTTGACGTTAAATATCGAATAATAAATGTGGAATTTGAGTTTTTCGAGCTATTGGAATGTGAAGTGTTGCATACGGAAATGGTGGTGATGGTTGCATTCATTTTTATGGTTCAAAACAAAATGGTTTCATTGCTTGAGATAAGGTCTGAATTTCGATTGGTCAATTTGATTATAAATATTATCTTTTGTCGATACAATTTGTCGGTTCTCTTTGATTTTTCAGGTGATCGTACGTCGGAAATGTTGGCCCTTGAATTACCGAATGTCCTAATGAGATTGAGCGATTTTGGGACATTGCCCGGAAACGCGTACGAAATTTCGCTCACAAACTCACTCACACACTTTCGTTCTCCATTTCCGTTTTTCTTAACGGATGTTCCAACGCTGTGCCTTCTCTCTCGTGCCATTTTTCCAACTTCCGGCGTTTTCCACCCTCGAAACTCGATACGAGGGAGAATAAGAGAACGTCTTTGGGCTTCCCCATTGAGTTTCGCAACCTTCCGCCTCGACTGGCTCACACTCTTGGAGCACTCTATATACGTAAGAAAGCTTCTTCGCTCGACGCGTGCAAAACAGAACGATTTTCCATTGGCTCGATTCAAATTGGCAGCAGCGAGTGGATTCTTGAAAGCCAGACGCAGACACAGCACTGTTTCCACTGCCTCGGTTACTCGCGATTCTCCCTCATCCTCCTCTTGCTCCTCCACGAGATTCAGCCTTTGTCTTCCGGTTCGTTGTCTCCTATCGTGGCTTCGAAAACTCTGCAAAATTCACGATTCAGTTTCGACGTTTACCCTAACGTACCAATCCGCGCTATTCCAATGCACACCAAAAACCTTTCGTTGTTAACTAAAATCACAGAAAACAAACTTTTTTCTTCTTCTTTTTCCTACAAAAGTGTCCTATCAAAATAATTTTTTTTCTGCATTAGTTGATAAACGTACATTAATATCGCAGAGAGTTTATCAGAAAAAAATGAAAATCAGAAAAATGGAATCAATTCGAAAGGACAGCTGCATTTAAATCCAATTTTTATTTAGTCGTTCGATAACCAGTTAACAAAAAAAATTTTCTAGTATAAAACAAGTATCCAAAACACTTGAAAGGTAATGCATAAAATTACTGAACCACTCATTTATGACCAATAAAATGTCATGAATAGATTACCTAATTATTAATAAAAAATAAATAAACAAATTAAGTACCCATTTCACTGAGTACAATTCGCAAAATTTTTCTGGAAAGCTTCGTTTTCTTGGGTAGCAATGACAAAAAGAAAATTCCGTGACACTCGTTGCTTGTTCTTGTTTCCTTTTTCAAAATTAAATGTAACAAATTGTTATGGTTGTTTGTGGAGGTGAATGAAATTTCCGCTTGGAATGACGGGGAAGTTGCACCATGGGGTTTAACGGCACGCGGTACGTTGGCTATACTGGGCGACTGTGCAGTGCTGGACACGCTTTTGTCCTCCTCCACCTTCCCACCCACCCCCCACCCCCACCCCCATCAGGTCGAGGTGTCAACGGCAGACTTTGGTCAGCGCCGCGTGCGTTAACACAGCAGCGAAAGCACCACCGTTACTATCGAAACTATAATTATATGCGCGGGTTGCCAACGTAAAAAAAGAAAAATTACGCGCATGGCCACTGACCGCTGGGAATATAACGCAGTGCACCAGCTTTCTCGTGCACTTTCCGGGTTCTGCGTACGCTGTGGCCGGACATTACAGGCTGGCTGACCAGCACTCGTGAACCGGCTGTAACTACTGATAAATATGAGCTCTACAGTGAATGTAACATAGCCAACGGGAAAGTATAATATTGTTGTTGTTTGGAGACTGGGACGCGTGAAAAAAATTTAAATGTTTGACTGTTTAATTGTTACCCAGTTTATTTCCATATTTATTTCCATTGTTACGCTGTTTATTTTCATATGTAATTAGAAATATGTACATTTTTCCACTTATTTGAATTAAAAAAAAAAATTCTCATACAAAATCATATTAAATGGAGAACGTCGATGTTTATTTGAAATGCTTGATGGTATTTTCGATTCCGGCAGCTCGGTACGGTATTAAATTCATAATAAATTAACCGGTCGATTAAAGAATCGCATATTTGCGAACTATTGAGCGAACCGGGATCACTAATGCGCACGGAAATTTCAATAACGCTGGAATTTCACGTACGAAGTGCATTCACAAAAAAAAAAGTCTGTACACTGGGTTGACGGGGTGAAAATATCTTCGTAATTGAAATTTTTCGGGTATGCAATTCCGATCGAAGACACTTTTTTTTCTTTCCTTTTTGCATTTGTCAAAGGTTTCAGTCTTCGACAACGGAACAGATTGATTTTGCAAAATCCAATTACAGAGATTTTTAATTTGCCTATTAATTTTTTTTAATCAATTGATCAAAGACTCGAAAGACAAGACACAAAAAAAAATGAATACCTGAATGTTTTTTCTCACTTTCGATTAACAATAGATGAATTATTAATTCTTGAACAATTACCCACGAATCTCTTCGCTTCTTCGAAAAAAAAATCTTCAAAATTTTCAGGACCGATAGAAATATCATCGAAAGCTCATATCACCATAACGAAAACGTTTTCACGAACCACTCGGAGGCGCTTAGTGAATTTTAAGCCGGTATGAAAATCTTAGCACGTGAAATTCATTTCCGAGCAAAGAAACAAATTATTTCTTGACATTTGTATTCCCGGACGGAAAGCGCTTCGTGGATATATTCAAGTCGTGCACATAGAGTGCAGCGGGCAGAACGAAGGGCTTTGGATTTCCGTTTACGTAAGTAAATTCGGGGGAGAATTGGAGCGAGTTATCCTGGAAACGAGAGATTCATCTGCAGATAAATTCATACGCGGTATGCATACTTCACTATACACACATTGCGAGGCTCTCGTATCTCATGTGTAAACCGGGGATTCCGAGACTTTGGTGTGTTCAGGAAATGAAGGGAAGGCGAAGGGTAGTGAGATCGATAGGAATTTTCGAAAATTCACTGGGGAATAACGAAGGAGCGAGAGGTGAGTCGCTCCGAGGAATAAGAGGAGGCTTTTCAGGCTTATCGTCGAGCTTTTGTTGCACGAGTGACACTGTGAACGAGACAGAGCGTAAAAGCCACCATTTCCATCCAATGGCAAACGAGTAGGTCGAGCAAAAGGATCCCCGATGCGCGAACTCCAGCGCAGCGTGGAACTCCATAATTAAAATCACTCCGTATCTACTACCCTCCTCTATTTCTCCCCCTCCCCTTCGCTGCCCTCCCTCACCCTCTTCTTGTCCACCGGCAGTTTCTCGTGACGTTATATTAATAGTGTAATTACACCAGCGGGCTTCGGTATTCGATTTATTTCATTAAACTTCTTCATTACCGCTGTATACCTGCTGGGCTTTCACTGCTACAACCCCGAAACCTTCCACCCCCCACACCCCCGACTCTCCCACAGTATTATACAGAGAGAAATATTGCAGCCTGGCGGCGCAGCGACGCACACAAATCGAGTGGTCTCGTTCTCCAGCGACAAAACGAGACGACAATGAATCAAGTAGTAAAGCTGCGTAGTGTGTCAGACGTTTTCACCGGATATAACCCCATGGAAATAAAGCTTGCGCGGGGTGTGTATATATATATATATATACACACGAGATATACGCAGGGGAAAAAATTGTATGACCTCTGAAATGTGAGGTCTTCCGGGTCGACTCAAATGTCAGCCAAAAATTGTCCGGAGGAAAGGAGCTCGCATATTGCTTTTCCACAATTTCTCAATTTTTTGCAGATCCGCCTCGGAAGAAATTGAAATGATAACGAAATTTTCGTCGCGGACGAAATTTTTTTTCCAAATTCTCAATAGTTGAAAATTCATTTCACTGAAGTTTGGGGAACATTTTTGGTCGTAGTGATAACGAAAGATTTTTATTTCTGGGTAATCGAGCTTTTATCGATCTACAACCAATTGTCCATTTTGGTGTCAATAATTTTTTTGACCCGTGCTGAAAAAAAACATCAAAATTGAATATTTCGTATCTAAAACAATGTGCAATTGTTGTGACGTTGCGAAATTTTTTAAATCCTGATTATATAGTGTTTTTGGTAAAGTGATTGGTTAATGGGAGGATGGAAAATGTGTTTCCTTTTGTGAAAAAAATGTATGAGCCCAAACTGCTGGATTCTGATATTGAAATGGAATCGATACGTGGTGCATGTCATTTGACTTTTTCGGGTCGCTCGTCAGCTCGTATCGTGTCAGGGTGAAAAAAAAAAAAAAAAAAAATTGTGGCATGGATATCGAGCCTATGATACAGGCACGTGTCAGGTGCAGCAAATATCATTGGAAGGCGTGGGAAAATGGGAGTGTTGCCCCGAGGGGATTTTTAACAACAATATGCTCTCTCGTTACATTTTTCCTCCTCGTAAATCCCTGTTAAATTCACACTCCGGATTATTAGAGCTAATTGGTGATTGGCGATATCGATGGACCAATGGATACGCGAACGAATGGCAATGTCCAGGATGGGCAGGTGGAGGCTCGATGAAATTTTTTGCCCATTGTCCATGTCAGTTTTGTGCTTCACTCTCCCGTCGTTCATTGTTGCACAAACAGGTAGAAATGGAAAGCTCAATTAGCCACAAACCATGGGTGACCATTAAGGAGCTTTCTCTGTGGCGATTCGACTCTGTCCTTGTTTCCTTTGCATTTGCGTTCTCCTCTCACTTCGCCCAGGAGTCTGGACGAAAGCTGCCCCTTTCACCCCCTTCCTCGTACCTCGTAACTCCTTTTTCTTCTTTCACGCTTGCCTCGCCCGTCACCCTCAATTTTTCGCAATTTAACGAGAAAACTTTTCAAATTACATCGGTCGGATCGGCAGGGCCCCGACCTCGTTTTAACGAAAACTTCTTACGACGATCGTACTCACTCATTCATAGCCCCATCCCCCGAGCTTTTATCTGTCTCCGATGCGAATGCGAGAGGATCTCCGAGAGCTCTCTATTCCGGTGTCAGTAAACCTCGCGAATTGACTATGCGATTCGGAAACTAATTAATTTTATTTTCAGTCCCATTCGTAAGTTCCAACGGAATATATGTATGTTCGTCGGTGGTTTAGCTTCAGGGTATACATTGGAATAAGGGGCCGGTGAAAATGACCACACAATGAAAACGTGAATTTCTTAATTGAAATAAACATTTAGCTTTTGTCGCAAACAAATATTCGTCACGGTGTCGCAGTATCGTATTTTCCTGGCATTCAGCGGCTCGATAAAACGGTAATTAATCGTTTATCGTGTCCATTATTTCGTTCAACGATAATTATATTGCATCGATCACTTCGATTGTTAAAGGGGCGATTCATAACGAGCGGGTCATCGAGAACCTAATTATTGTTGAAATTGTATTTTTGGAAAAATTTCCACGGAGTTAAAGGGCAGACTTTGGCTTGTAATTGATTTGATTATCGATTAACGATGAAATGCAGGCTTGAATTTTTTTTTACATTCAATTCCACTTCGTGTAAGATTAGTTTAACCGACAAGCGACTTCGTCAAAGCTCTAAACCACTTCGCTGGGTCGCTAACTCAGTTGGCTCTGTCAGCGGACCAATTAGTCGTCAACCAACGAATTGGGTGACACAGAAGCAGCTACTTTATCGGTTCAACCGCCGAATTGGTTAGCCCAGTCAACTCAGTAGCTTCGGGCGTGTTTAGCCGTGCCAGTCGGTTAGGGCAACCAATTATTTCTCTCCGTGTACGCACTGGGAACACGATTGCGGCTACGGCTCGTGCTATGGGTCACAATAGGGTTAATTAGAACTTGGTTTACGTGCGGCTTACTACGATTAGCCCGGCTGTGATCGATCTACGTGTCGACTGTCGAACACTCGCCGTCATACGCCGACAAATAGGTGCGTGTGCGATCCGCAGTCTGCGGGTGTTGCTAGTTGTAGGGTCTCGAGGTATGGGACCTATTAATGGCACCATTAGGGCACAGACGTACACGCACACATCAACTGTCGCGGTATGTCCGAGGATTGGCGATATGGCTGCGAATATGTAAGGTATTCTCGATTAGTCAATATCCACGCTCCTGAACGGAATTCCAAGGGGTGCGCTGCAGACAAGACGTGATGCGTCCCTTCGGATGGTGTAACGACCCTCACGACATGAAAGGCGTTTTGCATTTCCTTTAATTCCCAACTATTGCGGTATTTTGAGTCGCTATTTTTCTACTTTGGATTTGAATTTTGGTGAGGATAATTAAAAAAAAAAAAAAATTCTGAGAACAAGATTTATTCGGATTCAGTTTGATTCGCGATAATTCAAAGAGATTATAGTTTTTGGTCTAGTCGCAGTCGATTTAGGAATTCCGGGGTGAAAAATCGATCGAGCAACGCTGTAATAATCTCGACGATTTCGTTATTTCCGTCTCCGTTGTCGTGAGCGAGGTTTTTTTTTTTTTTCGGGAGAGATTATTTTAATAAGGAAAAATGAGCTTGTATCACGAAGCTTCCCGTCGAGTAGGTACGTTTTACACCCTTGGCTTTTTTAATTATCGCTCGCGGCATATTCTCCCGCCGCGCCGGCTCTCAGTTTCGTTTTATCCTCAGGATATAAAAAGCCTGGTAATTCCCTCGATTATTTTTTCACCACAGAGACAAATTGAACACGAAGTAATGGAAAAGGGAATAAAAAACTACCCCTCGAGTCTCAACACAATTGCTCGTATTTCTTGCCACTTTCTTCGCCCCCAACCCCCTCCCCCCTCTCTACGTATATACATCACTATTTCTATTCTCGTTACTTATCAATTTCACTCAACATTGTGCAAAGTCGACAAAGCTCGCCATCTACTTTCCGCAAAGGGAAATTACGAAATTATATCGTCATCTATCAACGGAAGAAATATCGCCGGATGAGTCGAAGGGCGGGGGAGGATTTTTGTCCGTAGAGTGGTTCGTGGTACGGAGACTCCCGATTACAAAGAAGGGAGGAAAGGTTTGTACGAGTTCGTTTATCGTAGTACACGGCTAAATGGATGCACGGTAATCCAATTTGTCGGCTCAGTGATATTAATGGTTGGAAACGTAGACTGCTACTCGACGTCATTCCGAGTGGAATAATCCTTAAATATTATTCTCAGATCCTTATCCCCGATTGGACATCGAATTCTTCGGGTTCGCTGCATTTCCGGCACTTTTCAACTATCGACGATTTGCCAAAGATCGGAAAAGTGAACGGAGCAGCCCCTGGTATCCTTTGGTACGTCGAGCAATTAATGTTCGGCCACTTTGCCAAACGATAACTCAGTTGTAGCAGACGTTCACACCCTTCGAAGGACAAGGCAAGGGATGAAAATATATTTTCGTTCAATCGCCAAAGGGAATAATACGCGATTACCAAACGACGAGGTTCAGTTTAACAAAAATCTTGTGAAGATAAAAAATGATTCTTTAATTAAACGTTATTACCGTAATTGTAATTAATTTTAGCAATTACGACAACGTAAAGGATTTCTGAGCCAATTTGTGGGACAACGTTATTTCAAGATTGCTTATATTTTATTGGCATTATGCGCCACTATTTTATCGAGTTTTCATTATTTCCGTTCGTGTCGTTTCCGAATCAATCGCATTATCGGGTAGCGCTTAAAAGTCTAAGGGACGTCGAAGTGGAAGAATGTATCAGTGGAAGATTGACAAAGCGGGAGCGTAATGAAAAAAAAAGAAGAAAAAAGAGGAAGAGAGACAAAGGAAGCGAGAGTTCGAGTGGATAATGAAATTAAGATCGCGCGGTGTCTGGGATGCTGTGGGGGGTTAAACTGACGAGGGGTGCGTAGGAAGACAGAGAAGGGCGGAAGGGTGGGGGAGGAGACGAGTGCAGAGGCCGACTGAAAATAATTGAATCGTACACCAACGGCCGGCATTGTCCTCTAGAATGAAGTTTACGTTTCTCTTCTACGTACTATACCTTTATACGCCCTTTTTATCCCTACCCAGTGTTTCGACTCGATCCTTCGTGCTGCTCGTCTCGCTTTACACAATTCCCCGCCCTTTTCTCCCTTCTTCTTCACTCCGTGCACCGAGGCGAGTCCTCGTCATCCTGCAATAATGTGGTTTTCAGCTTCTGTAGGGCTCTTCACTGGCGGACCCCGAAAATTCCGTAGCCTCAAAGGTCGACGGCCCTTTCAACCGACCTTCGAAGCTGCGACAGGTATGGAGATGATAAAAGAGAGAAGAAGAAAAAAAATAAAAAATTGGCTAAGCATCGGCAGTGGGAGCGAAGGGATTATAGTGAAAGGGATGAAAGGAAAGCACGCCGTCTTGGCACATCAATAGACGTACGCAATAAGGGCCGCATTCTCAGCTGAAAGTACGAAAAGAATGGATGAAAGGGATGAGTGCCTTGAGGAAAAGGTGTTACAAGGCAAAGTAAGTGTACTCGAGTATCACAAAAAAAAAAGGAAAAGGGAAACACCTCTTCAGACTAGGGTACCTTGTACACAATCCCTTCATCGCCCTTAGGGGATCTGGACAATAAAAACGAAGGGAAATAAACGGAAGTGTACAGGACAACTTACAACAACATGCTACAATTGACATCCTATGATTTATACGCCGGTCCCTGATCGTAGGGCCAAAGGGCGAATTTTTCAGAGCATTCCGTATATAACCACTTTTCTCCGAAGGGCCCCTACGCTTTCCCAGGACATTATTCCGAAATTCACTTTCCTCCCGACCTCCACTTTGTGAAAAAATCCGCGATTTTCCCTGAAGGGCCGGAAGGGCCCTTGCTAAAAATGTTTTTCCATCAATGAAACGACGAACGCCGTGAAGAAGCAGTGAAAGGAAACAAAGTGAGCGTGCTCAATGATCCTAAAAAACAAAGAGGAAAAGCGAGCCCTTCATTCTCGATCACCTCACACCCTTCGCGATCCCTTCATTGCCGTTGGGGGAGGCGATCGAGGCCTTCATCCAGCAGCGAGAAGAAAAACGAACGGAAATAAACGATCGTGTATAGGACAACTCCCCATAACAACATAATTGACAGACAATATAGGGCGGTATATTTACTGGCGGAGGTCCCTGGTCGTAGGGCTAACGGTGAACACAACCGGACCAGAGAATACGGGATGATTTAGAGCTGCGATGACCACAGGCTCCTCGATCCTCGCCAGCAACATGCAACCACCCCCTCCATCCCTCGCCATTTGCTGTCCCGGAGAAATTTATTTTCTCGCCGAATGTTGATTTCACGCACGGGACGTCCATCTATATATACATATAGACAAAAGTGTTATGTTGGTACGTATACTTCTGGGACCATCCTGGTCGTGTTGCGAGGACGGGACGTAGGATTCACGCCAGTGAGTTCAGCCTCCCCGTATAATAAGGGCTCCCTAGTGACCCTGGCTTCGGCCACTCAACCCCCCGTTCCCCCTCGCCCCCCTTCCCCAGCCCTTCGATTTAAACGTGACAGGGACTCGAGCATAAAGGGGTTGTGAACGTTCTTCCACTGCGTCGGCCCTTCGTAATTGTACCTGACGAATGTGCATCGTTGTCCCGAAGCCGAGGCAAAAGTTCAGCGAGAACACGTTGGAGAACGAGTCGGAGTGGTGAAAATTCGATTTTTCGGGGAAGGTTCGCGCTCGTTTCGCGTTATCACCGTCACCCCAACGGCGGAAGCAACGTCGTTATGCCGCCACCTAAGGGAGGCCCGGGGAAATGGTGAAGTTGGCGTGGGAAAACGAGCGGCGAATATTAATTGGTCTTAATTATACCAAAAGGGAGAGAATTAAGGGCGGGGCGCAGACTACGGGCCCACGAGCTCGACCGCTTCTCGTTCAAAGTTTCGCGAACGCTTTAACGCTTCACCTGCCCTTCCATGTTGGTGGGTGGGTGGGGGGGCTACTCGTGCACATAGAACGAGAGAGGGGGCGGAGGTGGGGGAAGCACGTACTCGGAAAAACGTGACAGCGGCCAGGAAAGACGTTTACTTTCTTCTTCCTTCGCTCCCTTCGACCCTGAAGAGCACGATGACTATTAATCTCCTTTTATGTAACGAAGTAGAAGTTTTTCAAACGGCACATTTTTAAAACCTGCATTGCTGTAGTTTTCCCCGAGACATAAAAAAAAAAGAAGAAGACGAAGAAGTTTCGAAATCACCGGAACTTAAGATCCTCAACATCATGTTTTCCCGCATGCGAGAGGAACAAGGTGAAATGAGAGGAGGGGAGGCTCATAAAAATGTCAGGCTGTCAAGAAAAGACGTCGTTTCGGCCGTCAGCTTCACTTCGTTCTCGACTTCACTGAAGCCACCCGCGATTTCAGAACTCATTCTTTCGCCTCGTCTTCAGGGTACAAGTTTGCCGTTTGACTTTCCTCATCCACCGCCAGCTTCACAAACGGTTACCGAAGTTATTCTTACGCGAGATCGTGAGCCCTACGCAAACCACGAAACCATGGTGACTTCCTTTATCCTGGATAAGGACGTTTATCCATATTTATGATGGCCCGCCATGATTTCTGACGAATGCATTTGAATAATTGAATTGTCATCAGCGGATAATCATAAGTCAAGGGCATTAAGGGATTCAAATTAATTTTTCGAATTTACCCGAGCGGCGGACACCCTTTGTCAGTGACAAGACACGACGTGGTCGGAAGGCGCTCGCGACGATGCCTCTGGCCCACCCCATGCCCTTGCAATCTCTAGCCCTTGTGGGGAAGGAACACGATTAAGCGTTGATGGCTTCCTAAATGCAAACAACCCTCCCTTCCCACTGCACGCCGCGTAATCAAGAAGGACACGGGGGAGACGCCGGGCCCTTCGTACCAACTACGTATTACACTCACAGCAGTTTTCCCTTTCTCTTCCTCTGCCCTGGACATTTTAGGGCCTGCGTAGCATTCTAACGCAAGGTTTTCCTTGTTGCCAATCAGAATCAGTCACCCACAATACGGTGATTGGAAGGCTGGAATGAGTTGGACCTATCATTTCCGACATTTAGAGATGAGTATGATTACCCAGGATCGAATTGTCATAAAAAAATTCATCAGACTGATTATTGAGACCGATAAATCGCAGCGATAATTGGCCCTTTTCGTACCGTTGATCAAGATCTTCGGTGTCCTGGTCCAGTGTCACCATAAAAAAGTAGATACGTGTAGATACGATGTGAAACGAAGTCGTGTTGAAGCTGTTATCAGGAAATTCCTAGTCCCTATCATGATTCCTACAAAAAAAAAAGTATTGATCATCTTTGGTGGACTTACTCTGAATATAGATTCTGTGTTATGGGGTAGATTCGATTTCCCGTGAGATATTAAAGTCACCACGGTAGTTTTGCTCACAGCATCCCAAGGTAAAATGGACCACGCTCTCACACTTCCATTTAATTCTCACTAGAGTTCCCGGCTGTCTGCGCTTGTCAGATGGAATAGAATGTTAAAAGGAGTACAGCTTCCGGTATTTCGCTCGAGAACCTCCGGAATTTCCCGACTTGGCGGCTTCCGACCCCACCACTTCTGCTCAACCCATGGCTCCCCATATACATATCTCTGCATGGCTGTCTGAGATCTGCCAGAGACTCGAGCTTTATATTAAAACTACTTTCGCTCCTCTCGGTACAAAGTCTCCGCTTCATCTTCATGTCGTGTAGTCAACAAAAAACGCGTCGTTATTACTGGTAATTATTATTATTATTATTATTTTTCGAAAACCATAAGACTGAAGGGATGAAAGGGGCAAGAAAAATCGATAAAAAAATCAATTGACGTCAGTCCAGAAAAATGATTGAAATGTGAAAATGATGTGGAGCCTCACGTTTTTTTAACCCTTTTCCTTGTGGAAAAAATGTATGTTTTGTGAAAAGCGCTGGCGAAGATTTTCCGGAATCGATATCGACGAGTTTCGTCTGGGATATTGAATAAAAATGTCCCAAGTAACCTGCCATCCGACGGAGCGCGAGAAAAATGTACGTACCTCTTCACGTAATTTTTCAATTTTGGCCGAACGATCAATCACGCACTTCTCGAGCGTAACTCCTTGCTCAACCATGGACGTATCTCATCCACTCTGCTTTCCTCTCCCCCGGCTCATTTTCCTCGAGATTTTCGCGTTACCTTCCCGTCCCAGGATCGACTACTAACAAGCGCGCGAGTTGAGCGCAAGAACGTATATATTCACGAGCTCGAGCGCACCGGCCAGTCGATGAAATTCCACTTCCTGGCTGGCCTCACCCTCTTCTTTACTCCTGTACGCTCAACCCTTTTAAATAATATTTCCACACCACTTTCCTCGAGTCTTTTCGCGCACCGGTTCTTGTTTTTTTTATTTCCAAACTCCTTCAGACCTTTCCTGCTTCCACAAAATGAAAAAAAAAAGGAGAAAAACAGAAAAAATTCTCTTCCTCACTGCACCGTTACGTTAGTATTCACTCGATTTCATGAAACTCTCGACTTTCGCTGCATTGAATCCTCGTTGCATAGTTGCTCGCCAAGCATCGCTCCGCAACTCGCTCGAATAGAGCCTGAGTCAGCGAGACGCTCGATGGTTCGCAACCCCTTCAAGATTTTCCGACTTATTCATTTCCTTTTTTTGTTTCTTTGTGTTTTTTTTTTTTTTTTTCAACTTTTTTATCATTACGGTATTTGCCGTACAGCAGGGGATAGAATGTGCTCCGAAAAATCGTGAGAAATGATGAGCTCGGTTGTGGAAGCGTAGCGGAAAGTGAAGGAATCCACCGGGGGGCAAATCCGCCCATCCGACCAGATGTGTTGGTTCGGACTGCGCCAACTTTAAAAAATTACTCCTTAGCTGTTGCGCCCTCGGTGCGCGATGGGGGAGTGAAAAATTGCTCGATTGTTTTCTCGTCTAGAGGCGACGGTTCTCGGTCGGCTTTGCCATTGGCCGATGGGCGAAAAAGCAGCGGCTCTCGCTTTTTTTTTTTTCTTTCTTCTTCTTCTTCTTTTTCTCTCTCTCTTTTCGCTTTTACGTGCCGAGTGCACTTTATTCCGCGCTTACTCAAAAGTAGTCCACTCTCAATGGTAATCGATAGGTTCTGCCGCTCTCGAACGCTGATTTTACTCGTTTCGGATAAGCGGACTCAGAAATCGAGGCGAAGCGGAGAGAGAGGGAGAGAGGGGTTCGTTTTCTCTGGCACAGGAGCCAAAATGATCGGGTGAACTCTGACAAACGAGCTGAGGCGCTAACACCGATCCACTACCGAACTTGCGTGCTCTTCAGCTTCCGGTTACCCGGACTCGATGGTTCATATTACTCCGAGGCAAAATGGTAATAGGAAAATCGGTTGCAGGTTCAAGCACTTGTGGAGGGAATTATAAATTCAAAGGGCTAATATGTGTAACTAAAAATGCGGTTGAACGTAAAAATAGTCCAACTCATTGCTGAGTACAAAAATTACGAAATTATACAAAGTGTCCGCTCGCTAGGAAAATGAAGATCACCCGTAGAATTCATGCGAAATTTTCATAATTTTTAATCATCATTATAACGCTCAGAGAGAATGAAGCGCTTTGATATTTCCTGTCAGTGAAGCTCATCAACGTTTACCTAACAGTCTTGTTTCGTATAAAATATGGGATATTTGTGTGTTCAGCGAGACAGCCCGAGGCATCAACATATTTCCAGGTAAATTTGAGGGGTGTGTTGGTACATCGCATATGTATGGACAACAATGTCAACACAGACTGGATGTATCCGATATTTGCTATATTTTTATAACCACCCATCAGCCCAGAATTTGTTTTCTCCCTCACGTTTCCAGTCTGCTTTACGTTGGCTTTGTGCGGCTATTTTTTCTCCGGACTTTTTCGCTTTCGTTCGGTAGTCCGGACTATTTGAGCTTTGACAAACCCGGGGTTAGCTTGGTGTTCTCTCGAAATTCTTTAGCACCTTCCAAGGGTCACGTGAACAACGCCGAAATAACTTTAATCAAGGAGTATCGCGGTTATGTTGGGGTTTCGAGGATAAGCTTTATATACGAAGATATAAGTGATGGGGGAGCTGAAGAGTTTTCGTCGTCCTCGTCGTTCCCGACAAGATACGCTTCTTCAGTCTGAGGCAAAAGTTGCTGATGTCCCTCAGTTGTTAACGATATTTTTAGGCATAGTTACAAATCCAAATTACATTTTTTAAAAAATAGAATACTCAAAAAATTAATCATAGTTGATGTGTTGTAAATATTTGTTAGTCCGTAGCACGAAAAAATTCATTATCATCGATTGTAACTGATGTACTGGATTATTTCTGGAGGTTGAAAATTGCAGGTATCAATTTTTTGTTCGACCCTATATTTTTTTTGTAATTCTTCTTCCTTCAGCTAAATTTATTTGAAGCATTTCTTTGATCAATGTTTCGATACTCTCGTTTCGTTTACACAATTTGCCGTTACAATAGCAGTTAACGATTTATCCGACGGCAAATCGAACGAGAGAAAATATTGTGCGCGAGGTTAGAAAAAGAAAGAGAGAAGCGAAAGGGTATTGCTACAACATCTCGTTTCCCCGGAGGAGACGAAAATAACCAAGATGGTCATAGAGTGGTAATTAAAGGCTCCTTTGTTTCCGTCTCGGTACTTTTCCCACAGGCGCGAGTTTTTCCTTTTCCTTTTTCTCCTTTCTCCCTGTTTCTTCTTCTTCTCCGCCAGTACCCGATGAGAAAGTACGGGTAGCCGGAAGAATTGAAGATTAAACCTCGTCGAAGCACTGGGAGAACTGACGGTGACTTGCCATTAGCTCTCGGCAGCCGTGATTCTCTTATTTTGCGGAAAGATAAAATCCTGTGTATTCTCTTGGTCACTGGTGACCAGACAAATTGGATATGCCCACGAAAAAGTGGATAAAATCAACGTTTCGAATTTACGAAAAATGTACTCACGCTGAAGATGAAGAAAAATAAATGATCTTCTGTTTTCACTGTTTGTCGTTGTTCCTATTTCATCATGGAATTGTCAGTAAAAACGTAAAGGGGGGCAAATGTAATCCATCGATGACTACAATTTGTCGTAGAGATATGCCCACGAAAAAGTGGATAAAATCGACGTTTCGAATTTACGAAAAATGTACTCACCCTGAAGATGAAGAAAAGTAAACGATCTTCCGTTTTCACTTTTCGTCGTTGTTCCTATTCTCATGGAATTGTCAGTAAAAACGTAAAGGGGGGCAAATGTAATCCATCGATGACTACAATTTGTCGTAGAGTCGCTACAAACTGAAATCCTAGGGCCAATGGCCACATCCACTTCTCGAGCCCACTCCAATTCTGCTCAATGCTGGGATATATGTATATATATATGAGAGATGCAATAAGAGGAGCCCACGGGTTTGGTCGGAACCCCGCAGACCAGCCGCAAACAAGAAGGGGGCAATTTCGGTCTTGCTCAGCGTTTCCACCCGGTCGAATCTTCCGGAGCAACTAAAGCAGCATCTCATCCCCGGTTTTGGGGTGCCTACCCCTGTAAACCATCCCGCGATCGTCTTGGCCCTGCGCCCTCGTCTCAGCCCGAGCTCGAATCAACCGCAACGTTCGTAAGCACATGCTTCCGCGTCTCCGAGTTTCCTTGACGATTCCTCACCGTCTCCACCTCCCGATTTCTCATCGAACGCTACATCAGGCAATCGATGCTTCGCGATCGAGTTTCGAAACTCGATATGATCGATGGCTTTTCCCAACCGCACTGTATATTTTCCCGTACAGACGTTTCGCCCAACAACGTCCACGCTGGAACACTAAACTTTCCAACTTGAACAATCGAAATGCCACGAGATAAGGCGCTTATCCTGTACGCAATGTGACGAAGACTCGCCATTGTTCGAATCGTGGGACCCGACACGTGCAATCCAAATTCTGTGACACTGGACAAATCTGATACGATAGTTCATCTTGCACAATAGTTGTTTGCCTGTGACAAAGTAAAGGACACCTCATCACCTTTCTCTTTCGTCAATTTTACATCGGAATCGGTTATGCGAATTTGGAAAAAAAAAAACGTCCTGATACTAAAGATCATCTGCTGCCGAATTCCCTTTGTTTGCGCGCGAAACAAATCAGCATGGGTCATTAGAAAAACTACATTCGCTCACTGGAGTGGAGAGATTTTACGGGCAATTCAATCGGTGCACTTTTCCAATTGCATTCTTGTGGACAAAAGCGATTTGCGAATTTGTTCCTGGGTGTCACACGCCAAACTGTCGCGACATTCTTTGTGCGAATCAATTTTTCTGTCAGGCAGCAATAATCTCGGGTAATTCTCCGCTGATGAGACTTATCACAGTTCATGCTGACGACTCGCTGCAATCGGTGCAATCAACCGCAGGTCGTCGTGTCCGAACGACCGAATGAAAGCGCGTTATCCAACACCACATTTCCATTAACCTTCGCGGTGATGTACGGGCAGATGGACGACCACGATAACCCATTCGAAAGGAGGGATGAATAACCCACATAAACGCTTGTTTAATTTTTCCAGAGTGCGATGCTATGCTCCGGCGAATATACGGCCGTGAAGGGAAAACGTGCGGCGCGGAAAGTGGAAACGACACAAAGCCTGGAAAATAAGTTCGCCCCGAAACATTTTGCACGAGAGGGGGGTGGTTGGGTGGAGGAGGGGATGCAGTGCTCGGGGTAGCTGTATAATACAGGGAAGTGTTCTCGACGGAAGTCTGCTTTCCTGCTTTTTCCTCCAGCTGTTGGCCGCTAAGGCTATTCGTGACTGGAGCTTTTCTTCCCGGAAGCTCCGAAGCCTCGGGCTTCTGCCGGCCCTGCATTTATTGTATATGCACGCGTTAACGCGGACTCGCTTCTTCTCCACTTCCGGGTTCCATCTCTTTTCCTACGTTTACCGTCCTCTCCCGACGTTTTTTTCCGACAAAAGCCACAGCACTGAGAAGCCCGAATGTTTGGGATGCTTCTCCGGGCCGGCATCTGCTTCCCTTCGGCCAACCCCTTTCGTCCAGACAAGGGCAACCCACCCTCTCCGCCCTCGTTCTCGCCCCGCACCTTCAAACTCCCCGAATTCCGGGCTAAAAATTGTACGTACATCGCGGACTCAACTATTTTCTCACGACAGTGGCTTCTGTCCTCTTCTCTTCTTATTACCCAGCAAATTATGACGTTATTAATGTCCAGGCGCGTGAAATTAGCCTGAGCTTTATTTACACTTTCTTATCACGAAACCCTTCTTTTCTCGCTCAGAAGCTCCTTCTTTTTTTATCCAGACGTCGTAAATCCTGTTTCCGAAAAAACGAATGATTAACGTGGCCGCAGAAAAATCTGAAAAATTCAGGGGACTTTATTTTCCAGGGCACTCGAACGTCGCCGAGTATCAGCGAAATCGGCGAAAGGGTTTGGCGATAATTCGCTCGATTATCATGATAACATTGAGTACATTTTTCCCTGAGACTCAAATCGTCACTTTTGCCCACCGTTTATGCTCACCCTAACAGTAATGGTGATGGTAGTAACGTAGGGGGCGCACGGACTCGGTTAAAGCTCGCAGTGAATGTTCCTTTTCTTTCTGGTTAGCCCGGTGAATTTTTACTCTATTTTTTATTCTCACTCCGTTCTTCTCTCGTTCGTTCTTCTCAGGATAACTAAACGTTGAGTTTTCCCGGTCGGAAACAGCGTGTGTACCCAGTCGCTGCTGTGCAAGCGAATTTATGCTTCGCCTCGTGTATGTTCTCAACAGTTTTCATTTGGCGTTTTCATTCTTACGTGTATAGCTGGGAAAAGCTTTGGGTGGCGAAATGCGGGGCATCGGAGTGAAAGGGAGAACCGTGGAGAATGGTTTGTACAACATGAGCCGTACA